>JAZDUA010000464.1:227500-977500 GCA_038098605.1 Gryllus longicercus | reverse complement strand
ATGGAGAAACGAGGTAAGCAAGTACATGGAACGTCTCTTTCTCACTCTTACTCCTTATCTAAAATCTAACTTGTGGTACTGGAACTGCCCTGTTGATCAGAATTAAATTTCTAAATGGACCAATATTTCTGCTCAAACTCTTGTTTGGATAACATACATAAAATATACTAACCATTCAAGTCGTTCGACAATAATTTCACATTCGGCTCTCTCGGGTTTTGGGAGTGCCACCTATTTGAAACTGTATCTTCAATTAAATAAGGAACACCACTCGTCAATTCTGAACAAAATATGCAATTCAGAATCCGCAAGTTTATGTCTAGAATCAAGTGAAACTTCACCAAATACGTATACTTTTACCAACTACACATTTCAAGGGTGCTCATTTCATTAAATATAAAATTAATAGAGGTGTTACGTTCTTACAACTAAGTTTGTTTCATTTGTGATTTACTGGTTATTATAAAAATGTTACGAATTTAAGAAATAAATACTTTAGTTGATGACATGACGTTCTGATTTCCCTTTAGCGATTTTGTAGAAAGCCTTGACATCAAGGCCGATGCCATTATACTTTCTATTAAAATGTTGGTGTTTATACTAATATTAGTTATTATGATACTGTTGCTATTAAGATGTACCATTAACTATATATTTATTTCCATTCAAGAAATATTCATCATACTCGAGGTTATAAGATTCCGTGATAAATTCACTCGCCACTATGCGGCTCATTATTTTATCGGTGAATTCAAACATCTCGTGGTATTATCTTTGATAAACAGCAAATACCAACACAATCTGTTGTATACGTCTTTGAAGATGTGACTTTCAATAATTTTCGTTATATCATCTTAATATATAATAAGACAGACAATAAATATATTTTCTTAAAACAAAGGTACTCATATGTCTAGATGACTACAACTAGATAACTACAACTAATTTGTTTCGATTGTTCTCAACAGACGGTTGACACTAAATAATAACGTTCGTTTCATTCGTCTGTTTGGTTGCGTTAAGCCGATATAATTTTACAGTATTACAAAATAAAACTTTATCACAATATAATATTTAATTTTTGCTACTTCTGCATTCTTATGAGCGAATGCTACTAAATTGATACTTTATATGACTATTATAGCGTATTATATTTAATACTCTCACAAATGTTCATATAACGTGTTTTGAGTATTAATATGACTTACACATAAACAGTCGATAATAGCATTCGATATCGCGAAATTCAACTAATCAATTTCATTTAATGACATATTGTTGGCCATTTAATATGGCACGCTGAAAATCAGAAATATGCTAGAAGAATTTGTGAAAGCATTTCATTATTATTCAGAACAAGGATATTACATAAATTATAATGAATTTCATTGCATTATTCTTCGTCACATCAGACTACAGGCATTATGTCACGAGAAATAAAATGGCATTTTAAAACAGCGATTTTGTAACAGTAATTTATTAGCTACAGGATGCATCCCATAAGTCCCGATAATACTGCAAAGCCAGGTCAACATTTACAATGCAAATGAAATTAACATAATTTCACGTGGTACCCATTTAGGTCAGGTTTATTGCTTGAGCTGCTTTACTAATAAATTTTTATTATGGAACTCCGAGATTGAAAATAATTCCTGGACTTTTCACAGCGTCATATGAAATGTATGATGCACGTCTGATAGAGGACATCGGATTTGACGCGGGGGAACGGTGCGACAAATTAGAACTGACTACCGTCCGGAGACCGCGTTGGAACGAGCCAATGGGAAAGAACGGGAAATACGCTCTCCATCTGCTGACCCACATAGCGTGGCTTGCGATTGCGTACGGGTCCCGTATTGTACGCTGTGACGTATAATGGGAAAATAGCGTCGTTCTCGAAAATATTTCCCTTAGGATTTGTACTTTATGAGACTTTCCATTCTTGTTAAGTCGTAATCTCTCCCGGTTATAATGACAAATGCGGAGATGGTCTATTAATTTAAAGCAATTACCACTTCGAATCAAATTGTCCGCGATCATTCTACTGAATGGAAGTGCCCCAGGGTAGTCAAAATGATCTATTGCAATATTGTGTCTCTTTAAGTTGTGCAGCATCCTTTTAGGTAATGATCAACCGTTCTTTGCAGCCGAGTCTGTAGAATTTATGTGAAGTAATTAAAAACAATAGAGAAGATATCAATTATGTTGATATCAAAATAATGTAATAATTATGATCTTCTATGTCTGAAATACTTAATACACCTTTATTTATTAATAAATAAAATCAACAGTGAAATGTTTATGTTGTATCTCTACGTCTCGTATTACAATGTGTACACCATGGCTGAGCTTCATTCACAACTCATCCAATAAGAAGCTAGTCAAGTTTGGGACAAGAACCTCGAAGTTTCGTCTTAAAGGGAGTGTACTGCTGATGGTCCATTATATAAGCGAATATCGAAGCGAAGTTGGAAGAGTACATTCATGTACAGAGAGTAAGTGTAGTGCTGTGATGCTACAAAACAGACCAGTAACAGCGAGAAGAGGCTTCAGACCACTGTCTACCAGAAGTCCTTTCGTAACTTGACGTCTAAAATATGTGACTAGACGATTCATTTAACTGTATACCACTCTAAAAAACGGACTGTTCAATGATGTCCAACGTCTGACGGATTAACCACGAATCAGACATGCAAACCAGTAGTCCACACTAAGAATCTAACGTATCCAATTAGCGTGGTTCATTAGAGTTCAGTGTCTTTTTTATCTTTCAATGCTTATAAACAAGTGCATAAAAGTATGTCATAAATTATTTGAACATTATGAATTAAATATGACAATATGTCATTTAATATACTATGTAATTGAAAATGAACATCAGTATAATACAATAAATTGTATTTGATTCTTAATAGGTTTTTTTACCTTTTATTGCTTGGAAAAGGCGAGAACTTTTCCAACGTTAGAGCGTATAAATTACGTGGTATTTTAAATAAAGTCAGTGTTTTTAGCCATGTTGCATTGTTAAATTTTGCCGATACGTTTTGGAAACTTAATCATGACTATCACTTTGCGGTTTCTATGTTAGTTACCTTTTCTATTTCGGCCATAAACCTGAAAATTGATGTCATTGAAAATGTAGCTAATTGCTGAAGCAATATGTATCTTTAATGTCATAAATACTTCCAATATAATCTACTTCACATATATACGATATAACAAGTAAATGAGAATTGATTTTACAAAACAGGTTTTAAAGATACACAAAAAATAGTTGCTTTAACACATTAACGAATCGTTTGTTTCAGGAACGAGTCATACGCCAAATGATGAGATAGTAGTGGAATATTTTTAAAATGGTATACTACGTAATTTTTGTCTTCAATGAAAAATATTGAAATATATCCCAATTCTAGCAAAAATTAAAACTCTAACCAAAATATAATAGCATGATGGTATATAAATATTATTTTATTTTTCCGAAATTGGAGCTTGACTGATGTCTGAAATAAACAATTCTAATATAATATAATTATTATTTGTATTTATAAAACCAATTGTTGTTTAAAAATAAAGTATAAAAAAGGGTAAAATAAAAGTTACTATCATTTCAGAAAAAATGTTTTTATACGTTTATAAAATTAATAGATGAATAAAAAACAGGCTCAATTTTCCATTATTTTAGCAATATTTTTACACTAATCTTTGTAAATGAACTTTTTGCATCTTGACTCTAAATATTTAAATATAAAATATTATTAGTTTGGTGGGGTGCTGCACATTTTGACTACACTAACTTTAAAGAAAAGTCATATTTATAGTCAAACATATTGCCTTCTAACATCATTCCACGAAGTAGCTAAAGTCAGTATTAATACAAGCAGTGTTTTCCTACCCCTTTTTCTCCACACCCCCCAACGCGAGTGACATTTAATAAGTCTGAAATCCTGAGTTCCTTTCGTGCCTTGAATGGTAATCAGCGCGTCGCCTCATCGGAGGAAGTCAGCAGCGACGTCTGAAACAGCGCACTCGCAGCTAACGCGCTTACCCAATGACAGAGTGAATGTCAGGACGTGTCTTCACCCTCAAACCTTCCACTCTCCCCTAAGACTCCCCTTACTACAATTAACGAACATTAAGCAACGAAACAGTAAACTACTTCCAATCAAACAGTTTCGTTATTTATTTAGACTTAACATTAACGCTGTATTAAACTGGAAAACTGGAAAAACATGTACAAAATAAAAGTTAATCGTCTAGTAGCTGGCTGTTATGATTGATAGTTTTCCGTATATCTGCTATCAGTAACAGATGAATCTGATAATAAATACACGTCATAATACATCAATGAATTAAAGTTTATCAATTAAAATTAACATTACTGAAACTAAGCCAACTCACCAATAGAAATTCTGTACTAATAGCAATAATAAAATACAAAACTCTCGTAATACTCCTCTTTCTCTAAAGAAACCTCAACTCGATTAGTGTAGCCAAAACTAACCTCAACAAATTAAATGTTTTCCAAAACCAGTAGCTAAGAATAATCACTAATGCTTAGGTTCATTACCAACGAACAATTCAGTAATAACTAACATGAAACACATAACCAAACATATAACCAATAACCATGTCATCCAATTTCTATTTCTCCATACTACACATTTTCACATTAAATGCACTCAACCTCCACCAAAATCCACTTCACCCAATCCGATTTAAAAACTAATTCCTCTATCACGTATTCATGAAAAAAGTCCGAAATAAAGGAGTGGATATTTATCTTCCTGAATCATTATTAAATCCTTGTTGTATTTAAGCATAGTATGTATGTCAGCAGTAAGCTACAAATGACATGTAAGTTAAAGAATTTTACTGATCAATGTTATAATAATCAACAACGCAATACAGTTTGAAAAATGCTGGATCAATCTTACGGCTAAATGATTCCACAGCAAAAACGGAATTGTCTCCTTTTGTGCTTCGGAGTTCGCAATGGATGAAACATGAAGTTTTGTTAAAATGTTTCTTTTTTGACACAAACGATGTCAATTGAACTAATGCGTAATTGCAGTGCATTGCGAATCTACTGTTTATGACAGGCTATGTTATATTCCAAGTATTACATTTCTTAAAGAATGTCGAAATAATAGGGAGTTTTAGCGCCACGCGTAAGGTAGCGGCGTTATGCACTAACAGTCACGTGACAGACCTTGAAGTCATAACGTCTTACCTTAGGCCTAAGGTACGACCTTATACCTTGATAAATAGTGCACGCCTGTGGGAGTCTCTACGGGCACCTTACAAGCGGCAAAATGGCCGCCTAAAAACAGGAAAAGTTTTTTCCAACTCTAATAAACCAATTCTCGTATGTAAGGCAGTTACAATTATTCCTTACGAACTCCACAACGCTGGCAAAAATTAACGGAATATGTTAGAGAGGTGACAGGAAAGAAATTCGCGAAAAAGAAGTTCAAATCATATCTTCGGGATAGGTTATGTCTTATGCTCATAACGAACGCTGTTTTAAGGTACTTCCTATATTTTCAAGAAAAGCAGATTCAAAATCTAAAACTCCATGCACAATGTGTATTTGCTGGTCTGTTGACTCGTAACGTGTTTTAAATGTCTCACCACTAGCCTACACTCTTTGATATATTATGCAATTTCTCTGTTCAACGCTTGAAATGCTTCCTTTGTTATAATGCATAACGCAATGCCGCAATTGCTAAAACTCTTATGAACGTTGTTCATTACGACCTTATGAAGGCGTTAGTCACGTGATCAATAGAGTTTAAGGATATCTCCTTACGCATGGCGCTAAAACTCCCTATTATATAAAAATAATAAACTTATTCACAAAGTACACATTTTTTCCAGAAGAATGGAATCGGCTTTCTGTGAACTATTGCCGTCTCGCTTTAAACGTAGAAACTTGTTAAATAAGATCGATTTCAAGGTATTGGCATCACTCATTACAGAAAATAATGTCATAGCTCAAATTATTACGGAATTTTTGTCTTACAGTTTAAAATGCAAATGATAACTCTTCTAAAGGCACAAGTAAAAACCGACGATTTTTTGATAATGAAGTTATTGCATTTATTGTGTCTCATCATAGTAAACACGATATATTTCTCCTTCGTATACACATTTTCATAAATTTTTCAGTAGTCAACCCCAATTGAACTCGATACCTCAATTCCAAAATCATCTATTCACTTATATTATGGCTGTAAGCCGCCATGCTAATTGAGGTTTTTGCTGGCTTTGCACAATCGCTTAAGGCGTATGTCTAAATGGTCCTTAGTCTTGCATCCCAGATATAAATGTACAATATGTCCTCCTTTTTTTGTAATTTGATCACAATTGAGGCGGAAGAGGTGTAGGAGGTAATTTTTGACATTTTGTGAAAGTGAAATTATTGACATACCCCGCCCTCCTTGTAAATAAGAACCATGGGCTCTCTGTATATCATGTTAGTTTTAGTGTTTATAAAATTGACAATTAAAATACATTCATATTTTATGTTTCATTACTTATGTGCAACACATCTCCGTTTCCTAATATGATCATTGCACTGTTGTAAGTAACTTTAAATGTCAGTTACCATTGTACGTCAGTACCAGAACGCATCAATGGAATGGGTGAAAACCAAAAAAATATAAGTGACATTTTATAAATTCTGAGAAAAACGTGTTTATTTTAGGCTATGTTGAAGTGGCAATGTATTTTCGTGGTTTTAATAAACAATTAAAATGCCGTGCTTTTGATGATGAAACAAACCATTACGACCTTACAGTAATATTGACTTAAATGGAATACAGTAATATTGACTTTCAAAAAATTCTCAGAATTAATAAAATGTCACTTAAACCATTCTGGTTTTTACGCTTTCAATTATTATTATTATTATTATTATTATTATTATTATTATTATTATTATTATTATTATTATTATTATTATAAGAGCTTCAATGGATACTTGGACCACCTCCTCCTCAGTCCATCTCCATCGAGGCATCGCATGCGCTTGGCAACCTTCGCACCCAACGGGTGGCGCGACAGCCTGTGCCAATAGAGCTCCCCGGCGGCCGCCCCCTGCCCGTCTGCGAGGCGACGTGGCGTGGCGTGGCGTGGCGCGGTGCCGCCGCCGGACAAAGCGGGGGCGTCTAATTAGAGGCGCGAAGCCGCCTGTGGGCGGGTGGGTGGCGGCGGCGACGGCGGCCCCGGCGGGTGGGTGGCGGCGGCGACGGCGGCGGCGGCGGCGGCGACGGAGAGGGCGAGAGGCGTGAGCAACAGATGTGACGCGGATAGCGTGGAGAGTATATAGGCAAGGAGAGTTGTTCGAGTGGTGAGTGTGACGTGGTTGCGTGGGTGATGTGAGCCATGTGGGCGGCGCAGGGGGTGAGGGTGATGTGAATGGCGCGGGTGGCATGGGTGGTCACGAGGGATCAGGCGGCGTGGGTTCCGTGAGTATGAGGAACATGCGGGTGGGAGATACCTGGTTTGGAAAACCCGCCAAGTGGCGTTTAGGTCAGCGCCGGATCGCGCAAACTAGGGGGAGATCACCACCACCTTTCGCGATGTGAACGTGCACTACACTTACGGGACTAATGACATTAGCATATGCCGTTCCACAACACTTATCCATCAATCAATCAAAAACTTCACATGGGAGACCACAAAAACAAACGCTGAGGCACTCGCCTGTGAGGGTCCTGCGTATGAACGTTCGCCTAGCAGCGTTCGTCTCCGGGCAGACTTCTCTGCGATGCGGAGGTTGGCGCGAAGGTGGCGCGCGAAGCGGCGGTTCTCGCATCGTTTCGCTGGACCTTAAGCGCTGAGCGTCCTGCGCGAAATGGAAGCCTCGGCCATTACGCCCGCTTTCAGTATCGTTAAATTTTCCAATATCCGCGTAATTAATTGGAGAACCCTCTCGTGCTCACTGGCAGAACGTGAGCGAATTCTACGAAACTGCTCGATGCGTATTCGAGCAGAATGTGTGCGCGATGTAGTTGGTGTGGAGGCGGAAATGGCATTGGAATGTAAGCGAGTGGCGGTAATTTTAAGGGCGTTATTGAATACTTAGTCGATCATTTTAATATTCCTTTTTCAAAGTGTTGCGCTGCGACAAACATCACAAAGCTCGGTCAAATTTAAGACTTAAACATTTTTTTTTTAAATTTATACATAAGTATTCATTTTAAGTCAAAATTACCTATCATTAGAATTACTCAATGAAACATCGTAATTTATTTCAACTGTTGGTCTTCTTTGGAGACAAAAACGACAATTCAGAACTCAGGTTATTCCAAGAAAATTGAGATCACAGACAAGTCGCACAGAGTCGAAAAGAGGACAAAATTGGCTTTTTATAGATAACTTTCACACGATTAAATGCTTTCTCACCTAGCACATTTGACCTGGTAACAAATTACTGGTGCAATACGGAAGAAACTTTCCGGTTTATTCATACTTCTAGTGTATGTCCAAAATAACGCATAGTGTTACGCGGCATACGCGCTGTCACCGTCACTAACGGCACTAGCCCGCCAATCCAATTCATTAGTGACACCGCGCGCATAAACTATGAAGTCACTAGTCCCGTAAGTGTTGAGCATGTTCTTTCCTCGGGAGGTGGTGAATCATCTTCTCCCCGCTGGAAGGTAACATCTGGCGACGACCTTCCCGTCCGCTGGTGAAGACTTCCCCAGAACCTCCCACCAGGGCACCGTCCCAGCCGGGATAAGCTCTAAGCTCCCGCCCTATCTCCCGGGCAAGTGTGCTATTGAATGTGCAAGTGTGAGTGTGTAAGTAAGGGGTGAGGATAGAACAAGGAGGAGGAAGGAAAGACGGCGTGCGTTCCATGGTCTGTTTGTTAGGATACTGCTTTGACATTCACTTGTTATTGATCCAACAAATCACGGAAAACTACCGATCAGAGCATTCAGCCGCTAGAATTATCTTTCAGACAGCGACTCAATTTAACCTAACATTCGGGCTAGTGACGAAAATCCTGCCACCGACGAGTCTCGAACCAAGGACCTCTGCATCAGTTAATGCTCCGAGCCACCTGCTCCGGCCCCACCAGTCCAAATTTCAGTTTTTGGGAGTGGGTGGGGGAAATAATTCTATCACATGCAGTGGCAGTAACATTATGAAATAATCTTAAATATTCCGTACACGAATAATTTGTTTCGAACTAGAACATTGTAGGTTGGTATTGCGGGGCTAGAGACCTAATTCGGAGCCTCTGTATGAGAGCCCTGGTGCAGAACAGTGCACAAGCGGAGATACTCACTTCGATGTATTAATTTTTTTTAGGAAACGGAGTTCTTTTACTGAATCGATAAAGTTTGGATTCATCTAAGTCTTATTTCAATTTACATGCGAATATTTCAAGATATTAATCAAAAGGTGGATCATTTTTACTTGCTAAGTGAACGTATTTTCCAAATTATTTTGAACAATAACAAGGTTTATCCAAACCATCTCATTCGTAAGACTAGTAGCAAGGGCAAGGGTTACTTTGCTTCGCTTTATTTAGTTTTTTAATTCATTTTAATCACAGTGAGTTACTTTGATTCATGTGATACCTTGCAAATATCATCTAATTTCAATTTAATTGTAGTACTTAAACACACTATAATTGGATGAAAGTATTATTTGTAAAGCTTGTTTTCCATCATTGAATTCGAACAATGAAGTTTAGCTGCTTTGAAATTGCATACCGCAAACACTTGCAGCTTTCGTAAACGACCTTCGTCCGTACAAAAAAATAACTACATCTCTTTCGTTAATTATCGTGATTCTCATGAGCGTTGCCTTACATTAGGAGAGCGCAGAAATCTGTGGCGGTTTTATCTCGCCAAATCTGCGCCCTCGGCCACCGTGCCTGGATTGTCTGGTGCGGGTGGGGGTGGGGGTGGGGGGCAGAACGGTGGTGGCCACGCTCCTAATGGCGGCAATTCCTACAATGGCGGCGGTCTGCGGCGGCGGTGGATGAGACTGTGGTGCCAAGAGTAGTCCGAAAGACTGATCTAAGTGGCCATAGATATCCAACCTCTTAAGTTACGTTGTGAAGTCATTTGTTTTTTATTAGTTTATGGCGAATGAACTGGATATTTTCTAAATAGTTACAAGTAAATTCTTTTATATGTAAAGAAAATAGAAAAAGAAGTAATGTTTCATCAAGGGTAGAAGCTGTCGATAATGGTAGGTGTCTCTTAAATAGCATCTCTATGCAAACCATCACTTTTATTCCTAACGCATCAATATGCAAACCTATTTTGTAGACATTCTTCTACGTTCGATAATGTACCCATCACTTGTCGTCGGGAATAGTGGTAAATGTAATAAGAAAACGTATGGTGTCTCAGTGCCAAAGATGAGTTATGTTCATAGTTCAAACTTGGCGGTTGTAAAAAAAAACAACAAACCAATATTAAATAATACAATATTGATGATTATTATTGATATTTTATAGGAGTCAAAATAAATAAGCTATTCTTTCATATTGCTGCTTTCATTAACCTACCTTCTTATACATGATAAATTCCACTCATGTTTACCCCTTATACATTTGATTTTAGTTGATGGTTATTGTGGTGGAAACAAATATTTGGCAGTGGAAATAAATCACTGGTTACTTAAGTCCTCCCCCCTAAAGCCTATGACGCAAAATCATAATACAATTTTTACTATTTAAAAAAACATGTTTACATTATTTATATTCCTTTACTGATTCTATTTGAGTCAAAATTTAAAAAAATATTTTTAAAGTATATTATAAGTAAATAATTTGGAAATAAAACCTACAATTTTATTTCAACACCATGTTTATGCATGTCTAAATCAAGATTGAATTGTCTACATGAACATTAGTGCAGCATCGAATATTGATCTCTTGCGCCACTGATTATAATGCATCTTAGAGCTATGAAAAATGATTTGTTACTAAGAAATAATACAAGATTTTAATCCAAGAGATTGAGAACTCTTCAAATTATATATGAATACTTTCAAAAATATCTGTACTTTTATTAAAACCGTGAATAACAACGAAAATGGAATTTTCTGAAGAAAAAATATAAATATTAATTTTTGCAATCCTCAAGAACTAAAACAAACTATTGCATGTTGGCATATATTTGCCCCAGGTTCTAACCGGCTTCATTTTGTCCCATTAGTCGCCATTGTTCCGCAACCGTGCGTTTGCGGGGCCGGCGGCTGGTTCTCTCGCCGCTCAACGACATTAGCGCTGCGGTGGGATAAACAGGTACCGTTTCTACTTTATCAAAGGCTCCGCCGGCGTCAAGCGCGGCGCGGCGAGGCCGCAGCCGCGCGCCGCTGCATACCGAAAACCGGCCCCTGGGGCACCCCGACGGCGGCGGCGGCGGCGACGCCCAGAGCCCTCTGGATGGCCACGCCGCCCGTGACGGATTGCGAGGGCCGCCAGCGACCGGTCCGCCGAACGCGTGCGACCTGGTTACAATCGCGCTCTGCCGTAGTCGAATCTACGATTTTGTCTACATAAACACTAGTGCAGCATCACATATACATATTTTGCACCACTGATTATAATGCATCATGGAGCTATGAAAAATGATTTGTTACATATGATAACGAGTTTGTTGATGCTTTTGTTTCAAATAAAACATATCTAGATTAGTGTGACCTGTAAGAGGTTTTAAACAGTTTTTAAAAAAGTTCTTATTTATTAATTAGAGGTTTTTGAATTAGATTAGAAGGGGAAGAGCAAGTGGTGAGTTTCACACCAGCAGATCGAGATACATCGAATTATATCTCGTTTGCTCCAATCGTAGCTTTGGAAGTAACTGTCAGTGACGGATACACAGATAAATGCGGGTTACCCGAAATCGATTAAAGATGATAAACGTAGAAAATAGTGACATTCCAAAGACATTAGTTGAACTGAACGTTCCAGTTTGCTGCCCATCACTACATTGTGAGGTCTATTTTGCCTTAGGGTTTGGTTGTTTTCGCCTCCTGTTTGATCCATGTAAGATAAAGATTAAATTATTTGTGCATATTTTATATGAGAACTCGAAAGCCAAGGGTTAATATGTGTTTGGTCTCCAACTTACGTTTGGGATAAGGCACTAGAGGAATAAAGATGCATTCCATTGGATTAACAGCTATTATACCAACATAGCGCAAGTATATTTTAAAAATATTTCATATTGTAACACCCCCGGTCGTCTCGTTAGAGAACGCCCGGTTAGCGGCCCGGTTAATAGCTCAGTCGGTGATGGAAGGAATCGTTAAACAGATACAATGGCAAAAAACAAACACTTTGATCACTGGTAAAAATTACTTTTATTCCTGGGCAATCAAATCTAATGCCCCAGGGAAGTTACATTTGTAAATTTAGTAAAAAAAATGAGAAAATTGGGTGAAAAGAAAAGAAGATGAAAAGTTAGTATTCAGAGTAAAGCTTAAAAATTAGGAAGAATTATGACTAACATTACAATGGTAAGAACAAAAGTTACAAGTCAATGTGCCATAGCGCGGCACCGCATTACAAAATTTACACAGGGACGAATGCCCTTGAATGATACTGCCTGGAAAAAGGTCTTTGCGCCCCCGGGGAGGGCGGGCGCGGTCGAGAGGGGCGTCTGGCGGCCTTCAAAAGAATTCAGCGGAGGCCAATGGCCTCCCGGGCCAACAGCTGGGCGGTCGGGTCGTTGACGTCACCAAAGGGGCGCTGGCGTCTAGCAGCGTTGTAACGGCGTCTGGTAGTAACTGGTTGAACTCGGAGCAGCCGGGATTCTCTCGATCTCAGGAGCGTAGCAGTCAACTATGCGTACCTCTGCTTTCCGTGATAATTGTCGAACACAACTTCGGAAAGTCAAGAACTCCTACAGAGAAACATTCGCCTCTCTTCACAACTAATTCCCACTTCAGAGAAGTTTCTCTGTCTACTGCAGTCGGCCCAATGCTCAAGCTCGCAGTAAAATTATATAAGTCCTTCATAGGCGCACTTGCCCGAATAGCTCCCCCCGTAGAAGTTTCTCTCCCAACTGCCCTCAGCCTAATGCTCCGGCCCCGTCTGATGCTCTGGCCCTTCTGATATTCTATCAGTCGAAATCGTATCAAGTCAACTTTTACCCCCACCCGCTTTCTCGTATGCTCCAGCTCCTTATAATAGTCACGTCGCTATTGGCCAAAGGAAATGGCGCATTGCACTATTTTCAACCAATCGTGACGGGAGTAGTGAAGGAAGTTTCCGCTCTCTGTGCCAGCTGCGAGTGCACAGTGTTATTCTCATTCCTTCTAGAACATCGGCCATGCTGCGCAAGGCAGGCGTTGTCCGGTGAAAGAATTTATCGCTCTGGGCTTCCCCGGATGTAAGCGGGCGTTCTAGAAATTTCGCAGCTGTTCTTGCGACCACGTGCCACTCTCCGTTAACCTTTCGACGCCAGCTCTCATAACAGCTTCGTTAATGGGCCGGGGGCGCAAATGGCTGTCACGATAAGCGGGGTTGCGCGCGTGTCGCCATCTGTTTACTCTCCCAGTAGAACTCAGGGCGATCGAGTTTGTTTTATTTTCCTGGTATGAGGAAATCGGTATCGCTACAATATGTAATTTGTTTGGTACGATAACAATATGTAAATTGTAGATTATAAATCGCAACGGAATTCACGAATTACCCAGTGGTGACCTTATAAGATATTTTTATCAATTAAACATGTAAATATATTTATTATTTTAGTACCAACATCGTTGCCTAAACCTTTTGTAGATTGATAGTTTGCTTCTAGTCTAAAATTGTAATACTGAACTCTGAAATCTGACCTCTGAGGGAGAAAATCAACGAAGCTATTACCCGTTGCCCCGCCTCGCATTACATTCGCTCTCAATAAACTGTTACTAGAGTCACGGGAGGCGGGTCTCCATCTCTCTCTGTCTCTCTCTCTCTCTGTCTCTCTGTCTCAGTCTCTCTCGGTCTCTGTCTCTCTTTGTCTCTCTCTGTCTCTCTTTCCCACCTGGTGCCTTTCATGACTGGCTACTAGGCATTCTATCACGTTTCGTTTCCATATTTGAAGCATTACCAGATTTTTATTTATCTATAAATGCCACTCAGATGGCTTATGGACACCGTGCTTTCCTTCGTGCAATCCCGGGTTCAACTCCCGGTCTGATCAAAAATACAGATGAAGCTTTCCATTACAATTGTCTCAGTTTCTACTACTGTGATAAAAGAAAAGCTCAGTGAGGCCAAGTATGCTAGATACTGTGACGGAAATATGTAACCTTTACCCATGTGTATAAATACCCCCACGGTAATAAATAAAGGCAGGCTCCAGGTTTGTAAATACTGCTAGCTGACAAAAGCTGAATTAATCCGAAGTTAAAATTATAAATATATACATACTTCTTTTTACAAACTAAAGAGAAATAATGAATTTTCTTCCAAGCGCAGTTCATATTTTCGGCCGTGATAATTTGCATTGAACAGTAAAGAAATAACTAAGAAACAAATATAAAATTCTTAATATATACTGATTCTGCGGCGTTGTACAAATAATGTAATATGTTATAATTATTGTAATTTTTTATAGTTTTTAAAAATGTATTTCTTGTCGAATAAGTGTTTTACTGTTTATAAGCAATAATAACTTGTTTCCTTTCGCATTTAATACTAATTTGTCTTTTGTTTCCAGTATTCATTAACTTACGAGGACTTAAATTGACATCAAGAGAATTTCCATACAAATATGGGAAGATAATTCACATTTGCCCTCATGTAATTCATCACCAATAATACTGACATTTTAGAGAGTTCCACTGCTTCCTGACCTTCGAAAAGTGTTGTTATAACCTATTTTTAAAAGTGGCGACAAGACAATAATTAGTAACTATAGGCCGGTAAGCCTTACATCAGTCGTATGCAAACTAATGGAACATCTAATTTCAAGCTATATCAGGAAAGAATGGGTGGGCAGGGAGTGGCTTTATCAGGGTCAGCTCGGTTTCAGAAATGGTTTCTCATGCGAAAGTCAGCTAGTCTCACTTCTACAGGACCTAGCCGACGTAGTTGATGAAGGGAAAAGGGTCGACGCGATAGTAATAGATTTTTCCAAAGCTTTTGATGTTGTTCCACACGATCGTCTTATAAAGAAATTAATAGATTCGGGTATAGACACTAGAGTGGTAGCGTGGATAAACGAACTACTCCGAAACAGGAAACAGAAAGTTCGAATCGGTAGTTACTTATCAACCTCGAGAAGTATCACGTCAGGAATTCCACAAGGAAGTGTAATCGGACTCATGTTTCTGGCCTTCGTGAATGAATTGCCGACTAATTTAGCTTCAAAGGAACGACTCTTTGCAGATGACTGCGTAATCTATAGGATTATCAACTCGGAGAAAGACGAGGATATTTTGCAGCGAGACTTAGACAAATTACATAGCTGGGCAGAAACAAACGACATGGAAATAAACAGTTCAAAGAGAAAGTCCATCACGTTTGGTAGGGGTCGAAGTTACAATGAATCTGTGTACAAACTGAACAATAATGTTATACCTCGAGTCACGTCTTGCAAATACTTAGGAATACAGCTAGACAGTAAATTGAGCTGGGAAAATCAAGTCAATTTCGTTGTAGGGAAAGCCTGGAAATCGTTACATTTTGTTATGCGGATACTGAAAAAGAGTACAGTGAGAGCCAAAGAACTAGCATATATGTCATTAGTGCGACCTATATTAGAATATGGCGCGGTATGTTGGGACCCATACAGAATTTTGCAACAAAGAAATCGAGAAAAAGTCCAGCGTAGAGCATCAAAATTTACTTTCAGGGGTACCAAGAATAAAGGGGTATGGGAGTCACTCGAAAGGAGAAGATTAAAGTCACGTCTCTATGCAATGTATAAAGCGTACACAGGCCTTCGAGCGTGGAAAGAAATTCAAAGTCGATTAGGGAAACCTACATATTTCGGCAGAGCAGATCACATGCACAAAATTCAGACAATAATTCAGAAAACGGACGTTGGGAAATATTCATTCGCGAATCGCACTATTAGGGACTGGAACAGTTTGCCTGTGACAATCTTCGATCCCTTTCCTCAAAGCCTGAGCGCATTTAAAAATAAATTAGTTTCTTGAATGTGGATATGTTATAAATATATTTAATAAAATTCAGTGTAATTACTTATGTCTTCTTTGTAATTAAGTATTATTATTATTGTTATTATTATTGTTATTATTATTAATGTTATTATCATTATAAGCATTATTATTATTATTATTATTATTATTATTATTATTATTATTATTATTATGTGCAGTGCAGTGGCGTGAAGTGTGGTGAAGTGAAGTTTGGTGAAGTGGAGTTCTATGAAAGATTGCACGGTGAAATGTTCATGTGATTTTGTAACGTTTGTAGAGTTTGTATAGTTGTTAAGTTCTGTAATGTTAAGTTAGTGTATTCTGCCACCAAGTTCTCACACTTAATTGCAGAATTATGAATAAATCTAATCTAACATTGCAGTTCAGCTAAGTTTTTATACCAGATGAGTGTTATAATATTGCAGTTCAGCTAAACTTTTATACTAGATGCACCTAATGCTGTTCTACGCTTACAAAGATGAACTAGTTCCCCAAAAGTCCTAATTAGCACGTTGGCTCCGAACTACTAGACACAACCAGGCTCCCAATCCCTGAGGTATTAGGGAAAATGCGGTGCAAAATGTCTGTGGTCGGAAACCAATGTTTCAACTCGGTTGCAATAAAGAAGAGGGGGCGCCCACAACTCGTGCGGAATTTTTGAATTGATGAAAAGCTGCGGAGGCTTTAGTGGCCTGGGAGAGCCTCTTTTCGGCGCATGGCGCGCGCTGGCAATCGGCAAATGAATTCGAGCGGGGACGAGCAACAAGAGGCCGCATCGAGGGCCCACATCGGTTTTTTCGGGCCCACAGCGAGGTTTTTTTTCTCTCTCCTTGGCCTCTCCGAGCAATCAAGCGGCAGGGAGTGAAGAGGTGCGTGAGTATTTTGGTATGGATGGGTGATTCTGTGTCTTTGAGGGTAGCGTAAGCGGTGTCGGGGTTTGTTGTTGGAGATGGTGTCATATTCCTCTCTATCTGAATTCTGTGGTTCTGAGTAGGTATCTCAAGCAACTGAAATGTTCTGCTTGAAATGCGGCATCCGGATATGTTAAAAAGTAGTAGCTGTCGTAGTGGTAGTAGTAGTGGTGGCGGCGGGGGCGGCGGCGGTGGCGGCGAGACGGCGGGGGTGGTGGTGGTGGCGCTGGCGGTAAATTGGAGATGAGGAAGTGATGGTAAAGCTAGTGTTGAAAATAGAATTATAGTAATTGGTCCTGGCGATCCGAATGACGCCACGTCAAAGACTGTGGTGCCGACATTTCGACCATGTGGTGGTCTTCCTCAGGGCTGGAAGAGCGGCGTCCTCCGGGCAGTCAAAATAATTTGCATGACTCCGGCCACAAAAGCGTCCGACTAGCTAGTGTCGATACTCAAACTCTCGAACCTCCGTATCTGAGTCACTGCAGGGCACGAGTGGAGAAGGTGAAGGAGATAGAGACGCACTGAAATGCAGTGGCAATGCTGATGCATATTGCTGGTGGTATATTTGGGGGAAGTCGTGGTGATTAAGGCAGTTCTATAAACAGTGTGGACATTCGTAAGATTCCTCGATTGCCGTGATTTCTTCGATCAAAACCAGGCGAATTTTGGAACAGAACTGTCGCAAACGGACCACGATACGCGCACTAACATTCCTTCCTCGCCCCGGTCCTTCCTCTTACTCAAATACACATAAACTCACATGCACTGCACTATCTCACATGCTGGGAGGCCAGGAGGGAGCTTAGTCCTTGTGGAAACTCAGAGCTTATCCCAGATAAGGCAGTGACTTGATGGTGTGAGATACCTGGATTAGAAAAAAAACCGCAAGCCGACTTGTAAGTGGACACCGAATCCCATCAACGAAGAACACCGCCATCTCCCGCAATAAAAGCATGCACTACATTAACGGAGGTTATTACCCTAGCACTACCGTAGAGCTGGTGGTGGTTGTGGTGGTGATCACCCCATCGGTTTCGAAAGGGTTGCTTTCGAAGTGCACAACATTGTTCTTTGTGAAGACAAATGCTCGAATGTTTGGAAAACGGAAAGGGATTTTCAAACATATTTATTCATGTGGTAACATTTCAATTTTTACAATGATACATGTATGAGATGTGTATCGAGTTTAGATCGAGTGGTTGTAATTATACTGGTCTCGATAAAATTGAAACCACTTTGATTGGAAGTAAAGTCAAGTTGAAACTTGTTAAACTAAAGGAAAATATGATTTAAAATTGACACGGATTAATTAAAAGTTGGACATTTTAAATTATTGAGTTGTTAATTCAGAAAAGAAATCATGAATATTAGTGGCGTGCAGCAAAAAAAGTGTTGCTGAATAAAATCAAGTACACAAAACCAAGTATATAATATGTTACTGTTCCATACCGCAACAGATGAATAGCAGTTACACAGTGCAACAAATTTTACCCTCCCTTCTCTAATCACAACACTAGGCAATAATGTTTCTAAAATAACAAAATGTGATAAGCGCCGCGACAACATAAATGAAGCAATCGATCGCAGATAAAATTGTGTTTCCAGAAGAAAGTTTAGGTGATAGCAAAAAGTCTTTTTCAATGTCATCAGTGCACTGAACTACATAACAATCACATTTTTGTTCTGTGGCAAATTTCATTGTCGCACTGTGTTATTTAATGACGGTCAACTTCTTTCCGGGAGTTTTGCTGCCACATGACGTCGCTTTGTAAGCAGGGACAAAATGAGTCAACAGGAGACAAAAGCTGTCGGTACGCGCAATATGACAATTGGTGAATTCACATATGGAAATACTTGAATTTTTAATTTAAATGAGAGTCATTTATTGTTTTTTATATTTTTCCCGAGTTTCAAGGCATCAAACAAAACTAGACACTCCTCACATGGCTGCGCAGATTTCTTTCAATTTCTGCGCGCTTTGAAAATTAATAATTTAGATAAATATATGAGTTTTATTGTGATATAGACAAAATTGAAAATCATTAACTCTGAGTTAGTGAAAATATATCTGAACTCAGTTGAAATGAATTCTAAATGATAATATAATCTGTATAGTCCGGTACAGTCAGCGCCACGGATACCTCTATGCTATTCGACATTCCCATGGCGTGTAAGAGCAAGGCGATGGGAGCATGGCGTGAACGAGAGAGTTTCTTCTCACGCGGACCTTCAGCAGAGAACTGCGCCAGTTTCTCCTTCTTGGTGCCGACCAATGTACATCACATGTTCTCAGTGATGTCTCGTGTTCCGTTGTATCCTGTGCTTACTTGCAAGCTATACGCTCCTGCACAAGTGGTTCGGGGCTCTTAGAAGATACCGTGAGCTAAACCAAATGCCACTGGTAACGCAGGGTGCAGTGGACAAGAGCTCTAGCCTTCGCTCAAAATGTCATGTATTATTTTCGTGATACAACTGAACTTGCTATGCACTGGGCAACGTCAGTCAAAGCCTAAGCGATACGAACGTCGCACAAACTGTAAATATTGTAGCGGCTGTTCTACCACTGTAATGTTATGTGAGCCCAGCAAAAATCTCTATGTTCACTACCCGTTCAACTGTATTTTAATTGTATATTCTCTAAATGGGCTATATAAATTTGTAAATACATGTTTAACTGAAACTCACAATCATTTAATGAGGTTGCTACCTTACGATGTCGTTTAGGTTACAGAAAATAACATAAATGAAAGAAGTACAAACGTTTCAAACATGGAACAACGTCAATGTCCCTTATAAATATATAGACATCAACAGAATAAATGCTAGAAACTGAACCGTGGTTACCATGTGACATCAATCATCACCGTCAACATTTTGAAAAATAATTGTATTCAAACGTAAAAAATCACTAGTTATAGTGTAAACTGCAAAAAGATACGTGTGTCCTGAAGTGAAGATGCTAGACGTTAATGAGTTAAGATAATTTATTTATTATTTTCATTAATGAAATATCACATGATCTCATCTGGCATTATAAAATGAAAACATTTGCATTACAGAAATTAAGTTTTTAATTAACTCACACGAACAGTTGGTACGAATTGATTCAAATGTAGTAAAGTTTCTCATAGATGTGCCTATATGCAGTTTGTAATTCCAATCACGATACCATTACAAAACAGTTGTTAAACTATTCAGTAACTGAAAATTTATGCATAAATTAACTATGATAATACCGGCGAAAGATGATTAGTATATCGAGTAAACAATAATTATGTTATTTCTAAATACTATTTAGTTTCTAAAAAGAAAATCTCGTCATTCCAGAACAACAAAAGGATTCCCTCATACTCTAGTGACTCAAATGCGTAATTTTTCATTTTAGTCCGTAACAAAAATAAGAGAAATTGCTTATGTCTTTTGGACAGCAATGTAAGAATTTAATTGTACAGAATTGGAAAGTAAGTTTATAAATAAAAATAAATCATTTTTATTTGCACAAGTTACTTATTTTTTGTTCAAATATTAATGTACGTTTTATAAAATATTATTGAATAAATATGTCTTTGGACAATGTAAGGATTTTTAGTTAAAACACAAATTTGGTGTTATATATCTTTTGAGTTATTTATTTTTTCAGATAAGTACCATTCGGGTTAAATACCTTGTGGATTAAACACCTTTTGGGTTAAATACCTTTTGACTTAAATATCTTTTCTGTTCAATTTCTTTCGGATTAAATACCTTTCGGTTTTAATAATTTTCGATTCTAATATCTTTCGGGTTTAATATCTTTTGGGTTTAATACCTTTTGGGTTTAATACCTTTCGGATTTAATACCTTTCGGGTTTAATACCTTTTGGATTTAATACCTTTTGGATTTATTTTCTTTTGGGCTTCATATCAATTTGGTATTATATCCATTTGGTATAATACCTTTTGGGCTTAGTATCTTTTGGGTTTAATACTTTTTGGGTTTAATTCCTTTTTGGTTTAATATCTTTTGGGTTTCATACTATTTGAGTTTCGAACCTTTTAAGTTAAGTTTCCTTTGAAATGAAGATCCGATTAATTTTTACTACACTGATGAATTTTTTACCGTACATAAATGAAAACTAGGAAAGTATACTATTTTACAAACATTGCACTTTATTTACATAATATTCTTCTTGTTCTTTAAAAACTATCGAGGATTTTTTCTATGCACATGGTTCGGTGAGTTATACGCGATCTCGTCAGTATAAAAAAACGTTAGGTTCCCTCGCCCAGGCCCAGTTATTAGCTGCCGAAAAATAAGGCTTAGTGCCTACTGTACTCAAAAGTATAATTTCACTGGTTTCCTGCTCACTGAGGCAAAAACCATAAAACATTAATGCATTCTATGCGTTTTTGGCTTTAAGAAGGAAGTATTAATTTAAAGACATTCGCGGTTTGTAATAAAATACGTGTGATGTAATACAGCCAGCCCTTTTAGAGACGCTGTGAACGCATGTCAATTGCACATAGATTCCAACCCCCCCTTCACCTTTACAGTAACAGACAAATCATGTAAACGACAGACGTGTTACAAATCATGTAAATGAAATATGAAGCCTCCTTTATGGCGAACAAATGAAAAATGGCCTACGTATTTGCAACTACTCAATACGAAGAAATTGGATATCATTTCGTCCAAACGGGAAAATAATATTTTCAAGAAAAGTTATGAAACCTAACAATAAGAAAGCGAAGGAGATCATTATTTGCGTATATATTTGAAAAATTTGGAATACTTCATTGTACCATATATGAGCATCGCTATAACGTCTTCTCATCATATCGTTAAGCGTGCGTAAATACTATCACCTTAGTTAGAAAAATGTTTTTGTTATCTCTAAGAAAAATTATAAAAAAATCATGCAACTAATTTTTGTTAAATTTCTTATTTAAAACTTATATTTTATATTCATATTCATTATATTTTGTATGTGAGATACAAATCTTCACATTTCTGATAAAACTACTGTAATGCCTAAGTATATTGTGTGTGTATTGTAATACAGAACTTGTTTTTTTAGTTAAAGTATTTCTTGTATCACATTTCATCAATTCCTAAAATTACACACTAATACGAGTATAAATATTAGCATAAAAAATGAGTAGGAAAAAATATGTGTTATTTGCTTCTATAAAATAAATTATACCTGATAGCGACCACCTTTTTGTAATATATAACCAGTCCTGAAAACTTTCTTCCTAGAAAATGTACACACTTGACGAGTCAGTGATAAATTCGCAAACACGCAATAGACGCTTTTAAACGATGTACTGAAAGAATGCTTTCAACATTTTCCCGAAACCACAAAGCAGAAACAGAATCAATTTACTTCTTTTCGAGACGAAAATAAAAGCCGGCGTTCCGTCAAGTGAAATGGGCCGCCCACAAATCCCGAAAACACAGCCGTTGAGCACTTGCCTGCCCGGTCAGCGAAGAGCTGGGCCACGGCCGGAGTCTCTAAGCGACGCTGGCGCCATCTCGAAAAGGTAATCAAAGGGAAAGCAACGCTCGCAGCCAAAAGGTCACATTTTTGTGCACAGAAGTTATGAATTTAATTTGTCGCCTTTAGGCTTTTGGAGGGAAATGTAATTGGAGTATCTTTATTCAAGATTTCTCTCCGTATTTAATTTTTTTGGTAAAAAGTGTTATTTGTTTACCTTATGTTTCAGTTGACATCCTGTTCAGTTCTGATAAAGGCACTCAAAGAAAAGAAACATTTTAATTCAAAATGTCGCAGTTATGAAAACTGCATAAGAATTGCGAGGTTAAAAATATGCAAAAGATATTTTATATTCGTTTTCGAGCTCAAGATTACTAAAATGTGTACATTTGACTTTTATTTTTATATATACTGTTGTTGACGCTGTACATGAACAAAATGTTTAAATATATTAAAAAGAATCAACATGTAAAACTAAAGCCATTTATAGAAATAAAACTGAACGAGGTAGAATAAAATTGCTTTTTTAGAAATAGAAAACTAATTATATCAAGACTTTTGCAAGTCACAATTTTAGTCAGCGCCAAAAACCGTTTCTATCAGAATAAATTAATTGTTTGTAAAAAATTGAATTAATTGACGTATAGCGTAATTGCAATCTTTAACACATGTTTTCATAAAATTACGTTACAATTCTTGGAGTAAATGTATCTCAATCGAAACTCAACAACCTGCACTACAGATTGAACTTTAGATACTTAGTTACCTCGCATCTGTAATTCATGTTAGTCTTTTATGTTTAACGCTTGAAATTTTCTTCCTCCGTAATAATATAAGCAGCTTCTTTATATTGCGTGTTTTCAATAACTCGACAGAAGCATGTTTACTATTACGAGAGCAACGCAGTTCTTTTAAAAAAGTTATTCTAGAAGCAATCCAGAGATCCTTTGCTTGCAAGCCCTACTACAAAACTTCAAGAAACTACGATATTGAATTAAACCAACGCTCGTCGACAAGATAGAAAAATGAAAACGCCATCTGCTTCCCCGAGAGAGTCTGCGTATCGACAGAACGAATCCTCGTTGAACAGCGAGACCCGTTCGATCTAGCGGACTCGCACCCCGCCTCACCACGCCGCGCCGCGCCGCAGGCACCGAAAATCAAAACGGTGAGGCTGCGACGTGGAGAGATCCAATCGCCGATGGCCTATCTCCCACGAGAGCCGCGGGGCTGTCACAGCCTCCGCCCGCCCGCCCGCCCGCCCGCCCGCCCGCCGCCGGCGCGGAAAGAGAAAAGCGCCTGCAGCGCGCCGCACGGAGGCAGGCCCGAACTTATTGAAATTCGGAGACCGTGGCAGCTGAAAGCGAGAACGGAAGGAACGTCAATCAGATGTTAGAGCGCTAATAATTTCATTGCGGGCGGAGGCAGTCGGAATTTATGCTGCGTGAAAGGACTGCGTCTAAATGAAGCTTTCTAATCGCCTGGACGGAGACGTGGGACAATAAATGTGTGAGGAAAACGCTAAATACTACCTTTTATTTCATGTTTCAAAAAAATCCGGTCTAATAACAAGTGAGAACGGTATGGAAATATTTTCGTTCAATCATATTGCAAATATGTATTACGTATTATGCAGTATACCTCTTTTATCATCATCATTCGTTTGTAGTTGTACCGCCAATTATTTTTATCACTCAGTATTTTAATATACTTTTATTATTGTATATTTAATTAATATTTTCTGATCTTTATTGTATTATTGAATCTTAATTGGTATACCAATTTAATCTAAATTGGTATTTTCAAATAGTTTTGTTATGTTTCACAATATCAAAAAATGCTTATACATTTGCACAATTCGCATAATATAAATTTAAATGTAATTATTTTTCCTTGAAGAATAATATAAAACAAGCTAAAACGCTATTTAACTACATAATTCATTATATAATCCCGTAGAAGTATACTGCTATGTTATATTACCTTTTAAATATATTTAAAAGGTAAAGGTTCAAGTACCTTCAATCAATTGGTAAACACTAATTCTGAACAATTTTAATTATGTGTCACACTGGAAGCTACAATATCTTAAGGATATTAGAACAGATTAATGAATATGAGAATCCGTATTTGTACTATGTACTCGTAAATATTGTCACCAAATTAATACAATTTTAAATATTAATCAGTATGTTAACTAATTACTACACTCAGAGCCACTAACAGTTCATGCACTATCGAATTGACAAATTAATTGTAAGTTATTGTAAATGAGTTCATGAGAACAACTGAAATTTCCAATTTATTACTTTTTAAATTCCCAATTGATAAAACTGAGATACATTTATCGATGAAATTTTTTTGCATCAAGAGTATAATTCTCTTCCAGTGAGCTTAATGTTCGACACATCAACAAAGTGAAAGAAAGCAAAGCTACATGAAAATACTTAAGAGGATTTCAAAATAAAAGGACAATTGAAATGCGAAGTTATGTATACAACTTTCTATCGAAGGTTGATGTCAAGTTCATTTTTACTTTTTCAAAGAAATCCCAATCGGAATTCGATTAAATATGGAGTGTCAAATTCGTTACGATACTCTTGAATTCAGTACTAAAAGATAAGTAACTGACTAACCTTGAGTAAGAGCTATTATGGGATCCTCGAATCCAGTGATGCCTGGTCGTGAGAAAACATATTTACGTCACACAACTTGACCTTCCAAAGGTGCGGTCTGTACTTTACATAAAGGCGACAGGCATATATTATACTCGCAGTATGAAGGCAAACTATCTAATTTCATTGCCGCTCTTTTGGAAATTATGAAGTAATAAACTCACAATAAAATGTTCGCTGCCATTCAGTTGTAATGAATAAAACACAAACATATATAATTTGAAATACCTGATACGTAATATTTTTATTTGAATGGGTGTAGTGTTTTACATGAAAAGGATGCAGAACATTTATTTATCTAGTAGGAAAAATATTTAGAAATCATTAAAAAGAACATACAAATTGTAAATCATGATCTTCGATATGTCATATAAAAATACCAGAACTTTCCAGGTTATGGGTTTTTTCAGTCACAACAAGATATAGTAATTCAGCTATAGCATTTAAAAATAATACGTAATATTTTGTATGCAAAATTATTACAAATTATTCACTCGTTCATAGTTGCTATCCCTTTATAATAAAAACCCATTCACACGAGATTGCGAAGTCTTGTTCCATTAAGCGATAAAGTACTCGTCACTATATGAATATGAGTTAGATTACGACCCATCTTAGAAGACACAATAAAACGGAAACCTCCAAACGCTTATCTCTGAACTCCAACAGGGGCCTACAATACATTTCCCTCTAAGCGGGCAGTAATCTGGCACCTTTGGGGAAGGATTTCTCCCTCATCAACCCACTCCCTCAGAGACTTCACCCGTGAGTCGCCTCCATTCGCAGCACTCGACTTCTACTACCATCGCCATTTCGTGAACATTCCGCACGGATATTGCGGATACGGTGACAGCACAAACCTCCCTTTGTGCCCTGGTCCTTGCTTCGTATCTTGACACTACTGAAGTCATCGCAGCATCTCGTAACCGCTTAAAGGTCATACGCCCCTTTCACTTCTACTTGCTACCATTCAGCGTCTTCGACGGTCTGCCTATTCTAACTAATTAGTGCTACTCGTGATCTTTGCGACCTCATCGTCGTTCTCAACAGAGTCCCCCCCCCGCCAGCCAGAATTAGAGCCTGAATCTCAACCCTGTACTTAAACCCATTGCCTCACGAGTCCCATTCTGAATTTCTATTCCTCTTCTCACCAACCCTACCTTACCCACCACAATCATCATTCCTCCCTTATAATACCATCCCCACCCTTATTATCCCCACCATGCCTCCGGCTTTCCCGCTCCATCCCCGCCGCACCGCCGCCGGGAGCAGCCACCTCCATCCGCGCTCTAAAGTGTTTAATTACGCGGCGGCCTCGAGCCGGGAATGGATCGCGCGCCGCTTTTCAACTGTCACATCGCCGTGGTGGCGGCGGCGGCGGCGGGGGCGAGCCGTGAAAAATGGCTGCCGAGGTAATTGTACCGTCGGCGTTGGAAGAGGTGGGCGGTGGAGGCGGAGGCTGCGGCACCTGCCCGCCGCCGCCGTCGCCCCCGAGGTCGCCATGACGACGCCGAGTGTCGTTGGCGACGAGCCGGGAGAAGCGGCGCCCCAGGCGGATCCCGCGGGCCCGTCGCCGTTGACGAGGTCAGAACGCGGCGAACGGCGAGGAAGAGGGAACGGTGGAAGGGTTGCGCTTGGAGCAACAAGCCAAGGCCGATAGAGGATAACCCACCCTAGACTCTGGTGAGATAGGGGAAATAACTGTGCAAAATAATGTGTATTAACAAAAATCCGTTTGCGGTAAAATTAAGTTTCAGAATTATAAAGGCAACAACATTTCATCCTTACAATTTTGCGTTTAAACAAAGAGAATGGTGAGATTGTGGGATAAAATATTGAAGAGCTTCATAACAAATGCTGAGAATTGAGGAATCATCATGTAGACAGTATTTTAAAATTGTGTGAATAATGTTAGAAATGTAATAACGTGAGGCAACATGTGGAATCTTAAGACAACGTGCGGAATTTTGATACACTACGTGGATACTTGAAACAGAATGTGGAAATTCGAGACAGCGAGTGGAAACTTGAGACAGCATGTGGAATCTTGAGACATGTAGAAAATTAACTCAACGTATGGATTAGCGTGTGAAAACTTGAGGCAACTTACGTAGACTTGAGATGTGTGAAAGCTTGAGAGAGTGTGTGGAAACTTGTGAGAGTGTGTGGAAACTTGAGAGAGCGAGTGGAAACTTGAGAGAACGTGTGCACACTTGTGACATGTTGGAACTTGAGAGAGTGTGTGAAAACTTGTGAGAGTGTGTGGAAACTTGAGAGAGCGAGTGGAAACTTGAGAGAACGTGTGCACACTTGTGACATGTTGGAACTTGAGAGAGTGTGTGGAAACTTGAGACATGTGGAAAATTGAGACAACGTATGGAGACAAACTAGAGGGTGGAAATTTGAGGCATGTGGAAACTTGAGAGGGCCTACGGAAACTTGAGAGAGCGTATGGAAACTTGAGAGAGCGTGCTAAAACTTGAGACAACGTGTGAAAACTGAAGACAGCGTGTGGGATCTTGAAAGACAACGTAAGAAGACGCACTAGCGTGAACGAGTGCTATTCCGAGAGCAGTAGAACGCGTGCAGAGAAGAACGGCCAACCGAGTCGCATGGCGTGGCTTGGTGGGGGAGGGGTTGTCGGGGCGCCGCAGACGGTTTGGGCAGAGCGACCGCCGCCGTGGTTCGTTGGGTCCCAACTACCCGTGTCGCCCCGCGGAGCAGCCATAAGCCCTGGGCGTTTCTTGCCGAGCGGATGAGATGGTCCTCGAGATGGAGGCGTTTTGTTAATGATAGGTATTTTGTCTTATGGTGGGCTGCACTTTAGGACTCTCGCAGGCTGAACGCACGATGGATGGCGGATGGTGGTAGTGAAGTGATTGTACAATCATGGTGGTGGTGCTGGGAGTTGTGCTGATGGTAGGTTGGTAGTGAGGCTGATAGTGGTGCTGGTAGTAGAGCTGGTAGTGGTGCTGGTAGTGGTGCCGGACGTGGTGCAGGTAGTGGTGCAGGAAGTGATGCAGGTAGTGGTGCCGGTAGTGGTGCAGGTAGTGGTGCCGGTCAGAAGTGAGGGGAATGAAGTGAGGTGAGTGAAGTGAGGCGGTGGTGGCGATAGAGGCGCTAACGTGATAGTGGTGTTGGCGATGGCAGAAGAGGGAGCGCTGCACTTTTCCAGCCTAGAGCACGCCAGCCCAGCAGGGGCCGCACCGCCCCTTCTCAGAGCGCTCTCCTTCCTCTCGGGGCGTTGCTCCGCCTCGCCCCAGCCAGCGCTGCGCCGCCCCGCCTCCCAAAAAGACTGCCCGCCCGGCCCTGCAATATGCTCCGACGCCTCTGCAAATTGACAGCAGCACTCGGAGGCTGAAAAATACAAGGCAATCATCTGAAGACAAATAGAGCTAGTGGTCCAGAACGTAACGGCGGATATTGAGCTGTGTATTGTAATGGAATGTAATGAATCAAACAGCAGTGGCCTCTGTGTAGTTGTACACGGACAGCCAAGAACACTTGCAGCAGTTGTTTCTGTTTAGACTCTATAAATACACATCACAGTCTAAGAGCGTCGTGGAATTCGAAATACTTGTGATACACTGTAATGAAAAAGGGAAATTTTTTGACACTTTAATATGAAAGTCAAACGGACTAAGATGTTAGCATGTAGCAAATATTTTGTAAATTGCATTGTAGTGAAATTTCAATAATGATTTGTTATTGTAAGTTTTCACCATTGATAAATGTTTTTTAGAAATTAATAATTAACGTTTAAAGATTGAATTATGCAACTTGATAAAATATTATCTTTTACATGTATCAAGTAAGCTAAAATTTATATTAACGTTTAAAAGTACTTTTTAGGGAATGAGAATTTCTAACTTCACATTAATTTTAAATTATTTCTGAGTTTCTCGTCTGGCCACTTAACACTACTAGAGAATAGTAGTTAGTAGTACTCTTAAGTAGTTTATCAGACTACTTGACACTGATATTGATTTTCCTAGTACCACTAGTTTATTTGTGGAAATGATTTATGAACCATTTACAGTACGCATGTGCTCCAAACTAGTACACAACTATTCAATAAAATATTCTACATTACCGAGCCTGACATTTAACATTCAGTCATAAGCCATTTGACTTATTTTACGATTGTACATTCAAATATAGTTCAATTCACTTAGGTTATTCATTATTCATTCAAGTATAGTGTATTTGCGTTTTTCGTCCTAAATCAATACGGGACATTATCGTAATTAAAATGCATATTTTCTCAGCACTGTTACAAAATTTTACTAAAAAAATATTTTTGAATTGTATGAATAGAAAAATTATTCGTGATAAATTAAGAATTGTCAATAATCATGAAACTTTGTGAGTCTTTTATCACATAGTTGTTCTTCCGATCAAACATTTTATCCAGTTATCAAATGATTCAAAAATCTCTTTACACACTTTTAATACGACACTTACACAACTTCATTAATCTTACGAATAAAATTTAAGTATAATGCAAGGCATTTAAACTTCAAAATTTGAAGAATCTAATAGTTCCCAAGTTGTATTCTATTTATAAAAGTATTACGTAAATTAATGCCAGGAGTTTTGTAAACTTGTTTTCAAAAATCAAATTACGCTTAATCCTTTACAAGCAAAATCTGTGAAAATATTTCCCAATTTAAATTGTCTCTTGTGTTTGTACGAATAAACTTGGAGAGAAGAACTAATGAATACGGCCAAGTTGAAATACAAGAGGGCCTTTTTTCGGACAACGGCACCGGCAAATTAGGAGAAAGGAAACCCTGAAAGCCTAATGAAGAAGTCTTGCATTACGAGTAATTAACACTCGGAAAGTCTCCCTTTATTCTCCACGCTCTATTGGTTGCCAAAATCCGTTTCGCAACTGATGAGGCTTGAGGTGGCCAGTGAGACTCGCAGCTCGAAAGAAAAGTTGCTCTTGGCGGAGTCAAAGCTCCGACCTATAAAGTGTTACATTGTTCGGCGTACGGTCTCGCCGACCCAGTGTTCCGAGAGTCTCGACGCTTCCTTTTTGAGCCGAGAGTCTCAACACAAGAGCACTTGGGATGGCTGGTGGACGTATTGGCACGAGTGCCTCCCAGACTGCACTCGAAACAAGATGGTGACTCTGCCAAACAACATATTACGTGGTGCAAAGGGCACTGGAAGGAATGGAGATTGCGGCTTCAATTTAATTAAAGACACCGAGTAGGTTCGTGGCTCAAAAATACTTGCAAATACGTTCTACGTTTTATTGACTCCATGTGCAGATAATTGAATAACACACACTCTTACCTACTGCACTAATTATTAAACATTAAAAACAAAGTCTCAAGGGATTAACTTATTTTATTATTAATTACAATTATATTTGTAAGAAACATGTAGCAAAGTTATAAAACAACTCTTCGTTCTTGTGGATATCTTAGGAAAAGCTATGAATTTGTTGAAATTTTCGTACCCATATATTACTGCAATATCTGCCCCATGACCTTCACTGCTCTTTTATTTTGAATAGTTATTGTATGTACGGATAATGCAACTGGGTAGAATACATTAGTGTACGCATTTATTTAAGTTTAATGAAATTTCACTAGTGTCTGTTGGAAAGGGTACATAAATGGCATGTGTGTTTCTTTACATTTACAAATATTGCAGAACTATCATGAAATTACAGCAACGTCTGCACAGTTATTAAGAAAACTATAATTTGATTCTCATCATAGTGATAATTTTGCGTTCAAGATCTAAAATCGACGGTACTGCGTTCTAAATTAGCATATTTTTAAAAGCTCATTTTATTATTTACAGATTTTGAGAACTAATTCAATTGTTTCTACAATGTTTGTCTCCCTCCCTGTTTTTAGGGCTAACCTATGAAACGACTAAACCTATTTTCAAAGGGTTTTCAATGTAAGGTAGGATATTTAGTCTAGCACAATATGTCCGAGAACGTTTGGTTGATTTCGCTCGTCTGGAGTATTTTGTCTTCCTATGAGCTTTATATGAAAGTAATTTTCAACTATTGGTTATTTACAAACGGGTGTAATATGTGAATTCCTTGCCACGTATTCACTGCCTTTGGTTTTATTCAGGTGAAGCTAATCATGTGTAACCTTGCTCTAAATTTTCTTTTTCTCGCTTATTCATTCATGTGGATGCTTTATGTAAGTTTCATAAGATTTCCTTTTTATGAACGAAACTTGCGACCATTTGTGACTCAAAATTCTGCAAATAACATTCGTAATTATAAATGTATCAGTGTTAACAAATTTTAATAATCAACCGTAAGAAGAAACTGCAAGACCTTTTCGGTTTACTCATTCTATTTTTCCTGATATGCAGTACACAAATTAGGAACCGGAATTTCAATAGTAGAAGGCCGTTTTTTCATAAAGTTGTAGATTAATAAAGACACATTTTCATCTTTGATCAGTATACATCTGTACTGACGTTTCTACCCATAAAAGAGACGAGTATATTTTCGAAAAAGTTCTTTTAAAAATGCCATATTTTGCAAAAAGAAGTTGCAATGAGATTAGTTTATATTTTGGGTATTACAGGTCTAAACATAATCTTTTTACAGAGTATATTATACTTTAACCTTTTTGTAAAATAGTATTGTGATAACGAATTTATATAATGAATTTAATAATAACATAGTGTAACAGTGATTTTATTTCTGTGATTGCTAGTTCATGATCTGTGATGCGGTTCTGTAATAAAAATGATAAGTAAATAAATAAATCAGTTGTACGTGAAATGTTTCATAAATCAAGAATATTAATGATTTCACATTTTAAATACACAGTACGCCAGGTAAGTCTGTTCGCACCGAGCCGAATTAGAGTATTCTATTAAAACCTGCATTCTTTTTCTTTACATCCAGATCACTGGGAAACGAGTGAGGGGAACAACACATCCAGCATCTATTACGATTCCGGTGAGTACTCAATGTAGGACTTCAAGCTGCAGGTTGAGCTACAAACATATTTTTGTAGCAGGCACTCTCACCAGAAAGTTATCACTGGCAAGAGACTTTTCTAGCGCTCTATACTATTGTGTCATTCCATTAATTATTTTGCAACAGATTGTTTTACAAGATAAAACATATCTGATATAGAAATAATTCACGTCTATTTATTTTACAATTACTTCAAACGAAATAAATATTTCATTAAGTTTGTCATTATTAATGATATTTGAGAGATGTAATAGATTGTTCTTTATAATAAAGTGCATGACATGATTAATAAAAATTTTGTTGAGACAAAAGGTTCAAAGACGAATCATATTATTAACGTCGTAAATTAGTAAGTTGTTTTCTGTCTCTTCCTTTCCACTCTACATGGATTATCTACTTTACTGAGTTGAATATATTTAATGAATATATGTCAAACAACTAGTGAGGAATGAAATGCATGACTTTCTACGACATTTTGCTTATTGAGAAGGATCTATTTTATAAAATTCAGAATACCGTAGCATTCTTCATGTGCTTTTAGAACATCCCATTTTTTGCTACCTTTGACCTGGAAGTATTTAATTACAGCGAAGTGCTTCATTAGGAAAATGGCTGTTTGCAAAGAATTGCTCTTTTGTTTTATTGCAAACGTAAACCACGAACGTAGGTAAATGACGTAAATCTCGCCACACGCGAACAAGTTGAATACTCACACCCTTTCGCTCCTTAATTTGAGTAGTATTCATTAAGAGAATTCTGTTCACGGATGGATACAACAATTGTTTCATAATCTTATAAAATATTTCTATTCATGTTTTAATCATAAAGTTGAACAGAAGTAGAAAACTGCAATGAGTACCTATTGTATTAATTTTTTTGCGAAGATGGGATGTGTCGTCTTGCCTGGGCAGGTCAAAAGAATGAAGGTTTGTCCATGGCTTACATATGTTATTTTTAGAGTAATTATACGGTTGTAAGATAATAGCACAGTTTACCGTGCGATTAAAATGCACTTTAAGTAATATGCACACCAGTCCTAATACGGAACTGCAAGAAAAATTAAAAATGTTCTTGAGACTTCTCGTAAAAATCCCATAAAGTCACAATATCAGATTGAAATTCAATTTGACGTCAGTCAAATCGATTGCGGAATATCAATTTTGGAAAAATGGTTTTTACGGTTTAAGCGATACCGCTGTTCACAGTCAGACGTTGCCTTTAATCGATTTTTCGGCATATAGGACCCACGAAAGTGGATTCTCACTACACTTTCGGTTAGAAGAATGTCTTTACCACATATAAGAAAAAGATTAACAGCTTTTTGTAACCAGGATTGGGATTTAAAAATTTTTCTGTCGAATACCGTTGTTTTTCTGCTGCAATTTAATCCTTTCTCGATACTTCCGTAGCAGACGGTGAGAAATTAAAAACATTGTAAGAGACACTGTTTGCATAATACTGTAAGTTTAAGATAATATTTAGGACAAAAATACAAAACATCTACCATATATTTTTACAATATTCCACATGACCGATATTCAGCCAATATTTATATCAGTGTATGTCAATATGTCTGACAGGCTGTCTTTATCTACCTTTGTCAGCCTCTGTGTTAAATGTGTCTGCGTATGTCTGCCTTCCCGCCTGTCAGTTTTCCAATGTTTCTGCTAGCCTGTCTGCCTGCCTGACCGTTCGTGACAAATCTCTCTGTTTGGTTGCAAACAACACAAGCGCATAAACCGTTCACAGGAATTTCAACACGTTTAATATTCTTTGATGAATCTGGCTGTTATCGTGAACCCTTGAATTTGAAACTTTATTTTTATTTTGGGAGGTATTTTTCCTGAAGCCCTAAACACATTTTATGTCAAAAAATGGCTTCAAATTTTTAAGTTTTTTCTCCAACAGAAAAAATTACGCTTTAAAAATTGAAAAGGTATGATTATCCCTGAATTCTCTGCATTTTTGAAATATATTAAAATTGTTTAAATTTGTTCGCCTTATTCCTTTCACAATAATGAATATAAAGCTTTTTCGAAACGAGATATAATTTCCAGAATTCAATCTTAATCTCTATTATCTTCTAAATTTTATACATTGCAGATATCCATTGTGGTTGTTTTTTGAGGCGGTGAGGTTCTTATAAAAAATAAAGCTATTGAAGTAATGTTTGTGATTGAGTGTAAAGTGCTTGTTAATCTCAAATACCTTAATTTTAATCTCAGTGTGAAGAATACATTTTGTGAGTTGGAAAGACTTTTACTAATTCAAATTGTATAACGTCAAAATATGAATTTTTGGAACAATCTACGAGATTCCTTAATGAATTACTATATGCATCATGAATCTGCAAACACACACTGTCATATAATACAGTAGGTCTGGTACAAATTGTTTAGTTATATTCCAATGCAATATGTTCCCGATTTTGTAGTCACTCAGCCAGCGAAGCCCGACGACCAGATGCCACGCTAATCTGATTAACTGAAGAGCGCGCGTGCATCACAATGTTTCTTAGAACTGCTCGCGCGTTCAACCGCTTTGACAATTCTCTAAATCACGCTCCTCTCTACGGCCGCGTTTGACGCGCGGCGCTTTCCGAGAATCATTACGACATTCAGATGATTTAACAAATTAACTTACATCACGTACTGAAATTCCTAAATTCCAATTTATTATTCAACTACATAACTTATTCACTTATAATTCAGGCATCGTCTAAGATTCCTTTGATTGCATTATATAAAAGGCTGGCGTGGATTGGCTGAATCCTTTTTCGCTCACGAACCACGTCATCTCCGCACCACATTCAGCCCAAAGACTCAGTCTAATCAATGTTCGTACGAGACACATTCATGTCTCGTCGCTCTGTACTCAATCACGTGTATTGCGCCTTGCAATTAAAAAAAACACTATTATTATTATTATTATTGTTATTATTATTATTTATGTCGTTTAACTGGTCGGACTCAAAATCTTATGTACTGTAACCAAACCAGTGCGCAAAATGAAAGTACTGGACAGTTTTACGTGCTAAATGAAATATTTTTGCTGCAAAACTATTAATCGCAGCGGTGACTTGGTCAAAACCATTCTTTCACGTTGCACAAATGTACTGTGTTTCCAATTGCTTGTGTCTTGAACAGAGAATGTTTGTGTGCGCAACTGATTTAACCAACATCCATACGCCTATCACAAATTCGTAGCACGTAAAATTACGCCACTAAGCTAGTCAGCTGTACTAAACGTGGTAATGAAAAGTACATTATTTTGTATGCTGATTATTATCGATTCCATTCAGTGTGTGCTCGCCTTCTGGCAAGGAGTGATAATCACGCATTCCTTACGTAAGCTCAGCAGCCTCAGCTCAGCGTAGAGCGAGGATCGTGGGCTTCTGAAGGACATTTCCTGCTGACCCCAATGCACAAGCGACGCCAGCTCTGTTGGCGTGCCTGCGTTATCGCGCTGTAACAACCGGTCTTCCTAAGTCATCGAATATGATTGCTATGCCTTTTTTACAGCATTATATGAGAATTTTAGTGCAATTTCTATGCTTCAATGTGTGTCATGGTTCTTCCTTATCGTACTTACGTCATTCATACAGGCTGATGTTTTTAGAGAATGTTTTATAGTGTTTGGTCTTGGCATATCATTACTGCCTTACGCACAGCCACACTAGTGTGTGTGTCTGTGTGTGTTTGTCATTTAATAAATAATCCCATAATCCCTTTACCCCTAGTCAGTTTAGATCGGCCTAAACTGGCCCTGCCGACCTCCCTTCACCCCTAGTCGGTTCAGATCGGCCCAAACTCCTCCACCTCGCTAGTTGTGCCCAACCCTCGTGGTCTGCTAGCAGCTCCCCTCCCGCTCTCCCGACCGCCGTGCACTTCGAATGCCGCCGATCCGTCCGATGGCCGCTGCAAAGTCGCTCTTCGGGACGACCGTCCTCACCGACGCAGAAATAAGTAACACCGCCCAATAAACCGCTGTTTTCCATGTCTTGGGTCAATCCTGTTGTCATTGCTCACTCTCGTCCGCCCGTAGGCCTACAGGAGAATATTGAAAGGCTTGGAGGATCCCTCCTGCCCTTACTCTCCTTCCGGTCCCACCGCACGTCGTGACAGATCGACACAGTCACGGTAGTGGGGCTCGCAGGAGAGAAGAGAAGCGGGGCAGAATAAAGGCTCCCACAGAACAGCGTGGATCCGCAGCCTACGTGGAATGGTCAGAGCAGAAAATTTCGCGTCACGTGTTGCCTTACGAGCACTTTCACACCTACGAGGCAGGCGAGCGTCGCGTCAGCGGATTGGCAGCGTTTTATTACCTGTGGATTTTGTAACGCAGTCGGACGCGTTTCGACCATTGACGCTCGAGTTTCATGGAAGTTCGCTGGCCTTCGGGAGTTTTTCTCCCCTCTAGATCGAACTTCCTTGCCTTTGTTTATCGGATAAGGAAAACTGTGACCAAACGCTGAGTCATAAAACGCTGAGGCGGAACGGGACGGGGCGGTACCGGGCATGGTAGGGCGGGGCGGGGCGGGGTGGGGCGGGGTGGGGTGGGGCGGGGCGGGGCGGGACGAGACGGGCCGGGACGGGACGGGGCGGGACGGGACGAGACGGGACGAGACGGGGCGGGAGGGGGCGGGACGGGACGGGACGGGACGGGGCGGGACGGGACGGGACGGGAGGGGACGGGATGGAACGGGATGGGACGGGACGGGACGGGACAGGGCGGGCAGAGCGGTACAGGCCGCGGCAGGGGCGTTCGACGGCCGTGACGGGCGCAGGCGAGGGAGGCGGGGCGAGGCGGGGCGAGGCGGGGCGGGGCTGGGCGCGCCCTGGGAGCGGCCGCGCGCCTCGTCCGGTGACGCCAGATAATCCGCGCTAAGTGTGCGCCAATTACGGACATCAGCCGCTAACGGCGTTGGGCCGAGCGACGGAGCGGGGACGTCGGCGACGGGGGACGTTAGCTGCGCCGTCGCAGGAGGGGAAACTAAGCAACATCGATTGTGAAGGGAATGGGTGCGCGAGGAAGCGTGAGCCCGCGAGCGGGGGAGGGGCCGGCGACAACAAACGGTTTGTGTCAGTTCTTCGCCCTGGTAAATCTCAAGTGTCTCTGTGACAGTTGAAATGAAAGCAGTGACAATAGGCGCAATGTCTTGTAGGTAGAAAGGATACGGCCAACAGTAAGGATAAGACGATGCGTAAGGACGAATTTAAATTGTGGGGACGAAGACTTTGTGCCCAAATTGATCTCAAATTTTGACAAAATATACCACTTGCTTCAAAGATGATTTATATTTGTAGAATATTAAGCAGCGTTTTATGCTGTAGAAAAAAAAACGAAATATTCATATAAAATGCAACTCACAACTCACGCAAGATGATTTTTCGAATCTATATGGTCAAATAACTCTTAAAAAGCGTTATAGAGCATTAAAACTCAACGTTGAAGGCCAAAAGCCTCAAAGAAACATTTCTGACAACGTAATCTACAGTGTGTGATCTTTTTGAAAATTCTATTTCATATTTGTGGTTGGAGGGGGAGGGGGAGACGAGGAGAGGACGAGAGAGAGAGAGAGAGAGAGAGAGAGAGAGAGAGAGAGAGGGAGAGAGAGGCACGAATATAGAGGGGGAAACGAAGAGAAAGGGAGATGAAGGGCAAAACAACATCTATCGGGTTCTGTTAGTGTTACATAAAATTATTTTAACAATACCTCCATATATACGATGCATGTTCGATATTCTTAAATCGACGGGTGATCTGGTTCGATTACAGTATTAACAATTAAGATCTAAGAAGAACGCCTGACTAGTGGATGGCTTTCAACATGGAAATGAAGCGACATCATAGGTGTATGCGATTTGCTAATATTACTGACAATAATTTGGTCTACTGCTTGTTGGCTCCGAAGGCGGCACATGCGCCTGCTGCCGTGGCAACGGTGACGCACCGACGCCGTGACAATGGCAGGGCCGTGCGCCGCAGCGGCGCGTCGCCAAGCAACGCCAGCGGCGGCGGGGGTTGTGGTCTCAGAGGGCCGTGGAGCGGAGGGGCGGCGGCGGGTCGTGCCCGGCATGCTGCAAGGCGTGGCGTGAGGGGCGGGTGCGCCCGTCGCGCCTCCTCTGTCCCGGCGCCCGGCGCCGCCGCCGCCGCGTCGCGAGGACGGGCAAACACGGTAATTAGGCGACCCGCATGTCTGGGCCGACATAGCCGCGCCTTCGCCGGCACCCCCTCCCTCGACTCAACCCCCCCCTCCCGCGGACGCTCGCTGCTCCGAACGATGCGCGCTCTGCCAGGTTATAAACGAGGACAGTCGATAGGTGACACTACTTACCTAGAGCTGTCACTTTTTTCGTTGAAAACAATACAGTTAGAAATCGCTATATGACTTTAAAACGATATATTGTTATTCTCAAAAGAGTTATTTTCCACTGCTGTATTTTACGAACCATGCAATAATGAAATTAAAATGGATTCGTGACTTGAGCATGTTTAAATATTGTAAAAATTGTGAAAGAAATTGTTATATATTAATTTCAATTTACCGATAAAATAACAAAACGTACCACTGCAAATTTGAATAAAATAATCTATTATTCATAAAACCATTTGTGATCGTGCACAATTTTTTTGAAAAATTCACAGATTATTAAGTAACGTTTTATTATACAAACATCCATAATTTTTAGTTTTGAGACAATATTTCATTAAAATACCAGGGTACAAGGGAATTATCCTCCTTAATCAAGCTACTCTATTGGTATTCAAATTCTGCATATACGAAAAACATACGGAAATATCTTCGTTATTAGTAAATCGAATTGTTTGTCTGATAGTACACAAACAATACGATACAATCAAGAAAGGTGCGGTCTTAAATTAATTAATGGCAAGACATATGGAGCATTTCGTTACCGCAAAAGATCTTTCATTGCATTTTGATAGTCGTATGATTATGGTTGAGATCGCAATTCAGATTAGATACATAAAGGAATGAAAAGTCAAACAGTCCTCAATACATATATAAATCGTGTTTCGATCCTTCTACTTACGGCACCGCTTATTTTAACGCTGCTCACAACCAACAGTAAGTATTTATTCCGGGCGCGCCAACAACGTAGGTCATTAAGTCGGTAAACGTAGCGTATGTTATAAAATGGAAACTGGGACATTTCCTCCTACATTAGAACAGACCGTCCGCTACTTGCGGGTTGCCTTCCTCATTCCATGTTGGCCAAGCTTCAAACTTCTCACTTCTCCAAACATTCGTAAAAGTGTGGGGACTGCGCGCAATCTTTCCTTTCTCCACGTCGTCCTATCCTCACTTCTTACACGCACACTAACATGCACTATACTACCACACCTGCCGGGATACCAGTTGGGAGCGTAGAGCTTGTCCCGGATGGCTGTTGCCACGATGGTGGAAGATACCTGGTTGGGGAAAAACCGCGCTAGCCGACGATTAGTCAGCGCCGGGTCGCACCATACAGCGAGGGAAGATCGGCTCTCTCCTCCTCCTCCTCCTCCAGGTCATAATAATAATAATAATAATAATAATAATAATAATAATAAGGGGACATGCACTACACATACGGAACTAACGACCTTAGCAGATACCTTGACGCGTCTGTAATCATCAATCAATCAATCAAATCCGCGGCCGCCGAGCGTAGGGTGTCATTTTGGCCCACTGCGAGCGCCGAACTGACGCCTCGCGACACAGCTCGGTCGCCTTGCACGCCGCAATCGAGCGTTGCGCCGCCGCCTCCATCGCACCTTCCCCTACCCCCAGCCGCCGCAACCACTCCCACCACTTTCTACGCCTCCGCCGCTGCCGTCGCTGACGAGTTTTTGCGCCGAACTCGCGCAGAACAGAGCTCCATTTGCGCGCCGTACGTCTCTTGTTCCTTCGCGCTGCTCGTTCCTCAGCGTCGGCCGGTTTTATCTTCACTGCGTTCGCTGCCTACTCGCAGCGGCTATTTCGCTACCTCGCGTCTCTTGTTTCGTTCCATTCTTTCAGACTTTTACGTGGTACATTTCTGGATACCCTCTTGCTACACTTTAGGTTTGCAAACTGATGATTTGTCTTTTTTTTGCTCGGCCCACTAAGCCCTAAATGTTGTAGTATTTTGGGGAATTGTTTCCGTTTGCATTTACTGAAAATTCTCATAAATAGTTGTTCTCCTTTCATATCGTTTCTTCTAGACAACACATCGTCTTTAATATTTACAAACAAATAAAAAAGTTTTATATTGGTCTTTCCCGCAGAACGTTTCTGTTTTTCTACAACTGATTGAAATTAGAATTCTTATCATTTTTTTTGCCTAATTTTATACAATTGCTTTGAATCTTTTCGAGATGTTTTTCACCTTTGCAGGATTATATCTCTTTGCGTTACGCCTTTCATATAATCATTTTCACGTAAGTCTCTTTTCTATATTCTCGTGTTCTCAGTTTTAAATCTATCTACTTGCGTGTACTAATATACTAAGTTGCGTGGGAGAAAAAAGACCCCAAAGAACATCATTGTGGTTTCATTTAATGAAAATGTTTTAACTAATTAAATATCTTATAAATATACAAAAGTTTAATGACGGTCCGGATCGCCGAGATCGCTAAGGGTGTAGTACCGTAGCGATCTCGGACCGAATGATCGCGGGTTCCAGTCCCGCCTCGGGCATGGTTGTATTGTGTTCGTCCTTCCACCCTCTATCATCATGATATTGTGTCATCCTCACAGTTACCATACCGTTACAAGTAACAGTGGTCGCTAATGACCTAGAAGTTGATGCGACCTTAAATTTAAAAAAATGATTAATCATTAATGAAATCTATCGAAAAATTATTTAATTAATTTTTATTGGCAAATTTATAAAATTCTTCCTATATTAGTTTGCATATAAGATTAATTTTCATTCATATAATGAAAAAAATACTCCCTTTGAGAAGAACAGTATTGATATGACGTTTGGATATATCACACATTCATAATAACAATAATAATACTAATACTAATAATAATAACAATAACAATAATAATAATAATAATAATAATAATAATAATAATAATAATAATAATAATAATAATAATAATAATAATAATAATAATAATAATAATAATGTACATATTTCACAATTAGGGTTAGCCTAATCCGATTTTTGTCAGCTAGAGATGTTCCCAATCCTGGGTCGTGTTTTTATTCATTATTCTCGCCTGGGGGTGAAAGAGACATAGTGAACATGGCGTGTTCCCATCATCGATCTAGCTTATTTTGTCAGCCTGGGTTTTCTGTGCACACACAGCTATAGAATCTGAGACAATTTGAATGGAATGCTACTACTTAATTTTTGTCCCAGGCTCTCGCGCTGTCCATTATCCACCCGTGGTGTTAATTAATGATCGAATGCTCCAAGGCAACTTTCACACCTATTGTCTTTTCGTAATTCGCGGAATTGATTCTGATTTTGTGCGGTTACAATTTGAAAATTCTATTTTATTACTTGTATCATCGTTACAGACCTTGTAATATAGCAATGTAGAACCATTATCTGAATCAGTACGAATGTGTTCGATATGATTTTACTCCTGAAAAATGAAAAGTCTTCTGAGATTATCATACTAAAACCAAATGTCATCGAAAGAGCTCCACGAGCTCTGTGCCCACGAAATCTTCTTGCCAGCTACTATTACAGCGAGAGAGGAGCTTTTGGATCATAGTCATTCAGGAAATAAGAAATCTAAGAATTGTCAGCGAGCCAGGAATCATTTTAAAGCTATTAAATTTTTAAATTTAGAATAGAGTAAACGGCACAGAAAATTTAAAGCGTAAAAAGTTCTGAAACAAAGCTATAAGAACAATAATATGACCATCCCATGAGTCTTTCTCGAATTAATACTTCACTAATATAAATTTTTATTCACGTATCAAATTGGCTGTAAATGGATGCACATATCGACTGAAAAAATATTAAGAATAGTTGTAAATTGAAATAAATAAGTAAACAACTGTTTAACATCGTTTTGTGCTGGAAAATGTGAAATGGTTAGAAAGTCCGTTATCTTCTTCAATTGCTCTCGACTACATGTTTCGTTTCTGAATTTGGAGTTCATTGCTTTCAACACGCGCGTTATGGACTTTTTGTTTATTAAAAAAGACCTATTCTCTTCGACATATGTTCGTTACATTGTTTATTATTACCACCGTCTTTGACCGGCTCTATGATATTCTCCCTTTTTTCGATTTCTACACCAAGCAAAAATTATATTTCAGAATAGTGTCCTTCATTTTACTTTTTTTAAACGGGTACTAGCTTGCCACCATAGTATTTTTTTTGTTATTCACAATAAATCCTGCGTCATCTTTCTTGCCGACCTCTATCGTACTCTCACTCTCGTAGAGCTGGGTGTCGCGATATTGGCTCCTCTGTTTCTTCTCAGTGCCCAACTCCCAGCACGGATGTCGTTGGCAGAAATGCCACCAGAGGGTGTGGCTGCGCTCGCCCTGCGCCCGTTTATCTCTGCGCTCTGCTTCAGCGAGGGGAAAAACCCGCTTTCGCTTTGCCAGCAGTCTTCCTGAATCAGATTGAATTTTTATCATAATTGCTGTCACATTCTTCCGTATTTTCAATGTAAACTGTTTGGGAGATTAAAGTCAATGTAAATGATAGTCTTTTGTTCTTAAAGTTTACCGCGAGTAAGAAACGTTTGCCTGTTATGCATTCCTTGATGAGGTTGGTGGTATGTCCATCATTTCTTTCACCTGTAAGTCGTTACTCATACTCCATTGCCAATTAGTTCAAAGCTCTTCCTAATACCTGTGGTTAATTATATTGCCAATTTAAAACGCCTTCGGTATACAGTTAAATGTTAAAATAATAAAAAAATGAAATAGAATAAAAATATAAATAAATAAAATGAAAAAGAAAATACTAAAAATGAAATATTCGAAAATCATTACTTTTATATTTATCTGCCTGCAACTGTCGATAAACGGGTGCCTAAGAATTTCTTGTTCTAGTTGCGGTTCTCTTATGCATATGATCAATACATCAATACATATGATAAATATGACCAAATCATCTCTTATACATATGACCATATTAACAAAGGCATATTATTATTATTATTATTATTATTATTATTATTATTATTATTATTTTCGTTAATCGGCCGACTAGGACCACGCATGCAAGCATCCTGCATTTACCGTGGCTCAGTTTTTTATTTATTATCACGGTGGCAGGTGCTTGCGACAATTTTTGGGGGGGACCAGCAATTTTAGCTGGATCCGATTTTTATCCCCCACGGTTGTTAGCCCTGGGGGTATGGAAGATGAAATGATGATATGATGATAATGGGGGTGAAAGGACAACACATACAGACATACACAAATACATCCATGCCCGAGGCGGGACTCGAACCCGCGATCTTCTGGTCCGAAACCACTCCGGCACTACTGCCTTAGCGATCTCGGCCATCTGATCGGCATTATTATTATTATTATTATTATTATTATTATTATTATTATTATTATTATTATTATTATTATTATTATTATTATTATTATTATTAATATTATTATTATTATTATTATTATTATTATTATTTTGTTAGTTTGAAGGCTTGGCATCTAAGGCCTTTAGCCTTTTTACTGATTGATGTTATGATTAATCATATATTAAGTCTAAATTTTGAAGAAAAGATTGGCTTCTTTCAAGAACTGTATTGTTTTGTCAGTTGCTGTCTTGTCGGTGCCGAGATCTATCTTCATGTTGCCTCTCATGCCGCATCTGTGTCTAAGTCTTGAGAGATCTACGCAGTCTGTCAGAATATGTTTCACTGTCAGTAGTCTTCCGCAGCTGCAGATGGGTTGTTCTTCATTTCTTAACATGTATGAAGAAGTCATTCTTGCATGGCCTATTCTTAGTCGGGTTATGCACACTTGTTCTCGTCGAGAGTAGCTGACATTTGGTGACCATTTACTGATATTTTGTTTAATGGGGTGTAGTTTCGTGTGAAGACTGTTCCACGTGGTCTGCCATTCTGTGAGGATGTACTTCGAGACAGCATTTCTTGCATCCTGAGGTCGTATTTCAATATCCATTTCTGATTGGATGTTCCCGGCATTTCGTGCTGCAGAATCGGCTTCTTCATTGCCTAGGATACCCACGTGTCCAGGGCACCAGATAAACGTAACTGATGCTCCTCGCTGTTCTAATTTATGGCATGCTATGAGAATCATTTGTAGCAGTGGATCTACAGTTTGGCGCCTGTCTATTGCAGTGAGAAGACTTAGAGAGTCTGTGCAGATGACGAACCTTCCTGAATCGAGAGTTTCACAGTGTCGCAAAGACTGCAATACTGCATATAATTCGGCAGTGTACACACTTGCTTCAGGTGGAAGCGCCCAAGCCCTCGACAAGTTCTCAGTTACAAATGCGCTTCCGACCTGATGTTTTGTTTTTGAACCATCTGTGTAGATTATGATGTTATTTGCCATGTATTCTTCGAGAACTGATTGAAATCTAACTTTTAAATCTATGGGAAGGCATTCTGTTTTCTTTACACTGGTAGTATCGAGTCTTACTTCTGGCATTTTCAACATCCAAACTGGAATTTCATATGGTTCGTGTTTCAAGACTGGTGGTAGGACGATGTTGTAGCATTATTCTATCTCGATTGCGCGGATATTGGCTGGACGAGTAGCTGAAGGTCTTCGATCGTAAATATTTACTAGCTTAGGTCGAGTCATCAATGAGTGGTTTAAATGTTTCGGTAGAGACAGCAATTTTGATCTATAGTTGAGTAGCATTGTTTGTCGTCTGTGATGTAGCGACATGGTGCTGGTTTCACAGTAGAGGCTTGAGGAAGGACTAGTGCGGAACGCGCCAGATGCATATCTGAGGCCTGCATTGTGAACGGGGTCTAGTTTTCTTAAACTTGATTTTCTGGCTGAGGAGTACACTGCACATCCATAATCTATTTTGGACATCACCATGGATTTGTACAGGCGGAGTAAGATGTCTCTATCTGCTCCCCAATTTATATGGGAAATGCATCTTATTACATTCAGAGCTGTTTTGCATCTACGCAAGGTGTATTCTATATGCTGTTTCCATGTTAAATGCCTATCAAAAATCAAACCAAGGAATTTTGCCGTTTCATTGTATGTCAGTTGAACCCCATTCAGCGTCAGCTCTGGATCTCTGTAACTTTTTCTTTTCCTACTGAAGTGAACGCATTTCGTTTTGGCTGCTGTAAATGAGAAACCAATGTTTTTTGCGTTCTGTACTAATTTATTGATGGCATTTTGCATTTTGAATTTGACCATTCCCAGTGATTTGGCTGAGTAAAATATAGCAATGTCATCTACATACATGCATTTTCCTATTGACGCTTCTATGCCGTCAAACATCCTGTTAATCGCTATGATAAAGAGCGTGCCACTCAATGGAGAGCCTTGCGGTACACCGTTCTCTAGTACGTAGCTTTCTGAGATAGACTGCCCAACGCGAACTTTGAAAGATCTGGTACTAAGGAAGCTGGATATAAATTTTGGTAGATATCCTCTTATTTGCCAGTTATATAGTTGTCTCAGAATGTTATGTCGCCAGGTCTTATCGAAAGCTTTTTCCAGGTCGAAGAATACGGTAACCATATGTTTTCTTTTGATGAAGGTATTCTGAATTGCATTTTCTAGATGTATTAGCTGATCGATTGTAGAGTGATGTTGTCTGTATCCGCACTGGTGTATGTTTAGGAGGTTGTTTCTTTCGAGACACCATGTTAGCCGGGTGTTGACCATTTTTTCCAAGATTTTTCCTAGACAGCATGTCAGCGATACCGGGCGATAGTTTTCAGGATTTAATGGATCCTTGCCTGCCTTTAAAATCGGGATTACTATCGCTTCTTTCCAGACTTTGGGGTAATTGCTTTGTGTCCAAATGTTATTGTATATATTTAGCAGAGTGGACAGTATTTTCTTCGGTAATCGACGTAGTATGCTGTAAGGGATATTGTCTGATCCTGCTGCGGTGTCTCCAGCTGCATTTATGGCGTCTTGCAATTCTCTCCATGTGAAAAGAGCGTTATATGGCTTATCTATATTGGTTGTAAAGTCAAGTACTTGTTCTTCTTCTTCTTTCTTTTTGTCTAGAAAGTCTTTAGGATAGCTATTTGTGCCACTGGCTTTGGAGTATTGGGTCGCTAATGCATTGGCTATTTCGTCAGGGTTGCATATTAGTTGACCTTCGTGTTCAATGCATGTTATTGGACTGAAAACATTTTTCCCAGCTATTGACCTGATTTTCTGCCATATTTCCGTGACTTTGGTCGTCCGAGTTATGGTGGTTACGTACTTTTCCCAGCTTGATCGTTTTGCTGTTAGTATTTTTCTGCGAGCGAGCGCACGCAGACGCTTGAAAGCAATAAGATTGTCTTGGGTTGGTGCACGTCTATATCTATTGAGGGCTTTTCTTTTCTCCCTTATTGCTTCTTTGGTCTCCGTATTCCACCATGGTACTGGAATCCTAGATGAGCGGCCACTGGTCTGTGGAATGTATTGTACAGCGGAAGATATGACAGTGTTGGTAAAGTCGGTAACGTCTTCCTCGGAGTTTCCACTGACATTTATTGGTGGTAAATGTCTGGTGAAGCTGGACCAGTCTGCGCGGTTGGTACACCAACGTTTTGGTAAGTGAACTGTGTTCTTTGGCATGTTTGATGATATCAACAGAGGAAAGTGATCGCTCTGATGAAGATCTGGCAGTGGTTTCCACGTCAGCCGAGTTGCAAGATTTGGACTACATATTGAGAGATCTATGGCTGAGAATGATCCATTTCTAGCATTAAAATGAGTGCTTGCTCCTGTGTTTAAGAGTACGTATTCGTTGTTAAGTAGCAGGTCATCGATTCTGCGACCGGAGTCATTTGTCCTAGAACAGCCCCATGTGGTACTGTGAGCATTGAAGTCGCCTAGAATTAGAAATGGAGTCTGTAGTTGATCGATCAGGTCTTGTAGATCTTCATTTCGCCATGAGGCATCGGGTAAGTATATGCAACATACCGTCATCTTCAATGGCTTGTACAGGGTTACAGCTACTGCTTGTAGAGGTGTGTTGAGATCAAGACGACTAGCAGGATGAGTATTGCTGATCAATATGGCAACACCACCTCTAGCTCGTCTATCAGGTTCTACGTCACTGCGAAAGGTTTTATAGCCTCTAAAATTGAAACGGTCTTCTGGTTTAAAATGAGTTTCTTGTAAGCACACACACATTGGTGTGTGATTGGCCAGTAGCAATTTCAGCTCACAGTAATGCGAGATACAGCCGTTGATATTCCATTGAATTATATTTTCCATGGTTGGAATGGGGTTTTTCTGCTGTAGGATGCGTAGATCTTGCTTATTTTCTTGGTTTTCCTTTTGGCCATCCTTTCTTCTTTCTCTTCTTACGCGGGGTATTACATAGATCGATGGATTGGTAATCATTATTTTCAGCACTTACCATCGAACTTGTCTCAGAGCCAGTGGTATTGTCTTGATCATTGGTCATTGATTTCATTTTTTGTTTGAGGAAGTTGTCCTTGATGTGCTTAGGAGAACGAGGCGATCGACTTCGATAGCCTGTTGTCGATACTTCTTTGCTGGGTATGGCTTCAGGCGCAGCTACTGGATTTCTTTCTGCCTCATTTGGTGGGGGACTTGAAGATTCTTTTCCATTTACCATTTCACTTTGAGTGTTTGTGGTTATGTCTTCTGTGTTGATTTTGTTCTTGTGAATTTCGTTAAAGTACTTTTCTATGCATCGGGTTGCAGGCATTAGTTCTTTCACTACTAAAGAAGGTAAATTTGTGTTTTTAGTAACTGCTTCCACGTATGTAATATTTCCTTTATTTTCGGGACACACAAGTTTTTTTGCTTCAGGATAGCTGATCTTCTGTCTGGCTTTAACTTGTTGTATTGCTGCCTCCTGCTTATATATAGGGCAGTCTCTTGACCTCGATGAATGTTGTCCACTGCAATTAATGCATTTGATAGGATCTAGGCATGGATCCTCACTATGAAATGGCTTACCACAATGACAAACTTTGATTCTCGCACATCTAGATGCTGGGTGTCCAAATCGTAAACATTGGAAACATTGCATTGGTTGAGGAATGAACATTCGTACGGTTAGACGATGAATGCCTGCTTTAATCTTCTCTGGTAACGTGCAACGCTTGAACGTCAGGACATGGGACGCAGAAGGAATTATCTGCCCATCCCGCCTCATTGTTAGCCTACGACAAGCAATGACTCCTTGAGAAGCTAGTTCTTGAACTATTTCCTCTTCACTGCAGTTTAGTAAGTCACTACAAACTACAACACCTTTGCAGGTATTCAGTGTGCCGTGAGCACTTACTTCAACATCTATAGTGCCTATTTTCTTCAATTCTAGTAATTTCTTTCCTTGATTGTCATTAACTGTTTCTACCAAGAGTCCAGATGAAGTTTTCTGTATGTCTTTTACGGCAGATCCAGCGCAGGTGCTGATACTCCTCTCTATTATAAACGGGCTCACTTTATCAAAATTACCTTCTGTTCTTTTTACTGTAAGGTACTTTAGTACCGCTGCGGTGTTCTTGAACAGGTCATCATAGTTTGTTGATTTTCCAACTTTCATTCTTTTAGCATTAAACTCCGGGCTTTTTTCTGGACGAGGGTTTTTAAGGGTTCCCTCAACCCTAGGTTCGCAGACTTCCATTTGAGTCCCGCGAAGCTTGCTATCACTCGTAGCACTATCTGCCAGTGGTGCCGAGTGATCCGCACCCCTGGCATTGCAGTCGCTGGGTGACGACGCCCGGTGGCCTGCTTGCGCACCACCGACCGCCGGTACTGGGGCTCCGATCCCCTGCACCGTAACTGTCGATCCTGACAGATCCTCCATCTTGGGTTTTTTCTTCAGGGTCACCTTCCCCTAGCGTTTTTGAGCTACCGCCAGCTTAAGGAAACGGAAGGAACAAGGGGGGACAGAGAAGACAGAGTTAGAATAGAAGGGTAGAATGGAAACGACTCCCTAGCCCTCGCAACCTAATAGCGTCGGGGCGGAAACACAAGAGTTGGCCGATACAAGATTGGTCTACAGGACAGAAAACAGATGTGTGCCACAAGTAAGTGGAAGCAATGCCACACAGAGTTAGTGGGAATGACGGGATGATTAGGGGAGTGACAGCGGACAGCTGCTCCGATTAGTCGCCTTCTACGACAGGGGGAGCTCCCGTGGTGCTATTCTACTAAAATCCCCGACACCACACGGGGAATTATTATTATTATTATTATTATTATTATTATTATTATTATAAAACTATGTTAAAATAGTGTTAATGACGATAAATAAACGTTCATAGCATGGAGTTACATTATTTCAACTTAATAACAAACCGTTCTCTATGATACACATTAATTTGTTTGAAAGAAGTTCAAAGATATTTATTGGTACGTTACAATGTCACATGTAATTGTTCACTGGACAAATGCTGAGAGGGCCGAAAAAGCGAATTTGATACACACTCATGTGACGACGACTACGACGGGGACGATGATAGAAATATATTGTGAAAGACATTGGTGGTGAGGAATCAGGGAGAAAAGAGAAAACTATACGAACATTACGAGGGCAACGTATTGTGTTCAATAATGGAAAAACATGAGTTACTAAAGGTCTTAAGTGCAAGAAATTATTTTTTGCTTACGCGGAAGTGAATCTTCGTACTTTTTTAGGACGTTTACAATGAAGTCCTTAGAAACATTCAAGATAGAGACAAATAAAATTATCTGTGATCAAAAGACGTGGAGTCCATTTAATTCACTTTGGAAGTCCACTCCATTGGAGATTCCATCCATATAAAATGAATTAAGCGTGTAAAATGCCCAATAGATAATAAAAAAACACCGTAGAAAATATTCAGGAATTTGTGTCTACGTACAACAGGCTCAACTAGCGGGCAGCCTTCAGATTAAGAACATGTTTCGTTGCAATTTAAAAGAATTTTGATTTCTTTATCCTTCAACAAATACAGCTGCTAATGAAGAATATGTCTAAATATGGCAAAGGTAGTATTGTCTACTGGCTAGTGATTTCATTTAGTATCTGTATTCCAAACAATTTTTACCCAGTCAGTTATTGGCATAATGTTTAAAACCGCATAAATATTACACGATTCAATTTTTTTTATAAAATGCATCGATTAAATACACCATATTTTCAGTTTATTCGATTAAAACATACTTACAACAATATGACATTCATTTCAACTGTTTTTATGTCTTAGCGTTTCGAAGCATTTCTTTCCCATTCTTCAGGCATCATTGCAGTTACAATTTAAAATACAAATAACGAACTAATAACATTTTTCTACTTCAAAACATTCCATCAACCTACCCCAAATCAATCTTTTACATATTAGACCTCTTATTCAACACTACATAGAGACATTAAAATTTTAATTCTGTGCCAGATACGAATAAAATTTCTTCAAAATGTATTTCCGTTATGCTAACTACATTTCTTACTCTAATTAGAGGACGTCACAGACTTCTAGCATCATTCGAAGACGCCTTCTATGCAATCCACGGTTATATAATCAGAATATGCACATATTTAGAATATGGAACGAGTTGCATGGACATGAATTTGAAATATGGACGAGGCAAGGAAAATTAAGAGGAGGGGGGAAAGGAAAGAAGAAAATATTAAAGGGAAAGGTGGAAAATTTAGATGGAGAAGGGAAGGAACAAAATCTGATATGGAATGTTTACGTAACTCCCACTAAAATTTCTATATATTGCTTTTTATTTTATGCCATGCGTTATCATACATACTAATAATTTGATTACGTTTCATTACTCTCTAGATTTCATTTATATTCATGTGCAACTTAATAGGTAAATTTTCGAAAAGCATTCTGGGTTTCTTGAACTATTATAGTATGTACTTTCAAAATTAAGTCTATGGGCAAGTTCTTCTTTAAGTTTGGTTAACAAGTTCCGCAAGTTTGGAAATTATTTAAAGATGATTGTGATTGCAAAATTATTATTAACTCATCAATGCTTTTCCATTATCGCTTTATGAGCTTAATACTGTAACACTACCGATTACCTGTGGAATCGATTAGCGACCCTGCCGCTAGCTCAGATCGGTGATGGAAGGAACTGTTACACAATACAAGAGAAACACAACAAAAATAAACACTTGTTCACTGGTAAAATGATTCACTTTATTCCTGAGCAAAAAATAAACAAAATTGCACCAGGGAAATTACGATTTTTACACTAACAATGGAAAAGGAAAATTAAAGAGAAAAGAAAATTGGGCATGTTAGTAATTATAGAAAAAGACTTATGACTAGGAAGAAGGTCAACTTATTACAACTAATATTTACATGAGTTACAGGATGATAATTTAACGTGCCCAAGCACATTACTGCGTTACATAAATCTTGTGGGTGAATGCCCCTCGGGTCATTCAACCTCGTAGGGTCCTTTGTGTGCCCAGGCGGGCCCTCGGATGGCGTCTGGAAGGGGGGCGGCGGCCTTGGGCAAGGACGCGACCGCGGCCGTCCGTCACGCCCTCTTGGCGCGTGGCGTCAGCTGGGCGATCCTCTGGTTATTCAACCAGGGGAGGCGATGTCCGGGCGAACTGGCAGCGATGTCTGGGCGACTGGAAGTTCTTGAAGATCGTCGGGATTTTTCTCCCGACCTCAGGCGCGGAGTAAACAACAATGCGTCCCTCTAATTCTTATGACAGTCTTTCGCATAGTCCGGTTTCAGAAAATCAAGAAATCCGTCACGAATAATTCAAATTCCAGAGAAGTTCCTCTATTTTACTACAGTCGACTCAATGCTCGAGCCCGCACTGTAAAATTCTAAGTCCGGCAGAGATAAACTTGTCCCTGACCGAATAAATATCTCCCTCCAAGAGAAGCTTTTCTCCCGACCTCTGATAGACCGAAGCTCAAAATTACTTCTGATATTCTCTCCGTCGAAAAAATTCTAAGTCCGGTAGAGGTGAACTTGCCTCTAACCGCACAATATTTCCCCCAAGAGAAACTTCTGCCCCGACTGTTCCGTCTAGAATTCAAATCCCTTCTGCCGTTCTCTCCGTCGAAATCGCTCCAAGTTAACTCTTTCCCCCACCCCAATTTCTTATGTGTCCTAGTTCCCTTTGATAGCAGTGTCGCTATTGGTCAGAAATTGTTGCGTAGTGAAATATTTTAACCCAATCGCAGCGTGAGAAGCGAAGGAAACTTCCACTCTTTGTGCAGGCTGCGAGCATGCAGGGTTGTTCTCGAACCTTCTAGACTCTGGCCCTTGCTTGCGTAGGGGGGCGCGTTCGATGACGGAAGTATTGCTCTGGGCTCCCCCGAAAGTGGGTGGTCTCGAAATCTGCAGCCGGCTGTGAACACTTGCACAGTGTCTGTCAACGGCAGTCCTCCAAACGGCCTGCTTAATGGGGAGGAGGCGGTAATGGCCTCCCGCGATAAGTGAAGTTGCACGTGCGACGCAGTGTTTACATCCCCAGTCGAACTCCGGGCTACAGCTGAATCTGTTTACATTCTCCCAACTGCCCCTCAGCCTTATGAAATTTTGTATGACGAAATCGGTTTCGCCACAATACACAGAACATATTAAAATACTCAGCTGAATTTGTATATAGTCTTAAATTTTGTTTTACACTATGTAAACAAAACATTGCTGATTTAGTAAAAACTAGTAACTCTCAAAATAAGAACTAAAATATAAAATGTCGCCAGCCGGTGTTTTTAAAGCGTAACCTGAACACTGCTGCGCCTAAATATCTCCATTGAAATATCGAGCCTTTTCAGTGTGAGCCTAACCCACAACCTAAAACCACGGATGCAGGTAAATTGCAATTTGTGTTCACCAAGTTTCGAAACCCATAAACAGCAAGATTCTTGCGCATTTTCTGCCTGGTCGGCGCCGCGCCATCGGCTACCCCTGGCGCGAGACAGCAGCCGCCCACGCGTTGCCCCTCGCCGAACACTGTGGTTCCTGCGGCGACCGCGCGGCTGCGCTGGCGGCGGCGAGGTGACGCCAGAGCTAAAGTACGTTGCGGGGGCGGCCAACTCGTTGGCCCGTATGCTCTTTGCTGTCGCGTCCCCCCCGTCACCCCCCCCGTGCCGGTCGGGCGGGCGAACGGATGGTCCACGCAGGCAATATGGTCGGGGCCTTTCATCATGGTCGAGGCGCGGAACAAATTAAATCGTCTCTACAGGCGCCTTTTCCGCACGGGATAGTTTCTAATTACCCTCATAAGCCGGGCGAGCTCCATCCCGCCCCCGGCCCGCCTCTGTCACGTCGCGGTCGCCGCCCTTGTCACGTACTGTCCCCGGCATGACCCGACGCCGCCCCCGCTTGTGATGTCACGCCACTCACTCTGCGAGTGGGAGGAGCCGATGAGAGTTCTGTCACAGTCGCAGCTTCTCTGCGCAGCCACAATTATCGGGAAGAGAATGTTCATTTTCTCTCATGACATTGAAGCCATTTGTTAAACGAATCTTTGTGGAAAGTCAGAGGACTTTTGTTGGTTTCTATGACTTACATACGCTGCTTCTTATCTGAAGTGTATGTGAATACACATATATGTGAACACAAATATGTAGGCAAAATAACTACATTAACAGATTAGGGGAACATTTTTATATAACTAGTTCCCTTCGTCAGTATTGCCTGCAACGAATTAGACTATTTTTTCCTGCCGTTATTTTTTATATTAATTTTTATTATTATCTTTTTACTATTAATAAGTCTCTTTTGGACAATTAAAATTGTATGAAGAGTTAAAACTCGCTGACACAATATTATGAAGGTCTTCTTCTTTATAAAGAATATCTTCAAACTATATAAAAATAATAATTCATTCTATTTAATGATTGACACTTTTTTATAATTTAATGTTATCACCGATATTTTATCACCAAATCAAGAGTGTTTGTTAATTCTAAAGTCTTCTATATCTAAAAAATAAACTATCACACATACAAACGGAAAGAATGTGGAAATTTGTGAAAGATTCTATTACTGTGTTCTACGAGATCCAAGACATACGTAACCATTAATAAATAACCTTTTCAAAATTCTTCGCCTTTAAGGGATGAAATAGTAGTATCTTATGAGAAGATTTTTACTATTTAGTATGCTGTTCATTGCGTTTTTTAAAAAGATTTAAACACATAAACATATTCCATGATTACGGAAGTTACATGACGTAATAACTCGCTCTATGGGGAAGCCCGTAAATGCGCCCAGTTCTCTCATTTCTTGGTATCATTTTGGATGTATGTTATAAATAGCCACCCTTTTATTAAAAATCTTGGCCTAGAATCTGATTTAATATTCTTAAGTATTCGTTACTTTTGTCATTTTATAAATTTGTTACAGATTAGATTGCTTTAAGTCAGTAATTTTAATGTTTATAATCGCACTACTTGATTGACACCTCAAGAAGCATGTCAAATTTTGTCGTGAATTAAGCTCAAAAATCTTTGTACTATGCAAATTGCATTTGTACAAACAAATAATGGGTTATTTCTATCTCTTCGATTGCCTGTAAATGAAAAGGACAGAATACAATATCATGTTAAAAATAATAAATAAATACCGTTTTCATTATAAACAGAATACTGATAAAAAGGTTTGCCACGAGTATGTAACCCGCAATGTACCTAATGTTTACATCTTCCGGAGCAACGATGATCGTAGCGAGCATGACAAAGCAGAACATGGCGGCGCGAAGTAGGGTACGGCGGGACAGAGCGCAACACGGACGGGGCGGGACTGGTCGAGGCAGGGTGACGCAGCGCTGGGTGAGAGGGGGCGGGGAAGGGCCCGGCAGGGAGGGGCAGAGTGTGTGGGTGACGGGATGGCGCTGCATGGTGCGATGGGGTTGTCGAGAGCGAGCGAAGCAGGGTGGACATGGCGGGACTATAGGCTCATCCACGGGGAAGAGTGGGATGGCGTAAGGCGGGGAGGTTGTATGGACATAGTTCATTCGTTTTTCTAGCTAACAGATGTTGGTGACAAATATCCAGTGAACGCTGAGTTGCTTCAGGTAGTATCGATAGAAGATTACAGTATCACGGATACTATATGGACTTTGTTTCTATGATGCGATTCAGATTATATGATGCGCCTTTCGTTATATATTGTTCTTTTATACCCTAATAAGTAAGACCTCACTCTTCCAACTATTTATTTTCACCAAATTAAATAATTATAAATCTTTCTTTCTGCTATGCGACACATTGAAGACATTTATAATAAAGTGAATTGACGGTCTCTATTAGTGCAAAGAGTCAAATTTTAATTAAATTGAAAATCAATAGTTTTAAAGAATGTATTACTATTTAAAATCATGATCAAAATCATAATCTATTCAAAATCATAATCAACAGCAATTTTTGTTCAGAATATCTAACTAATGTTTCAAAAACGATTAACCAGAAAAAAGTTACCAACGAACTATCTTTGACATCTTCACAACAATTTACATGACTCGGAAGTGTACATTGTTTAGCATCATTACAATACAAAGCAATGTCTTATCGTGTATGTCAATGTATAATATTTCGTGATTAAAACAAACATATCTAACAATCGTTTACACTCAGATCACCCTTCCCTCGCTCTCATCTGCCTCGTTTCCATCGTCCTCGTAGACCTCGGTAGCTTCGTTTCCCTCGTCGCCCTCGTCGCCCTCGTCACCCTCGTCGCCCTCGTCTCCCTCGTCGCCCTCGGCGCCTTCGTCGCCCTCGTCAGTCTCGTTTTCTTTGTCGCTATAGTCACTCTCTTCGTCCTCGCCGCCCTCGTTATCTCATCGCCCTCCTCGCTCATCGCCCTCGGCTCCAACGCCCCAGCTGCATTGACTCTTTTTAACCATTTCTCGCCCACTCTCACTCCCTTTCACTCGCCTACATCTGCACTCGCCCAATTTCACCTGTCCTCACTCCTCCTTACGCCAACATACCTGCACTCGTACGTCCTCCATACCCAACCGCCTCTCCTCAGCTGTCTCCTTAGCTGACCCTCTCCTTCGACAATCCTAATTCCACCGTCTCCTATCTCTAGCAGTGTCCTGGCCGCGCCACGCAGCGCCAGGCTGCGCCGGGCCTTCCCCTCCGCGTGGGGCTCCGCCACCTGTCGGCCGCCCGCGCCGCCCCTGCTTAGAGCCCCGGGCGCGTGCCGGGCGCGGTCATTTTTCCTCCGGGCGCCGCGCCGCCTCGGCCAACGAGCGGGGACGAGCCGAACGCGCGAGGGAGCGAGATTTAGGCGCGGCACGGCTGGCCCTGGACGGGACGGGACGGGACAGGGCCGGTGTAGTTGGGTGCACCTGGCCGCCCGCGTCCGCCCGCGCAGGTCCCCGGCGACGGAGGCGCCCCTGGTGGACGGCGGCGGCGGCGGTGGGAGAGCGTGCCCGCGCATGCAGATCCCGCCTCGCCGCCAGCGGAGCCGCTCGCCGGGACGTCATAGCGACGCACAATTACCGCTCAAGCACTGCGCTGCTGCGGATTCAAATGTAAATGCAGGCGGACGAGCGCTGCGGCGAGGACTGTGCCCGAGGCGACCGGGCTACTGCGGATTCAATTGTGCGGCGCCGCGACGGCGGCGGGGGCGACGGGGGCGACGGGGCTGGCGGGGCTGGCGGGGCTGGCGGGGGCAGTGGGGCAGCGGGGGTGGCAGGGTGACGTGGGCGGGGGGGAGGCGGAAAGCGGCACCGGTTCGGCGGGAGTGGTGGGGGAGGCGGGTCGGCGGGGGAGGTGGGGAAGGCGGGGGCGGAGGGGGTGGCCGGGTGACGTGGGCGGTGGGGGAGGCGGTTCGGCGGGAGCGGCGGGGATGGCGGCGGCGGCTGGGGAGACGGGGGAGGCGGGGATGTCGGGGTCGGTGGGGCGGTGAAGGCGGCAGGGGAGGCGTGGGCGGCGGGGGAGGCGGCGGGGGCGGCGTGAATGGCGGGGGAGTCGGGGCGGCGGGGACGGCAGCGGCAGCGGGAATGGGGAAAAGAGCACTTGAGGGAGACAGGCTAACGACAAGGGGAGAGGCGACGGACGGCGGCGATGGTAGTGGCGGTTGGCAGGGTTGGCAGGGAGGGGGGCGCCAGGACGATGGGGTGGGAGTGGTTGTGGGTGGTGGGGGTGCAGTGGGCGTTGGTGTGGGCGGTGGGGGAGGCGAGAATGGGGGCGGTGGTGGCGGCGGGAGGGCGGGGCGGGGCGGTGGGGAGGGGCGGATGTAGATGAGCAACGGTGGCTTTGGGGGAGGTGGTGAAAGCGATCCCATATTAGTTACAGTGGCGGGCCCAGAGAACCAACGAGAGTGATCGTCGAATCAGAGCAACTAATAGAGTTTACGGAGATGCTGATGGTGGGAAATGGAAGCAAAAGGAAATGGACGTAGAGAATAACCGTTTTGTTGATTAGCGGTGATGCGTAGATGCGGCGTGGCAATGCACGTGAAGTAAGCGACTGGCAGTGCCGGGAAGCGGTGGACCGCCAAGTTGTGACGCATGTGGTGGGAGTGGTAAGACGCATACACTAGCCAATAACGCTCGCTGCGATGGTGTAACGATTAGCGTATTGGACTGTTGTACCGATCGATCGAAACCGTGGATTTTTAAAGGCGAAAAAAACCTTCGTACGCCTTCCTTTGGAGGGAATGAAAAACCGGCTGTCCCATGTTGGTAGATTTACTTGAAAGTAAAAGATCCTCAAGCCTAAATGACGCCTCTGAACTGAATTCAAATCGCCTGTTTCTCGCCCAAGAAATACCTCCTTTCTCTGCTAATTGGTGAAAGGAGCGTTGCGAAATTTGCGTGGTCAGACGGAAGAGCAGGCCTCATGGCCTGAATCTCGCCACGTAAAATAAGGCATCAATTCAATTCAATTCAATAACTGTGCTATATTGCGAGAAGTTGTGGTGAGACAGTGAGATTGAAATCCACGCTACTTAATGGATTCTGAAAGAAAGAAAAAGTGACATCAACTGAAGATTTATTTAATCGATTATTAAATAATGCAATACTTACAGTATTAAAAGTACGTTTCTTTAATTTTGCAATAATTAATTATATTGTCAACAGGCGTGAATAAATATTATTTAAGGTATAATTACAACTAGAGCATTATTTGTTTAGCAGAGCGCTTTGTCTAGAATAAGACGATTCGCTTTTATCAAAGAATATATTTTTATATCGCTTTAAGAAAGAAATGACTAAAATTATGTTAATTGTTATTAAGTTGAAAATATTATAATTATGCTTAACATGTTTAAATGGTTTTAAAGGTATTGATAGTCAATTCGTCCATTTAAAGATAATGAAATAATTGACATGTATTACTTGTGACATACACAATATTAGGCATCCAATACCTCGAATTATAAATACCATACATCAATCGAAAAATTTAACAGTATTTAATGAGAGTAAAATTATTATGGTTATAAAAACATTGTGAAACGACAACGTGCGTAGTTGTACCGTATGTATAGTGCATGAAATAATCTGGCGGCGCGGCGCCGTTCCTTCCCAACTGAGCGGCGGCGACCTACAAGTTGACTTCCATGTTTCCCGTTCCAGGTATCTTCGACAGCGGCTCATCACTCACACCGGGAAAAACACTAATCTGCTCACTGGTCCTCTAACATGTGTGGTAATGCAGCTCTTGTAAGTGTAAGAGTGTGTGAGTGAAGGTGAACAAGGAAGAGGAAGCAAAGTCGCGGTCCGCAGTCTGTTTGAGACCTGCTCTACTTTTCGCTTGATATGTTTCGCAAAAACCACGGAAATTTTCTTATCAGAGTAGCTCGAAATCTCCTAAACACAGACCAGCTTAGGTGGCTTAATGTCATTAATTAATGACACTGATTTGTCGCTGACCGGAAGGTCTTAAGCTTTGTGTTCCGACATTGGAAGGATTCTTGACACTATGTATACAGATGGGTTGAATTCTGCTGCAGTCTGGAGAAGAATTAGCGTTCGATTTCTCTGATGGGTAGTTTCCGAGGTTTCTCCGATCAAGACCAGGCTATTGCCAAGAAGTTCCCTAAAACCCCAGCCACGAACCCCACGCCTCTTCCTTGTCTTCTCCTCACCTTCATTTACACACACATACTTTCACACACACTACACTACCTCACATGCCCGAAGACCGGACGGGAGATTAGAGCTTTCGGCTGGGGCGGCGTCCCTCTAGTGGGATTGGGCGAGGTTGGGCAAACCGGTTGGCAAGCCCACGAATAGGTCAGCGTCATATCTCGTCTACCAGCGGGGAAAGCACACCCCCATCCCCGTGATACAAAACACCCCAAAATACATAATCAATCAAACAAAATTTACCCAAAATGTTTGTCTCTGTCTGCCAAGCCGTAGAAGTGGCGGGACAGCAGAAGAGCACACCCCCACCCCCGTGATACAAAACGTGCACTGCACTCTCGGAAACAATGACCCCAGTGTCTACAGCGCCCCAAAATACATAATCAATCAAACAAATTTTACCCAAAATGTTTGTCTCTATCTGCCAAGCCGTAGAAGTGGCGGGTCAGCAGAACCCACAGTAGCGCATGTTGACCTGGATGCGCCACTGCTCTCGCTGGTTGCAACGCTCCGCGCGGCAAGGCGCACTCCAGTGGAAGGGGGGGGGGGGCGAGTGATGGCGAGGGGCGGAGGGCGGAGCTTAACTGGTATAGATGGGCAGAGGCCGCCAGCCGACGCTGGAGTGAGGCTGGACGCCTCGTCCGCTTCCAGCAGGCGGATCCCGAATGGAAATGCTTTCGCGCTAAAGGCAGACTGAAAGCGAGGCCGCGAACGGGTCGGGTTCAGGGATTTTGTGGTCAAATACACAGAGCGCGTGCGATATTTGCGTTTTTTTGTTAGTACTGTAAATTGAAATACGCTTCAAATACGCAATTTTTAATACGTTAAATACATTCATTTGAATATCGCCATTATCAGAATTTACATTTTGTTCCCTGAAAGATGATATTTAATTCACCAATATTTGTATTTATTTAATGCCAATAAATTGTAAAAGTGAAATATTTTGATTTGGCAACATATGGAATTTGTCCGTGATTGTTTTGTATACAATGTGAAATAATTCATTAAAAACTGCATCGTGGTTGTGAAATTTGACTGAGATACAAACTAATGATTGTATTCACTTTCCACAGGTTGTTTGCGTGTCATATGAATTCTCATCATGTCGTACAATATGTTTTAAAATTTGTTGTAAAATACTACATTGTTACTGTCGGGTGACGATTTGAAAATATCAGTTGCTGGCCTTACTAAGACCAACATTTTTCATACCTTCATGAAAAAGATGTTTGCCACATGAAAAATGAAATTTATAAAATAAAAATATGATGTTATCACTAGTGGAAAATGAAAAACGCGGATACTGGTAGTTTAAGGATGGCACTTTACTCTTTCGCTTAGACGTATTGAGGTTGAAGTCCCGGTCATACGATGTAGGTAATACGGTTGGCAAAGCGGATTTTTACCAAGTCGTCCCATATCTCAATTCATTATTATCTTTATTGTCGTTATTTAACACCTCATCCGCTACATTATTAATTTGGAATCACCAAATCACAGAGGATAGGCGACTCAAATGAGATAATTTACCTGCGGAACAAGACCCGTCCTGTCGACTCTCGCAATTAAAGTAAAACGATGAAAAATAAAGAAATTAACCGAATGAAAATAAAAATAATCTTCCAAGATAATATTTACATAATATACTCCGTGCACGAATATAATTTATTATTCCAAACATATTTTAATAAAATATTGTTCTTGATTTAAATTTGCAAACGTTTCAAATCGATTTTATTTGCGTACTGTTCTATCTTTCTTAGAATCAGTTGGATGTGTGTAACTGTTTCTCCACGAACTTCAATTGTTCTGAAGGCCACCCCTGGAGATCCCCGTAGTCCAAGGCCTCGAGGCGAGGGTGTTGTTGGCGGTCGCTGCCCCGCCCTATGCCGCGACCGCACCAACTTACGACCTCTCGTTGGGCAGATGCGGCAGAAGCCCCGCTGGCCATCGGTCGCGGACGCCCGGCCGGCACCGCCCACGCCGCCTCTTGTGGCACCGTCCCCCCTCACACCCCGCCTGACCCGAGCTTCTTCGGGACGCCCCTGCCCTCCTCGTCCCATGCCACCCACATGCCACTGCCACTTCAGCGCTAGCCACCAAATGTTGACGCCCATTCCACCTCTTGTGGCGCCGTCCCCCCCCTCGACACCGTCTCACCCTAGGGTGTACGCGCCGCCCCTGCCATCCTCGCCCCACGCCACCACATGCCACTGTCGCCGCCACCACTCCCGCGCTACTCACCAAATGTGTTGGCGCCCACGCCGCCTCTTGTGGCGCCGCTCCCCCCGCCCACCCCGCCTCACCACAGCGTCTTCGGGCCGCCCCTGCCATCCTCGCCCCACGCCACCACATGCCATTGTCGCCGCCACCACTCCCGCGCTATCCCCCAAATGATACCGACCACGCCGCCTCTTGTGGCGCCTCCCCTCCCATCCCGCCTCACTACAGCGTCTTTGGGCAACCCCCGCCATCTTTCCCGCCTTGCCATCTTTCCCTCCTCTTCCTTGTCCTATCCGCACCCCTTACATACACACTCGCATTCACTACCACACATGCTGGGAGACCGGACGGGAGTTTAAAGCTTGTCCCGGATCAGGTGTTGCCGTGTTGGTGGGAGATCGATGATGGGAAAAATTCCGCTAATTACCTACAGGTCGCCGCGGAATCACGTCATCAATCCGAGGAAGATCATCAACACCTCTTGAGATGAACCTACACTACACGTACAGAACTAATGACCTTAGCAGTTAACGCGCCCGAAAACATTGAACATTCAATCGCCATTCCGCGGCGGGGTACTGCCTCTCCGATCCTCCTTGTCCTCCACGCCCCACGCTTTACTCACGCCACCCACACGCTACTCTCGCCCCACACTACACATAGTGAACTTTCTTCTTTTCCGTGCCACATATAACACTTTTATCTTCACTCAGTTCACATCTATGGCACTCTATATACTCCTTTGTCACTTCCACGGGACATTAAATACTTCCACTTTCCTGACACACGCATATATCCCACCCGCGCTACTTCTATACCAACAACACAAGTCCTATGGCAGCCTACTACTGCCACGTCATTCACACTACCTCTAGATCTCTCTCACAACTCCCATGTTATTCACACCACTACCAGGCTATCCCCAGGAACTCATTACCCTGTCCTCTCCTTTACGTTATCGACACCACTCCCACACCATTCCCTCCTTTGTTTCTTACACCATTGCACATCACTTTATATTTTGCTAACAGCTGCACGTCACATTCTTCACTAACACCACTCTCACTTCTCCCATTTCTACACGCCCCCCTCATCCCTATCACGTCCCCTATACCACCTATATATCACTGTGCACAGCTTTTCCAAGTCGTTTCACTCCGTAGCAAAGCATCTTTCGGCTTTCGCCTCATGCATTCCCTTTGCATTATTCCAGCGATGCCTACGCCTTCAAAGGACTTCCTTCGCGCAGTGGACTTTCGTTCTTCATGCCAGCCCGATTTCATTACTTTGCATTGTGGTGGTGGGTTATGAATTTCATTTCCTCTGCTTCCTGTGATTCCAGTTCAGTTCCTTCCATTTATTTGTTTTTTCTTCCGTTTTGAATTTCCAACAATTTTCATTTTCAAATCACTGCGAACAATAATTCCTATTGATTCACTTCCGAATCATTCTACAACTTCATCTCACACCTCGTACACATTCACGTTTTGTAAATACCTTTCCTTCTTCATCTTACATTTGAATTTTAACTGTCATCTTAAAACCCACCATTTCTTCTAAGATAGCTTCGTTCTATTGTTTCAATCAGCACTTATTAATCGTTATTTGGAACCGGAAAGATATTCTCACTTCTAGTTAGTTTCCCCCTCTTCCAGCTCTTCGCACTCCATCTACATAGATCATCTGCACCCTTGTTCTCTGTTCACGCGGCCACTCTGCGCTTTCACACGACCCCTCCCCCCTCCTCGCTCTCACCCCAGCGCCCACCCAGCGGGTCACCAGCCTTCCCGCCGATCACGCTTCCGTCCCCATCCCGCCCACACCGCCCTCGCTCTTCCCCGGCGCCAGTCACAGCCCTACCCGCCTCTCACCAACCTCCAATCCACGCCTTCACCCCAACTCCTCGATTCCGCCTGGTTCCTGTCCTACCTGCACCCTCTCCTCCCGCCTTCTTCACGCCTCCACCCCGCCTCCTCCTCATCCCCGCCTTCCTCCCACCTCCGCTCCCCAGGCCCTCCTTTCCTCCCCGATTCCGCAAGCCCAGTACCGCCTTCTCCCTTTCGCATCCTTCCCCTCCTTCGAATCGCCTCTTTCCCACTTTCGACTCATCCCCAAATTCTCCGCCTCCCCTCTACTCCCACAGCCTCTCCGCCACCACCCCATCGCTCCTGGCCCCGTCTTGCCTTGCCCCCGCCCTGTTCCACCCTGTTCTATGCCGTCGCCTCTCCATCCCGCCTCCATTCCACCACCCTCTTCCTTCCCGGCCTGCTTCCACCCCGCCTCCGCCCCGCCACAGCCTTCGCTCGCCAATGCCGTCCTCTTGTTTCCGCTTCCACCCCATCCCATCCGCTCGAGACCCTGGGTGTCGCCTGCAGGGCTTCCTCCAAACCGCGCGCCGCGCGAGGGCGGGTCCACCCCCCCCCGACCGGACTATTGACGTGATTTGGGGGCGCGGCGTGGTCGGCCCACTCGCGCGCTGCTCTGGCTTCGTTACAAAGTTTGCCCTCCCCTCCCCTCTCCATCTAATGGGTCGGTTTACTTGCAACGGAATATGGGGCGGCACTGAAAAATCAAAGAGGACACTTTGGGTCACATTAAAAATGGTATACATTTTGCATCAAGTATTTTTATAAACTCAATTTACTTTTTCAGTTAAACCACAAAATAGAAACCTTTTCAAGAAAGTGGATAAAATATGTTTTATTGTCTCTCTTACTTACATTATATACACATTTTTAAATAATGAAATGTACTTTCTCAAGCAGTATTGAAGAATATGAAATATTAGCAGTTGGGTACATTTCAAACCCCTTACGTTGAATAAAAATGTCCAAAAATATGTTAAATTTCACTATTCAAAAGGAGTGTAGTTGAATTTTCTGTATTAAGCCTGCGGTAGTGATCGCACACATCATCTGTTAAACAGGAAGAGTTTATTCTGAACTGAACTGTAAAGTTCGTATTTGTGTAAGAACGTGAAGAAATTCCCAAGCAATGAGTAGTGATAATATGAAATAAATTGTCTTGAGAGGTTTCTGCGGAAATAGTGCCCTTTTCACTTATCTCTTTAACTATATTTAACGCTTAAACAGTGATTTATTTTGCATGCATTCTTTTAATTCAAAAATCAAGATCTAATATTTTGACAGATATTCAGGTAGTTACTGACTTAATAAAACTACACAGTAGACAAAATACATATATTATAATTATTATACTCTTAATTTCCTGATACACGCTTTTTGAAGGTGTATTTCATTGTAGATTAATGTAGCTAAAACTACTGCTAGAGCGCTCTCAATTTTTCTGATGCGTATGTTCTTACATTAGAATTAGTTTGTTCTTTTGTTAGCTAGATGAGGACTATTATGAATGATGCAAGCGTTCATCCGACAAAATTTTATCTTCAAACTATAATGTTTTAGCAACAAGAAATGTAATTTTCAAGTTAATTCCGCGGTAAAAAAAACTTGTAAATTCGCTATTCATACAATGTTTTATCAAGAAGTACACCGGATAAAAATAACATGTTGTTTTTTGTATATCTTGCTGACAGAACGTGAATACAAATGCAACTGAGAAAATATTTGACAAGGCACAATTACTTCGCCACTACCATGTAAACTAAGAGAATAAAAGCCACTAGCGATTATACCTACCGTTTATGTTCGTCTCAGTCACTGGTGTGTGCTAGGGCAATTTTCTTTACAGAGATACCTGATTTCTACATGCTTTCATTCTTGACGCCTAACAATTGTTTATTATTTTGTAGTTTTTTTGAAGCGTTATCAAGACGGAATAAGCAACTTTGGCATCCAAATGTTAGACAAAAACTTAATTGCGGCTATAACAGCGATCTATAACGCTGATTTACGGCTCAATTAATTTCCCACAGAGTGGAAGAAAGCTGTAGTCCCACCAATGCTTAAACCTAACAAAGATCGTAAAATTACAGAAACTTACAGGCCCATAATCCTCCTCCCCACTCTATCTAAAATCTTTGAGAAGTTGATTCTTAACAGGCTCAATCACTCTCTCAGAATCTCAGAAGCAATTCCGCCTTTCCAATTAGTCTTACACTAAATCATTCAATCTCTTACCAATTATTAAGATTAACGGAAGGCAAAAGGAAAACATAACTTGAACTTTCTTAGATATGAGCCATGTCTTCTACGAAGTTTGGCGTAGAGGTATCGAGTACAATGTTCCTCAAGGATGAGCACTGTCCCCTACTTTATTTAATAATTACTGCCACGACATGCCATTGGAAGGGGACGATAACATAGCATTGTATGCTGATGATATACAATTTACACTACAACCTCTGATATATTAGTGGCTAAATACCACCTACCAGAAAGCGTAAATAACTATGTAGTGTGGACTTGGAGAGTTAGAATCAATCCACATCAGAGTATCTTTGAAATCTTTTCTCTCCCTCGTGCCAAAAATTCTCCAGAAATTATAATCCAAGGAAAAAAGTCCCACCGTCCACCTCCATTTTAAAATACCATTGGGTACCCTTCGATAAAATACTCACCTCATGTTAATGCAGTCGTTGACAAAACAAAAATAAAATTATCTAATTTACCACCAATTATAAAATATTCATATCCAACCATTAAATCCGACGGGAATTAGACACACCAGAGTTCAAGGAGACGTTAAAACACCTTGCCTGCAATTTCTACAACCACCTAGCAAATGCCCCTGTACTGAAATATTCAACCAAGGAAGAAACAATAACATATCGCGAATTGTATCAAGATTCCTGAGAAATTAATGTAAACCTCCTTAACTTGACTTCTCCCACGTTCCTCTTTACCAGTTTACTATCCTCTAAACACAGAAATAAAATCAGAAACCTTCAGTACATCTAAGAAACCAACCGCGACTTAAGGATTGCCATATTGTAAGAAGCCATATATGATTATGTATCTCAAAACCCTCGAAAGACATAAATGTCGAACGAGAAGTAATATTTTTTAAATATATTATGAAGTTAAAAAAATATACATAAAAGATTCACAAATTACTTCGACATTCAAAAGAAATTACAATATATTTTTCGTGTTATTTTAAGTATAAAGCGTTGATATTACTGTATCTGTATATCTTTATTTTCAGTAAAAACAATATTTTCAGTTTTGTAGAAACCTTTTAAATGAAAATTTAGAAATATAAAGATTACAAGTTCTGAATTTTCACTTACAATGTAATTTTACGAGCAATAACATTCTTCCTTTTCTCTAAATAAATTCCTTCTTGATATATTATTAAAATAACCATACCTGTATTTATCTGACAATCGTGATAAAATTTTTGCATGTGACAGTGTAATGAATATTTTCCTGATTAATAAAATATCACTGTAATTTTGCTTATAACAGAAAGTGGCATTTTGAGTTGAAGTACATTTCAAAACTCTCTCGGTGGTTTTCATACGTCAATTATGAATGTTGTTAGTAATGCATCGTGGATAACATGAACAATTTAAAGAAAAAATATTTTCTAAATTTTTACGAAATCCCATCATAACCTTAGATATGACATGATACTTTCTTTGTTTACTTACAGGGGTGGTTTGGTAGATCCTTCAACTGCTGATGTATTGTGACCCATAAACGATGTTTACGTAGTAAGTAGATGTGACAGCAATAACTGTGCCGAGGTAACCGATGAAGACGATATGCTGGAATGAGACGCAAGAAAAATAGAAATCCGAAAAAACCTGTCGAAATATTTCTTGATCATCACAAAATCCACTTGAATTGGTCGGGCATAGAGCTTGGATTTCAATGGTGAAATACTCATTTTAATATATAATATGTATTAAGTAACATTACTGGGTAGGAACGTTACATTCATAACACTAAAATACACTGCAACATTTGATCCCAAAAATATATTTTTCTTTTCTACACACATTCCAAAAGCAAAATCATAACTATCAAATGATATTGAAATATGCAATGAAGAATACTTTCATATTGCAAATTCTCAAAAAAATCACTTTCACTTGCTAAGTATTTGATTTTGATACCTTGTGTTACAAATTTTCAAAGTGTAACAGTGTAACAAAGTGATATTCCTCAGTAAACGTAGAAATAGTAATCGTTTAAACACTGTTTTTACAAATACCTTCAAACATCGAATATAAAGTCCCTAACTCAATGTTATTAAATTGCAATTTGAATAAATTTGATGATAACTTGAACACTCAGCCATCCCTTGTATTATAATTCGCCGTGTTCTCTTGAGCTCTCATTTTGCAAAATGAAACAGGAGTAAGGTTGTTAGTGACTTGGTGGAATGCACTTTAAAATCAATTCTTTAGCTCATTTGCTGATTGCAATAGATTCTGTTAGACAAGATAGAAAATAAATTACTTTCAAATAATGCCCAAAACGGTCGTTGCTATATTTTATTAGTAATTAAACTTTAAGTATTACATGGTACTATAGTATGGGTAACCACTCCAAAGATTTAGAGAACAAGCGCGAATAATTGTGAGTAGAATGTCTGAGAACTGGTGTTACAAACGTTTAGGGGATGAAAGAGATTCAATATTATTTCTTTTGCGAATTAGTACGTCGTACAAAATCTCACTAGCAACTACTGCCCCTATTGGTTGGCAACTAGACTTTCACTGAACGGCAGGTTAACAAAATCTCTTCGAATGTTTTAAAAATGAGTCCTGAACGTCACTGCATGATGAATTGTTTACCAATCAGGGGAAATGTCATATGTGTAACTTCATTAAACGAGATCTCACCGTGTGTATTGGCAAAAAGTGTTCATCTTCACCCCCTTTATTCCTTAAAATGTAACAAGATATTCCGAATAGTACACATGTATAGTTGAAGTGCGAGTAAAATATAGCACGAACGTTCGGCAACAGTGTTAGTGTTCTTGAAACATTTTTAGACCGATTGCTTGGATATAGTGTGGGTATTAGTTACGAAATCGCCCACTGGAGTTTATAAAGCAATACCAAACTTTGGAAAATCAGTCATGCCTTTCTAACTTTTTCAGTAATTTGCATTCCAACATTTTCGTGAGTTTGAGGTACCTTCCATGATGAACCTTGACCTGCTTTTGTCATTTCTTTGGATTTTTGGAGAAAAGCATGAGCAGACGTTCTCATCGTTTGGAGCAAATAGTTATTTTTACGCACCTATGAGGATTTCAGTTCTTGTTGCGAGCTTTTATCTTCAACCGTTTATGTCAGGGAGAGGGATGGGTCAAGAAAAGCAGCGTGGGTGACGCATTCAGTAATCAGATGAATCAGGAAGGCGGTGGAAGGCGCGAAAAACAGAAAGCCGCTGAGAAACAAAAGAAATGAGACGTTTATTGCCGAAGTCCACCTCGTTTACAATCGAGAACGATCCCTGAGGCTGCGCGGCGCAGTGGCCGACGCAGGTAGGCTGCTGCGCGTGGGCTGCGCGTGGGCTGCGCGTGGGCTGCGCGTGGGCTGCGCGCGGGGCCGCGGCCCCTCCGCCCTCGCGGCTGCGGCGCGCAGAGGGGCGCAAACGCAGAATTTATTACCGATTGAAATTATTGCCGTTTGAACCGAATTGATTACCGATTTAAACACAGTGGCACTTCAAGGTCATGAGATGGAGGGTGAGGGGGACACTCATCCAATCGGTAGCTTCATTACGACCTACATTTTTGGTATTGGAGATCCCCATTGGATGACAGTGTCCCCCTCTCAGTCCAGCTTATTTCATTGAAGTGCCACTGTGTTTCAATTGCACCACAATACAATGACATGGGTGTGCTGGTTCACCCCACCGATTTTTGCTCGTTCTGTGCAGCACATGATACATTACCAACCACGTGGCACTGCGTTTGAAAAGGCGGTCTAGACGACGTTAGCCGCCACGTGACATGGCAAGCGAGCAATGCCAATGAGAAATATTTTGATAGTTGCATAAAGAGATACGTTTAAACGATGACCAACCAAAAATAACATGAAGGAATAGTGGAAATAAAAGATGTAATATTCAAATAATATGCTTCATGTATCTTTTTCAAAAGTTTGTATCCAGGTAATGATAGTTAGTTGTTATCTGACAACATTTAAAATTATCCTTTATATTGCGACGCAAAGTGGTGCATGAAGTTCATTCGCTGAAGTCGGACAGGATACGCTTCACCAGTCCATGCCATTGAATTGGTTTCTCACAATCCATGAAGAGCGGGGTGGGTTACGAGCCTGATGCGGTTACCGCGATGGTTTGCGCTGGTGTAGGTTGGTTGCAAGACGGTCGTAGACTGCCCCGGTTTCATGTTTGTGTTACGGCCTGCGGAAACTGTAGGTTAAAGTATTTGTGATTCCTATTCGGGGCATTAATATGAAATATGAGATATATGAAAGAAACATAATGTCAGTCGATGTCAATAATTGACAGTCGATAGGTTCTTACAGTATTATTTTCGCGGCACCTGGAAATAAAGGAGGTCCTCCTATTCTTAGGCGTTATCCTAAATGGTGTTTTACCTGTTATTTACACAATACGAAAACCTTTATATCCAGTGTTGCTTATATTGTTCACAAAATATTGTTTTCAATAAACTAAAATTAATTTTTAATCTTTTCATGGTGTGTGTTACGAAAAAAGTATATAGCCATTTCTATAAACAAATACAATTTTTGAACTTTCGTCGTAATACTGATTTCTTGGTAGATGTTTGATGATTTGGAAGAAATTCAAAGAGTTTTTTCAATGTATACTTTATTCAATTCGACCTAATTTGTGCTATGTATAAATACATGACTTTTCATTCCAATGGAAACAAACTAGGAAAGCAAAAATATGTTTCAGAAGTTAAATAGTTTTGAAATTACTCGTTAAAAATGACTAGTGTGCAGAACGATTGTTTTCACGTGTTTTTTGTTGTGCACAGCTTTTTTTATATTTGAAGTTGGGAATGAAACATCGTTCGAATGAAAACGTAATGAGTGGCAGCTTCATACACCAACGCGAGAGCACCAGTAAAAACTGTATTTTGTAAAATAATAAACTCCTGAGGAAAGGTAATAAAAGGCAAATAATAAATGCACCAACTGTTGCCCGTCGAGCCATTATTAAATGCGTCTGCACCGTTTAGAACACTCAAGTGTCAAAGTAGCGTCCATTTTTGAGAGATAGAAGTTCTGTCTTGAAATTTTCAAAGGTTGTTATGCTAGATTTATGCAAGGTTTTGAAGAGGTGGACTGATAAAACAACTCTAGTTTCTGTGATATATTTTCCTATGATAGATCGATGATTAATGTGTATCTTTATAGAAATAACTCATTCAATCTTGATGTTTTAAGCATTTGTGTGTTTTATTTTTTCAAAGTGTTGTGCCAATTGATATTTCTTACATCATTTATGATTTAATAGATCATGAAGGTATAAATGAATCTGCAAAATAAATTTCATTTTGTTTCAAATAATGTTGCTCACACAAAAATTTGTAGTTTTTGTGTATAAATTTCATTTTGTGTATGAACTTCATTTTAAATTTAAAACAGCCATCACGAATTTCGACACAGAAACGTTCATAATGCAACGGACACAAATTAGCACGTTATGCAATTTAGTCTCCAAAAATAGGTTCTCCTCTAACAAATAAACACTTGGGAAATTATTCAGAATGAAACTACCTCTCTTTAAACCAGCGACTCTCATTAAAATAAGACAAGTGAAACTATTTTCTAGCAAAGTTGGTGCCGACATTTGAGAGTACTACCTCCACGTGTCCCCGTGCTGTTTTCCGCGCCCACTTGCGTCTCTTAGGCCCTCTCCATCTCCCTCTCTCTCTCTCCCTCTCTCTCTCAGCTAGCTCTCGCCACCTCCCCTCTTTGCCCCGCTCTACCGGCGCAGCCGTTGCCAAAGCATCTGAGGCTGCGAGGGTGGCGGCGGGGGGGGAGCCAGGCTTCAGCTACGGAGCAAGGAGCGCTGTGCGGATGCTGGTGGATTCCGAGACCCATTAATTAATTCACAAAACAAGGAGAGATTACAAAGGCTCCAGAAATCGTGCCTTTTCCGTTAAGCGTGTGCAATACTTGCAGAAGTAATTAAAGGAAAACAACCCACATAATGAGTCACAAATGCTTCTCTCCGTGCTTTATCGTTTTGCTAAAGGATAACTTAATGGGATTTAATGAAATGCTGCGAGAATTTCTCTCGATTTATGGTCTTAACTGTTCGGCGTGAGAAGGGGGAAGTGTACTGTAAAAAATGCTCATTAGAGTACTGGTCTGGTTTGGAGAAACAGGTGTAGCGGAAAGAACATGTTTTGTGCGTGAAAGTGTTCGCGAGTGTAAAATAAAATGAGGTACAGGGGATAGGTTGTTTTAAGTTAATTTCCGGTCTGTTACTCAGTTTCCGCTTTGTTTAACTTGATACAGTAAATCTGATTAAAATGACACGTGCCTTGTAATGCCTTCAGTTAAACACGATTACTTTGTTTACAGCATATTTGAATCAGTTGCTGTAAATATTTTAAATTAAACCTTTCTTCTTGTTTCCAGTTTCGGTGGATATAAAATTTAAAATGTGTTTGTATTTTGGGTTCTGAGAGTAGTACTACTGAGAGTGATATTACATACAAAATGTACTAGTATTATGGGCCTGCACAATATGAGCACTCGAAATCCACCAATGATACTCAAGGACCTCCCGCAGGAAGATCAACGCTCAGCATAAGATTACACTTCAAATAATTGTAAGGCCAATGCTACTAAAAAAAATTCAAAACGCTATTTTATCTAATGTTTGTATTACACTATTAAAAAGTAATGAGAAAGATAAAATGTAAAGTAACTACGTATGAAAATATAATAATTATCACATTAGGTTATTTTTACATACATTTTTGTAACACTTATATTACCATATGTATAAAAATAAATATAAGTATTATGGAACCAACGTTTTTAAATACGTGTCTATATATAATTGGCCTTACAATGATTTTAAATTAAATGTAGACAATATTTATCAAATTGAAGATGATAAAGGTTTGGTTAAATCTCCCGATCTTCATCTCCACTTATTCTGTACATAAAAAATTGCATCTCTGCTGATGACAAATCAACATTGAATATTTGGAGGAAAAAACCAAAAGGTAGTCTTCATTTTCCCCAGGAAATGTACACCAGGCTTATAAAATATCAACAAGTTTAATGCTCCTTATTCAATACCGTGTTTATATACATCAGAGACAGATGTAGCGGAAACATTTGTTAAACTGACATGCTTGATGGCTATTTTATACCACGTAAAGATACATACCTTTAAAATCATAATCAGTCAATTTACTACGTGTTTTTGAAGTTTATCCACTCTTTTAACATTATTTTACATTTTGTTTCACTAAAACTTGATAAAGTCTGCCTCACGTCTTGTAGAAGTACAGGCCAAACTCTTCCGTTGATGATAGGAACTAAATTTCTTGAGTTTTAATCAACAAACTCATATCACGCTATCATCGTTATTGAAGTTAATGTCTCCTAAAAGCAACTGAAACAACAACTGTAAAGTTTATTTCAGTTTTGGAATTTTTAGGTTTTTCCAAAGTCTCATCGACAATAGAAGTGGTTCTTTATGTTGCCTTAAAACTTTTGTCCATTCAAACGCAATATCTAAAGCTCGGAGGAGATAACAGAATCACATTACCCTAATCTAATATTCACACATGTTAGATATCTACTTTGGTAATAAATTTATCTTTCAGTTAGGGTAAGAGGAAGGAAGCCTAATCAAAATCAAACAAGTGTATAGTATAATTAATACTCTAGCCTCCGACCTTTAAGAACCCTTCTTTGCAGATAAAACCTTGCTTAAAAAATTTATAGATTTTTCAATAATTCAAACATTCAATACCATCAACAGACAGAAGTTGTATTCCTTCCGGCGCTAGATCTAAAAACATACCTTCTGATCTACAAAATAATGGAAGTCTCTGCCTTGCTCAACATAAATAGGAGCGTCCTTCGTCAAAGAACTCAACTGGAAGTTGAGATGTGAAAGGAACCTTGCAAGATTATATTACGGTCCATCACACACGGTAAGATAGGAGAATAACAAACTGCAAAACACATTGCCGCCAGAAAACATCTTTCACTGCCAGGAACACAACAAATACAAATCAGCATTCTATTAAGCTGACTGATTTATACAAAAACATTAACAGTTTTTTCCTTACGAAATCAAAATTTGTTTCTCTACATATAAAAAGAAGCACGTAATCCATCAATTGGACTCTGTTAGATTGAAATACAGATCTTGTAAAAGTTACGCAAGTTATATACAAAATAATGTCACTAAAGCTCATGCTGCATGAACTGCGGTACTCGCGAGAGTAATGTAACCTGAGTGATGAAAAGCGTATGTACGCAAATGGAATAAACAGACATTTCCTTTTTATTTGAGGCTCCTTTCCTGTAGAAATGATGCAACGCGGCATAAAATGATGCAAAGTCAACTTTTCCAAGTTCCTCCTATTAAGGACACTGAAATTAACTTGTATTTCTCTAAAACGCATTCGATTATTAAATCGTTTGGGCTTTTCTAGCAATTTACTACAGAGAGTATTAGAAAATTAAGTAAATGACAATACAATTTCAGTGATTGACGATTAACTATTTTTCTTAATTCAAAACACAAAATTGGAGTAATTTTTGGCTAAATTCACATGATGTCACGTCATATTTAAATTTATGAACACACGTCTACAAGAGTCATTAAATTCTAACGTAGGAAGTTTACCATTGTATTTGTACTAGTTTACAGAAAATAAATATTTGAGTTATAAAATATACAGACTTCTTCTGAATTAAGGCAAATAAAAATAGACAATATTGTATTTCGTTATTCGTTCATTTTATGCTTATCTCATTTTACGTGTTTTGCATCTAACTCATTGAAAAGTCCACCTCCTGTTTATAATGTCATCAGAATACGACGGTATTGCATAATTTCTGCCTTCAGAAAGGCAAAATTGCTTGTTTGTTAGTTTCCCCTTATTAGACTACTGATGCTATAAAAACTCTAGTGTGAATCTAAGGCTACTTGAAATATTTGTAGGAAACTATTGTATAGTTCTTCATATATAAGAAAATATGTTGAGAAATAAAGGCGCATTAAGTCACATTTTGAAACTTTGGGTAGGTTATGTTATGGACGAAAGATAGTTGCAAATCTAGATGCTTCTTTTGTTCTCTTTGATAAGGGCCTTTGTTTCAGTTGTTGAATCTCAAACAATGCGTAGTTTAAGACTTATAAATAATTGTATAATTGTAAATATGTTACCATGAAAAATACTGCTTTACGGCCAAAGGAGAGATAAATATCGAAATAATTACAGTTAAATAATGTCTGTGTTCCAACCATGCCAGAGTAAAGGAGAAAGTAACTCGTAAGCAATATTTGGAAACCGAAAGCACAAGGAGGTTCTGCGTCCACCTGACGGCAGTGGTATTGCGGAACAACTACCGCCGTAGCAGCTCTAGCAATTGAATCAAGATGTACCCGTCTCCCCCACTGCTTCCTCTGCTCGTGAGATAGTACTTTCCCAGTACTAGTCCGAGCTCAGTTGTAGGGTGGTCCCCGCGTGACGCCAGCAGCCACAGCGTAGTGTCCTACGGCGGTGACGGCTCGTCTCGCGAGTTGGACCTGACGGCCCGCGAGTAGCGCCCGTACCAGCCGGCGGCTCGCCGGACGGTCCCCGTGCCGGAGCCGGCGCCGTCCGAGGACGACGTGGTGGCGGAGGACGAGCCGGTGGGCGAGGAGTCGTCCTCGCCGCCGGACAGCGCCTCGGTGGAGGCGGCGGCGGGGGCGGGGGCGGCGCGGGCGGTGGGGCGGCGCACGATGCCGACGGCCGGGGCGGCGGTGAGCGGCGGGGCCTTGATCACCACCCGCGCCTGCGGGCTGGACGGCTGGCGGCCCAGCGTGGAGCACACGCGGGGCGGCGGCGGGGGCGGCACCTTGCCCCCGCCCGGCGCGCCCGCCCCCGCCCCAGCCCCCGCCGCGGACGCCGCCGCCGCCGCCAGCGCCGGCTCCGGCAGCGAGCGCCGCTTCGCCGAGGTGGGCGAGCTGCAGCAGGACGAGTCCCCGCCCGGGAGGTCGGGCAGCACCTGCGCAAGGGAAGGGCTTTGTTGCACAGCGCGCGCGCCCTCACTCTAGTGCGCCTATTGATTGATTATTTGGCGGTGCTTGATGTGTCACTATCTACTGATTCATTTATTGATTGATTATTTAGCGGTGCTTGATGTGTCACTATCTACTGATTCATTTATTGATTGATTATTTAGCGGTGCTTGATGTGTCACTATCTACTGATTCATTTATTGATTGATTATTTAGCGGGTCTTGACGTGTTGTATTGATTCGTGTATTGATTGATTATATAGCGTTTACTGGCTTGCCAACATATATTGTTTTGTTTATTGATTGATTATTTAACGGTTCTTGACGTGTCACTATCTATTGATTCACTTATTGATTCATTATTTAGAGGTTCTTGACGTGTAACCAATTAATTCGTTTATTGATAGATTATATAGCGTTTGTTTGCGTGTCAACATCAATTGTTTTGTTCATTGATTCATTAATTAGCGGTTCTTGGCACCTCCACTACTGTGGTCATACGTCCCTTCAGTGTAGTGTATGTTGTATCTTGGAATTTAGGCATCCCTCTTCTGATCAAACTTAAGATGCTATAAATTTTGGTAAGAGTAGTTGGCATTTAGAATTTACATCCGGTTCAATTCGTCTTATCAATAGGCTTCCACACCCGGTGTCACTATCTACTTGGCTGCACGGGAGTCGTCGCGACCTAGGCGCAGATTCCGTCCTGCTGCGCCGAAACGTAGGCATTTGTGCCTGGAATGCAGCGTCTCCCGGGCAACCAGGATGGTACTATCAACTTAGCAATATAAGGAGTGTCGAAAATCTACGGGACTCGAATTCTAGGACCTTTTTGTCTTTGACGTTGCAGAGGCCACTTGAATTCTGCCCTTGAGTGACCAATTCTAATGCACATGGGTGAAAACGATGTAATTCAGTTTCAGGACATTTGTTCCAATATCATTCGTTTTCCAGGCGGTAATTTGTTTTCATGTTTGTTGTAGCTATCTAACTACATATTACTGCAAGCGGCATTGGTGCACTGGTGTAAGAGAAACAGTATCTTGGCATTATTAGGGTTCCTAGCGGTAATGTAAAGTATGTCTTGAAGATTTTAAAAACACATATAGAGTCTTTCAAAACGATTTGTGTCTGTTTAGTTACATAGGTATTCAACGATTTTTATCCTGTAAAATTTATTAAATTTGTTCTTCGTAAATAATGTGTCATAGTTCACAGGTACTGGATAATTCTAAGATACCTACAGAAACGAATTATTAACCATGACTAAAATAGAAATTTTTCGCAGAAATATTGTAAAATTACGTAATAGAGGAAAAGAAAAAATAAATCTTCCACAAAAATTGTATGTACGATATTTACAATCGTTTTCGAACATATTTACATATAAAACCTACACAAATAGCTTTGGCCACTTCATAAGTGTTACGCACAACAACACTAACAAAAGCAGAAAATTAGATAAAATTTGCAAAATATGTTTGTTCGAATGTAGTTGAAACAATTTGTAAAACGAGTGATTCATTTTTATGGAAGATTGTTTTGGGGTCTTCAATATTTTAATAACTATTTGGTTGATCGCTTTTCTGAAGTACTCATTCCGTGCGATTAAACTTTCTACTTTGAAAATTATTTTGCAACTTTTCTTGTTTTGAGTAGACAGTTCTACAAACGTAAGTGATAATATTAAGCTAATAAAAATGAACGAAGAAATGACTCTTCGCGTGATGTATCATCAACCTTTTAGAGACAGAAGAACAGCGAGTACCATCATTATCTGGCGCATTATGTTAAGCGCCTGCAATGAAACAATTTGTGATTTAACTCAATATTTATTATTATTTGCACTGTCAAAAACGATGAATCGACTTTATAATTGTGTGTATTCCTAAAAAATACTCAGAATACATTTAAAAAAATATTTAAAGGTCATTATAAATTTATTAAAATGTCATTGTCAAAGGCGTTCCTTGTTTTCCTGAAAATCTCTCTTTAGAGAGAAAAAAATATTATCAAAATATTTTCTCTTACAGTCATACTAATTCGTGATTGTAATGAGAGAAAAATACAAAACGAATTTCAAAATGAGAAAATTACTAATTACGTTCCCAATACGTTAATTCTTACTATGGAATTGACCTTAAGTTTACTTGGAGTCAACGTATTCTCATTAATTTCATAATATTTCTGAATTGTATAAGTTTTATTTATTTAAAATTTCAATGATACTGTTAAATACCGGTTAAATGATTTCATATTCACATGATTATTTTAATATATATGCAGCTTTGATACGAAATGTACTGTTTACTACTTTTTGATCATAGTTATTTTAATTTTCCTTCATGCTTTTATATATTTAATGCTTAAGGAATGTTGTACAGAAAAAAATTATGTACAAAATATGTAAATTAGGTTTCGAAGAAAATAATCATTTATTGATTAATTTTTTCATGTAAAAAACACTTGGTATGTCTTTAAAAAACATTTTTGCCTTGAATTCAAAATGTTGGAGGATGGTTTGATGTAGTATATAATTCTTTTTAAATTTTTTAAATTTTACAAATTTCTTTGGCAATTTCTTCTTACATTGATAACAATGCTGCAACAGGATGAACCGTTCGCGGGTTCCTGTAGCTTATCTAGCGGAGGCTCGCGCGTTGATGCCGGAGAAGTCGGCCGGCTCCTCGTATCGTTAGCAAAGGCGTACGCAAGATAACCGCCCACAAGGGACCCATCCATATGCTGCAGGCCGAGAAAATGAAGCGTTTTAAATTAAGATGAAAAGTCTTCTGACCCGGCAAAAACAGGCCGTTAGCCCCAAAGTTAACAAGATAAATTTTAGGCCGCTCTCTGCCACCATCAGCCATCACTTTGGGGTGATATTTCCTGCGTGAGTGCGTGCAAGAGTTGGCCGCTCTTGCTCGGTCAGTGAACTGATCGCATGGAGATCGTTGAAACTTCAAAGTTTGGCGACACTTTCGTAACTTAAGTAACTGGCCAAAAAGTTTTCGAAAGATGTAACCTATAGCTTTAGGAATTCATTTATTTAGAAATGTTAATATAAAGTTTGGTGAGTATCACACGAAAATCATTAAATTCAGCAGTTAGAACTGTGATTCTTGCGTGTTCGAGAAATTTTCATTACACCGGTTTCTTATGACTTTAATTTTTATAAAATAATAAATGTAGTCTTTTCATTGTTGTATTACAACGTCATAATATCTTACATTATTTAGAATGTGTGCTATGTATTATTATTAGTTGAATGATCATTCGTTATTTTGAACTGTTACGATTTTGAAAAACAATATTGAAGAAAATGAGATTAAAATACGTTTATAATTTACAAAAATATTTTTGCATTACAGAGAAGCGTAGAAAACGCAAATGCAATGCTGTCATTAATAAAAGGTAAATATATGGTTAAATATTTTAAATTAAATCAGAAAACATACAACAAAAATTCTTGGTGTACGAATATCTATAATTTCGATATAGTGCATTTGATCTCATTAAACTTTAATGACACCTTTCACAGAAGTTAGATATAAACATCAGACTAATAAAAAATCACTCAAATTGTAAAATAGTATTACATTTCTTCCAAAGTTAAGTAAATGCTGTTTTGTAAAACATTAGTTGAAATTGAAATGTTCATTGTTACTCAACATAGAAATAAAGTTCAGAAAATTATGCCACTAATTGCAATTCCCTCCGAAAACAAAACATGAACTGAAAATTTTTACTGAATAGATGTATATTTTCTCCTGGCGAAAGAATTCGCAAAATGTAGAGAATTTTAGATGTACCAAAAAGTCCAATTAAAATAACCAGGAGCGTTCAGAAGGAACAAAAAGTAATCGACCAGAGAAATATTCAAAAGGAGGCACAAAATACATGCAAGCACGGTCAAATGCTTAAAAATCAAGTAAATAAACAAACAAACAAACATGAATAACCGAAAGCGAAACACGCAAATACGTACGAGTTCAACCGAGAAAACATTCCAAAACCAGAGTAAACAGACAGGAAATGGTCAGGCGAAGCAAATGAAAAGTAAAAAAATCAAAGCCAGCGAAGGCGTGATGGGCAGTTGTGGGGTGGGAGGGTGAGTAGGAGTACATAAAGGAGCGCAAAGAGGTGAAAGGTCAGACGAGGGTGGGTTGGAGGGGGAGGCTGGCGGGCAGTATCAGCAATTAAGAGAAGGGTTCGTCGGATGAATGCGAGCACGGAGGGGTGGGTATGGCGCGGAGGGGGGGAGAGCGGGCAAGGGCGGGGGGGGGGGAAGAGACGGGGAGGTCAAAAATGGGAAGTGTGCTGGAATGGCTGGGACAGAAGACAGAGGGCGATGGGAGTGGGGTGATCGGCTCTGAACAAAGACTGGCAGAAGCGAAAGGAGACGAACGGTGACTGAAGGGACAGATGAAGCTGGCTTGGGCTGGCAGAGAAGAAAAAAAGCGAGCTGAGGCGGGCGGCAAGCGAACGGGCCTAGGAGGGAACTGGGACGGACGAGAGCAAGGAAATAAGAGAGCGGTCATTTCGAGCGAGCGGCGACGAGCGAGGGCAAACCCTGGCGGCCGAGGGCGGCCCGGAAAGGGCGGTCAAGGGCGGAGGCGAAAGTGAGCGCCATGGGCGGAATCGAGGAGGGGCGAGCAGGAACGAATCGAGATAAGCGGTTTTGAGCGCTTGTTAGGGTACTGCTCCGGCATTCGTCTGGTATTGATCAGGGAAACAACAAAAAACAACCGATCAGAGCAGCCGGCCGAAAGACTTCTCCAGTAGACAGCAGTACCTTTCCATCTGACTCTCCAGCTTGTTTCGAAAAGACAACACTGACTGGAATCTATATATTGGACCTCCCAGGTCAGAAACATTGCAGGCAGAACAGAATTTGTTGAGCGAAATCGGGTGAGGGAGGGAGAGGATTGGCGAATGCTGTCATGGTGGGCTGGTTCTGAAGGGCAGAGGCCAGCGCTGACGAGCAGGGCACAGCAAAGAACACAGGGGTAAGCGAATCCTGTCTGGGCGAGCGGGTTCTAGAGGGTAGAGGCGAGTGGTGACGAGCAGGGCAGAGTGAAAAGAGGGTTGGAAACACTATCTGGGCTGGTGGGTTCAGATGGGAGAGGCAGATCAAACCGGAGAAGACGGGGGCATGCAAATCTGTCCGGCATGCGAGTTCTGGCGAGCGATGGCGAGCAGGGGAGAGCGAAGAAAGGGTTGCCGAACGCTGCCTGTTGTGGGGAGGGGGCGGAGGCGAGCAGACCCAACCGCAGAAGGCAGGGGCAAGCGAGGGCTTGGGGCACCACCCACCTTGGGGAAGTTGCGGCGCTGGATGGAGTCGAGCGGGCGGGGCGAGCCCGGGTCCGCGCCCTCGTCGCCCGAGTCGCGCGACGTCACGTTGACGACGGGGCGCAGCGCCAGCGCCGGCGGCTGCGGGGCGAAGGTGGACATGGGCGCGGGGTCGGAGCGCGTGTGGGCGTGCGACGGCGCCGGCAGGCCCCCGCTCGCCGACGACGCCCCGTCCGAGGTCTGCGCAGCCCAAGCAGACGCACCCAATCAGACCCCGCCACACGTCGTCACTTTATACACGCGTCTACTCAGCCACTGTGAGGGGTTCGGGTAGTAGTCTCTAGGTCAATCGAGACGCCAATCGCCACGGTGTAGACCCATGCGTTCCTTTCCCTGTGCTGAGGGGGCCGTTTCCATGAGACACTTCTGTTTGCATTCAACCCAGAAACCTTTCGGTATTCTTACAATGCTGATTAGTAGTATTTCTTCTTCCACCATAGAAGAAATGATGGAACGAAAAGGACATGTTTGGATTGAAATCACAATATTCACATAGCATACTGACTTATTTTGAAATCGCTTGGATGTTCGGCTGAGCGTGATTTGCAGGAGTCTGAATTTTGGGTGAAGGGGATCAGAATCTCTTGCGAAAGAAGTTGTGTGGGAGCGCGCAACATAGGGGCCCGTCGTGCAGGCGGTTGAGCGGAGTCCAGAGCTCATCGCTCCGTAACCCGCTGTGCCACGTCTGCACACTTCTTGAGTAGACACATGTAGATCTACCTGTGTCAAAAAAGCTACAAGCAGTTGTCGCTCCTTAAATGCTACAAGAGCTAACCGCGCTGTGAGATCAAAAGCTCAGAAAACGTGCGTTTATTGCCCAGAGTCAATAGATTCTTAGCTTTTGGAGAACATAGACAAGATGGAATTCTTTCGTGAAAAAGGTCGTACTATGACGACCGAAATGTTGGCAAAGATACGCAGGACCTCTTGGACAGCAAAAAATCTAATGTGTCGCTCTAATATCTCACCAAATTCAGAGGTACGCGAAGCATAAGCCTGCATGCTGACGTGTGAAGCTACCTATTATTTAATCAGCTATTTTTTATGAGAATTCAGGTCCCTTGAAACATTTTATTCTCTGCCGTTCAAGAGGTCAAGGTAGTAAAATAATTGTGTAGAAAATAATTCTTAAATTAACTTACGCGACACATCCAGCTTTGAAAATTGCGGAAATAATAGCAATTAATTTCCACTTCCTGACGTTTTGTTTATATTCTTTTACAGACGCATCATACGTAAGAGTGACATATTTAAATCCAACACAGCAGAATGCGACATGTCACTAACATCGGTTGATCAGGAGAGTGAAGAGTTTTAGATAGGTAGATAGATAGATTTATTAGAACTGCAAATGGGTATGTCCCGGTGGCAGTTAAGTGACAATAATTGCAAAAATTACAACACTTACATTAATAATAATAATAATAATAATAATAATAATAATAATAATAATAATAATAATATAATAATAATAATGATTATTATTATTTAATCACTGCAATCACTGTTTTGCTCACAAACAAGAAAGAATCAGAATAAGTAATAAAATTACCTTTTTCCTATTTCAACTACAATGAAAAACAATAATTATGCCATCGAATATGTTTTTGAAGATGCTATGAAAATGGTATAGATATCTAAGAAAGAATAAAATATTTTATATACTAGATATATACACGTTTTGGTTATATAAATCGAGAGTGCTTCGTAGAAAAATTAGTTAATCACAGAACTCTAATTACATATGTCGGTAGTTTAGAGAATCAAAACAAGAAATAGTATCATATTAATAAATAAAATTGTCCTTATACATCTTTTCATATTATGGTTCTCAACTTTCATTTGAAGAAAAACAGCATGCAAAATAATTTTCTAACGTATGTGTTACTGAAACTTAGGTATAACAAATTAATATTATAATTATTATTCTACCTTTTCTTGTAGCACCTCGGTTTAACTCTATTTATTTGCATTCGGGTTCTTCTAAAGGATTTTTCAGACTTGGAGAGCAAGAACTTTAGCGGTCATTTTCGATTGATGTTGGAGTTTGCCATTTATAGCCAGTGTTCCACTAGGTCTTGATTCCTTGCAGTTTTGTCTGGAGATCACGATTTTAGCTTATACCTTTGATGACCTTCTGATCTACTCTCGTATATACCGGAATTGCCACGTGCATTAGCAATTCTTTGCCTCTTATTGCACTTAAAATAAAAATTACTATTGTTATTATTATTCTATACACTTCACTTCTCGGTAGCTCAAACGGTTAGAGCAACTAACGTATACTGGGATATAGTAGACTCCCCGCTGGGACAATCTATTCTTTGAGTCGATGAAACACAATTTGTTTAAATGACATCACCTCAGCCATATCTAGTATATGTTACAACAAAATTTTTAAAAAATCCATTAGATGTCTATCCCCCTGGGTAGAAGTTAGTGAAAATATGTGTGATAATATATGTGTAAATATGTAAACAGTACATACACAATAATGAATATCTCCCAATCACTGCAGAATACGGAAGCAGAATAAATCTTTGTTACTATATGAATTATAGTTTTTGATATGTTTATTGTTTACATTTAATTTTCTTATGTAACTCTATGATTTATACTGCTAAAACTATTTCAAACCCAGGTTACGTGTTAATAAAGAATATCGTTTTTATGCCTTCCTCCAGGTAAAATGTCTGACCTGTTCATAAAAATGTATAGAATGTGTAATAACCTCCTATAATTGTTGTAAATTACAACGGAAATGATTTGCAAATACTGTGATTCTGTATTACAAGCTTGTGGTCGCTCAAAACCTAGATGTTTATGCGATCATTATAAATAAATTAAATTTTAAAAAATACAATTTGTAATATATTAGTATTGCTATTATTATTATTATTATTGTAATTAAATTATTTTAAAGAAATTTTGTTTCTTTTTTATTTAAAATTTATTTTTAATTTTTAATATTTATAATATTGAAAAAAATTATGTAATTTATTTATTTTAAGTCGATTTTAAAGAAATATGTTATCTGCGACGTCTTATCTAGACTACGTTATTGTTAATATTGTTATTTATTGTCATTGGTGTTAATTTAATGGTTGAATCGCCCGTACCGAGGCCCCTGCGGGTCGCCGCAGCGTGATGGAGGAGGTGGAGACGCAGCAGGCGGCGGCGGCCGGCCCCAGCTCGTCGAGGGAGCGCGTGACGGCGATGGCCGGCGACGACGCGCACGGCGAGGAGACGGCGTCGCACGACAGCTGGCGCTGCACGGAGGCGTCGCGCGCCGCGGGTGTGGCGTCCACGGCCACCGACACCTGCGGGCCCAGCTGCGCTCAGCGCCGCCGCTCGGCGGCTCCCGCTGCCCTCGGTTAGTGCGCAAGCGAAGCTGTTTCCGTTTGGCAACAGAGCCGACTTGGAGTCGTCCCTGGTTGCCAGATGGGCTGGGCGCTCTGTTCTCATCACTACTACGGAATTTTGCCAAGTAACCTTTTCAATTGAAACCAAATCCCTAAACTTAGAAACGAAATTTCTTTTTTTTTTAATTTTTATTTTTTTTATTTTTCATTTTCTCTAATAGTGAGGCAAACGCCTGGTGTAATCCAACATTAACCCTCTGGTGGGAACATATGCCTGACAGGCAGATACCGTTTCTCTTGTTATCCTTACAAGCGTTGTAAATTCGCCAAGCGTCTTCACTCATCTCGTGTGCTTTAGTACCCATATAATCTTCAAGGGGAGAGAATCATTGCAACTATTGCGGACAAACTTTTCATGTAAACTATTATTTTTTGAAAGTAGCGATAACAGACAGATCTTCCTACAGTTTTAGGCTGTGATAACCGATTTTCGTGCACATATTCGAATAGATGCATGTTTTAACATCTGCTTCTTAAGCATATTTATTTATTCAACTGCTTTGTTAATACTATTGAAATAATTTTGTGTCAAGAGGTTTACGGTTTTTCATGTTAATTACTTAAAAAAATGTTGACTTTTGTTACCTGTATATATTATGATAATGATTGTGTCAAAAGATAAGAAAACATTTTTTCAAAGTAAGTAAAATTTGCAATAAAATGTTTGAATAGTCGTTTCTAATAATAACATGTAAGGAAAAACAATAAATTTTCTGAACTCCGTAATTCAAAGGAAAGCCATCGATGCTTTTTGGTAATGTCGGTCTCTAAGGAAGATGTTCCCGCTGAAGGAGAAAAAATCGTGTTCACACCAGGGGGTTCAGCTTAGTCAGTCTTTGTCAGTCATAGCCTTTTATCCCTTCGGCCAGGGGCTCCGGGCCGTTAGATCACCGGGTTTCCCAGATGGTACCCATCCAGGAACCAGCGGTGTCTTGAGTTACTTACTCCCTGTGACTTCACGGAGCGCGGTTTAGCAATTTGGCTACCGTCGCCGGTTAGCCAGCTGGCTCTCTAGGCGTGCGTGGTAAAGCAAGCAATGTCAATAACATAGGCATGTAGACACATTGAAGTATTTGATCATGCTTGTTACATGCAGGGCAAGGTGATCTGTGCAGTAAGTGCTAATATAAATATGTTTCCACCAGCAATATATTTTTCTACGCTAATACTACTAAAAACGTTGCGGAATGTACTTTTTCCAAATAGATAAAAGAGATAAGTGGAATTTTAAAAATGTAGGTAATTTATAACTATTGTCGAGAATTTTATTTTTAATCTATTGTATTTCTAACAATGTTTCCTATTACGAAGAAATAACGTTGATAGCTTTTGGAAGTATTTCTTAATAATATGTTGGCAATTAAAGAGAAAAATATATACTATTGTACTGATTTATCCGCAAGCAACAGAAGCGAAATAGTTAAATGAAGTCCAAAAACCAAAAGCTTTATTGTACAAAGGCTTTCTTGTGTATGTTTATAACCAATCAAGATTCAGATATTCAAGTTAATAACCTAGCAGTCACCTGTAGCTAATTGAGCACCATAATTTCATTTTACTGTAATCGGCGGTGCCCTCTAATTTAAAAACAGAACAAAATATTTTGGTGTAATATTTTTAAAGTATACATTCCTAACCCATCTTTGAGTCAATAAAAAGAAAAAATAATGTAAATTTGATTTATGTCCATTTATTTTTTCATATCAAATGATGAATGTTTATCTTAGCTCAAGTTCAACTTCAAAAACTGCGATTTATTTTTTCAGTCTGGCGACAAATAAAAAATAATTCGATATCACATGACATGATTTGAGGAAAATGAACCGGAATTCTAAAAATATGCAATGACATTTCCATTAATTTTCTAAACTCCTTTTATTGAAACCATAATCTCCTAAAATATGTTGCTTTTGATCCAACCTTTGAACTGGAAAAATATACAATATATTCACCACCCACAATATATTTTCTTTCCCTATTTTTCCACAGCAAAATGTTAAAAACAGAATTTTATACTTCGAAGGTAGATGTTGAACAATTATGCACAATTTAAAAAGTGTAAGCAGACTGCAAAAATAAATTATACTGCGGAAGCAAATTATGTGTATTAAAAAAGTCGGCAAACTGCAGTGTAAAGCAAGCACATTAGCGAAGAGGAAATCTGTGCTAATACTTTTTACACACTCACCTTTAAGAAAGGAAATAGAAGACATGGAGAATGAGAGTTTCTACGCACTAGTTTAATTCTAAAGCAGTTCAAAGTAATATTTTTTCTCGTGTCACACAAGGCTTTTGAAGTCCATGTGTTAAAAGCATTTAAAAATCTGCTGGCTCTTGTTATTGTGTAAAAATAAATATAACAACTTACTACATTTGTTGACTAGACCAATTTCGTAGACCTATCAGTGATTATTACGACCGCAAAAGCTACCAAAATAGTACTTTGATCGAATAGAACAATACTAAACGTATTACTCAATTGCAGTCATACAGCGAAATACTAAAATGCAATTAAAGGCTTACGAAGGTGATTTCGGATTGTTAACTTTCTGAAAATAGGACGCCAGATAACGTGGAAAGGTTTACAAAGATAAAATATTTATGTTAGGTGACTCAGAATCTAACACTGAAGTTAAAACTTAAAATCATGAGTCTACGCATTACCTTTGTCCAGAAAAAATTGAAATAATATTTGCACAAATTTACTCTCAAATTTTCTAATATTAATCTTATTTAATACACAAAACTATAAAATCTTATTTACAGAATCGTAAACAACTTGTAACGTGTATAGTGCAGTATAAACATGCATAAAGAGGCTCGTTAAAGAGTTGTGGTCTAAAGTAAGGCTTAACATTGGATTGTTATAGTAAAACTTGTGCGTTCGAAAGACTTCAATTGATTTAACTATGCGTTGTGGTTTGTATTTCTTCGGCGAGTATCACATATATCTCTGCGTGAGCAGGGTTTGAAAGTGGCATGGCACGCCACAGAGGGTCATATTCCAACAGAAAAAAGATATCGAAAATTTGGAAAGAGATGGAGACTACAGTTCTCTTCAAAACTTACAAAACGTTTTGGAAAATTAGATAATTATTCTTTAAAATTATGATTTGTGAAATCAGTGATAAAACCGATATTTCTAAAGAGTTCCATTTACATTGTTGTAAAAAAGAGTTAGTCACTACTGGGCTCCTCTTTAATTCTTAGTCACCGACATTTAATAATTTATCTTTTATTTCGAAAGATATTTTTCAATTAATTCAGAAAGACATTTTGAATGTAATCTTTTAAATTTTGATTCTTAACAACAATTTTCATGAATGCCTTTAAATAAAAAAATAATTTATTCAAAAACTAGTCTGTCAAAAAACCAAAAGAGGTGTTCTTATAAACACCGGACAATTTATTTAACTAAGGACAATTTATTTAAGGAAATATTGAAGGCGACTGATCTCAAGTGTTTTCCGAGCGGCCCTTGGGGTACACCGCGGCGTGTCGGGGCTCACCTTGCGCGGGCGGGTGACGGCGCAGGGCCTGTGCAGCGGCGCGTGGCACTCGCTGAGGCGGTCAATGGACGTGTCGACGGAGGCCGCTGGCTGCGGCGGCCGGCCGATGCCCGTGGCGGGCGCGGACACGCCCCCTCCGCCGCCGATGTGCGCGTGGGCGTGCGGCGCGTGGTGCGAGGCCGGCGCCGCCGCCACCGCCACCGCCGATGGCGCCGCCTGGTGGTGGTGGTGGAGGTGGTGCGAGGGCATGGCGTGGCCCGGCCCCTGGCCGTGGTCCGGGACCACCGGAGGCTGGTTGCGGCGCATGCACCTGGGCGAGCACCTCGCCACGATCCACTCGCGGACCTGCGCCCGAAGAAACGCACGGCGTAGGCGTCGTTTGTAGGCGACTGCGCCAATCCAATAGTAGTTTACGCCACAAGGACGAAAAATGCTACATTACGAGTGAGATCTTTCTAGCCAAGTTGGAGCTGAGGCTGGAATTTGTAATGAGTAATGTAGCATTTCCGTTCATTATTAGTAGCTCGTTTTATTTCATACCATGTTGCATTTTTTATTTTATTTTAATGAAGTATTGTAATTCGAGTATTTCACAATGTATGAGTGCCCATTGAAAATTGCAATAGAGCACCTGGAATTGGGATGACTGTGAAACAATTGCATGGCTCTTAACATTTGAAAATTAAATTGAATAATTGGGAGTACTTCGAATATCGATAATAGATTAGTCCAAAAAAGAAAATGAACAATTTTGTTCCTGCAAAATACAAATGATATAAACATAGGTGATGAGGATGTGATGATGGTTTACTTACTTTCTTATTTACTCACTTACTTATCTGAGTTTGTTCTCTGGTTTTGCCCACATCTGGTACTGTTATCTACGTTTTTCATGAATGAATGTAAGTTCATTACTGTAATCAGCAGCCTTATCATTACTATAATCAACTACAACACTGGTGCTGGCCATGAATTGGCGAAACAAATCAGAAATATTGGTACAAAATTTCAAAGTTCATAAGTTGGTATGACCTATTCATTACGGTGCTTTACCGTAATGTCCCACTTTCTAACCTGCTTTGAGGCACGTTAAGAACCAAAATGCGACATGTAATGAAATACAAATTATCTTCGGCTGGACATAACGTAAACTTATTTGTTCTGAAGTAGAACGCCTTACATGTTCATAATCAGGTAAAGCCAGATTTATTATAAACAGTTTAATTCAAATTAAAACGGGTGGAATGCATGACAAGTTCATTATTTTAGTGAAAGTTAGTTTTAAAACAATAAAATCTTATGTGAAACCAAGACGGAGGTAAGGAAGGTTATTGAGAAAAGACTAGGTAGCGAGTGAAAACAAGATGTTATATAAAGAAAAGTTGTTGAAGCCGGACAAGTTGCGATGTGTACGGACAAGTTGTGAACGGGAAAGCTGTTGGGCAAGAGCAAGTCGTTGGGAAAAGGAAAGTTATTGAGAATGGCAAGATGTCGAGCTAGGTCAAATTGTTCAATAAAGGAAAGATCTTGAACAAGGGCAAGTAGTTGAGCAATGTCAAGATGTTGAGAACAAGCAGGATTTGAAGTAAGAATATAGCATTATAAAAGCAAGTTGTTAAACATACTAAGGCAATTTGTTGAACAAGAGTACGTTTTTGAGCAAGAGCAAGATGTTGATCAAGAGCAAGTTGTTGAGGGCAATTTATTGAGCAGAGAAAAAATTTGAGCAAGAGCAAACTGTTGAGGAAGGGCAAGTTGGTCACTATCAGCAGAATTTGGAGTAAGAACATAGCATTAAGCAAACATACGACACCATGGGGAGCCAGAATGGACAAAAAATAAGAAAATATCATATTTTACTTTTCAGAATCATTAATACATTTATAATTTTCTGCGTTAAATAAGCCAAGTTTCCTCTTAATATGCTATATCTAAGTATTTTTTAAATTGTGGTTTATGTGGCGTGGAAATGGACGTGGCCATTTTCACACATCGTGGGTATTGATTTAACTTCTTTTCTGCTTTCCTTGTGAGAAATATTTCGTAGTTTGCTTTCTAGTTTTGGACAAACTGTTTCTTGTAACAATTAAAAGTTGAATAGCGTCAAAATATAGGCGAGTTTGTTTGCCCAGCATATGGACAAGAAGTGCACTGAAAACTTTCGGAGCCATTTCCCGTAAGTTTAAAATATTCATCTTTAGGGAAAATTTTCTCAAAAACTACTAATAGAAAGATACCCAAATTTTAACAGAGCATGTAGCACACCAGTTTATATTCTTTAACGTGACGGATTTACAAAATGTTAAACACTTTAGACAATACTCATATAAATGTTAATATTTTTAACAACAGAACCGATTACAATAGACGAAAATTTATAATAAAAAACAAATATTTTTAAAAACGGCTTTGACAAAATACATGTACATAACGAATCTACTCTCACATGAAATTTCAAGTCTGTGAATCAAACACTTTCTGAGATAATGTTTCTTACGATCACATGGGCGACATAGGCACTTCCGGCGTGTTGTCTAGGCTATTTGAGACGTGCCGCGTCGCTGCCATGGTGGCAAACGTTTCGGCCAGCGTATTGTGGCCTTCTTCAGAGCGTACTCAGTAAGTAGTCAGTATGCTCTGAAGAAGGTCCCAATACGCTGGCCGAAACGTTAGCCACCGTGTCAGCGTCGCAGCTCGTCCCGGATAGCCTAGCCAACCCAAACTCCGTCCACGGAAGCCTCCGCAACCAGGCCATTCCTTACCTTGCTGTGCGCGTCCATGGTGGAGGCGCTGCACTGGCGCGAGAGCGGGCCGCCGCCCCCGCCCCATCTCGAGGCGGAGGCGGACGCGGCCGAGGGCGGCGCGGCGGGGCGGTGCACGGCGGCCGTCGCCATGGGGCCCGCGCCGCTGCGGATGGCCTCGTAGTCGTCGTCGGGGCGGCGCGACGCGGCCGCCATCGCCGCCGCGCTCCCCGCCATCCCGCCCGACGCGTGGCCCGGCAGCGACACCGACATCCCGGGCGCCATGGGCGGCAGCGGCGCCGGGCCCGCTGCGCAAGGAGGCGCCACAGGACAAGTGTATTGAGAAACCCGCCTTGGTCGATTGATTGTTAGTCATTCCGGGCGCGTCAACTACTGAGGTTATTAGTCCCGGAAGTGTAGTGCATGCGTTTTGCTCAGGCTGTGGTCTTCCCCCGGCTGGATGGCCAAATCCGGCACTGACTTACGGCTAGCGGGGTTTTCCCCAACCAGATATTCCCACCAGCGAGATACAGCCCCAGCCGGAACCCGTTTCTAAGCTCCCGATTGATCTTTCTGGTGGTACTGTCGTGCATGTTAGTGTAAGTGTGTGTAAGGTGTGAGGATAGGACAAGGATGAGGTAGGAAAGATCGCGCGCGGTCCGTTGCTCGTTTTTAAGGGTACTGCTACGGCATTCGCCTGGTGTTGATCGGAGAAAACACGGAAAACTACCGATCAGAGCGTGCTACAGCGACCAGCTACATAGCCAGGTCGAATTCTGCCGCTTTCTGGAGGAGATTTCCAGCGGCCGTCTGCTCTGATGTGTAATTTTCCATTGTTTATCTAATCAACCCCAATCGAATGTCGGAGAAATACACCAGAAATGGACCAGGGACCTCCTTATTCTTCCTTGTCATTTCCTCCCTCTTACTTTCACACACACGATGATGCAATACAGGTCGAGAGCTTAGAGCGTGTCCCGGCTGGAGCAAGAGACATCTGGTTGGGAAAAATGCCCTCTGGCTGACATGTAGGTCAGCGGCAGATCTCAGCATCTAGTGGGCAAAGACCGCCGCCACCTTCCGGGAAAAAATGTACTACACTTATGAGAGTAATGACCTTGGCGAAACACCGGGAGCGTGTGCGTGCTTGTGTGTGTGTGCGTGCGCGAGCTACTCACCGAGCGCGGGCCCGGGCAGCGTGGCCCTCGCCTCGTACAGCGGGCAGCGCTCCACGGGGCTCATGAGCGCCAGGTCCTCGTAGCGCCTGCGCACGGCCTCCTCCTGCGCGCGCAGCCGGTCGCGCTGCACGTAGATGCCCGCGAACGCGCACAGGTTCACCAGCAGGAAGGTGACGCCCACGGCGATCACGATGATGAGCGCCACCGACCCGCTGTCCGTCAGGTTGAGCGGCGCGCGCGGGCCGTCGGGGGGCGGCGCGGCCGGGGGCGGGCCCGGCAGCGGCGGCGGGAAGTCGTTGGACGGCGGCGGCTGCTGCGCCGGCGGCGGCGCGGGCGGCGGAGGGGGGCGTGGCCGCGGCGGGGCCGGCTCGGGGGCCGGTGGGAGAGGCGCCACCGGCGGCTCGTACGGCGGGTGAGGCGGCAGCGGCGGCGGCACGTAGGGCGGCCGTGGGCGAGGGTTCGAGTCCAGCGTCTCCGGAAGGACCGAGGTCCAGAATTTGATCACCTGCTGGCGGTAGTGGCGGCCCGACTTGAAGGGCAGCTCTGGCAAAGAAGGCACAGAATCATTCCTTTACTCAATGCGACATTAGCCGCGATGCCCTATGCAATGATGCTTTAGTCGCTTAGATCGAATTCTGCCGCTTTCCGGAGGAGAATTCCAGCGGTCGGCTGCTCTGATATGTAATTTTCCATAGTTTATCTAATCTATCCCAAGCGAATGTCGGAAAAGTACACGAAAAATGGACCACGGATGATCTCTCCAATCTAAAGATCAGCACCGCTTGCCTTTGTCACAGAGATGTTTTTGCCACTACGTTAAAACTATATTGATGAATGTACTTATTATTTTTATTTGTTGTATTCTTATTAGTGTTTACATACACTTTTTACCTACACTCATTTCTTCATGATTTATACATTGGCGGTAACAAGACAATAGTATATCTCTGGCAGCGAATTTTTACGCCGTTCCGTCATACTAAAACTAAGCACTGTTGCACCTACATCTGCGGTTAGCAAAACCCAGAGGTATGGATCGATACTTTTAAGTGAAGTGTGAAGATTACCTGAATGCGTCACGTAGTTTCTTAATGAAAATGAAATCTTTTTAATTGATATTTATCGTTTGTAGTACAAATTATTTATGTACAAATTCAACTCGCCATGTTCTCTGTATTAAGACTACACTATTACAGAAATGATAAAATTGAGACAGCACTTACTAAGGTGAGAATTTATTTTTCGGTTCGTTGCACCCAACAAGATTTAGTGAATAATAATCGCTATGAACGGTATTATATGGTACTGCTTGTGGTATTAATTGCACAATCTAGTTTACTTCTTTGTCTCAGTCTGATCTGATTTTTTTTTTCATAAAATTAATCTGTGTTGTGCGAAATAGCAAAATATAAAGTTTACAGATGTTCGACAAAGATTCTAACTGGTCCTAGTACAATATAAAATAATGAAAATATGGATATAATTTAATGTTTTACACAATATGTTAACTTCCAATACTATGATGAAATGTCAGAAATGCATTGTTTTTATTTAAAATCATTTTAAACTTTGGATCAGTTACTTTTTTCTTTCTTTTTTTATTTTCGGTTATACTATTTTCTTCATGGTATTTATACTTTTGATATTTTCGAAGTTAATTTATTGAGTTTTCATATCATTTCATAAAGTATTTGTAGCATATTTTCAAGATCATATTTTCAAAACCTGGCAATTTAAGGAAAAGTAACCTAAAAAGTGTAGTGTAGTAACTTTATGACAAAACGTAAGCGAGTGAATAGTAGTATTGTAAAGATCAAACTTTTTCACTCTGACCCAACAATCATGACAAACACTTAATCAGTTTGTTTCAATTTATTATTACGCCGCCAACAATGTATTAGTGGAATGCTCTCGTCTATCAAGATAAAAATGCTCATTAGATTGCGTTGACGGTCAGAGACAGCCTAGAATATCGTAGAAATATGCAGGGAAATAATTTGATCCTCATTTTACATTCTAATACCAATTATCTGAGTCTCTTCTTGACTTTTTTGTAGTAGATATATTATTTCAAAAGAAAAATATGAAATTCTTATCGGGAACAAAATATCGATTCTTCAACTTGATGTTTACAGTCTTCAACCTACAGAAACTTTTATCTATCAATAAACATTCAATAAACAATACTAATTACCCACCTCAATTACATTCCTTCGGAAAGACCTGCAAATTGAAGTAAAATTATGCAAAATTATGGTAAATATGTGTATGACGCATAGCATGTATGAGATTATTTAGTAATTGTATTATTTGCTGAATATTAAAAATATGTACAAGTTGCTCTTCTTGCATCCATCCATGTTCATTTTATGTACTGAAATTTAATATAATTGATATTTTGTGTTTTTTAAGGAAACAATCTTTTATATTTTGGTTACGATTCCTGTTAACTTCATCAAAGTTACTACTGTGCTAGAATTGTAATACTTAAGAAGTAAAAATTACGAAAATTATTGTGAAACCTTTTTTTATTGTAACGCCACAGATAAGACACGAATCATTGTCATGAAGTTAAAACTTTAAGTTAACTTCTCAGGCTAAGATATTGTCATAAACTGATTTGATGTTTTTAATTGACAAATTCTCTGCAGAAGTAGTGAAGTTGAGGCTTTCAGTCACTTTAGGAGTCATCTAAGTTGAATTGAAGAAAATGCATTTAAGATTGTGCATTTGCACGAGTATTTTCATATATGTTTTCTTTAGAATTCTGAAATATACGAATAAATCGCATATGTAGAGGTAATATTTTCTAAATTAAATTAAATAAAATGTTATCACCAACACCAATATTTTAGAAAAACATTTACATTTTATACATCAAAAAAGTCTGGAAGTTAGTACGTTTCGTTGCAGATATTTATTTATATTATGAGGTGCAGTCGCGACAAAGTGTTTTTGATCTTGAAACACAAATGAATATACCAGCTATATTGCCGATAGTCAGCTGCAGAGTTTCTCATGCCAAGCATAAATCTCTCGTTTATAAAACAACTTTTTTGGTCTAGGTGAAAGTAGGTAAACTGCTCTGTTAGTTCAGTGTATTTCCATGAGTTGATCTAGTATGATTAATTTTAATGTAATTCTATCAAATTTAAACTCTCGGCTATTTCACTGCAGTAATAAAAGACGAATGACTATTTATCGGAGATTAAACGAAGATGGATAGCTCGCAAACAATATACTAAAAGAAGGAAGATCAAAACATGACGTTCTAATTTTGGATCAAGATGAAGGGAACTCCATAATTAATTTAAATCCTACTATCTCACAAATGTAAATACTCTTTGGAGTTAACGTTGGTGCCAAATAGGCATTCAGTCAAGCTACAAATTATAATGTATATGGTTGAATGTTGAAAATCCTTCCTTTGCGATAGATGATCCATCGTCTAGATTTTATCATCTCACTTCTCCATGCTCCTTTTACTGAAAGCAAAAGGTGGTAACTACGTCTACCTCCAGCTTATATTGGAGAAATATTCATGGGTAGCTAGTTTTCTTCACTAACTACTACTAGATCACGGAAGAATTATGCAAATCAAACCTACTAAATTAAATATCACTGTAAGGTAGGCATTTTTTTTAAATTGAATGGTCACTTGTACTGTAAAATTCTATAGTGTGTCTCATTTCAGGGAAGTAAATACAGGATACATTGCCAAATAACTGATGACCTGTTCTTTAGCACGACAGCCCAATACGGGCATTCGCTGACCAGCGAATAAATAGTGGCGACCAGCGTGTAAATATTGGCAAAAAGTTTTTTCTCTCTTCTTGTAAATCAATTTTTTTTTCTCTCAACTTGTGTAACTACAAATTGCCTTTCAGGATGTCTGTGTTGTAAACATGGACAAATTTTTGAAAATGAAATAATGTTGTTACAATATGTGTACTTTTATACAAAGTACCTACTAATCGTTAATTTGGAATGCCACTCCAAACCACAAAATTTGTACTTGTTTCACTTCTGGAAACAAACAGCCGTGTAATAACATTAGCGGTGAGTCGGAAACAGTAATTGACAAAACAGAATAGTAATTTGGATTTCAAATTTGTTTCTATTGAAGTTCGAAAGAATAAAAAAACAATTTAAGGTGAGTTCAATAATGTATATTTATCTCAGAATATTTCTTTTTTGCGAATAATTTTTAATTTACCCGCTTCAACGTTTATAAAATCTAATTTTACGAGAACAGTTTATCTGTTAACCGGATATAATATGAGAAATAATTTATAAAATACATCTCGCAAAGACTTTAAAGCGTTTCGTTACTATATTCTCGTATTATTTTTCTCTAAATTTAAGATTTATATCCCCAAATCTGCAAAAGTTTTGCTTCTTTTCATATGTAAGACAGACATTATTTTCAAATGTTCCTTTCAAATTAATCAACTCTCATAGCAGCCCTTTGTTCTCTTCACTTCTTATAGTATCTCTACTTACAATGCAAATGGTCAACTTTGATATTACGTGTGTTTAGTACAAATATAAAGTGACAAAGTTTTTTCAAATATTTAACAGTAGTGATTCCACATATATAGTTACAAAATTTTATAATATTTTATCACATCAAAATTCAAACTGGTTTCACTTTTTGTACAATCTCATGAGGAACATATTAAAACATGGTATAAATTTTAAGAAATTAAATATTTCTTTTAAAATATTGGACTCAGAGTTCAACAAGTAAGACTGCCAAACATTACATTCAAAAGTTAGCGATCTAAGTTTTAAATAATGCCGGTCTTATTTTCAGTTAATAATGTACTACTACTCGATTACATTTTACTAAAAACATTACTATATGCAACTTTGAATATTTATTTGATTTAAAATATTTCAGAATAACTATGATACTTGTTCATTTCGTCTTCAACATAACTGTAATACGTGACATTGATAATATCCACCTCCTACAAAGAACCACAGAGAAACTTTGTATAACACATTTTATGGCGATCAGATTAATATATTAATAACAATAACTAACACAATTCTATAGCGATATTTTCAGATTTTCTTCTTCTTCTTCTTCTTCTTCTTTTTCTGCTTCTTGCTCTTTTCTTAACCGCTACTTCGGTCTTCCGGCACCTAGTCTTCTTCTACAGACTTCCCTGTTCTTCTAGGAATCAGAAGGTAATTTCCACTTCTCGGTTATCTTTCTAGTCTGGTCGTTCTATCTTGGTTTTGGTCTGCCTCGTTTTTTCCTTTCACTTGGTTGCCATTCTAAAGATCTTCTGGGGAGTCTTCTGTCGTTCATTCGCTGTATATGTCCAAACTAAGTTAGTTGTTTCTTTTCAATTTTCTTGATAATTTCATGTTGCAGATTCATTATTTCCTTAACCTGTACATTCCTAATTCTTCCCCTTATAGATATTTCTGCAGCTCTTCTGAGGAAATCCATTTCCAAAGCTCTCAATTTTCTTTTCTGTTGTTCTGGAAGCTGCCATATTTCTGCTCCATACAATGTGACACTTTCAATCATACATTTATATACGTATTCTAATTTTCGTTTTCTTGCTTATATTTCGATAACTGCATTCAGGGATCTTAAAATTTCTCTTCCTTTAATGAGTTTGGTTTCATATTTCTTTCCATAAAAACTCTGTTTTCCTATTGTTGTTCCCAAGTACTTTATGTTCTGTGTTGTTCTTCTTATTTCTCCAGTCTCCATAGTCAATGTGTACTGCCTGGAGTCCAGTATACTGTTTTTCTAGGTTGAGGCTTAGACCCCATTTCTCATAATCTTTTATCTTCCCTGTCATATATTCAATATCTTCTTGTTCTTGCGCCATCAGCACCTGATCATCAGCGAACTGTAGGGTATAGAGTGTTGTATTATCATCAAGTGGTATTCCCATTCCAGCATATTTTTTCCATATACTGTATGTAACACCGCATTAACATACATTTTAAAGAAGGTAGGTGACAAACAGCATCCTTGCCGTAGACCTTTTGGGATAGGAAATGTTGGATCATCTGTTTTTCAACTTTCACTTTTCCCTTTTCCCATTTTCAGGTTTTTTAAAATTAAATTTCTTCGATGTAATAGTTGCGATTAAAAAGATGTTTTTGAAAACTAACTTCCTTTTACGATCTCTTTAAAATAAATGAAATGAATTTCAATTGATTATCTGATATTCTGAAACCAGCATTTAATGCAATGCTCTTAAACGGTCTTTCTCTAAACGTAAAGTTCTAATCGGTCATTGGGACACTAAATCTTGTTCGTGCAGAGCGCCTTTTAGCGGAAGATTCGTTTGAACAAGCAGGGCCGATGAAATTGCCTGCGTGACCCACCGCCATCCTACTCGAACCTCAGCCGGAGCTTATGCATATTAAAACAAGGTGGTAATCGTTCGCAGTTCATGGGTCCTGTTTCCAGTCTTTACACACGGAAATTCTCGTGACCGAACACAATTTATCGCATACTCTAACGACACATCTTGATACAAATTGTTGATAACTTGCTCGTGGTGTTGTTGCAAAAGTAATTTTCCTGTCTTCATTTTCCACTCGACGTTTGAAGACAACACTGCAGTTTATCTGCGTACGTAAATCAGTGCTTAATAACTCCACTTCACTGGGTTGACCTGTGGGGTCGGGTAGACCGATCGCCTTGTTCCGTTGTAGATAGGGGTTTAAAAGTCATGACAATCTGACAACCTAACAACCCTGACAATCCTGACAATCTGACAACCCTGACAACCAACGAGGTTTTCGGGAATGTTTTCGCGAGGTTCTGGTATTTCCTCTTCCTCTCAAGCCAATGATGATCCATCACGATTAAAATCACATTTTTATCCATCAATCATTCATCCATTCTAGAATGTCAGTAAAGCTTCAGCACTGGCATTATAAGGAAGTCTCACTTCACTAAGAGAAATCCAAGAACCTGTTAACAGACACATTACAAAACCGTTAAAAAAGCAAGTACAGTTATACATCAATTGAATTATTGGTGAAAGTCGATGAATCTCTACAATATTGATTGTGGTGTGAAATGAATGGATTAACTGCGGAAAAGATTGGAAGAATCTCGACCATTGAGAACTGTCATTGTGAAGATAGACTACCCAAAGTATTAGTGCATAAGATATTTATGCGTTTGAGTAGAAAATTTCAACTTTCTTATATTTCAGAAAAGTAAATTATTTTACTCTTCTTATCATGCGATTGATTTATTGATCTAGCTGTTGGTACCAAGCCTCTATGAACTAGATATTTTGATCATGGAGAATAAAAATATTCTTCCATTTTAGTTCAATGCATTGACGGACAAAACAGGCACCCCTTTCTACGGGGCGTGGGTATTGGATTCGAACCATAGAGACTCCCTCGGTCGGCCAGGGGTTCGGGAAGCGTCCACCAGGCGAGCTGCGAGCGCACGAGCTGCGCGTCAACGCGACCGCGCGGAAAACAAATAACGGTCGCCGGATGGCAGCCAATTAGAGGGACAAATGGGCGGCCTGTTGCGTGGCGAGACGGCACCTCCGCCCTCGCCCCCGCCCCCGCCGCCAGGCGACGCCTGCTGCCCGCCGTCCTCGCCGCCGCCGTCCTCGCCGCCGCCGCTGCTGCCGCCGCCGTCGGATCGCGGAATTCACGTCTCCAGCATGTAGCCCGCAATAGGCTCTCTAGTGGCGGTGGTGGTTGTCTAAATCAGCCAACATTTAAGGTGGTATGTTCATTCGATTGACCACGGTAGAGTTCCCTAAAAATACTTTAAATGAAAGTAATGTCTCTGTTCTAGATGGAAAGAAACAAAGTTTGAACTTACCGATGTAATTTTTGAATAAATTAAGTTGTATATTATTACGTGCTCTTATAGAAAACTTTCATACGTTTTTTTTTAAATATTAAAAAAGTGTATACGGTCAGAGTACCTTTTTCTCTTATACAGGTCCTCGTGCCGTTTTAGGAATCAGATGGTACTAAATGTTATATATTTTATTGGACATTCTGAGGGGAAATTATCTGCTAAGAAATTCATCTCAACCCAAAGTACTGACTGTCGGCCTAAATGAAATGCAATGATAGGTAGAGTATTTGACTAGCGACTAGCTCGAACTTCTGCCTGAATCCGAGCATGTCTGTCAAAATGGATCAAGTTTTATTCTGATATGTTCCTAATAGAAACTCTGCAACAAATAACATAGAATTAGTTCAAGGCTTGTCACAGAGCTATTAAATTAGGGATGTTGAATTGGATACACGCTGGTTTGTTCTGGCGGCTTAGCTCAATTGTAAACTTGCTCACTTTCCATGGAGCGATCCCGAGTTTGATTCTCGGTCAGGAAAGATTAAAGTGTGCGTTTTCCTTGCAATATCCCAATATATGTTACCGTCTGATAATGAGAAAATTTACTTCTGAGGTTAGGGTGACCGGAATAGGCTTCGTGCTAAACACACGTACCCCTTCACCCATGGTCGCGAGGCCGGGACGTCGCTGGTAGTCCACGGCCCGAGCACGGGGCGACATGCCAAGTACAAACAAAAGCACGGTGGTTTGTCTTGAGCTGTTTCTGCTGAAAAATATAGTATGTACATGATGATAAATGAAACCTTCACTCCAGTTCTAAAAATAAATTTCGAAGTTAATACCGATTGCAGTGAGGTTTTACGGCGATATAAATGTAACATTTTGAACGCAAAATTTAAAAATGTCTAGTTTACTCTGCAATATAATCTGCAAGTGACTCGGGATGTAAGATATCTTGTTTCAGATGCATATCTTTCATTAACAAGATCTATAACTGTGTTAACGATTACAGTTATAAGAGAATTTGAAAATTAACAGAAATAAACAACTTGAATTAGTTTATTTGAAAACTAATAATGTCAACGAGATGTTTTCAGAATGTTAATGATAATGTGCTATTTTCCTATTGAGCAAATTCAGCATCAGTTCATAAATCAGACTTTTATCTGAGATAGAAATTCATCAGTTACACCCATTTGCTCTTCATAGCAGGACGCGATTTAGCTGGTGAACTTGTGAAACTCGCCACCTGGGCGCGCTGCAGCACTGCTCGCAGCGACCACCTCCGCGGAGGCTTGAGGTGCGGTCACGACGGGCAGTTGGCGGGGACGGGCAGGGTGCGTGGAGCGGGCGGCCGGAAAGGGCGTGGGTGGGGACGGGCGGGGGCGCTGCAGAGTGGGCGAGGGAGTATCATGGGCGACAGCGGGGGCGAGTCGGAGACTTAAAGTGTGGCCTCGGCGGGTGGAAGGGGGGCGGGCGAGTGACGTGCGCGCGGGCGAGGGAGAGGGCAGGGCGGGGCGGGGTGAATAGGCGGGCTGGCGGTGGAACGGGTGGGCGAGCAGGTGGGCGAGGCGGAGCCGGCGGGCGGGCGGGGTGGAGCGGGCAGGTAGGCGGGCAGGCGGGGCGGGGTGGAGTGGGCGGGCGGGCGGGCGGATGGGTGGGCGGGCGGGAGGGACGGGGCTGTGCGGGCGGGCGGGGCGGAGCAGCGGACGAGTAGGCGGGCAGGCGGGGTGGAGCGGAGTGGGCGGGCGGGGCGGGGCGGAGGGTTAGGTTGGGCGGGGCGGGCGAGTGAGTGGACTACGCGGGGCGAGCAGGGGGTCGGGGCAGGGCGGGCGGGTGCGAGTAGCTGTCATGGAAGTGATGTACGCGTCGCTGCAAGCGTGCGGTATGCCAGGCGTCACGGGGTGTGAAGAGCCCTACTCGGCGCGCTTAACTCACAGGTCGCCGCGCCACCCGGCACGAATATGTCAGAGGAGCGGCCTTTAAACGCGCGATTGCGAGGGAGATGGAAAGCTATGGGGATCGTTGTGGACAGAAGGAAAATACTTGCTTACTGACAATCACCGTTCTATGAATCGGTGAGTTTCTACTACACAAGGTATGAACGGTCAATTTCAACGTTAATAAACCATGTGTTACTGTTGTAATTCTTTATTACAGTAACGCCTCGTGCATTGACTAGAATCATTTTTATATACTGAAAAATTTATTTTCATTAAACAAAAACATTTTGGTTTATGTTGTGTTAGATATGGTACAATGTTAACATTAGTAAACACATCTATTTATAAACAAATTTATGTTACTGTCTTTTGTAACGAAAATAAGTTTACATTAAAGTTGTTGCTTTAATTGCTCATGAAGTAAATTTTCTTTTTGTATATTAATTAGATTAATCGATATATTTTTATTGTACTAATAAGTACTATAAAACATAAATTTTTAACCTGTACTTGTCAATAAACCCAAATTTTGCCACAACGAGAAAATTCTCGCCTACAGCTGATATTCAGTACTCGTACTGACCAAAGTAAGAAAAATATATTTTTGGGCTCTTAAACGCTTGGTAGTGTTTCTAACTTCTCTTGATACATACGACGAAAAAAATTTCCATTCCCATTGTGTGACTTTCATCATTTCTCCTTGGAGTGATGCTGAAATTAATTATAAGGAAATATATATTTTATTCACCACCAATGCTCAAATGTGCACAGTGCTATATGTACATCGGCTCTGGAGTAGACAAACAAAAAAACAGAACAGACAAAGAGGAACTGAACTTTCAAAACCAGCAAATGCATTTTTGAAATGATCCTCAGATCTAATTGTTTGGCACTGACAAATACACACGTGGAACATTTTTAAAATTCAGTATTGCGTTTAACGCAACTTAAAATATTTCGCCCGCCTATATTTAAGTTTATTATAGCTTTACTACATTAAGTATGTTTACGTCTCTAATATATTTTAATCTTATGATGTATATGGACTTTTATTTGTTGATACACGAAATTAAAATACGTTCATGTTCTAACAATTCAAAATATGCATTTTCATTTTGATGCAATATACGAAAATAGAATAATGTAGACTATCAGATTATTTCAGTCATTTCATTTTTATATAACTCTTTCTACAGTCAACGTTAACACTATTTATACACTTTTATCTCTCACGTCTTCCGTGTCCTGTCACCTCGCCGTTCTCATACTCTACCATCTTTTGACAAGCCAATAAATTTTCGTGAAATAACTTAATCCAATTTGTACAGAATTTCCTTCAGATTCTGCCTAAATTCTAAACAACTTAATGAATGATTCTTTCTTGGATTTTTTCGTTCAGGTGGAGCATCACTTCCGGCAGGAACCAATCAGCGACGCCGATGGGCCGTGAGACTGGCCTCGCGGCGCGGCGCGGCGCGTTGTCAAACGGATGGCGCTTGGGGCGTCGGTGGGCGCGGGGGAGTGACGGAGTGGGGGAGGGGAGGCTGTTTGGCGGCCGCGCACGCGACTATGCCTAATTGCCAGAGAGGGCGGCGCGAGCGCTAGCGCAACTGAGTGGGCGAGATCGCGACAAACGCCTCCAGCCCGATCTGTTTGGAGCTCCTCCGTTCGCTAGAGCCTTTGAGTCTATTGGTGGAATTATACGGAGACGATTTACAGGAATTAGGTTTATGTCATGTGGCTTATTGAGTGAGTGTGCTAGAGTCTTATTTCAGGAGGACGAAACCTTTTTTTTAATGTGTTGATTTGAACGGTGTATAGTTGAGAAATTCACATTGTCTCCCATATTTAAAATTTAAATTTTGAAAGATATCTATACACATTTCTATACACACGATTATGATTACATAATATTTATTAAACATTGATTTTTTTCGCATATAGGCCAACTTGGACCACGCCTGCATCATGATACAGCAGATTTCTGGTGGGGAGGATCAGCATTTTAGCAGAATCTCAATTTTTACCCCGCAAGGTAGTTAGCCATGGGGTATGGAGGATGAGATTATGATGAAGATGATGATGATGATGATGATGATGGATGAAAGGACGACAGACATATATAGACTACACTAACCACTCATGTCATGTGGTAGGTGTGGCAGGAATTTCATCACTAGCTAGTTTGCTAGGACGAATTCAGTCACTGTCTGGAGGAGAACTCTAGCGGCCGGCTGCTCTGATCTGTAGTTGTCCGAGGTTTCACCGATCAATACCAGGCGAATGTCGAAGAAGCAATCTTTTCTCTTCCTTCCTTGTTCAGAACTCACTCTTTACTTACACTCCGTACATAGACATTATTTGTTCAGACCTTATTGTCTGAACAAATAATGTCTATGTAAGAAGTGTAAGTAAACGGTGAGTTATTGACGAATTAATGTACAATACAGGGTCCTCATTCGATTGATTGTCTTTATAATTTGTTGGATACTTACTACCATTACTCATAATTCCCTTAAGCCTTATGTATTTGCTGTGGGTCAGCGTAGGCTGGTGCCAACCGCGTCACCGGGGTCCTTGAAGCCAAAGAGCCCGAATGAGGACTGCCACCGACCGTAAATAAAGGTTGCAACGGCAAGGAGTGACCAAACGATCTCGGCCATCTAACGGGCTATGGCTTTAAAAATAAGTAGTTATTAACTATTGAAAAAATTCTGGAAATTTGCAGTGTCATTTTCGGAGACCATTTTTATATATTTTTTCTAAATGTATGAACGGACTCATCAAATTGAATATTCATTTTTACTTATTTAAATAGAAATATAATATTGAGTTTTTAAGTTTACAATTGAAAAAATATTTACGGAAGAATATTTGTAATTAATATTAATGGTAAGTCCTGCTACTTCACGTCAAAAGCGCATTTATATTCTTTGCATTGAATAATGTTTAATACTTGCTAAATATTAAAATACTACAAATATTTCTGAAACATTTTCTGGTAGATCAGTTTTCAGTGAATTATCTGGATTTTACTTACACACAACCAAAGATGTAATAATTCAAATTCAAACAATCCTTTGCAAAATTTGCATATATTTAACAATAATGCAGATTATAAACAATATCAATGCTTTCCAGGTTCCTAAAATTTGCAATAAAAACAAGGAAAAAAATCGTCACTGGGACTCGGATACATTCCCTAGAGCTCGAGTTAACGAAACAAATTTGGTGGGATTTTCTAACTTTTTGTCAGATGTTCTCTCTTTTAGTAAAATATTGATAATGAAATTTGTAAGCATCTTGAATTATCTGTTCTGCACTATCTTATTACAAACATTAGAAATACTCGAAGTAAATATTACAGAACTGAAAAGCGGATTTGCATTACAAACGAATAAAACCGGAAAAGTTGAGGAAGTTTTAGTTAAAAAAACACTTCAGTTGACCATTATTATCAAGGTTTTCAATTAATTATTAAAAAACATTAAATGTAAGCATACTACTAATAAACTATTAGAGAAAAAATATTCTTTCTGAATTTGTGTTTGTGAATGTATCTATGCACACTTTTTTGTTCAGAGAAATTAAGTCAAGTGAAAAATTCTAGATTAAACGTACTTTGCAAATTTATTTAAATAAAAAACGTAACAAGTTAAACGAATCAACAAATATATTAGATACTTGAGGAAACAAAAAGAACGTAAAATTATATTATTTTATCATTAATAGAAAAAATTATGATCCAAACAATAATACTAAATCATTTTTAGCATTGTGTTGTAAATATATGTCGATATTTTAGTATTTCTACATGTATTTTATCTGTTTTTTCGCTGATAAATATATATCATTTGATCGGAAAGGTAAAATCACGTTGGTGCCACTTGCACATAAAAATTGGAGTATAAAGTACACATAAAATGGATCGGTTGCATGATGTAGCCGTAGGAATCAAATTAGCAAACAAAGTGATACAAAATGAAATTGCTGTGTCTATATATGCAATGTAGCAGTAATAGTCAAAACATGCAAGCGTAAATCCATTGTGTGAAAATCCATATTCATGAGGTGGTTCACGCATATACAGCTCACTAAACAAGGCATTCTACTATACAGATTAATAATAAGAAGAAACATCATTGTTTTTTTAAATGGCAGATTCCCCCGCTGTATTTCAATTGTAAACATAATTACCATAGTCTTCTTACATTAATAATATCAACTAACCTGGAATTCTGGATATAAATGCCGATTTTTCTTGAACAAACCTCTAATAAATTACCTTCCATTCAAAACATTCCACACAAACGATTCAAACTATTTTCACAACTACGTTCAAAATATTTAAACACGCTCTGATTATTCCTAAATGACATGTTCTCTTTATATTTTGTGGTGACTGGAGATTGGCGGCTGATGAATTACACGACTACTGGATACTTAAAACAAAAAATGTGTAATATAATCAACCCTCTGATTTTGAGCGCTTTTGAGCGCTCAAGTAGAATAATTTAACAGTGGCCAAAATCTCTTACGACGACCTTATGCGCTCTATTATGCGACATCAGTGATTTGTAGCCAAATTCATTCGGTCCATAAGAATTAAATGTTATCTGATTGTATCCAAAAGGCACACCTGTAGTTTTCCGTTGGTTGGTTTACTTTGTTGTTAGTGATTCCAGGCGCATTAACTGCTAAGGCCGTTAGTTCGTAAGTGTTGTACATGTTTCCCCCTCGGGATGTAGTGGTGATATCTCCCCAGTAGATGGTAAGATCCGGTGTCCACCCACCATCGGCTTGTGGGGTTTTCCCCAACCAGGTATCTTGTAACGTAAGCAGATACCTCGCTCGAGGCACGACCCCTGCAGGGAGAAGCTCCAAGCTCCCGACGTGTGTGGTAGTGTAGTGTATGTGAGTTTAAGTAAGGGGTGTATGTTAAGGGTGTGTGTTGGGGTGTATGTGAGTTTATGTAAGTGGTTTGTATGTGTATGTAAGTAAGGGGTGAGGATGGGACAAGAAAGTGGAAGGTGAGATCGCAGCGTTCCATCTCATGCCCTCGCAGTACCGTAGCATTGCTCCAGCATTCCACCGAGCATTCGACATGCTGGGTGCAACAGCATTCCACCATGACGGGTGGCCAGTCGGAGCCTTAGAGCTTCTCTCGGATGGGATGAAGCCCCGCTGACAGAGATACCTAGAGAAGAATACCTCGCCAGCGCCTGGGCCGGCGCTGCATACTTCGCCGAGGAGGCTCACAGCCATCTCCCGGGAAATAACATGATCCGCATTTACAAGACAAATTGCTACGTCAAATCACGCGCCAAATTGACGATCAATAAAGTTTCGAGTCAACTCCGGCATATTTTCAGGTACTCGTAGGTTTTCTTTATTACTTGCGAAAATGCCACAACTATCCCCTGAACCCAGTCACGACTAGAACAATAGCTTCCAAACCCATATTTGACTGTTCAAAGATTTTTTTTAATCTGAAAAATTCTCGCAAAATAATCCAGTAATGTGCTAGAGAGCCCTAAACACGTCGGCGGATTTTGTCTTATGGAAAGTTCTCTATACTTGCGTCAAGTGTATTCTTCAAAGTAAATCTGGATCCAAAATGCAAATTAGAAGCAGGAAGAAAAGGTCTACCTTTTCCGCAAATTCTCTCATACGCATTATAAATCAAAAATAATTATACCCGCATTCCACATGCTGAATCATCACAAACTTCCCATATCAAGTGAGAATGGGCTATACGTGGATAGGGGTCAGGTACACAAATTTATAAATAGAAGGGCCAAAAAAACTAGTAAGGCAAGTAGTATTGCCCAGTTCATTTAAGGATTAACAAAGAAGAATTTAAAGTGTTAAATATGTTTTCTAAAATTTTAATTATTAGTCATTCTTCTTTTATTATAATTTTGTTTTCAAATAAAAAAATCACGTCTTAATGTTTTTCTTTTTCTTCTTGTACTAGAAAACTAATGATCATGGCTAAGCCATCGAAAGCTGCTATTTTAATAAATAATATTGTTGGCAATGACGACACATAATTATTTCATTGAAAATGCTAACGAAAAGTCACCACAATACCAATACCAATTAACAAATAAGTAAATATCATTCTTTTAAAAGGTTTGAAATGTAATTTATTACATTCCAGCAACACGTAAATATTATTTTTACGCATTTATTCTTTTAAAGCATTCTTCATTTGGCGGATAGTCAAAAAACTGGGGACTTACACGAGGCAACATAACTTTGCCAAGGATAGCAAAATAAACCTGAATTAATTCGACCTGTTTCAGCATGAATCACTCAAAAATGTATTTGATAGAAATGGATGTCGGAAAAAAAATTGGTTGCTGTATAGACAGCTACACTTGAAGTTGGCGCTCGCGCTCGAGACGGCACGCGCTCTATTCTAAAGCGCGTAAGACTTAGTCGCGGGAGCGAGTCTGCGACAGCCCGGGGCTCGCGTGTATAACGGGCGGTTCAGCACCAGAGAAGACATAAGCTGTCGCGTCAGAGCTGAAGCGTTAAGAGTGTGTCTGTTGTGACCGTTACGTGACCGAGCCTAAACACTGTGGTTGTTCCTAGAAAGTATTGTGAATCGGCTGTAATAGGTACTTCTTCTGGCGGCACTGGCCTCGGCGATCACTCAGGTACTTTATTTTTGTCAATGGAAACTTCAGCATCTCTTGGTATATTCTGGTGAAGAGATTGTCTTGTTAACTGTACAATTAATTAAATTGTTATATGTAAAAAGTGTCAGCTTCTACCTATTTTCATGTATTTCATTGGTTACATGACACAACTAAACACATCATTTCTATATTAACAGTAAAATAAACATAAACAAGGCTGATACTTATTTGCGAAAGTACGATCATACTTTGCTCGACTCGTTTCTCTTATCTTTCGTATTTTTTCCTTCTCTTTTCGACTTCATCTATTTATGTAATTCGACGCTCTGAATCTGAATTGGAAGCTACAATTGCCCCACCTCCCTTCAGTCTTTTTCGTTAAAAAACGCAGAGAAATTTAAAATTTACAAAACTGGAAGGTGGTGGCGCAATCCTGCATTTGGATTCAGTACGTCGACAAACATAGAGAAACATGTGTCAAGACTTTGGGGTCTGAACAACATTTTTTTGTGTGCATGTTTAATTCACTAAAAGGTCTCAGGAAAGGTCACGATTATTTTTTCTTCGTAGAAGTAAACGTAATAAAGATAAAAATCAGGTTATGTATTAAATGACATTAATATTAATAATATATTAATATGTATTCTTCCTTAGTTTATGCGTTTGGACATAATGAATTCTGGATAATTCTAGCCAGAATTGTAACATATTGTATATTAATACAGCAATAATGCATTTGTATGCTACCTGATTGGTAGTGATTTAGTTTTGTCACCCACTCCAGGACCACACGCTTAGAACCTCTCTCACAGTTTTAAAATTCGTAACCTTAAGGTTCACATAGCACGTCTATCGATACGACGAACAGCTCTACTTGGCTGGGTCTACTCTAGTAACAAAGTGAGAGGCATACAGAGATGTGCCTAAGATAGTGTTACGGAACCACAAGAACCGTTACGGTAACAGCCGACTCGAGGGATTGAGTGCGAATGCAAGATGGACGTGGTGGGAGAGTGAGTGGCCGGAAATGTGTAACAGGGACGACTGGGGAGAGAAGAGGAGGGGGACGGACTATGAGATATTGCGGGTGCAAACATGCCGCCTGGCAAACATCCGGGCAAAAATTATAGCATGAAAAAGAAAACGCTTACTACAGTTAAATTCAAAGAAGCCAATTAACACGTTTACTAATTTGTTCTTTGCTACGATCTTAATAAAGAAAATGCATCAAAGTTTACAAAACATTTATTTACAATCAAACAAGGACAGACAGGTCTGTCCCGATGGTCGAGATCGCTAAGGCAGTAGTGCCGTAGTGATCTCGGACCGAAGGATCCCGGGCTTGAGTCCCGCCTCGTTCATGGTTATCTTGCTTTCATCCCCCCCCCCATCAGCATATCGTGTCATAATGACAGATACAATACCTTTACACGCTAATGACCTAGAAGTTGATGCGACCTTAAATAACAAAAAAGAGTACACACAGATACAAAACACAGACCATAACTTCGTCGGCGTTACCGTACGAAACACAAGGTAGCCTCACGTATCAGAACATGACACTGTCGCGGCCACCATGGCGACGCATGCTGGCTAGTTCAACATGGTGGTTATTGGCTGTCCACTCTCACAGAAGTGTGCTTATTGGTCACTGACGTCGGAGTGAGAAAGAATCGTTGCGCGCGAGAGGTGTTCAAGACCCTGAGTTGCGTGAGATGTCATCATGCCCTTGGCTTCCCCCACCTGAAAGGATATTTTGCGCTTTTCTCTCCTCATTGGGCAGGCCGTGGATCGAGGCCCATAGAGTGCTACCGGGCGGGAAAGAACCGTCACTACACTTTTTAAGTTTAATAAATTTTACGCTGTGATAGAAGAAATGCAAGGAGGAGGAATGTTTGCTCTTTTTCCTATTTGAAAAAATGCTGAGATGGTATTGGTGATAATGGTATTGGGAAAAGATATCAAGATATTGACGGTGGCTGAGATATCGGTAACGGGGGCTGTGAAGTTCATGAGTGAAACCTGTATGAGTGAAACAAGGGATATCATGAAAGTTGATACCTGATTAATTGTTACTGAATTAATTATCCTATAAATTGGGAGGGAATGATTCGCGATCGAAAATGAAGCGTATTAACAAGATATATCAGTGTGTTTTTCATCATTTCTTTTACAACCCAAGGCAGGGTCCCACCAAAATATTTGTCACTGCATATAACCGCTCCCTCTCTTCCTTTGCAATTTCACTGACCAAAATGACAAATATAGAAGCGCTAGAATATAATCTTTGGGGACAAATGTCTTTCATATTTTTAGTATCAACACTGATTTTTCACAGTAAGAGATACTTATAAGACATTTATGCGAGATAGGTTAGTATTTTGACCTTTTCTTTTTTTAATTTATTTTCTGCCTGTTCGGAATAATATGCCTTTCATGATTTTTAATTTACAATTTATTAATACACATAATTTTTGGCCTTTCGGCTAACAGTATTTGAGGAAGGCCACACGGCTAACTCGTAAACAAAGTCTGCAGAGCAGTAATTCAAAAGAAATTCATTTTAAGTTTGTTTTTTTGTTGTTGTTTTTTCTTTCTTTTTTTCTTTTCATGCAGCGGAATTGGTTAATGGGAGGGGATGTAAATTATTCTAATTTAAGGTGGTTTAAGAGAGTCTTTGGGGTATCGGGAGATAATGCGGGTTGGGATGGAAGCATTTGTGCCAAGATCAAATATTTGTGCACTTGTACACTTCGAAAGCAGGGTGAAAAATCTGTTACTCATCTGTTGAATGTATTCGTTAATGGAAGAAATGTTTAGCTCTCTGTGAATTTGATTATTTGGAATAAACCAAGGAGCTCGTACGGCTTTTCTTAGATACTTGTTTTGAATGATTTGTAGTTTCTTTAGATGTGTGTTTGCTATATTGTTCCAAATTTGACAGGCGTATGTTAATGAGGGACGTATTATCGTTTTAAAGATTGATACTGCGCAGTCCAGATTAAGCGACGACTTGTTATTAAATATGGGGTAAAGTTTGTTAATTTTTGAGTATGTTTTGTTCGTTATTTCTTGAATATGGTTTTTCCATGTTAATTTTTGATCCAGTAATACACGGAGATATTTTACGGGCGTTTCATTATTAAGCCAAGGAATTGCAGTATTATTAATTTTAATTTGTCCTGGTTGATGTGTTTTTCTTAGTGAGAATATTTTAGGCTGTGATTTGGTAGGGTTTATGGCAATCCTCCATTTCATTGTCCATTCGACAAATTCATTTAAGTCCGACTGGAGATCTTTGCAAGCGTTGGTAATGTTTGAATTTGCATTAAATCATCTGCAATCTGCATAAAGTATCATCTGCATAAAGTGCTATTTCTGAGTAAGTCATTTTTGGATTGTCTGCTAAATATATGTTGAACAATAAGGGAAAAAGAGGGGAACCTTGCGGCACGCCGGCTTTGATGATATGTGCTCTTGATTTATTGTTATTAATATTAACATTGAAATCCTTCTCTGACAGATAGCTTTTAATGATATTTTGGAGATAATCGGGGGTTCCTAAGGTTTGCAACTTGTAAAGTAGCCCAAGATGCCACACTTTATCAAAGGTATGTGCGATGTCGAGAAAAATTGCAGCTGTGTACATTCGGTTATAAATGCTTCAGCAATGTCCTCCGTTACTCTTAGTAGTTGATGGCTTATGGAGAGGTTTGGACGGAATCCGAACTGCGTATTTGGTAGCGCATTTGTTTCGGTGAAAAATTTAAATAGTCTGGATTTTATAAGTTTCTCGAACATTTTGGCAAAATTTTTACCTTTTATGAACAGAATAAAGATCTGTACGTAACGATTAATTAATTTTTGCAGTGTTTTTTGTGTGTGCAAAGTAAATAAAATGTCAACTCTTCAGGTCTGAGACTTAGTTTTTGTGTGTCTCTGTTGTTGTATCAGTATCTCAATAAAAACGTAAAACAATTTAAAACATATTTATAGCAGTCCGATGCCAAAATTTTAATAGGATCCCTCCTAATCATGTTTAATTTTTGTCGAAGAAAACCATCCAAAGTATTTGTAATTTGAACGAGGAAAAACAATGTAACAAACCCATCAGTTTTCGGTGTGAACGGAAGCTACCGTATCGAGTGAAACGCGCCGAACACAGCGTCTCTCCCGAGGGGCGTCGAGCGACTGCCTCGTGTGGGTCTTGCGAGAGAGGCGTGGCGCGGCAGGCTCCCACGAGCACCTGCCAGAGGCCGTGTTCCCTTTCACAGCAGCTTCTTGGAGTTAGCACGGATTCGGTGTGCGTTTGCTTTGTACGTTGGCGCCTGCTCGCCCACGTTGACTCGCGTTTCGGTCACTTCACTTCGGAGGCGGGGCCTTTCGTTTGCCTTGTCGGTGCAAACCGCGCCGCACCTACGACGATTTCTAAGACTGTTTTGTAAACCAATATTCAGCTCCTTTCTCTTATATATTTGTTTCCGTTTTTTCTACTCTTTTTTATTGAATTTGGGAAACAAATTTGATCTATTCGTCAGCAATCTGCTTTGCTTTATATTTTCTCATTCTGTTCACTCCGAACTTCATCTCTAAAGCTATTTTGTCTATAATCATAGCATTTTAATTTGCACAATAATTAACCACCAAATAGCACAATGTTTGTAAATCTTTAATTTGTACTTCTCTAAGCAATACTTTTACCTTGAAACACGACCTTTAACTTGTCGACCTCCGTCTACGTGCCCTAATTCCATCTTCTTTCATCTCCTTGCCTTCACAACACTACCCGTCTCCGTTCTATGTATACATCTTCTTTCAACTACTGGCCTTCTCGACATTACCCGCCTGCACTCTCCGTCTACCTGCCCTAATTCCAACACGCCTCAGGTTCGTGGACGCCCTCGCAGGGCAGCGGCCGCGCAAGAAAAGGGGCGAGGGGAGAGGGGCGAGGGGCCAGACGCGTGAAGCGAGGGGCGTGGGACGTTGAGCGAGAGGCGAGTGGCGAGGGGCTAGAGGCGTGGAGCGTTGAGCGAGGAGCGAGAGGCGAGGGTGTGGAGCAAGAGGCGCGTGGCGTGGGGCGCGTGGCGTGGGGAGCGTGTCGAGGGGCGCGTGGTGAAGGGCGAGGAGAGAGAGGCGAGGAGTGGGTGGCGAGGGGCGTGGGGCGTGGAGCAAGAGGCGCAGAGCGAGGGGAGTGGGGCGAGAGGCGTGGAGCGTTGAGCGAGGAGCGAGAGGCGAGGAATGGGTGGCGAGGGGCACGGGGCGTGGAGCAAGAGAAGCATGGCGAGGGGAGTGGGACAGGGGCGAGGCGAAACGCAGCGGAGCGTCTGCGGCGGCCTCAGTTAATCGGCGCGGTGGGCAGCGGCGGCGCGCGCGTGTGTAGACTGCGGTATAAAGTCCTGACTGCTCGTCCGCCTCGCCGCGCCCCGCCCCGCCCTTATCGCCCGCTGCCCGGCCCCCTGCGGTGGCGGCGCAGCGCCGGTGAGACGACCGCACGGCCAGAGGTGGCGAGGCCGAGCGAAGGCGGCGGTGGAGGTGGCGGTCGACGACTGGCGGCGAGGGACACCGGGCAGCGGAGGACACGGTGGCTGTGGAATGGACAGCCGTTGTTGGCGATTGTTCGGGTAAAGTTGAGGTGGTGGATGAAGTGACAGGAGTATGCGGGCTTGTGTGAATGAAGACCTTGTGTGGCACAAATAACGGTGATGTTGGAGATAGTTCCGCTGGTGTTTGAAGGCCCTCATTCAGGCGTACTAATGATAACCAAAAGAGTAAATAAACGCGATAATGGCGATGGCGTGATGATCAACGAGGGAGAAGTAATGAAACGACACGCAGTAGAAAGGGAAAAAACTTAAGAAAAGCTACTGAGAGATTGCTTGGATGAATTATTAAAGTAAGTATGAATGAAGGCATGGTGTGGCACAAATAACGGTGATGTTAGAGATACATCCATTAGAATTTGAGGGATCTTTAATTTTTAAGATTATTCAGGCTTACTAACGTTAATAAAATGAGTAAAGGAAGAAGATTATGGTGATTACGTGTTGGAGAAGCGGTGAAATGACACGCTGGAGAAAGAGGGAGAAGCCCCCCCCAAAAAACAGCCGAGAGCTCGCTACTTTTACCACATGGATTGTTTGGGATCGAACCCAGGCCACAGAGGTGGGCGGCAATGGCGGTAAAAGCCCGAGCGGCGGAAGATGGAAGCCATGGAGCGTAAGCCGTTTCGCCAAGATTCCCTTTCTCCTGGAGATAGAGGTGATGTAGGAGGTGAAGGAGGTACACGGTAGAGAAGGTGCTAAGAGAGGAGGTGAAAGATGTGAAAACGGCAACGGCGATAGATTCGATATTGACCGGGGTTGGCAGTGGCGGGTGAAAACAGTGTCGACGAAGGTGGTAGCGGCGACGGACTCCGCTACGAGGGGAGTGGTGTGGCAGCTACAGCACCAGCGGTTGCGGCGGCGACGTCAACGGTGGAAGCAGAGCCACCATCGCGAGTGCGGCTGAGAGTGGGGAATGTCGGTTGTGCCAGTGGCTAAGGTAGCGCTGACACTGATTTGCGGTCCGGGAGCCTGCGGTTTCCGAGGCGGCTGCGGCGAAGGGCGCGAAGCAGTGGAGGTCGATCGTTTGCCTTCCTCATGTTGCCAGCCCCTACATGTCGCAGCGCCGTGTTCTTGTTCCACAAATCCCTTGGTCCAGAAGTTAAGTTTTCTTTCGTAAAATCTGCATTGCAGTTGTCTTCAACCTTCTAATTACAAACTTAAGTAACACTCTCACGCAATAGTTTATACTAATGAAACACCATTACGAAAAGTGTCAATTTTGTTATCCCGATATTTGCTGAATATGAAATTTAAGATAATATTTCAATATTACCGTAAAAATATGAACTTAAATATGTTACTGTTTTTTTGCGCGTTGGTTCCTTCTTCACTTTTATATTCGTTTAATAAAAATTATTTTACAATTTTTAATTACATTAGAAGCGAGTTTTAAAATTACAAAATATATTAACACCCTAGCGTTAATATTAATCAGTGAAACAAAGTTAAAATATAGTGAAATAAATAACCATTTTCTTAGGAGTTTTAAAGGGCTACGCATATTCACAACATGTAAAACAGAAGTATTTGTAAACAAAATGAGAATATATCGAATTAATTACAACTACACTCGCAGACTACCAAATGTGACGTTCCAATCCGAATGTTCCATGTGATTGGTACTGAGATGTTGCAACATGTCACGTGTGCTAATTGTCATAAGCCCATGCTCACCGAAGCTCTACCCACCCCCATTCCCCCATGGCATTAGCTACGCGCAGCTGACAGTTGACCCGAAGACTCGTAAAACAGGGCAAAGGGAAACAGCGTTGCTCTTCCAAAGCCAACCAACTACTTGCAACACAGAATCTGAAGACACCACCCCTCTGCGATTCACGTCCTTAAAAGCAAGGAAGCCTCTTGACCTTTGTCAAACCGAGCTCCGCGCACTTGACACCTACGATGCCGTGAAAACTCGGAATACTTTTGTCTCACAAATGCCCCCTCGCTAATCCTTTGGGACTGGCTATAAATCGTCACCCAAAGCGTCGGCTCCCGACAGATGCCCGACGGTCACTCGCTGTCAACAGAGGATAAACAATGACAACCTTTTGGAACGATCAGATTATGTAGGTCATCAAAGTGGGAACTGGTCCATCCAATAGGCATCCACAACCCCATAGTTATTCTAGAAATATCCAATAGCGGCACAACACGATACACACGTGACCAAAGGGCGCTCACATGAGGGAGGGCAGAGATGAGAGAAGGTGATGGTGTCTGAAATCCATGGAGAGTTTCGGTTAGAAATCCATCGAGAGAGACTGTTTTTATTTTAATCGAGCAAACACGATTTTCTTTGAAAAACTTCGAGATCTGTGACTATTTCAAACCTCAACGGGCAGGCTACAAGGTTTATTATGAAGCGAAATAACCACGTCATCGGGATTTATTCCGTTCTGCGGACGAAAGCCAGAACGTCCGAAAGACACAGGAGAGCAACCTGCCGCGACGTGCATTCCGACGCGGGTAGAGTGACGTATGACGGCTCTACCCAGCGAGATACACACACACGATCACCTGCACGAGGGCGAGGGCCTTGAATCCAGTCATCGTCGCGTGCTGCGGACCCAGGGCTGATCCAGACGCGAGCATGTGCAAGGCCTTGGACTTGCGACGCCGCCCCTCCTCCAGCGGCATCATCTGGCGTGCGCTATTTGAGCGCGAATCCAGGACGGCGACGAGCAGTTCTCTATAGCCAAGTAACCCAAAATTTATCGCCGTAGGCCCCTGTCGAGAATTAAAAGATTGTAACGCTAGTGGACAAAGAAGGGGATTGCTCAGGGAAGGCCTTGTAATAAAATAGTGCCATTTTGAGTAAATACGTGCCCGTCATTTTGACGGACAATACTTAAACAATCAATTGGAAGTGTTTTTTTAATTAATAAGTTAAGAGCATGAACATCATCACGACCCAGAGCGACTCACCATTTGAGGTCTCTAGAGCTGGCGCAGGAGGCAGGTTGGTATCTCACTTGGCGCCTACGTGTAAATAAATTTAGCGCGAGCGATGTGACATATTCCACTATGTGGAACACTCACGTGTCTCGACACATTCTGATCAGCCCCGCTAGATTTGGTAGGCACAAGTTACCGGCGTATTCCGCCGGATGGGCTCACAGTACTGATATATATTTTTGTGAATAGAATTAGTAATACGAGTGGGCAATATACCACACAGTGTACACACAAATTACTGTAATCGTACCGTGTAATGCCAGGAATAAATTTTCGAAAGTGTTAAACATTGTTTTGTATGTTAAATCTTTCTTGAATTGTATTGCGAACTCAAAGTAAGTGTTCCACCATACTTTTTTAAACTCGGCGAAGTAATTCTCCTAAAATCCAATGCAAATAATACAAACAGGTATTGTTAACTATTATACTTGTCTTATGGGGAAAACATCACACGTAAATAAATATATGGACACCATAAATGACTCTACGATGCATTTAGATGTCTCATTTTACTCTGTTTAAAAAAAATTCTCTGGAAATTTCTTCTAAAGTAGCAACCACGTATTTTACAACGTATTGCGTTACCCACGCCTCCCACCGTTGCCACTCTCGCTTCACCTACCAAATGTGCCGGCGTTTGCACAAAGAAACTTCCACATTTTCCCCCTCCGTAGCAGACTTTAACATTAACCTCACTCTACCTGCTCATTTCCTTCTCTGGGCCTACCCGCAGCTGTTCCCTCGCTCTCCTCCACTAACCCTTCTCTGAGGCTCAGAACACACAGCTTCAACACTCCCGGCCCCGCACAGGACCTTGCATCCACCTACGTAACTGTATCTTTGTCGGGAAAATCTCTCCTGATGCTACGATTACCCTCCGCTGTCGTCCCGCTGCAGTACTTGGGATGAAGCACGCAGGGCGACCCTGCCTTGCCTTTAAGTGAGGCCTGTAACCGCGTGCATTTGCTTCCCCGTCGCGTCGTTCCCACGGCCCTCTGCGCGACTAACCGGCTACCTGCTCCAACAATGCCATTGCAGGACTAGCTGCCGGACTGGTAGGAACGATAAGAGCATAGTAGAATACTCGTCTTCCTGGATGATCTGTCATACTCTGGCGAGAGGCAAAATGATTTGAGTGGCACATTCTAATATTCAACCATATACTACATTTACCATATGCATATTTGTATGTAAAATACAATAATTGAACATAAGGCTTTAATTTTCTCTATCTTTATGTGTGTTATGCCATGGTTGTATTGTTAGAGAAGCAAATATTTTTTTCCAACCATTTTCTTGACGATCGTTCTATCTTCCTTGAAAGTAGTTGTTTGATAAAGGAGAAAAATAAAATAGTATATTCCAATCGCTCAGTCTTTTGCATTTGACACAATGAATTTTAATTGTACCATTATTCGTCGGGTCATTATTGCGACCTATAATAATCATAATTCACAGTAATCTACCATACCTGATGGAAAAACGAGAAGAGTGCGGTATGGTACAATACTTAATATTTCTGGTTCATCTGCCGTACTTGTAAGGAGAAGTGTTGAAAGAAATATACAAAACTTCATAAGTATATTCCTTTCTCTGTGTAAAAGTTGGAGTCGATGGAGATTTTGACATTATTTATTCGAGCGGAATATGTAAAGATTTGTGAAACTTGGTACCAGAAAAGATCCGAAATACAGAGTCGCGTAGCCGTTGAAATTAATTGTGACATTGCATGAAAGGGGTTTTATACGATTTTATCACTTAAGAGTCTTAGAGCCAATAAATATTAATGTTAACCGCGTAGTTATTCTTTTTTTTTCTCGCGACTAGGCCAACTTAGGACCACGCGTTCATACATCCTGCATTTACCGTGGCTCAGTATCATATATCGCGGTAGCAGGTGCATGTATCTCCACTTGGGGGGGATCAGTATTTTTTACTGAATCCAATTTTTACCCCCCAGGGCTGTTAGCTCTGGGGGTATGAAAGATGAAATGATGATGATAATGAGGGGTGAAAGGACGACACACTCATACAAACTCACACAACTCACCCATGCCCGAGGCGGGACTCGAACCCGCGATCTTCTGGTCCGAGACCACTCCGGCACTACTGCCTTAGCGATCTCGGCCATCTGATCGGCTATTCTTTATTGAAAAGAAAAATAAACAAAACGTTTTGCTTTCCTATTAAAGAATGTAGTAATATCCAGGATTCGTTTAGCAGATGTTTTGCTTCACATTTCAAATTATTTGGGTTACTCAACCAAAATTCTGAGTCTTTATCCACAAAGCTTTTTTTCACTACTGTGCTCTTTTGGTTAAAGAACAGTGAAGTACGTAAGCAATATAGCTCAATTTTCATTGAGTAGACCTCTGTGTTATTATGTGTTTTACTAGAAGCAAAATTTTGATCAAAATTAAGTTGATTGTCACGAAGGTAACTGTGTACAAAGACAAACAATGCACAATTTACTGGGTACTTCGTTGTATTTCTTTTACACTGCACAGCTACTCCAACAATAAACCTAATTTATCAGTTTAGAAAACCAATATTTAATCCATAGTATAATCTATATTATTGTTTTACAATTCGTACATGAATTGAAAAAAGCTATGCAGCCTCTGGTCATGTGTGATTTGTTACCCAGAAACACGGGGAAAGCAAAATACAAAGAAACGGTTACTATTCTGACTGAAAAATGCAAATAATTAATTGGATGTGTCCGCCTACTCTCATATTGTGCGCGCCGACTGAACTCTCATAAAGTCTCCCTCCTTACCACCCAAGTGACGTTACACAATAGGATGGCTCCAGAGGAGAGACCGCCCGCCGTCATTAAATATTTGACATTCACATGTTGCGAAACGAAAGAGCAGCTTTTTGAATTATTGGTACGTAAAGAACTATTGTACTGTGTGTCCGTGTATTTGCTATTACCGTATATTAAAGCAGTATGTGTGAAAACAGTTGTAGTTAAAACTTTTAATTTATTGCAACGTTGTAGGAGTTTTATTTGTTGTTCCTGAGTAGGTTACTTTTGGATAAACCTCTTCTTTTGTGGATTTGTTTGGAAACTTTTTTTCCTACGGAGGTTCTTAATGACAATTAAAGATTAATCCTTCTTTGAAGACATGAAGCGATTCGTAGTACCAAAAACTGAACACCCTCACGCTGCGGAAATTTCGATCAGAGTCCCTCGTTTCAATTCCGAGATCCCCTTAAACAGTAGCATGTCCAGCAGGACTTCTCTTCGGGCCCAACGTGCCGGGGGGCCGAGTAGGGAGCCCCGATCCTCTTCTCCCTCCGCGGCCCTTTGCCCGGCGATGAAGGCAGGCGCGGCGCTGGCTTTTGACCGCCCCGTCCGCCGGCCGGTCGTCGCGCCGCCCGTCCGCGGGGGCCGGCGGCCAGCGGGACCGCCCTGGGCGCAGAGGTCGCCCCGCCCACCCTGGCGCTCGCCCGCGGCGCCGATGGGAGCCGCGCCGGTGAATTAGCCAGGGGCCAGCGAGTGGAATGCCGTGTTCCGCCCTCGGGACTCGGCGCCGGACGAACGCTCCTCCGCAGATTTATTTAACATGGCGGCGCAATTATAAAAGGACGTTCGGCATACCAGCCCTGAGGAAGACCACGAAAAGATGGTCGAAACGTCGGCAACACAGCTTTCGACGCGGCGTCACCCGGACAGCCAACAGCGCGCAAATGATTCTGGCCGCGGAAGCCTACGACTTCAAAATGACGTTCTGTTCTAAGGATGCATGGCACTTTCCCGCATACCCGGAAATACGTATAATGTTTGTGCTTGTTATATACGAAGGAATGAAGCAAGTTGCAGGTACGAATATATAACAATACTAATGATATTAATAATGATCTAAGAGAAAAATACGTTTTGCAATAATAAAAATCTTATTTTATAATACCTATTACTGTATATTGTTATACTCAAATCAAAATGTTCACGAACTGATAAATTTTATTTTTATTGTACAATAAAAATCTCATTTTTGTCAAAAAATAAACAAATTAAATGGTTTAATGTATCTAATAATAAATATATTGTTGATGTAAAATGAAAAACATTTTCTTTCACACATTTTGAGTGATTCAGGCGATATTCACAATAGTATTTATTCCAATATAACGATTTTGACACTACAAACAATGAATATTCATTGCCTCTTTAACTCGACGGTATTCAAAAGCGTCCTTCAAATCTGTTCTCATAATTAAACAATGATATAATACAATGTTTTGAATTGGTTGGAGAGTAGGTTGAACTCCCAACTTCGTATCGGCTTTGTAATTAGGTAACGTATTAAAAAAGCCTTCATAAAAATCCCATGAACCAAAATAATCTCAAAGACTGCTGCCCAATGGCTGCGTTACGAAGTTTGTTGTAGCGAAGTTGATTCATCTGCTTCATCGCGAGAGCGGGCGCCTCCGGGAGGCCGACGCCCCTAATAGCGGTGGCACGTGCGCGGAAGCGACCGGAAGCGGGGGTGGGAGGCGTCGGAGTGGAAGCGCTCCCCTCCCCTCCCCCCGCTCTCGCCCGCCAACTTCGCTTCAATCGGTCAGCCGCCGCGCCGCGCCGCGCCGCGCCGACACCTCCGCCGCCTCCGCGCCGCCCACCACGCTCTGGGCCCGGGAAGCGAGTGCGTCGTAGGAACATAGCTGAGAGCGTGTGGATTTTTGAGACACGCGTGGAATGCGCTGAATAGACAATTTATTTGAATAAACCTGTCAAATTTTTGAGTCATGTAAATCTAAAACGGTCACTTTGTCAGCCACCTAAATCTTATACATAGAAGAACTCTTGTGAGAGATTTACGTGATTGGTAGTTGATTCGTCGTAGGCTGAACTTGAAATGTACGCATGCTGTCGCAAAATGGTTTCGTATACTTGCCAATTACTAGTGCACGATGAGTTACCTATCAAAATTGCACGTGTTATAGGAGCAGATTTTAAATTCAGTAATCTAAAGAGGAGGAAGGTGGTTTGAAGCAGCGTTTCAGAGCGTTTGTAGGTGTAGTTTTGTGTTACGTAACATTGTTATTTCTTTTAATTTTCACTAGTTATTGAAATAACTTATTTTACTCCTTCTCACACTAATACATTAACATAAAAAATATTTTAATATAAATAAATTACAATGGAATGGTGTATAAATTTTTACAAAAATTGAATTATTTGGTCATCAACGGCATGTTGATTGAATCTGTTATATTACAAGGAACATATTCGAAAATGATCTGTAGTATTTTCTAGGAGCCATTTAAATTGTCGCAATAGTTTCTCGCACATGCGTTGTCGACGTCGGCGTGAACAAGCCTTGTTATCCGAGGTTGCTCTCTAAGCGTCCTTCCTTCATTTAACACAATCTTACAATTAGGAACGGTCAGCATCGCCAGCTAATTCTCACTTTAATTATCATAAGTTTAACGTATAACACAAATAAAATTAATACAAATTTTCTTACTGTTATATAATATATTTGAACATTGTAAATAGGGGGTGTTTTTACAAATTTACGTAAATATTTAAGAAGGTCAAACGTTTCAGAGGGAGAAGAGATAAATACACCAAATTTGCCTGAAGTAATTTATGGACGCTTCTATGTGAGATTTAACATCACATGTTCACATTTGTATCTTCCACACTCCTAGATGTAACATTGACTACAACTTGTAACATTTACTATATCTGTAGATTGCAGTGATTCTAAAAGTTAAGTTTGTAAAAGGAGTGAGGTTAAGTTATCACATTGTCAAAAAAATAACCAAATGGACAGTGTGTTAAATTTGAGAGCATTTCTAAAGTAACGGCGAGTTCCGGTCCCAGTTTCTGTGATTAACACAAAACACCCTTCAGTCCAGCAAATGCCAAATTTCCAACTCACTGTGTAAAAATACAAATACAGATTGACTTGATCTCGTTGCTCGTGTGCCCATTACATATGTAGTTTTACGAATTTAAAAGAAAGGAAAATTAATATTCGAAGATTTAATATATAATAAATACTTTTTATTCGTATCTTCAAGTTGCAATTGACATATATGAATTTTAAAAATATTTTTTGGACATTTTGCTAACTGGAATTTGCTAAGTATTATATGTGACTTTATTAGTACTTACACATTAGGGTTTGAATAACCGCCAACTGTAAATACTTCAGGAAATAGGAATAAAACGCAAAGAAAGTGTAGAGAAGGTTAAAGAAGCAGTTTTTGTGAAGAAAAAAAACCAGTGTAAGGACGAACGGCTGGGAACTACACTGTGTAAAAAAAGACTTGTGTTTCCCTGCATAACTGGCATACCAACACGCATTTAACACTTGTGGGTGGTCAGTATTTCTGGTTGAGGTAGAGTAATTATTTTTTGAAACTGTTTACAGCGCGTTCTACTTGTGCTCCATTTATCTATCTGCTTTAGCTGTTTAAAGAAATAAACGCGTCAAACGCGTCCTGAAACAGTTCTAACATTTTCCGTCTTCCGCTACCTTGTCCTTTCTAACTAGCTTGTTACTGCTACGCAAGGTTCAAACGTATCTCTATTTCGTCATACTGAGAATGTGCGAGTTATAAAAAAGTGCTGGTTGCCAAATCTCTTTTATTGCTGCTTGGGACACCCGTCAACAACCCCGCGAAAATATGAATGACATCAAGAAAAGCAGACAGACCGTAGCTGTATCTACTCAATCTCATAATGCCATAGAGTACTTCATAATATAATATTCTCTGTCCCTCTTTCATCAGGAATCATAGTTCAGTCCGTTTCAGTATCCTGTCCACCCCTTTTCCTTCACTTGCTTTAATAAGACAGGTTTGCCGTTACTATAATTCCACTATTACTAATCATTTCAAAACACTCACGGTCCCTTGATAATCATTAGTTTGTATCCATCCTTTCCTTACTTCAATTTTCATTTCGTCCTTACTTTTTTCCTTTCACCCGTTTTTTTTCTTTTTTGCTCCTTCCTTCTTTTTCTTTTCTCTCTTGCTTTCCTTATTTATTCCTTTCCTCCTTTCTTTTTTTGTTTGCATAACCAACCTCTTTCCTGCTTTGTTTTCCCTCTGACTCTTCTTTCGTCTTCGCCTACTCTACATCCCAGCCACTTCCCGTCCCCCACGCCAGGCTCTCCCTCCCCCGGCATTGCATCAGGGTCAGCGGCGCGGCGAGCGGCCCGCGCTCAGCCCGGCCGTTCCTATCTAAAATGCATGACCATTACTTGTTCCCTTCCCGACGAAACGCGTCGTTATTGTGGGGTTCTGCGCTGCCTCCTGCACACGCCGCGCGCGTTTCATTCCCATCTGGGCTTTTAGGAGGTTAATGAGCTCCGGGTTTTCGTGGGGTGAGGCATCGACTTTACAGATAAACGCATTTCAAGTTCGCAGGTGCGCTCTTTGACTGGTCGCCCTCTTTTCGGTGCGAAAAGGAAGGGAACATGCGGTGAAGTATTTTAATCAGCACAGGCGGGTAAGAACATCAAATGCATTTTATACATCGTATCCGTTTTTACCACTAGATAAAATTATAATCAATAATGTAACATCAATAAAAATCGTTGTAGTCAGGGAATTAAATGAAAACATAACTTTATCACCATTTATTTGCGTTTTATGCAATGTAAGAAACTTAAGATTTAAAAGAAAATAATGTATGATGTGATCTAACCGATCGGAGACTCATGTAATAATACTTTGAAGCTTATCCCTAAAATAATAATGTTTGACACCTGTAGGTCCTAACGATTAATTAATTTGATTCCCGCCCAAACCCCATAAACGCTACGTTGAGAAGAAAAACTACACCTAAAAAAATCATTACAAAAGTAGAACAAATTATTATCAAGAATAATTATATATTTAAGAAAATCTTTATTACCTTAAAGAGTCATATTGCAAACTCACTTATAATCACAGTTTATCGGCTAAGTTTGTTCGGCCCAGTGTCTCTTCCGTAAATAAAAGTTTACGAAGCAAATAAAATTTTGTCATTTTGAGTGTTCTAAAGCTGTTGTTTCTGAAATTGTCTCTTATTTACTTGGTTATTGTGATTCGTTTTGCATCCTTAAAGCGTTACGATAAACGATGAAAAATATTAAATTGTTCCTAATACTGTAGTTTTCCGCCTAAAGTAATTGATCATGTACTACTGATTTAAATCACGTTGAGTTTAAATTTGTTATTACAATGTCACTGATTAACCAAAATGACTCAAGAGATACCATGCTACTTTTTCCAACCTTAAAAGTAACATGGCTTGTGGTATAAGAAGAGAGAAAATGTTCCAACTTTAGAGAGACAACGAGGGTTTACGTAATCCACAGTATACAGTATATCAACTGAAATTTATTTTCACTAAGAAAATATTTAATCATTTCTGTTTAAAAAATTGAAAATGAAGAAGCGTTTAATTAAAGAACGACAATTATGAACGAAACATTGATTTATTTTACTATTTCTGACAAATACAAAAACGTCGTTGTATGTGACAGTGAATCAATTTCGTTTCTCGCGATGTAAATAACAATCGTTAAAATTCTAATTTGATGATACATTTCAGCGCACACTTCAATTAAATTAAGATTATATCGTGTTTTTTCGTAATATATTTTTCATGAATGTGTAAGCTCTCGAATAATTTCTGCGGAAATGAAACTAGCATTTATTTTTGATTACGCTGGATATTTGTTTATATTTGTACATCATTTTCATGTAAATAAATATGAAATATGTTTTTCTTACTACTAATTAATTTCCTCTCTAACACAAACTATCCTGAATAAATTGTAAAATATAAGAAAAAAATGTTTGAAGTGAACAATGAATAAATAAGAAAGTTAATTCTATTAGTGCAAACAAACTACATATAAAATGCTATATATGGAAAAAAAAGCTTTCAATCAAGCATATCTGTTCAATAGCATAGATTTGAGATCTATTTCTGAAATGTTAAATACTCTAATAGATAACAGATAAATATGAAAGTTAAATGTTGATTAAAAATAAGAACAAAAAACTAAAAATATTGATGTATAGACGGAAACATTAAATCAATTTTTTTACTACTAACTTTTTTCATTGTGTTTTGTTTCTCAGATTACCCAAGTCACATTATATAACATAATTAACAGAATATTTGAATTTTCAATTTTACTGTCCCACTGCCTTTTCCATCATCTATCTTGACCAGATAACCATTCTGACACAGAAATGATTATCAGGTTGAACAACAAATTCCCATTCGTTGGTTTGTATATGTCCAAAGTTGGAGTATTGTGGAGCAAAAAATCGCCATTTTGCTTTTCGCTGATCACACGGCATATTTAAGTGCAAACTGGACGATTATGGTAAAATTTCGTCGTTCTTTGAATCAAAACCACCAACAAGACAATAGGTTCTTCCAACCACATAGTTCGGATGTTATGAAATTGACATTGACAGCCGGGAAAGAACATGAGTCATTCCCAGGCGTTACAAGGGACGCCGATGCAGGTTTTTCCTATTGGAAGATTGTCTAAAACTGTGGAGAAGTTATAAAATCTGCGTTCATCATATAAAAGAGAAAGGCGGCCAGCCAGATGACCCTTCCCTCGCAAGTATCTTAACACAAAAATATTCAGTACTACATATTGAACAAAATTTCTCAAAACTTCTTGGCTCTTAGATTTCTCTCTCGTCATGAGAAACTTTTCGCCACCTGCAGCTTTTATAGGGTCCTCCTTAGGACAGAATGTTTTTACACATCATTTGTCTTTTAATAAGTTCGCAATATAATTGTGTATTATTTTCAATTGTTTTATCAACGCTATTAAATAACATTTATTAAATATTTAATGCCTGTTTTCTGTGGTCACGTTCTCAATTTTAATCTAGTTTGGCCTCACTCAAAGGTATATTCTTTTCAATTATACATTTTCAACGCTATTAAATACCATTTCTGAAATATTTATCACTGTCTGTTTTCTGGGTTTACATTTTCATTTTTATACTAGGTATGCCTCACTCAAGGGTATACTATTTGGTATTATGTATTTTCTACGCTATTAAATAATATTTCTAAAACATTTAATACTATATGCCTGTTTTCTGGGGTTACATTTTCATTTTTATACTTGTTATTGCCTCACTCAAATGATATTCTTTTCAATAATATATTCTCATCGCTATTAAATAAAACTTCCAAAATATTTATCACTCTAAGTCTGATTTTTGCATCCACATTTTCATCTTTATGCTAATTTTACCTGGCAAACCTGTTCATCGGCGCAGGGCTTGACGCGGCACTCACCTATGCGCAGGTAGCTCTGGTTGCGTGGGTCGTACTCGGGCCAACGCACGTCCGTGCCGGCCACGGCGCCCGAGAACTGCACGGCCTGCTCCAGGAAGGAGGTGCGGTGCGGCAGGTTGGGGTTCCTGCGCAGAGCACGCGCGCGTGCGACTTAGCACTCACATGCCACATCACAGCAGGTGGGTCACCTCCATGAGGAATGTTCAACGGACGAGTGTCAACTGCGGAATTATCTAACCGATTATGGTAGATGCGTCAATCGTATTATATTCTTGTTTTCCAGTGACACACTCACCGTCAAATGATACAACGAAGTGCTAAGTATATAAATACAGGACAAACAACTTTTCTAATTGTTAATTATGCTCTCTGTCAACTACTATTCATCTATAATATAAATCTCGTATTCTCTTATATCAGAAATCCCTTTCAGTTCAGTAAGATTCCTCTTGGAGAATATTGAGAGAAGCATTGTCTGTTCAAAATTTTTGTCTTACAGTTGTATGCCCTGGGCCATAGTAGTACCATTTTGTGGTACGAATTGTTTGGTCAATTTATGTATTAACGTACCCAGGAAAATCAATATATTGCAAGTAATTTCTAAAAACTGTTTTAAAGGTCTAAAAACAAACTATAAATATTTTATGATATCACGGCTCACAGGTATAATATATATATATATATATATATATATATATATATATATATATATATATATATATATATATATATATATATATATATAATATGAAAGCCACAGGATTGCCTTTAAAAAAAATTATAATTGGAAACGAAATGTCTGAGAAGAGTAAAGGATGTGCATTAAAATAACAACGATAATTGGAAATATAAGAAGGAAATTAGGGCGAACAGAATCAGTACATAAAAATATAAAACTGATGACCACACAAGATAAAACCCATTTTAAAAGTGATGAAAGAGAGACCTCCAATGCAATCTCTGCTGAACAAAGCTGGGGAAAAGAAAAACAATGGGAGGTAGAAGGACCACAGGAAATGACGTACGTATGGGTGACAGAAGAGTGTGACTTACTATCAGACATTGTTTGCGAGACCGGTGAGGTTTGAGGAGCCTATGATGCAGTCTCATCGACTCTCTAATCCATAATATCGACGTAAAAATCATAGAGGAATTGCAATCATGGAAATACAATAAATACATCGCAGAAGAAATGGAAAATACAATATAATTACGTGTCGCCGACTGTTGGTGCTGTGGAGCGGTATAGTTGGCGATAATCTACCTGTCGCTTATGTGCTCCAGACTCGTATAGTTAAAAAATAGAAAAAATACTTATTTCAGTTTCTAGCCACATTGCCGTATAAGTTAATGTTTTATGTCCCTCGTGAATTCGAACCAATAAGTAAAATATGTATTTATTCAATACGATTTATAAAGTGACGCATACTTACAAGTACGCACACGAATGTACATACGACATGTACATACGTAACAAACTTTGGACATTTAAATTCAATTTTTGTTTAACATCCCGAAACTACTTTACGTACTATCTCTGAGAGTGCAACAATTAGAAAACAAAACATTCGTACGTACTATATCGAACCTCGAACAGAAACATACAAAGTACGTTCTCATGATCGATTAATAAATGTGTACCACGGAAAAATTGTTATAAAATTTAGGTATTGAACAAAATGTTATATATCTCATGAAAAATGATTTTCATCGACACGTCGGAATTTCTAGACTCAACTGGTTAGTCTTGTACGGGAACGCTCTCCTCTAGTAGGGAAAACATCAATTTGCTTGCTCTCTAATGTAAATTATTATTCTGTAAGTAGGACATTCAAGAGAATATTCTACACTTTCTGCATTTATTTACCTTGGTCATATGTCTATGGAGACATCTCTTAGTTGAATGACTTGTAAGAAAATAGGCCCAGAGCTCTTTTATGAGATATGCATTTTCTTTTCTAAATTGATGATAACACCAAACATGCAAATTCCACTTAGAGTAAATTTAAAAAATATGGAAACAATGTCTGCCTTCGACAACGTAAGCACCACTCATTGTAAGACGTTTCTATATTCAATTGTTTTAAAGGATACCAATAATACCCGTTATAGGAGGGAGATACATTTGAAAATCCTTTTGAAAACTAATGAATTACTCTACAAATAAAGACAATAATTGTAGCTTTAGATTCGTTCAAGCCGATTACTATTTTATTTTGCTAGTTTGCAGTTAAGGTAAGTGTTTACGTGTACAACAAACCAAAACGAGTATGTATGAATCTTTCGTGTATGAATCTTAAAAACATATAGCTTTTGATAAATGAAATCCGGAGTACGTTCAATGTAATAAAAAAGAAACAATTTTTAAAATGATTCGGCAACAATGGAAACCCCATATGTTAACTTGTACAGTTAGTTCTCCAGTTTTAGAAGATGTTGATGTTTTTATAAATTCTGGGCAAACGGCAAATATTCATGCTTCTGTTTTGACATTAAAATTTACCTTGAAGCATACATTTCATGAAATAGTTTGTAAATTAAGGTTAATTCTACTATTGAAACAAAACGAATCTAAGATTTAATCGTGATTTCATCCATTCAATTAAAAATAGAACGTTAACTAACTTCTGATATTATTAAATAGCTTTGTTTTACTAAAAACAATGAATTCATATATTTTAAATTCTTAAAAAATAAAACTGTAGATTTATTGCCACTAATTTGAAATTCCTTCACGAAATATGTATTGTTGAAAATATTTCTTGATTTTATGTTTTTAATTACAAATTAATACTTATAATTTTAATTTTCTTCTGAACCATGTTGCTTAGTAATATTGAAAACCTGTTGGAAAACAGTTTCAGACGTTATATCAGATAAGGATCCGTTGCAGCGTAATATTTATAGCATGTTTTCTGATCTGATAAAATTCAATCTCTCGTCTACGTCAGAGGCGAGATAAAATAGAAAAGTAAATAGAAAAATACACGTCCAGCTGCGCATTACTATTCACTTTGCAAAATCAACAAAGTAAATGCCAGATCAAAAAAAAACACATGTGAATGTCACTTGGAAGAATAAGAGAAAATCAAAGCAAAAAAATTGACACTTCGTGTTCATATCAAGAAAACAGATTCAACAACAACATAAAGTAAAACATATAAAAAAAGTAGTTTAGTAATAGTTATTTTCTATATATTAGTGAACGTCTAGGAGAAATGAACTTCTGCATATTAAAAGAAAATTACGATTTACCATCAGAATGTTCTCGAACACACAAACTACATAAACTTTCCCTGTCTCAGTATCTGTTCCACAAGGGCCCTTTTCGCATAATCACACGCAGCCACGTGACATAAAGACTTCTAGAGCCAATCTGGTCATCACGCTCCATCAAACTCGCTCCCACAAAATTTCCATTTCGTGCGTAAGATGTCCTCCACATGATAGTAGTAAAGCAAAATTATAGCTTCCATTCGACCTCCCCTCTCCCACGAGCCCTCGACAAAATACAAGCGCCGGTCTTTCCTTACTCCTTAGCCCTCACGCATCCCTTCAATGTCGTTAGGCGGGGCAACGTGGGTGGGCATAGGCAGATAAGCCGCGCGTGGCCTTTAAAGGAATTGCTGATCTCTGTCAGCCTGGCTCTCCGGAGCCCGGCCCGAGAGGCCCCGCGTTCCATCCACGGGAGAGAGCGCGTTTTCATCTTTTAGGGAATTGAAGCGCTCAAATTACTTCTATCGGCGCTCCCACGTTCCCTCCGCTCTTCCAACGCACCTGCGCGGCCGTCGAAGAGCGCCCGTGATGATATGGGGTTGATGCAATGCTATTTAAGTCGCAAATGCGATTTAAGTCGCTTTCGGTCTTGTTCGTGCGCAAAATAATGCAAGTGGTATATGAAATATTGTGAAGCATTAGTTGAAACATTCATTCTCTGCGTGAGGAATGATATTTAAATTCGATATTTAGTTATTTATCAATATATGATTTATTATTTATCATTATATAAATATTATTATATTGATGATATGATTTTAAGTGTAATTAAATTCGCCAAAGTTTGTTATGTTTCGGGAATAATATTATGAAGTAGGCATTAAGACATGTATAAACTGCTTTCAGGCTTGCATTTAATTTATCCATCAAAATTATCTGAGTAGTAAAATTGAATTTTTGAAAAGTAATTTTTTGAAAAGAGCTATTTTTGAAAAATATAGGTACTTGTTACTTTTTCGTTCAATCCCATTATTTCAACACAATATTTTTATTATTAATGCTGTCTAGAAAATATATATAGAAACGTAATGCGTTCTGAATTTTATGAGTCATATTATATTATTTTAATATAGTAATGAGACAGAGCAGTAATAGAAAATTGATTTACGCTTTTTGTATAATTTTATTATTCTACGATTTGTTTCTTCAGTATTAAAATGAAATTTTCTGGTACTATAAAACAGTTTCAAATATAAGAATGAATGGCTATGATAATTGGATTATTGGACGAAAGACAGAGAATCTTTGTGGTGAAAGAAATTAAATGAAACTACTTTGACACTATATTGATGTATTGTTAAATTATACTGTCTATCAGAATTCATAAATGTGGACACTATAATTGATTATTGTAATTTTATCCCTGACATAAATTAAAACTCCCATGATCCATGCTCCATACCGTTTTTTCAACCTGTGTAGCCTCATATGTGTTCCAGCTTATCGGATAAAATATAATTAGTGAACTCCAAAAAGACAAAGAGTTGTCGTTTGCCCGAAAATAATTAGAATGAAAAACTGAACGATGAAATCATAGATAGAATATGTAGACCCTCCCCCTTGCCACGCACACCGTGTTAATTTCCCGTCTCCTTCCCCATCAATCAGACTTTTCCGCCCAAACCACTCACTCCAGCTGGGCCAATATTGTCCGACAATACGACGCTGTCTAGATGTAATGCAAATTTGTTCATTTCTATTAACATATTGTTGTGAAACTGAATTAGCGTCAACATTTTGAAGTTTAGAAATTTAGAAGAAACTTTCTCTTGGCTTTTTAAAACTGTTCATGCAGAATTTGAGAGAAATATCTCCAGGTGTTCCAAAGTTATTGATGAATAAATAAACATACATTCAAGAAGGCTTAATTCTAATGTATTGTAATAGCTTGAGTAATTAGAAAAAATGAAAGAATAGGTTCAGAGTCCAAACAAATTGTTGGTCGTGCAAGCCAGCAAAACATCACTTAGTTAAAAATAAGAAACATATTTAATTTATCAATGAGATTCTTCTTGTTTAGGCTGCAAATTATTTAAAGAAAATTAGTAAACAATTATTTGCATTAGATAATATTTACCCTAACTAGTCATAAATCTTTAAAGAAAGTCGAGAAAAGCATCTGGTTTAATTGCAATGAAGTTTTGAATTTTCAAATGTAAAGTATTATTTATTTTAGTCCCGGGGGTTACGCTGATAAATTAATTCAACCATGTTTATTCTTGTAGGTTATTAATAACACATGAATGGTGATGGCACTTTCGAAAGATTCTCTCAATTATATTTACTCAAAAAACTTCACATCCATTGAAGTTTCAACTTCTTTGTTCTTTCGTCAAGATTTTACCTTTCCTTTTAATTTTTTTATACCATACAATTTCGTTCTTTGTGATGCGATAACAAAACAGAGATGTAGATCTCCAAGACGGAGTGAATGTTACTTCAACGATCGCTTCCTCCCCGTTTGCAAGACGGGAAGATAACAAAACAGAGATGTAGATCTCCAAGAGGGAGTGAATGTTACTTCAACGATGCTTCCTCCCCGTTTGCAAGAATGCCTCAGATGTTGCATCATACTGCTGCTTTGGTTTTTCAACAACCCTTGGCCAGCTTCACATCTTCATATGTCACATTGACTTTTCTTGTTCGAAAAATTGTCTTTTTTTTTCTCCCCGCCAGAAAACCGATCTCGACACACATCGTCCGACGCATTGCAAGTGTTGATTGCCAACAAGACACGGAACATCACGAGACGCGCTCTTCCTTCTTGCTGAGCCTATACTTGGGAAGACACAACGTTAGTGTTTACAAATGTGTTATTTGAGACTTAAATAGTGTACATCTGCCACCAGAAATAACATTTAAATATTAATGAGGGAATCATTTGTTGTGAAGACGTGTAGGCTAAATACCAGAGGTGCTAAATACCCTTCGTAGTTCAGCTCTTTCAATGACCGTTATGTAGCTTTCAGAGTCATTTATAGCAGTCGCTAATGACCGCTATAAAGTTTCACAATTGTGGCGCATGCAATTGTACATCGTTTAACCTTCTAGTGCATAGTGTTAAACGGAAAATAGATCAACAACAATTTTTGTAAGAAGATTAAATAGCATACCTGATTTCACATTGAAATTCTATCTTACTTTTTTCAAGTCTTCAAACTGTATCAGTTGTTGTCCCTTGAAAGATTGTGTACCTTCCAAACACTAGTGAGAGATGAATTATATATGAATCACGGGTGGAATTTTGGTAAATGGTCATGTCTTATTTCTTCGTTATATACGGTTCTCCAACGCATTTTTGTTGGCAAAACGTGATTATTCCTTGCCATAGAAGTTTGTAACATTCATTCTAAGTCAACTGCATACGAGTTGTAACCATGGCATGTGTACCAAACGCTGAAGTGGCGTGCTCACCCAGTCTTGGCGAAGTTGGCGATGTAGGTGACGACGGCTTTGGCCAGCAGGACCTCCTCGTCGGTGAAGTCGTGTGGCACGGAGGGCGAGGCGCGGTCCAAGGGCAGGCCCAACACGTAGGGCAGCTCCTCGCCCGACACGGCGCGGTTCAGCGTCGTCTGCAACCACACACGCGCCAGGCACGCTCGCCCTCAGACGCCTCACACAACTGAAGGGCGCCCGGGACGGCGCCGGGGTGGGGGGACTGGGGGCGCCGCGCGCGGCAGTCGGATGGGAAAATAAATTAATCGCCAGAGGGATTTGGCGCGAGGCTGGAATTGGAGATGCAATGGGGACAGAAAAGGAGCAAAAGGCGATAAGACGGAAAACGGGGAAAATGCATATGGAAAAATAAAGCTACAATAATGATTCACGTTATTAAAATAGAAATGAAAAATGAAATAAGCACAATATATAATTTGTTTTATATTTTATATTATAGTTATCGTCATTATGATTTAGATAACAATGAGGATAACTAATAAGCAGAAAGTGGAATGAAAGGAAGGGAGAAAAAATGAAAACGAAGGAGTAGACACAAAAATGAGTTACAATAATAACATTAGTATGAGAAAAAATCTAAGAATGAACACTGATATAACTGCTCATCACTAGTAAGTGTGTAACTGTGTAGGAAGGAAACGTGTTTTGTGATTTTTAGTTAAAGTTATTAACAGTGCTCAATTAAGCATTAACATTTTAATAGTAGTTAATACTTCTTAAAAGAGAAGCAATAATGAAATAGTCAAGAAAATGGATGTGAATATTTATTTTAAAATTTCAATACTAAAACATAAACAAAAAAATTGATCGACAGGCTTTGGTAAAAACGTTTGCATTTCTAAACCACTTCGCATACAATAAGACCACCACACTTTTGAAATGAATGTATTTTCAGGAGTAACACTTTAAAAGATATATTAAATTAATTCTATGAACTAAATTTCTACATGAAGAAAATTGGTCATACATTTTTCACTTCCTTGGCTCTTATGGCTTCATGCTCAAAGGCTCCCAAGGTTTCCTGAAAACCAGCTCCACAAGGAATCTTAGTGGGAATAGTGAGAAGGCAAATACATTCAAGTTCTACACCCAGGAAATTTCTGCACAATCAGGATTAGTGTTGGTAAATAAATAATACGCACCAAAAATTTACGACTATACATGGATCCAAATGTCATGAATGAGAAACCTTTTGAAAATTTAAATGGTTGAGGATCAAGACGCTATAATATCTAGTATTAGTAACTTTATATAAAAATGACACAAGCTCTTTTCATAAATGTAGTGTTGTTCTTTTGTTATTTTAGCGGGATTTTAATATAGTTTTTGAGATAATAGTTCTCAATGCTTTTGATAACATGGTGTAATACTGTTGAACTTACTGGGCATCATGTTTGCTTCTCAAAGGCACTTAGTCAATTAAAAAATCCCCGTAAGAAACTCCTGCGCCGCCAACAGGAGTCTGCACGGAGCCTTAGGGCTGCAAGGCGAAGGCAAAGGCTGAGAGGCACTTTCGCATGGCGGGCCTCGGCGTCTGGTGTCTGGCCGTAGTGCGATGCGGTGCAACAAAAGATGGCGTAGTGGCGCGCGGAGTGGCGTGGAGTGCCGTAATCGTGCGTGGCGAACCGCAGCGTTGGATGGTGTGGCGTGGCCCGGAGCGGTAAATGCTAGTGCACGGAGTGTGGTGTTTGTGGCGTGGCACGTCGGCGCGTGGCATGGTGTGGTGCGGCGCTGCGTGACTTAGCATAGGGGCGTGTTGTTGTATAGCGAGCGCTGCACGAGATGGTGTAGTGTGCTCTGGCGGCGCGTATGGTATGACGTGGCGTGGTGCGCGGGGGTGTGGCTTAGCCTGGCATTACGACACGCGGCTCTGAGTAGCGGTGCGTGGCGAAACTTCACCTTGCGTGGCGTATCGTTGTGTAGCGTGTGAAATGACGTGACATATGTCGGGACTAGGGGTAGCGGCGTAAGACATGGCGTGGCTTGTTGCACGTGTTGTGACTTGATGGGGCTTGGAGTGTTTGGTGGGACTCGGTGGGGCTTGGCATAGTGTAGCGTGGAGTCACGTGACGGAGAGACACGCGGCGTGGCGTGGCAAACGCGGCATGGCATGACTTAGCGCGCGCGGTTTGGCTTCATGTGGCGCGGAGCGGCAAGGCACGACCAGGTGAGGCGCGGCGCGGTGCTGTGTGGCGAGACGTCACATGGCGTAGCGGTCAGCATTCCGTGGTGTGGTGCGTCGTTGCAAGGTATCACGATGCATGGTGTTGGACGGTATTGCTTGGCATGGGGTGGCGCTGCGTGGCGCGGCGCGGCGCGGCGCGGCGCGGCGGGGCGTGGCGACGCGAGGCGTTGCGTGGCGTGGCGTGGAGCTGGTGCGTCGGGATGCACGCGCGTATTCGCTCCGAGAGCTATCGACCGCCAGAGCAGCTGAGTTAGTTAATCGCATCCCGCGTGCCTCAGTGCCGCCGCTTCCTCCGGCCCTCACAGACCGCGCGCCAATCGTGAGACTGCGGTGGAAGGGAGGGATGGGCTGAGTGAATATCTGGCGAGTTACCGGCTGGAGGAGGTGGAGAGTTGGATTTGTGAAGGTGATGATGGTTGAGATAGACGTGTTCATAAATAAGAATTCTGAGAAAAATATAATGAAAAACAAGAGACTGCATAAAGATGATGTAAAAGAAATAACAGGTGGGGGAAATATGATTGAATATTGAAATATGTTACGAATTGGGACAATAGTTGTCCCACAACAAAGGTTCATGAATGTAATATGGATATGATCTTGAATAAAATCAAGAGTAATAATGATGGCATATAAATAAGAAGAAAGATGATGTTAGGATAAGGAATAAAGCATCATAATCACATAATATAATATATGATTGTGGGAACAAGGCCATGAAAATACAAACGGTAAGCCTAGTCAAAATTGTAATGCAGTGATACAGTTTTTTCGTATGTTGGATAATACGTATCACGAATACAACTGAAGTGATCGAGAAAGAAAGAGAGTATGTGTTAAAATGTGTGAAGGAAATATGTAGTAAAAGTGTGATACTTAAAATATTTGGAGGGAGAGAAGTGTTCAGAACATATCAAGTAATGTGTGACTTCATCGGAAGTAAAACAACAGTAGAGGATGATGAAATAAAATGCAATAAGTTGGAAAGTTAGTTCTTTGGGAATCTTAAACACTTGTGAAAATGAAAAGTGTAAGAAAAAATATTAAAAATGATGACAAAGTTAATAGAATTTATGAGAAGCTTAAACCACAGCACAAGACTAGAAAAATTATTTTCTACACAACCGTAAGCGAAGGCACGAGTACAAGACAAGAACACAGTACAGAATCACAAATAGCACTAGAGGCATTTCCAGCAACAGCCGAACCGTGACGCATCGCAGGTGTAGAAACCAATTCTCGGAGAGGGTGTTAACCCTCGCGCCGGATCAGTCATGTCCACGTGGCGACGACTCTCGGGAGGCGAGGAAGCCAAAGCGATTGCGGCGTCGCCGGCGGAGACGCCCTCTGGGGACTGAGTGCGCTGGCGGCGATGGAGGCGGCGCGTCCGCAACGCGATACACGCGATGTTGAGTGCGAGGTGGAGACGGTGAGGGGGTTCGCGATGCCAATTGAAATTGGGGGAGGGATGTCCAGAAGACGAGGCGCATTGGGTGATGTCATGTGTGATTGGAAACAGGGAGCGTCAGGGAAGGGAAAATAGTTGGGGTAATAGAAGAAGTTGGATACTCAGTCGTTGTTAGGAAAGGTGCGGTGCTGTGGTAGCAGTAGGGGTTGTGACAGTGGCACGCGTAGAAATAGCGGCGGGGGAAAAAAGGGCTCCGAAGACACAAGGCAGTACGGTAGAATCTGTGAGACAACTGACAGCACTGTAATGGCAATAGTTAGGGATGAAAATAGCCACGGCAGGAGTGTTACAGGCAACGGGGTTGGTGGGTGCGGCGTGGGCAGCGTGGACGGCGAGTGCGGCGGTGGGCGGAGAGACGGGGTGCGGAGGTGACGGCGAGGACGGCGAGGACGGCGAGGACGGGGTGGACGGGGTGGACGGGGTGGACGGGGAGGACGGGAGGACGGGAGGACGGGGAGGACGGGGAGGACGGGGAGGACGGGGAGGACGGGGAGGACGGGGAGGACGGGGAGGACGGGGAGGACGGCGGGGTCGGCGGGGTAGTGAGGCCGGCGGGGTGGTGGTGGCTGGGCGGGGGTGGCGGGGGTGGTGGGGACCGGGGTGGTTGGTAGGGGCGGAGATGTCAATGGGCTCGCGGGGCGTGATGAGCACGGCGACGACGCGAGTGGCGCCGCCTTAACCGACGACGGCGGTGGCGGCGCGGTCTCGAGCGGCGATTGCTCGTACCGGCCGCCGATCCCCGTCGCACCTGTGCTCTCGCAGCCGCGGGCCGCCGCCATGCGCTCGACCGCAGTTCATCAGCGCCGCGCCGCCGCGCGCCCGGGAGAGGCATCGCGTGGGCGAGCCGCGCCCCGGGCCCGACGCCGCCCCGCCCGCCCGCCCAAAGCTGTTGCTTCAAGGCCCTTCGGATGCCGCCCCACTGCCGTAGCCGCGCGCCGAGAGGAACCAACAGCTTCTGGCTGTTTCGCCTCGGAAGCGCCAGCACCTGCTCTGTTGCCGAAGCTGCGGTTGCTTTGGTTGAGTGCACCAATGGGCACGGAATAACAACACCACCGTTTCTCGTACTTAAACTAAATACTAATATTGATTCTTATACATTTATATAGATTATTTTCTCTGGGTCTTATATGATCTTACGTTGATAATATTTTGCAAAGTTGGTACTTCTGGATATAAACTTTTGCAATAATTTCTAACGTATTTCAATATTTCTTTTTCAAGAACAAATATTAATGAATGTATGGATGCTGAAAAATACTCTGCAGTTCAAAAGAGGGAAAGATCTGATCATAAACAAAATGATTTAACTTTATTTGTTGTTTAGTTTAATATCTGTAAGGAGGCTGAGATAAGGAAATAAAATGACTAATTATTGTCCGTTACCAATTTTTATTAAGGTTGCGTATTGATAAAATCCCAAACCAATTCTGTGCGATTCAAGAAGAAAGTATTATTTAGTATAGGTTATTCCCGACACAAAAAATGTTTATTTTTTATACAAGCAATAACTAATTCGTCCACTTCACGGTACCCTAAGGAACGGACAAAATACAAAGTGGTTTGCATGATCTTTGAGTTTTGACGCAGGCTGTACCACTTCACACCATCGCTAAAAATTTGTTTCAAGGCACAAACACCACTGGTAGACGCGGGGGTTATTTGCATACGCGGAAACACATGTTGTAGTTGATGAACATCGGTTGTGACAGAATATTGACGCATTCCGGTTCGAAACATGGACGTCGTTTTCACTTATCAATCCTATAAATTCACTAATTTCCTTGTTACATCCTCGTGTCAGAACAAGGTGTGTATATATATATATATATATATATATATATATATATATATATATATATATATAAGCATTTTTTAGTAAAATTATGTAAATAACATTATCACCTAATTGTGAAATATAAACCTGTGTTTTTTCAATCCAAATTGGCTCACCAAATATATGAAAATTATATTCACATAAGACGAATATATCCAGTACCAGTCCGATTCAGTACGATCGCAGTACGTGTATATCCTCGATTAGGTCATCTTAAATTATAAAGGCCCATTCACAATGCAAACATAAACATAAGCCTAACATGGCGTTAAGCATAAAAGATAGGACTACCTCCATAAGCGGACTCATTCACAATGCGTTCGCATAAGCATAAGTAAGACGTTAACTTAAAAACTTGCAAGCTTCAAGCTTCTGTGCTTATGCTTAAGTAAGACATAAGAAATGAACCAATCACAGAACGGTAACTCAAAATCGAGAATCGAAACTGGAGTGAACTCGGTAGAAGAACTCCATATGGGTTATGGACACAGTGGATACCTTGAAATTCATCCTCACATCCAAGCAATAGTAATCCAAAATGTCTCACAGTCAATACAAACTCTTATTTTGTTTACTTTAGACATTGTGAATACTTCAGCCTATCGTTTATGTTAATGTGTTTTGTCCATGCGCTATGCATATGTTTACGTTTGCATTGTGAATGGGCCTTGATATACAGGGGAGTTGTAGGCAATCCGCACGTCGCAGGTGTACTGCAGGACAATGCGGCGACATCATTTAACACACCGTATTGGCAATTGTGGTAAAATATATTCTCTGTTACAAGTTGACCCACTGTCCATCAGAAAATCCCATTGACATGCCTCGACGAGGAGGAAATTCCATTACAGAAAAGGTTCTTAAGAGACTAGTACGTCAATCTTCTATTTATATGTTCAAAAGATGCATCAATGTCAACGTGTTTGATTTGGATGTGGCGCGAAGGTAACCAAGAATTCAAACGTTTTAAATAACTTAGACGATAGTGTCCTAAATCAAAATGTATTTGACGTTTTATTTTATTTTATTTTATTACGTCACTCAATGTACCTGTCGTAGAATACGTTAAAAACAGTTTACGTAACAGTACTTTGTCGAATATCCTCTTGTCCCCCTTCACTTTCCCTTAAATTTCTCTTCTTTCTTTCCAACATTAGATGTCATCTCTTTTATTTTTTACCCAGTGTTATCCGTAACGTCTTGAGAACTAAAATTTATTTACACCTTCTGCTACATCATCCATATATATATCTATATATCTATATCTATATATATATATATATATATATATATATATATATATATATATATATATATAGATATATATATCCCAGTTTCGTTTAGAAACTATGTACATATTTGCATTCTGCCGAATACCTACTTGTCCTTCACTTTTACTATTTTGTCTCTTTGACTCTCTCCAACTCTCTTCATTTCGGGTTTTTAGCCCGTACAATCCGCAGATTCTTAATATCCCGAAAGCAATGATCCCGCAGATGAAAGTGTCGGTGGGTGCCTCTCTGTTAGTGTTCTGAGATACCTGATTTGGGGTATGAGACAACCAAATAAAAATAATGATGTAGATAATAGTTTCATAACTATATTAGACCATCTGTTACACTACTTAATGTTGATGTTCTACACTACGTTTAAAAAATATTTACATTACAGCATTCTGTCGAATATCCTCTTGTTCTTGTTCTTGTTCTCTTATGCGTTTTTCTCTTACACTTTTCCCAACACGAGGCTTTCTTTCTTTTGTTTTTGTTTTTTATCCCGTAGAATCCGAAGCTTCTTGAGAAGCCGGCAGCGGGCCCCCCGCAGGCGAAAGTGTCGCCGGGTGCCTCTCGCAAGATGCGCCGAGAAAACGATACGCCGAGCACGCTCCCACGCGCGCCGCGGCGCCTCGCGGAGTTGCCAGCGAACGCACGGCCCGGGGCCCTCCAAGGAGTCAAACAAGTGATAAATTGAACGCAAACTTTTTTACCCGGCAACTCGCGCCGCACAACGCCGCGCCCCGACTTCCTCTTGCGTGGCAGCTCTCTCGCCCACGGCCACGCCCCCTCGCCCGGGGCGGCACGTTCGCCCGCCGTCCGCCGCCCTCCATCCACTCGTCTCCCCCGCTCCCTATCGCCGCCACCCGCCATCCCACCTCGCACTTCCCCGAGGTCTAGGCCCAACGTTGCCTGCTGCTCGCTGCTATCCGCTCGACGAAGCCCGCTCGCCTTCTCCAGCTCACAATTGTCTTCTGGCCGTGTCCTAGTTTCACTTGCTACTCGCTGCCTCCTATTGCTGCCACCCAGTTCCACCTAACGCTCTCGCGTCGATTTCCATTCGCCGCCACCTTTATGCCACTTCATACTCGGCGTCTCCTTCTTGCTGCCTCCACCTTCTCGCCTCCGCTTCTTAATCTTCTGCCCTCCACCTACCGGTCGCCGCTTCCTACTCACCGCATCGTACTCGCCACCTTGTACTCACAGGATTTACGACACTACCTTGTTTGCTATGCCGAATTCAGTCGTTGTTTGCAGGAGAATTCTAGCGGCCGGCTGCTCTGATCGGTGGTTTTTCGTGGTTTCTTCGATCAACGCCGGGCGAATTCCGGAGCAGTAACTGAACAAACGGGCCACGGACAACGCGCGATCTTACCTTCTTCTTCCGTGTCCTACCCTCAACCCTTACACGCACACACACACTTACACGCAGCACACTAACACATGCCGAGAGACCCGTCAAGAGCTAAGAGCTTGTCCTGGCTGGGGCGGGGGCCCTGTTGTTGGGAGAATGCTGGCAGTGGGAAACCTTACTAGCCGACGATAGGTCGGCGCCGAATCTCCTTATACAGCAGGGGAAATATCACATCCACCTCCCAAGCATGCGTTACATAAACATTCGTTACATAAATTTAACAGTTATACATTGACCTAAAATATTCATAAATAGCTAGGAAACTAATTAATTTTTAAATTTTCTCAACATTTCGTAAAGGGTTGAAAAAGTAGGTAAAGTAAAGGGTTGAAATATTGTTGCAGGCAAACTGTTCCAGTCTCTAATATTTCGGTTTGTGATTTGAAAAGTCCCTACGTCCGTTTTCTGTATCCTTGTCTTAATTTTGTGCAAGTGATTTGGTCTAATCTTTCTTAGACTAGCCGCTTGCTCTCTTACTCACTTTTTACTACTCTCCCCAACTCCCGACTGACTCCCGACCTACGCTGGCTGTATTCTTCTGTGGCTCATCGTCCACTACCTGTTTACATGTCTCGTCCCCATATTGTTATTATCGTCCCCGTGTTGTTTTATTTCGGACGATCATCTTCTTTCCGAATTTTCCAAATTTTCAATTCTTGTTTCTCACCTCTTTTAAGGTTCTCGCACCCAAAACTTATACAACTTTATACTGATACGTTTTAGCTTGTTATTGTCTTCGACACAGAAATAGATATAAACTGCATAACTTACCTAAATTAAGAGGTTCGTGTTTGCGAGGAAAATATGAAAACAGTTGAATGGTGATGCATGTTCTCTTATGGAAGGCATTGTGAGAGGGAATTATGAATGGGAATTGTGGGAGGAGAATAAGAAAAGTAAAAATGAGTCAAGCAAACATCACGTTAATTAATAAATATGTAAATTTGAATCAATAAAATTAGGTAAAAAATAACAATATGGATGTACCACAGAAGTTAACTGGTTCTAATGATATAGCGGTGACAAAATGCCTGAGAGCCTTTGGCATAACGCCCTTAGGTCATAAATAACTGTTGTGAAGCCTGCCTCTCTTTTTTTTTCTCCCGCGTCTCGTTTCCCATTCTCGGTGTCAGCTCCGTTGCTCTCTTGTCATTCCTTCTCCGGCTGCTTCCTGCCCCTCGCCACTCCTTGTAGCTCTTTAAAACAAATTTGTCGATGGCCGCAGTGATAGATCGAGATCATTCCGGCACTCCCTCGAGTTTTCTCGCCCACCGATTCGACTCCGCCCGTTCCGGGAAGACCAACAAATCGAGGAAATTGAATGAACTGGAAAGGATCGCCGGAAAACCGGTTCAGAGCTCGAGAAAACTCTCCCAGGACGCGAGAAAACGACGATACTTTTTCTGCGAGATAAAGCTGCAAGCATTCGCGATGCTGTTATTCGGTATAACTCGCGGTAGGGTACGATGTTTTCTGGTCACTAGATAGATCTAACGTGTTATTTGGTTGCCTTTTTTTAACCTGTAGCCTTGAAAAGGTTCTTAACAATACATAAAAGTTCATGTTACTTGACATTGAAATTACACTCGCATTCAATAAATGAGGGATGCAACACATGAGTAGGTATTTTATGAGATTGAGGTTACTAAGAGTCATTTAATAATTATAAGAAACCTTTAGGTTCCTAAGTTTAAACTGTTTCTTTGTTGTTACTGTCAAAAAATTTTCGTGTATAACACGGCCAGCATTAGTTAGAATAATTAAAATAAATAGTAGAGTCTAAATGATTTCAATAAAAAATAATTTTAAACAAGTTATTCTCTCGGTGTTACCTCGTGAGTCATTTTGTGACTCGTATTTGAAAATAGAAAACCATTTTGAAAATAAATTTAAATATTTATTTTGACAATTAAAGAAACTTATATTGATAGAAAAAGTAGAATTATCACAGAACACCACGGATAATTAATTTTTCATATAAATACTTTTTGAATTTCTTCACAGTTTTCTTCGTAAAGAATGCCGTTATTAATCTTACAAGAGTTAAACTGGCAGAAAACACAGATCTGCTGTCTTAATGACAGAATTCTGGAAATGATAACAATTGATATAGTGAAACCTATTCGTTTTTTCCTACATTTGTACCTAGAAAACTAAGCAAAGAAAGTGGTACAAAGAAGCTTATATTTCTGAACTACATATTTTTATTTGTAATGAGAAAACGTTTCTAAAAGTATGAGATTAATTTTCTTACAGCAATAAGTGAAAATATTTTGTCTTTTATGAATGTAATCAGAGAAAATACTTTTCAAAAACGTAAAATGGTCAAAATTGAAAAGAAATTTATCACAAATGAATCCCAAAGTATGCAACTAATAGGTTTAATTTACTTTATGGCTATGCAAAAGTAAAGTATAGAATATTTTGCAGATACAATTCCACATTCAATTGGGCGTTTTTCAAATTACAACATAAATACTGAAATTATTTTCAATATCTACAGTAATTTTGTTTTCCTTAGGAAAATTCAGCCACTTTATAAAACACACCAATTTAAATCATCATGCTCTAAAGCTTCCATTCCAACAGACAACCTCAATAAATAACCGATTTCACAGCCTCACTGAAAATTCCACCATTTTACACAATTCCGGCCTGTTACAGCTATCATCTGCGAAGCGTGTTCTTCTTCTGGAATTGTGAAATTATCCTCATCTCAATTTACAATGGGTGTCGTTTCTTATCTGGCGTTTCCTCAGTGGCGCAGCGAAGGGAGAGAGAGTCGGAGCAATCTCACGTTTAATTGAGTTCGGAGTCCGCCAAGTGAAGGCCCCTACTCCCAAAACGAGCCATGTGGCGGCGGAAGATGCGACCCGGTCTCAGGAATCGATTCGCGACGTTCAACCTCGTATTTCGCCTTCCGCGGATTGCGCCTGTTTTCCACCTCTTCCTGTAGATATCGCTACTGTCAGTGATTATTCAAGGAACATTCTAAAGCACGAGTATATCGGTGTTGCAAAATGTGACGTCAGTACACTCATTGAAAGGATTTGCAATGAAATGTAGTTGCTGATGTTTCTCAGGGCATCAGCTGATGTCACTGCAGTGCCTCTAAATGTCACTGCAGTCCTGAAGAGTGAGTTCCGACGGTGGAAGAATTTTCGACCCTAGTCGGACCACTGACCGCGAGCGATCTTTCCTTCCTCTTCTTTCATCGTGACATCTTCCTACATGTTCAATATTGAAGACACAGATTTTTTAAAAATAAATTTGTTCTTCGTACTTAGTTTTTTAATTAATTGCCATGAACATTTTTTTAGAAAATGAGAAATTTTCGCGAACTTTTGAGAGAAATATGAACAATATTAAAAGTATTAAAAATGTTTTCTCAAAAACTGCTTCACATTTTTTCTTGAAACTTTTGGTACTGATAGCGCGAAATACACTTTGTAAAAGGACTTAAACACATTTAGACGTATTGTTGAGATATTTTGAAATTAACCAAAATGTATTTTTTCAGTATCTCCCACGTCAGTAATATTTCATTCTAGATAAATATTTTTATGCATTATTTCACTTGAGGGTACAAGCATTTCAATTTCTACGTTTTCAAGAAACTCACATCTTTTCAGTGATTTAAGCTCAAATTTGCGCATTTTCGAAAACGCTGAAACGATCTTTTCAGAAAAAAAGTTCAAATTTTTGTAACAAATAATTGTACATAGGATTAGGTTTTACTTAATTATAATATTTTTAGTTATGTTTCAATTCTACTATTAAGGGACCCAAAAATTGACACAAAATTGAGAAACTAGGCGCCAATAGATGGCAGCTGGGGGAAAGTGGGAGCAGCAAAACTTAAAATCTATCCAAGACTAAATACATTAAGAAACTAACTAGTAGGAGAAATTCTGTGCCATTTTGTAGCATCGCTGTTAGATTTGCGTTGCAAAATTTACATGAAAAACTTCGAAAGTGTTTCGAGACTTTTTTCACGGGTCGCTTCACAATAAATCGCATATTAACAACAAAACAATATTGGAAAAAGGCGTAAATTTTACTTAACCTCATGTGGTATTTAATAATTTTTTAAAAGTTTTTGTTGGTAAAGATAGGGTTATGGTGTGTATCATACTTGTTAGATGAGATTTACCTTTCTATCTTATTAATGTTGTTAATTGTTACTGATCTTGGTAAAATGTGGACGCAAGATATTCAAACAAACAAAGATGTTGGACTGGGGTGTTGTATATCTCCAAAATTGTTTATTTTATATCTTGATATTATTTTTTACAATAGATCAATTTTTATCTCAGAAATCGAACAGAATCCTGCCCGAATAAAACTCAACCATTTTGCATATGTGGATAATGTGGTTATGGTTCATCAGTATAGACACTTGTTATGAAGAAAAATATATAAATTATAAAATGAACCTTAATAATGCAACCTGCAAATGACGAACAAGACAAAAGTTATGACTTTCTTTGGAGACCACCTTGACAGATCACAAATAATGCGGAGTCTGAAGACTTAAGAAAAGAGGCTTCGTTTTAATTACTTGGATTGTGAGATATATTAAATCTCTTACCACGATCTCACAAATAAACAAAATAGATTTGAACGTATTCGAAGAAAAATTCACAAATTCTAAAAACATAAAACAAGCATGGAAACAATGTTTAATTTATATTGGACAATGACGGTGACAATAGTCCTGTACATGAATGCGAGACTTTCAAAAGGGCTTTCAAAAGAGAATTAAATCAAATCAAATTTGCGAAAATGACACTTTTTGGGGCAGAGAAGATGCGCTCTTTAAGAAACAAGACGAGAAGTGAAGATATACTAAGCAAGGAGTGTCAGATATTCAGCTTGAAGATGATATTTTACAATAAAATAAATTGGTATGGTATAATCATGTGGAGCGTATGTGTACTTTTCGAATTCCTGATTCACTAGTGAATATCAATCAGCCGGTCGTAGAAGTATCGGTTGCCGAAGGGGAAGATGGATTCAGGAACAGGCAACAATATATAACCCATGAAGTTCAGAAGAAGACTTTTTCTCGTAATCAGTGCTAATGTAGAAATTATGGTGGCGGCGATAGTGTATCTAGTAATGTTGCTATAATTTTAAATCGGTTCCTTAGAATATGAATGTGTGTAACGAATTCATTTGATCTTGTGTAAAAATTTGCAATTCAAATAGGAAATGTGATTACTTAGACTTTATTAAAGAATAAATTCGAGGCATATTCAATTTAAAGTGCTTCATCATAATTGGCAATCATTCGCTCATATTCAAGTACTTGTTAATTCTATCCAACATAGTATACTGCACAAAACAAATCGTTTCGGAAGTGTGAATTCATTAAAAGTATTATTCCAGATTACGCATTCATATATTGAATTTAACAGTTGTATTGCGTTTGAGAGAATGTAGGAGGGAGAGCACATCTGTTGATAGACCTCATCCATTCTAGATAAACATGTAATTGGTTCGCCGGCCAATGTTCAGTAAAGCCCTTTGCACACGTATTTACTCTCCCCTTCAATTACCGAGAGAATAGCCGTTGTTTCTACGGTAATGCATTGTGCTCTGCCTCGAGGCAGAACTACCGCGTGAGTAATGATACGTTTGAGTTACTGTCGCCTAAATCCGGGAATCTATTGTTTTATATCTTGGAAAACTTTAATACTGCATCTCAATTATAAAGCGCATTCTTTTCCAAAACGTTTCACCAATATAAGGCAGTAACTCAAGTTGTGAGAAAATATCCATAGGTATTTTCATTATTAAAGATTATATGTAATTATTCAGGTAATATTGATAAGTTTTCATGACTTCGGTTCGTGAAGTGTACACTGGATAACAACCTGTCAATACAAGGTGTCAACACATTTTTTTCCAAATGTTTGAGAAAACAACATAAATTCCAGTGTTTATTTCTGAACTTGAAATTAATATTTCTGGTAATACGTGATGTTTTCGCGAAGTGTATCCGATTAAAAAACAAATACTTTGAAGAACAAGAAATATGAAGAATTTAATATCACATTTAATTTTAATCATGTAATGTAGATGTTCCTCCGCGTGCAAAAATTAGTATGGTGCTTTTCTAAGGAAGAAAACAAAATTTAAGAGACATGGACGATTTCTAATTACATTTTTCAGTGATATACCTATTCGATCCCGATAATTAAATGAATCTGAAGCGAATTTGATATTTTTATTATCAATATATGCTCTGATTTATCCACTAGTTTTAAATTGTGTTCATCTTACAAGCATTTGTAACGGAAAAACACCTGATCATCTTCAATTAAGAGCAACTAAAAACCGGATCAAGATTTTATTAGAGAAAAAATATGGCTTTAAGTCTTCTGTTAATTAAAGATGCCATTCACAAAAACTAACTTATTCAGACCCAGGTGACACGTATGGAAGAACATTTCTGCATCATCAGAGACAAAGTACTCCACACTGCCCCTTTGACAGCAATGGCCCGACGCCAAAGCGCGTAAATACTGCGCGTGCGTCCTCCCCCAGTAAACGCAGCAATTAAATGGGCCGACGCACGCATCCGCCACTGCGCGGCAAATGAAGTGACAGCAGGTGCTGGGAACATCGCTCGTTACCGCGTTGCCGCCAGACGCAGGCCGCCACGTGCGCAGTGGCCGAGGGAGGGGGAACGCGCAGAGAGACGGGCGTGGGTGGGAGGGGCGCCCGGTCGAGACAATCGACTAATGCCCCGACCACAGACTCAATCTCAATTACGATCAATGCGTGCGGTAATATGCACCGGAGGGAGCCACGATTCGATTCGCCGACGGGTGAAGTGCGCCCGGGAGATGGCGCTGGAGGGGACCGCCAGGTGCGCGCGGAACGCTGCCTTCCCCCACCCCTCCTCCCCCTCCCCCTCCCCCTCCCCCGACGCTACGCCGCTCGCTGCACGCGATTTGTTATGCTTTCCCCCGAATACACCAATCAATTAGCACCTTACGAGTTGTTTGCCATATTGCAATGCAACTGCTCGTACGTTAAAGGAACAACGGTATGCAGTCGGCCATTCCCGTTAATATATTCATAACTATATAGGAACCGTTATAAACTAGTACCAACATTATTAACAACGAAACAAGGAAATACGTTGAGTGCTTTATTAAATAAATACTTTTGATTATTTTGTTAATTGAGTGTGAAAATTGAATTGTGTAAAAATACACAAACGCCTTCAAACACATTTTCTCTTATCACTACAGAGCGAAGAGAATATAATAAATTATTTGAATGATTTAAGTTGTGACGGCGTAATTACGGCAGAATTGAGATACTTACTTATCACACTGACCAAAAGAAAAGAGAATTATAACACATATTTTTTTAAATACATTTTAAAATATATTATACATGATTGTTTAGTAGCTGTTTTCATTTCATAACTAACAGTGACATGAACAAATTGCAAGCAAACATTAAGCATTAACTTTAACATTTCTCACTAACATTCGGTATTTGCATAGCATAAACAATGCAAATAAATTTATAAATAACATTAATAAGCATAGTGTAAAATATTTGAGATAAAAATATGGTTACCGATCGTATGAGTGGTTCTTGAATACCAGCAGTAAATAATACCTATAAAATGGATAAAAAATAATAAAAAATTATTGACGACTATACTATGACAAGATTTTATTACTTAAATCACTTTGTATTCCTCAATAAATCCATTACCAGTAATTTTAAATCACTGTCTTGGTTCTCCTAATATTAGAATACGATTTATAAAGAAATGTTACGTTAGTTTCTTCGACTAATCTAGTCTTCTGAACACATATTAAAAAATGAGAACGATATGTAAATAAGTGAAATTTTCCCCCAATGTATAGAAAGATATTTATACGCTAAATTTATTAGCAGTTTGTAAAATACAGAGTGATCCATAATGACCATCTAGGCATCACTAGAAGAACGAGTTACTGTCAGCATTAGCGAAGGAAAATAACTGTATAGTGTCAAATACTGAAGAAAAAACTGTCAAAAATGAAATTCCTGAAGGAAGGTCTCTTTTAGATAACGAAAATTGATGTAATACCTTATGATGTACGTGATTTATGACCTGGTTTGACATCAAATGAAAGCTGTCATATCGTGAGAAAATGATTAACTAGCAAAGTAGATAACTTTTGAAGAAAGTTTAATCCAAGAACTTCACACTTTCCATGTCATTACATTACAAATGTTTAAAAAACGACCTTTCTTCACAGAAACACAATTAAATTTTTGTTAATTTTTGATATTAAGCATATTAATATTTTGCATAATATATTATTTAATAGAAATATTTGCAATTTATATTAAAATTAGCTCCACATATCATGAAATAATTAATTTTTTCTCCGAGAAATACTTGGGTATTTTACTTATATTTAGTAGTGGTAGTATTAGTTGGAGTATTACAATTAAATACGTACTGATGATGTATGTATACGACGTATAATGACTGCCCAAAGTGTTCCAGAGTTTTATTACAATGTCATTGAATATGTATTCCATGATTATGGCAATAAGCACTCTACAATGACAATAGACATGAAGACCTTAATATCGATTATTTAAATTCTTCTGTTCTTAATTCGGTAGATATTAAAATTAATTACGTTTGTTTGCTTGATACTAAAATAACGCTAAACCATGTCTGTTGCATTTGTGAGGCAAAAGCTCCTGATCGACATCAAGACAGCTAAATTAATATATGTAAACCTAAAAACTTAAAAACGCTATATGTTAACTACAAGTTGGTATATGTTAGGATAAGGAAGATATCAACAATTTTTCCGACACATAAACAGAGCATTTATCACCCAAAATCAAAGCGAAAGAAAATGTCCAAATTCACACACAAAATGTGCAACCAAAATGCTAATTCTCGTTTTGTATTCTTCCTCCAGAGACTATATTTGACACTGAAACGCAACAGTAATACGACACACAAAGCCCTGCTTTCTCATTTCACAAACGTGAATTTTATTTCCTCAGTCCATTTAATTCGATGTTTACCTTCACATCTACACGTAACCCTGCAAGGGATGGCGTTGCGTTGTAAAAAGAGCGAGCGAGGAACAAAAACAGTTCCGCTCTGCCTGAATGAATTTCCGAAGCTTTCTTTGCGGCTTGGCCACGCATGCGCGGATGCCGTGTCTGGAGGTTCAATGAACGAGGTGTTGGTGGACGGAGCAAAGAGAACATGCAATAAAAGTTTGCACTCACGCACGCCGCGATGCCCGGGTTGGCGGTTTTATGAAAGGTTGGGAAGCTGAAGAACCTAATTTGTGTGTTTCGTTTCCTGCTATAATTTTGCCTTGAAGTCGTATGCATGTATACTTTTCAGTGTTGTGTTTTGGATTTGTATCGTATTCTTTGAAGGTAGTGAAAATATTAGATATCGCGTTCATTGTTCTCTACTATATCACTATTCAGTATATTTTTAGAACAATAATAGGTTATAACTAATTGACTGCGTACGCAAAATGATGAACACGCACAAACAATAGTTTTTCAAAAAGAAGCAGGCTTATTGCTCAGGAACCATAAAGAAAATATGTCGTATAACACTTCAATAAAATTAAATATTTTAATAAAAATATTCTTTCCGAAACCTGCAATGAAATAGTTCAACAGTTCCTTACATATCAAGCATATCAAAATGTTGCTGTTCCGGTCAAAAACGGATCATTTAAATAGCAAATATTAATAATCTGTTAAAAGCAAATTTTAAATAGCATTACTGTTGCATGACGTCTCAGCTGTGTATACTGAATAATTAAGTAAGTATGCGCTGTACGAGAATTGGAGGAAGAACACAATCACCTATTTACATTTTTCAGTTAAAATCGAAATTATCAATTCCATTTTTTTGATTTTTTTGAAATGGTCGATTCAATTTCTCGATTTCTCGATTCTTCTCGAATTATTGGATATCTAAAAAATGTAGACACCTTCCACACGGTCTAACCTGCCTAGTTTTCTTTCAGTTTCTGCCGGAATTGGAAATTAGTATTTGTATTTAGCCATTATATGCCCCATAAAGAGCAATTTGCCTCGGCGCCGTTAGATCTCGGGCTTTCTCTTCGATTACCCAACCAAAAACTCGCAATGTCTCGAACTCGCTTAACATTTGTGATTTCTCGTAGTTAACGATTTCGGCTAGCGACGCCGGCTTTGCGGTCGTGACCTTTCAGTAGAACCATCCTAGCATTCACTTGGATGACCGATGAAAACCACCAAACCCCGGTCTGGATGTCCGGCACGGAGATTAAACTCGGGTCTCTCGAATGCAAAGTCAGCGCGCTACGCCCTGAGCCACTTCACTCTGTTTGGAAATTAGTAATATATGTGTATGTAGATGAAACCCATTGCCATGCTGACACTGAGCTGCAAGTGAAATTTGCTTATTGATATTTATTTCATTGCGTTGTTTTATTCACTAGTTAAGTAACTCATTAATATTTAGTTTCTTTCAAGGATTTTTAATTAAACCACTGTAGACAGAAAAGATAATAATAATAATATAAATAATAATATAAATAATAATAATATAAATAATAATAATATAAATAATAATAATATAAATAATAATAATATAAATAATAATAATATAAATAATAATAATAACTAAAGACCCCTCGATTTACAGGCCTATAACCTGCCTTCAAACTTTATACAAACTCATAACATCTTGTGTTTCACAAACGATGATGACACACGTTGAGGAGCAGAACATCTGAGCAAATGAACAGAAAGGATGTAGACCTGGATCTCAGAAATGCAAGGAGCAACTCATTATAGACTGTAATTATGGGGCAAGTTCTTGCAAAACAAAGAAACTTGTAGGCATGCTACATAGATTACGCTAAAGCATTCGACACCGTGCCCCATTCTTGGCTACTTCAATGTTTGGATGTATACAAGGTCCACCCGTTTATCCAAAACTTCCTGAAAACCGCGATGAGTCGATGGAATACAAAACTGTATCTCTCTAATGGAAAACAATCCGTCCACACAGATACTATACACATCCGCCGAGGGATTTTCCAGGGTGACTCTTTAAGCCTTTTATTGTTCTGCTTAGCCCTGTCTACTCTACTTAATTCATCTAATTATGGAATAGCTCTTAAAAAGGGGAACTCAACTCTTCTCCGTGTCTCACATCTTCTTTACCTGGATGACCTGAAGCTCTATGCGGACACTGAGAGTCATATGCGGCAACTAATAAACGTGGCGAAGAAGTTCACTGACGACATCAAGATGAAATTCGGTTTGGATAAGTGCAGAAGAGTGAATATCATTCGGGGTCATATGCAAGTTATAAATTTGGAAACTGATAATGAACCAAAGATTACCTTCATGGAACCCCATGAAACTTACAAATACTTGGGTTTCCAACAGTCACTCCGAATCAAACACACTGTTACTAAGAACATACTAACAACTGAAGTGTGTAAACGATTGCCTGGACTCTTAAAAACTCAACTCTCTGCTAGAAACCTTGTGCAGGCCATCAATTCATTTGTTATTCCAGTGCTGACATCCTCCTTTGGCGTTATTAAATGGAACAATACCGACCTCGACAACCTCCAGAGGACAATTCGAACCGCTATGACTCAACATCGAAAACATCATCCCCATTCAAGTACTGGGCGTTTTACCCTTCAAAGGTCGCAAGGAGGGCGAGGTATTGTAGATCTCATAAATCTACACAGCTCTCAAATTGCTTCACTCAGAAGATACTTCTTGGAACATTGTGGGAGAGTTCAGCAAGCAGTGAGAGCAGTTGATAATAACTATAGTCCTATGAACTTGAAAAAGCTTGATCCGCCTGTTCAACCAATCATTGAAACGGAAGAGAAATATCCTTATGGAAAGAGAAGGCACTGCATGGAAGGTACCCTCACGAGCTGAGTAAACCAGAAGTCGACATCTCTGCATCGCACGCATGACTCCAGCACGGGGATCTCTTTCCGGAGACAGAAGCATTCATGATAGCTATCCAGGACCAAGTGGTACCAACATTGAAGTACAGAAAACACATTCTGAGAGACTCTACCATTCATTCCGACTCGTGTAGAAGATGTGAGGCTGCAAGCGAAACTATCCAACACGTGACAAGTGGATGTAGCAGCCACGCACAGTTGGAATACAAAAAGAGGCATGATGAAGTGGCGAAGCAGGTCCACCTATTATTGGCATTGAGAACGGGCTTACTCGCCACTTCCGTGCCGTATTAAAAATATGTGCCTCAGAATGTGCTTGAAAGTAGTGAGCACACACTCTACTGGGATCGCTCCATTATCACTGACAGACATGTCGGCGGCAATAGACCCGATATAACGTACATTGATAGAAACCATCAGCAGGTTTTCCTTATCGACATATCAATACCCAATACCTACAACATATCGGGAAAATATCAAGAGAAGATCCAGAAGTATACCGATCTCGCCCATGAAGTCGCAACTCAGTGGAACCAGTAAAGTGACAACTGTGCCTATAATAATATCATCTACATGAGTGATCCCGAAAATTACACTTCGGGCACTGGAGTGTCTTCACTTGGATGCCAGTAATGTATATAATATGCAAATGTCAGTAATTTTGAATACTTGCCGTATTGTCAGAAGCCATCTGAACCTTCTGTAAATCAACCACATACCTGGTCATCATTCGTGTGTGTGGTTGACATACCGACCAGTAAATACTGTGAATAATGTAAGATAATAATAATGGTAATAATAATAATAATAATAATAATAATAATATTCCTCATTATCTTTAAACGACAATAGTTCTTGAGGAATGGCTACACAATATTTTTCCAAAAGGAAACTAAATGAAAATTCTGAACAGGTTACATGATAAAGTCATCAGTGCTCGGCATGATAGGATGAGGCGGATTTCAAGAAGGGGTGAGAAAAGCCAAAATGAATATTTTGAAAATAAGTCATATAAAATTATTGAAAGTGCTAATGCAAAGAAATGGATGATCTTCAGAAAGAAACCTCTAGCTTTAATATTTTTTTTTTTGGGGGGGGGGTGTTGCAAAAAGTCGCAAGATTTTCTAAGTTTGACCTTTCAGAGGTTTAATTAAAAACAGGTATTTTCCCTTATTTATAATTATTTCCATTTTTTCTCTATTTGAGCCTAAAAATAATTAAAAAATTAACACTATTTTGAGAAATATTTGGAATTATCTTACTAGTGTCATACAAATACCATCAAGTACGTTTGAAAATAGAAGATACATGAGTTCAACTAAATCGGTCCTGAGATACAAGTTTTGAGGAAAATCATGTGTTCAGTTTAGATACTAGCGTTGGTTACAGTCGAAAAGTCATTTTTTTAAAAAGCACCCTTTTTCTTTCTCAGGGATCTCAAAATTGCGTATTTCCTTCAAACATTTTAGGTACATGTTTTCAGCAAGACATAACGTTCACGTATATAATTTATAACAAATACAAAACACATTTATATCACAAACTCTATTGTTTCTCATCTTCATTAAGAAACTATTTCTTGGAACCTTTGATACGTTCATGATGAGTAGTTTAACAGTAGTTCAAATGAATACAATGCACTAAAATACAATGGATTATTACGAAATGTTTTAAAAAAAACTTATATAGGAGTACACAATTAAAAGAGAATGTGAAAAAAGAGTTTGAATCACAAATGCATGGAGTACTTTGTATGAGCGCTCGATTTTGGCAAATTCTTCTCCGAATAACGCAGGGAAGCGGCGGATTGAGTCCGGATATTTTCAGTTGCACGAACTCCCAGCGAATGTAGTACATAATCTGGCGCAAAATTTGGGCACAAATACCGTCAATAACTATGAAGTACTAAAACTAGTCACACAAAGACAGGCGTTTGTCCCTTTCAGATGAAAATTCACGCTTGCAAAGAACAGTATTCTCATAATAAACATATGTCCGTGAATCCGAATCTGTGCTGAGAAAACTGTCCATGAGGCAGCGGTTATGTTTAAGAATCCTGTCATTATGGAAAATTATTACTCCATTATATTTACATGACGCAGCATGGAACTCTACAAACACCAAAATCTTTTAGGGTAAATGTTCTTAACACTGGGGAAAATCTCACTGTAAGTCATTTATTTCTCATCATTGAAAAGTACAAACAGATGCAACTTTGTTTTATATATCAGTACAGAAAGTGAGAAACGTGAAACGCGTGTGGTTCTTCATTGTTTTATTATAATAAGACAAAAATTAAGACACAAGGAGTATGGAATTAAAATAAAAAAATTAAAGTGAGCAACTTACTATATCAGACATAAATATTACAAATGGAAATTGCATTGCTTATATTATTAAGGACATATGTTAATGCAATATTAGATTAAAGAATTTTGCAATTGTAAAAGTATATATGGCCAATATCCTTCTTACTATGTTGGATAATGAAGATGTGTTATCACTTCAAACATTTTTTTTTAATTTTTATTTCTCTAACAATACATGCGTACGTCTACGAAAATTATAGTGAGTTTGGAGGAAGATACAATTCAATGGTTGGCAAAAATATTGACTCCTTTGAAGACAACACTTTTATAGAACTCTCTAATTTTCTTTGTAGGTAAATGATACAGGAAATGCACAATGTTCGTTCATGTAGCTGGGACAAATGCCTAAATATATCTGACATTCTTTTTTGTAAGACACAAAGATAAAAAACATGAAACACAAGACAAAGCTTAACCTTAAAAGGTAATTTACGAAGGTGGACATTAAACGAAGAATTTTATTTTACGTATTATATTTTAGCCATTTGCATTCTCCAAGAATTCTGAGTTTTGGGCTTACCTTCCTTATGATCCAGTCTCACGAACCGAAACCACTAAATCATACTTTCACTAAATGTGTTACGGTTGTGTGTCTAATAATATTTTTATTAATAATAATTTGTTAAGAATTGAAATAAAGCTGATTATGCATACGTAGACTTTATGTGCTTTGAAGCATTTAATCTATTTATTGGACAACATTTGATTCCTTAGCAACAATGTAAACACAATTAGTTACCATTAATTACAATTTATCAACATTACACTCAGTAGTGAACAATTTAATTTTCAAAATGAACGAACTCAAACACGTATTGAATAACATAATCTTTACAATATGTGTCAGCAATATAAGCTTATTGCAATTTTTATTATGTGATTCATTGGATATATATATATATATATATATATATATATATATATATATATATATATATATATATAACTAGAGGTAACTCGTGAAAATTGACAAAACGAAAGAATTTCTCACATTAATTAATCATTATAGTGGGTAAATATAATCATAGTGGGAAAAATAATTTATTTAATACTAAATTTAGATTTTTATTTTAAAATTTACTGTTATCAGTAGTAGGTTTTCAAACTGATGTCCACGCTCCTCCAGGGGAGCGATTTTAGGGATACGTGAAATTTGGGGCTAATTGCAATTATTTTTGTGGTTGACACATCGTGAAGGAACCCAATTTCGATCCTTTGGCTTGTTATGGTATTTGTCTTCGGCGTGTGGGAAGTTAAATAGCGCGTGCACGGTGAAGAGTTGGCTGTCCAGTTGTGGAGTAAGCGACGATTTTTGAACCAAAAGCAGGAACTCCAGGGGCGGAATGAGCGGCGTCCGATGAACCAAAAGCAAGTGCTCCGCAGACGAGTTTATCGGTGATACCCAATTCCGGGCCGCAAAAACTACTGAATGATACCGCCAGATGTCATTACAATAGTACATTTCATAGCAATCTAGTCGGCCTTTAATTTTGTATTGTTTATGGGGGTGATTTATCCAAAAAATCTTTTCGACACTGTATCCTTAAACCATAAGTAATAAAGTAAAAGTGCCGCCGTGCATTTGCCCCGTGGTCGATTTGCTTGAAAGGAAAAGTGATACTATCGCTTTACTTAATCGTCACTTTCACTAGAAGGTTGGAAAGAAACAGAAGAAAGTATATATAAAAAATCCAAAGTTTCTGTCTTGCTCCAATTGATCAAACTTTACGATACAGTCTCTAGGGCACAGAAAGTTACGCTGTAAACTAAATCGGGACAATACACATTCTATTATCGATAGTTCTCTCTGGTTTACCTTCTCGGTCTCGGAGAGCGCGCGCTGTCCTTATCTGCTTATGAAATCTATACGTACCTACGTCCACGCGCAAAATCGACTGTTCTCGACACGATCAGCAAAGTCGAAAAATATCGGCGGGGGATATTCAGTTCGCAGTATTTTGGTTATGTTGGCGTATTTCGCTTGTGAGAAGCACTGTGTGCTCTGTTACAAAGAAGAAAATAATTTATTATTAATTATTTTTATTAATTTTGATAATAAACTAGAAGATTTATAATTCCACACATTTTCTGTATTATTTTTAATGATAATTTAAAAGTATGCGAATTGTACTATAAATTTAAAAATAATTTTTCAATATATTATTTAAAGATTTGATTTTAGAGAAAAGATTTCATGAATAAAAATTATCTTGTTTCAATATTACAATTCTCGGAACACGCCAAAAAAATTTAAATTTCTGCAAATAAGATTTTTTGAAAATACAAAGTGTTTAATGCACAATTTTTATTAACCTACTTTGCTCGAGAATAAACATGAAGAAAGAGAGAAGAAAAATATTGCAACCATTTTCGAGAAAGTTGTAAAGAACCTTCCAAAATCAAAATATCCTTTACAAAAAGGGCAGAGTCTTGAGTTGACCAGATTGATAGGGGTTATTGGTTTGGGGGAAAATTGGCTGAACAGTTTAGGCGCTTCTTTGCCATCGTTTTCTATCGTCCCTTTGTCGACTCGAGAGTACATCCCTATAACAAATCTAGGGTCAATATTGTTCGTTTACGATAATGGCTATTACCGTGCCAGAACTAGCAATCCCGGAGAGTAGTCTCAGCACGCTGGTCTCGTCGCCGAGAACCAAAACAGTAAACCGAAAACCGGAAATGTGTGAGAGACTTCCCTACTTCAGACCAAGCTGGTATCCAATAAATATATTAATTCATAATTCGTGAATGATGATGACGACAAATTATGATGAAATAAAATATTTTGAGAAACGATACAACTAATAAGGCCAAGGCCAAGATCCATTCGCACTTTCACAATCACTTAATTTCACTGAGCACTATGGCATTAAGCAACAAAAAAAATCGAAGAAACATTAAATCGATCATTTTGAGTACTCCGATTGCATAACAGTATTTTCATCGGATTCTGTTATTTTTTACAATTCACATTTTACAATCAATTAACCTCCTTTTCGCGAAAAAAAGAACATCCACGTCGAAAGCAATATACAAGTTCGCGCACTTCCTTCAACACGCACTTCTTCGCCAGCATAAACGAATTCGCTAGAAACAGGAGAGCCATTCATCTGCGCAGCTGGCAAGCGGACCCCGCCCCACTCCCCGCCTCTTGTTCGCTGCCAATCTCACGGAAAGTAGCGGCGCTCTTTTTTCTGCGACATCAAGTAAGAAGTTAATTTGGGCGCGCGTCTACTTTTATCGGCGGGGCCGCTTCGTGGAATCTTCTCTGCGCGGCCGAGGTAGACGTTCCATGCCCCCCCCCACTCCTTGCTAATGTGTCTGCTGTGAAAGGCTTTCCGCTCGGGCGGTTGCATGAAATATCGGCTTACGCCGTACAACTCTGTTATTTCAACTAGAGAAGCGAATCTGGTTTTTCTCCCCCTGGGGGATTGAAATATAACACCGAGAAGTGTATTTACGACCTGCCACCATTGTGTACAACTGAAATGTAACGGATCAATTTGGAAGGGAAATACTTTTAGTTAAACGGAGTGGAATGTGAGTAGGGGAGCACAAAATGAAGTTGAAATTTTTGTCGTAGTGTCAGAAGTTGCATTGTAGACAATGTTTTGTTCATAAATTTTGTTAGAACTGGTGCTTTTCATTTTTTAACAAAGTCAGATCGCAACGTTTTTAACGACATTCGATAAACAAATAAATTCTCAATTTTAAAAATTCCTTTCACGCAGATAGTAGAAATACTCTTGATTTATCAAGAGAAATTATAAATTACTTCAGTATTACAAAAGGGAAATATTATTAATGAATTTACAGACCATTAGCATCCAAGGAACAGTTTTCTTTATCTAAGTCAGCTCAAGTAAGTGTTAAATTCTTTGAGTCATAAAATAAAATTTAAATATTAGCAATCAAATTAAGGATCAGTTCATTCATGTATAAAAAAATAAAATATAGGTAATATGTGATTATTTAGAGAATTTAGTTTTGCTTCTAATAGAAAAGAAGACGTTTTACCTGTTTAAAGTTTAATTTTAGATTATAGGTCAATGATTGCCAAAAATACAACTATTAATCAATTAATCCATATGTTTGTGTATAAATGTATGAAATTTTTTGTGTATCTATTTATCTGAAGTTACATTCACTCAATGATACCTAGTATTAAAATATATATGCCATTATATCTTATATTTGCTCATTCATCAATTTAAAAATAGTTTTTATTCTTTGGATTTGAATCCAAGTATTTCTAGAAACGACTCTGTAAGAAAAACGTAATTTCTTTGAGACTTTCCAATTTTATACGACGCGGCGGAAGAAACCTCTTGCCTGGCAGCAATGTTGTTCAAAATTCCCTTTGAGAAGCAGCGCTCTTTATTTCTACAATTTTAATCCCCTCATGAGCAAAGGACACTCAGTAGAACTACTCTGTCAGAGTACGAAGACCTCTTGCAGTCGTAACAAGAGCGAGTCTTGAAGTCTAGTGCTTTCAAGCTGAAGAGGAAAAAATGACTGCTTGTAGTAGCATATTATAAGGTCTGTTAAGTGTACTGTTTCTGCTGGGTGAAGTTCAAGAGAAATGAAAATTACCTAATCACTCCAAATGCATGAGTTCACCAAGGACAGAACGCAGCTTTATTCTAGACAGGAAGGGTAATGAGATCGAAACCTATATGGGTTTCAAACACAATGAGTCAGAAGTACAATATTATATCTTGGATTGCTTGTGTGACGTTAAAGCTAGTACAAAGTAGACGAAATGCGTCTTTTCCTAGTTCGCGCTTTTCCGCCGATATTGTTTCGGAGCCTGCAATCCCAGGTTGTGTTCCATACGGTCCTTCGGGTCACAGGGGCGCGTAGTCGCTGCAATGATCATCCTTAACGCTAACACCTAGCTTGGATGATTTTACTACGCCTTTGCAAGGTTCTTGCCGAGTACGAATGGTCGTATATGAGCTCATGGGTTGCATTGGTAAGAGTGGAGAAACCGTGGAGTCATGATGGTGGTATCTGGAGGTCTGACCAGCTTCAAATGGTGAAAGGTAGAGTCAATAATATTGAATTACCTGAAGTATGAAATTGAACAAATATATTTATTCTTAAATCCAATGTTGGTACAACAGATATTCAACTATGTTTAAATGCTGTCTCACTGCTTCTTTATTTAATCTAGATATTTATTTTCTAATGCAAAGTATTCTAATTTCAATTCCTTCAAAAAAAATTTTCTAATCAATTATCATTTTGAGTTTTGTCAATATGACAATATTACTTGTTGTAATGTTTTGATTAATATTATTTGAGGTAAATTACATGTTTGAAAGATAGAATCGTATTGTACTGAACAACATGTGATATCATATGGCAAGACCATTCCAGTGATAATACCAATAACATATGTAGTGTCAAAGAATAGGTAGATGTATAGTTTTTGACTTCATAATGTTACTCCTCTTGCCATATTACCACGAAATTTATTGACAATTAATTAATATTAAATGAAAAGTTCATATCACAGCAATTAATTTCCGGAAGAATTGTAGGACGAGTAAAAATCATTATAGTAAAGAATTTTTCGTATACGTTGTTTTTGGAAAGATGACATATATTTATTTTAAACCTCCAACTACAACGCAGAATGAAGTTCATTCTAATCTACGAAACGAACACCCATTAAAACATATCAGGCTGAAAAAGTACGTTCAATTCTTAAAATTTACGTTATTTCTAGAAAAAACTGCAGCAGCCCTGCTTACTGTGGAATAACTGCAGTCTAAATTTACCAATATCAATTTTGCACGAAATCCACCTAACTGATCCTTTTGGGTCTGTTCCTTCAGTTCCCGCGCCCACGCGCTTTTAATTCAATACATTTCCACCAACCACTTCAGAAGCTCGAATCTCACCGCCTTCCGGTCCCTTGTCACGATTCTACCTTTGTCGCCGCCGTTTTTCATTACTCAAATCGTTTTCAATCTCTTCTTACCCCCGTCTCTTTGGCTCCCTTCGCCAGCCTTTTCCCTCCGCTCTTTCTGACGTGTGCCTTTCTTCCGCTCGTTCCTTGCTCGCCGCGCGGGTCTCTAAGCCTGCGCTGTCATCGAACGGGCTGGCCCCCTCGATCCACCGACCCCACCCCCACCCCACCCCACCCCCGTCGCTTCCAGGCGCCTCCACCCCGGCCGGTGACGCGGGCAAGTGATAAGCTGACGAAAAGCGGTCTCGCTCACGGACCGCCCTGCCTTTGCTACTACCCCGGGCCCGGCCCGAAAGGACGCTGCCGAAAGATCCTCTTTGCAGGCTGGGACACGACGGGAGCGATGTGACTGAAAGCCATCTAGTCTGCCCGGTCAACCACGAAATGTTTTCGCGACATGGCTTTTTTTCAATTCTGAGTAGTGGACTGAGGGCTGGTGAGAAGTAAAGTACTTCTGAATGTTAACATGTTCTCTCTCTTTTGAAAATCGCTGTTTTCTCACCTATTGTTTACGCAGAGAAACTATTGTAATGGTGCGGAGCAAAAATGGTGATTTTTCGATACCACAACTCTTATTACCAGGCTCTGGTAACGAAAAAGTAGGTAAAGTCAGTTGCTATGTGTAGTAAATTACTTCTTCCAACAGGTTGTTAAGTCGGAACTAAACAACGCTAGCTGCTAAACCGTAAACAGGATGTATACCAAAACTGATATTTCCGGTAATATATGACTGATGTCATGGCCTCTTGAACTTCAAATATCTTGATTTTGGGGAAACGCTTTACGTGAAGTCTCAACAGAATTTTTATAAGTTCCTCAAAATCGGCAAAATTTAAAAAAAAAAATTCTTTCTCTGGTAGAGCAAAAGAAGCATAAAGAACTGGTGGCACATTTTCGTTTCTCTCTCTGAATTGTTGAAAAAAAATTCAAAACTTCAAAATGATTTCTGGATGTTTATCAAAAACACATCTTTAAATACATGAATGGCCAATCTTTCGGGAACGTGAGTAGTTTTTGCGTAATACTACGTTCGACATGGCTAATTTTCAAAATTTAAAGAAATATTTTCTGAAAGACTGCTCCAAATTTCTTTTAAATTGTTCCCATGTAAGTAGCAAAGAACGGCAAAGAAAGTGGCGCTGGTTCAATCTTCGCCAAATTCTCTGCATTATCGAAAATTGCAACAAAAAAATTGTAAATTCGAATTTCCCGAGATTCATTTGTCTCGCTAGCAGTTTGCAATATGTCAACACTTCGATTTCTTCTCATTATTGGTGGTCATGACGGTCATATAATGTAAATAATAATATTATTGAAGGGTTAAATTTAAAAAAATGTAATAGATTAGACTTAGAATAATCAAAGACACTTCTTTAACTTTAAAACGTTTTGATCCTTCATTATGGTATCAAAAATTTAGAATCTCACTTACATATAATCCAGACATGCTTGTGTGCAATTAGCAATACGGTGCTGTATAATGTGCTACAAATACTTTAACAGTTAAAATTTTCAAGTTTGTTTCAATTGTAAAAGTACAAAATGATCTACGTTCCTGTCTATTGAAATAAATGCAGATACGCACCATAGGATTTTGGCTTGAATGTGTTGAATTGAACTTTCTCAAGTTATAGTTGAAGGGCCAGTATGGTAGAAATTACAATAACATAATGTTACATGACTGTTTCCAATCACACAGAAAATAATGTGTTGCTGTATCATCTCTAATTTTAAATATATCTGCTATACACTAGGAAAAATGCTTTCTTTTTATATATGTTTTAACATCTGCAACTGAGAAAAAACAACTGTTACGTTTGTCTAGATGTATTTTCTTTGTGCGTATTTTTTACGTATCACTAAGGTATTGATGTGTACTTTGTTTCAAAACTTTAAATATGTGTTTTGAACTAACTGAAGATTTTTTGAAACAAATGAACGAGAAAATTAAAATAACAGCCTTAAAAAATTAAGTACGCAGGAAAAAAAAGAATTTAGATAATTACTTATAGTACAACTAGAACAGACAAATATTTCAAAATAGAAGATTGGAAATTAATAACCTGTATTACTGTCGGCAGCATATCATCGGTATTTACGAAACAATTGATATGGGGAGATATCGTTAAGTGATTTATGTTCAAATTTCTGTGTTATGATTATGTACTATGCTGTGTTCTATAGAAAAATTATAAGCAATGTAGCAAACTAGTCTTTTAAAAGGCGTCGATGCAAGAATAGGATGGGAATCCGTGTTGTTAGATGTTTTGTGTTTACAGACGACGAAAGAGTTTAATTAAAAGTTTCACAGTTCTTGTCCACGGCAAGAATAAAGGTATCAAAGCGCTAATGGAGGAATGTTTCAGAACTGAAAATCATAAATGTCAAATTAAGAGGAGAAACTTTAAATATAAGACTTAACAAATGAGACAGTGGAAGTGAGCATGATATTTTTGCAACAGCCGTAATGTGGAGCTTGATGTGAACAGAAAGAAACAGTTTTGTAGAAATTAGCAAAGAAGTTCAAAAGTTTTTCTTCAGCTTTGTTGATACTTCGCAAGTTCCAAACCTTCCAAGTTTTTCAAGGAGCATTACTAATGCATCTGTTAATCGCCGAAATTATTTCGAATAGTGGTTAATGATTCACGTGGTTAATATTTCACGCAAACTATTCGTTATTGAAGGAGTACCGTGATTTATGTTAAAAGTGTGAATGAAGAATGTTTTATTGAGCTGCATGTACTAACTTTTATATTGTATTTACTTTATTCAGTCGTACATGACACGAAAATTTATTAAGACTGTGGGAAATATTCCTAGTTTTAAATAAGCATAGAATGTTCTTTCTGTAATAGAATTGATGAGGCAATTCAACGATAAAACTAACTTTCGACACGCTTTCACTAAGAGGTAAAAGTGAGAAGAACCCGAAGAGAAAGAGCCATTACCATTTATCAGAAGGAAAACAGAAGAGTCGTTATATTCGTCAAGACACCCTCTTTAAAGTAAAGCTACTCTAGTGTTCTGGGTAGCAAATTTTCTAAAGCCTCTTTAATGTTCCTCGATAGGTTGTTTGCGAGAGTGAAGTAAAACATCATGGGGGAAATAAATATTTAAACACTTTCGTAGTAAAATAATTTGAGACCTGTGGTTGAAATTCTAATAAAATTGCAAAAGATTATGAAAATCTCACTCTCATGGGAAGAACAAAATACGGTGTTAACCAACTAAGTCATTACTAGTTGGAAGTGTAGTACATTAAGTCCATAACTAGTGGAGCCCGTGCAAATATTCTACACTTTGTAAATCATAGCTTCATACTGGATTCTCTATTCAGTACAAAAAAGTAATCTGCACATTGAAGCATTATAGGTCTGTCATGACGAATCTACTAAGCAGACAATTTAATTTTGCACATATTTCTTGTTTTCTATCATTTCTGATCATTCTGATGTGAAGTATGTGAGCAGAATAACTATAACTTCGCTCAACCAGAATGCTGCATACTCTCCGATATATTCACCTCAAATGCACTCCGCATGTTTACAGCAGCTTCCATGTTCACATACTCTCCTTCATTTTCACTTCATGGTCCCTCGCATGTTCACTGCAAGGTTCTTCTATTGTTCACCACATGTTTTCTTGTATGTTCACATGATCATGACATACTTACAATTATTCCCGCGGTACCTCCTCACATTTCCCATAGCTTATCTAACAAGTTTACACTCACATGCTCCCTCGAAGAGGAAATGTCGAACGATTTACATAGGTAGAGTGAAACTCACACAATGAAGTAATGAACAAAGGACGGCAGACTGTCCATTCTATTAATTTTGGTACTATTAAAATTTAGTTTTTATGTTAAAGCGATTTATAGTAGCAAGAGAAAAAACATCTGGAGCCTACTACTTTTTATTTAAGGCAAAAACCACGAAATTTGGTTGTTTGGAAATTTCGAACAACTTCCTAACCGAAAATAACCAATTTTAATAATAAGGATTTTTGTAACTTTCACAATATATGTTTCAAGCTCATATATGTATTTAATTCTATTCGAGCAAAACAACCCTGAAAAAAGTGACAACCATTTTCAAAAAACATATCGTTGAGATGCATGTAAAGTACTCCCAAAATTAAAATACCTTAATGATCCCCGGAAAGGACTAACTAGATTTTACTCCTGACATATTTACCATTTGAATGCATTTGCTATCCGCTTGCATATATTTTAACTATATTTAAAACAGTTTTAAAAACTTTAATCCTGATGTATATGCAGATAGAGCTGAAAAGAACTTTAAACACGGATTTTACATTCAATATTCGGAATCATGTACCATCGTTTTATCATATCAAACTATACGATATTGTAGGGAGAAAAAAGTAAAAAATATATATTGTCTGCTGATATCTAGAATTACTCATTTTCTTGATGTCACGATGCAACCCAACTTCATCGTAGTGCCCTCCAGAAGCCCACGAGCTTACAGAGGCTTCAGGGAAGGACGACGTGGCAGAGGAACTGATATTTGCAACACAGTGGCCGTAAGCCGAGTGGCTCGCCTGCGGCAGGAGAAGTTTGCGAGGCATCGGCCATCAGCCGCCCCTGCAGCCAGCGGACCTCGCCCGCCATCAACTTCGCCACCGCCACCACCGCCACCGCCACCACCACCACCGCCACCACTGCTACCAACTCCGCCGTTGCCGCGTTGTCAGGGTCTGCCGTTGCTGCAGACCCTGACACCGCTGCTATCACCATCGCTGCCCCCACTTCCGTCTTGCGTTCCGCCGCCGCCAACTTCGCCGCCATCGCTTTCGTCTCCTCATCTCCTCATCTCCCGTCGCTGCCTTCGGGCGAATACCGACTCCAGCCCGCGGTCAGCTTTTTTTTGAGTTTACCTACTTCCTCGGAACGGCATAGCCTGACTTCATTCCGTTCGCATTTCGTCCTTAGAGTAAAGGTTGATTTCAAAGTTTCCTGTGGTCTGGTTAGAAACTCATTGATCGATTAAATTATATCCACTTCCGTTTGTTTTAAAAAAACATTTCCATGTTCTTTTACAGCACTGCAAAGGTTGAAAACAACTTTTAAAAATTTGAGGAAACAAAAATTGAAATTACCTTTTACGAGCATCTTCTTACTTTGCCGACTTTACACTCAAACTCCGAATATTCCGCTATGTTCACTTGTGTTCGATGTTTCCTCTGGGCTGGTGCAAGAACATCAATATGCACTACTTATAAATGCAAACTTAACCAGAATTTTAGAGTCAGACAAGGCCTTCTCAGGAAACGAAAAGTGAAAGAAAATTAGCTCGGAAGCGAGAATGAGGGAAAACTGACTGCGGGATGCAGTCGGGTGGACTTCGCCGCCCCAACCGCCGCCCCCCGCCGAGGGACGAAGGGCCAGTGGCCGGCGTTAAGGCGGCTTAAGGCTCGCTCCCTGATGGGAGAGGGACGGCTTTGGCATCGGCGCCGTCACGGCCCAGCGGAAGCAAAGAGGCTCGACCCTAAGGGCGGCAAGGGAAGATGCGGTGGCAAACACTATAAAGATCGTCGTTTGTTTGGTGACCGGGGAAATAATAAGGATTACGTAAACCGTGGAAAAGTTTACAAGGTTAATGAAACCGTAGGTTCGGATTAACACGCAAGGATTATACGCCCTTAATTTAACTCATTCATGATCCTTTAGAAGTACCATAAGCTGGTATTTCTCTGTAGTTCAGTTCAGAGAAGAAACAAAAAAAGAATTGGAAAAAAATCTATTTTTTTTATTAAAATACCCGTACACTATCGTTAGTAATATTTCTTCACTCCCCCTCCCCCCGCACTATAGAAATTCAACTGATTTGTTTTCACCAGATGTCTTCTTCGTTTTGCAACAATGGCATTGAGTTAATTTGTAAATTGTGACTTGACAACATATGGAAACTTAAAATAAATGCCTTCTTATGTTTCTGCTCGTGGAACCAATTTCTATCCTGAAACCACCACTAGCTATCGCATGCCAAAGGACTGGAGGAAGTCAATGACGGATCACAGTGAAGTGAAGTGTAGTTCCCTATATATTTGCGTACGTAAATATTAATAGTTTAATTGTTTAGGAGTTTTATTATTGCAATTTTGAATATTGGGCACCACAGAAGTCTCTCCGCACCGAGTCAAATCAAGGCTTCCTATTAAAACGTCTGATTATGTTGGTAGCTACCAGATCAATGGTAAACAAGAGAAGGTGACACCGCTTCCAGCATGTATTATGATTATGGCCAGTAGGCAGTTTACGATTTCTTTTGTTACAAGTTGCACCTCGTGCTAGGAACATAATTTCTCTTGCTAGAATTCCCATTAGCAGTGTGCTGTTGTGGAGAAACTTTCCTGGAGAACTGTACTTGTTATTATATTATAAACACGATATTTATTTCATTGTAACACAAACACTTTTCTGTAGTAAATGCACGATGAAGTTATTTTTATATGCTTTCATAGTTTGTATAAGAAACTTTTTGTTTTGTTGCAAAATGTTTTAGAGCATTATAAACTCTTAATTAAAATCATATGCAAATTATTTGTATACGCAACACACTTAAAGGCGTTTTTTCAAATTAATTTCACAAATTAAGAATTTATTTTTAGGATTATGTTTTTGTTTAGGAATCCATACTTTCTGCAGGTTACTCAAGTTTTAAAGATATTGTTATGATCCACAACATTGGAAAGATCTTTTCCAATTCCCCAAAGAAAGAACATATAATAGGATTTTAATAGAGCTAGTCGACGAGACGTTCAAGCACTTATCTCATTGTAGGATTCTAAGGGATTATATTTCTGATCCATTAATGGGACAGCCGTATTGACTTCCCACCGAACATGAGAATCAAGTTTCTAATCGTCGTTATGGAACCATTAACTGGACTTTCCAACAGAGAAAATACTACCTTGAAAATTTAATTTAGTTCGATGAAGAGTCATTATTGCACACCTCTCATTGTAGTATTATAAGTCAAAGCATTGAGCCTCACTAACCTCATAATTTTTAGTGCAATATGAGAGCGAATATTTGATGTACTACTTTCATCAGAAATATTAGATTTACAATCGTTCACACGGGACCGCCGTCTTGACTTCCCCGCCCGAAAGCAGGCGTCCATGAAACACTCACCTCGTTGTAGTCGCCGTAGCGCGAGGAGTGCGCGAAGACGTAGAGGAAGCAGCGCGGGCGCGAGGGCGTGGCCGCGAGCAGGTCGGCGGTGCGCAGCACGGGCGCAGCCACGCGCGCGTCCGTCAGGATGTCGAGCAGCGCGTCGCGCGCCTCGTCCGCCGCCAGGCTGCGCAGGATCGAGTTGGGCACGTACGTCTGCGCACGCGCACCGGCAGGTCAAACACACAGATCACTTTGTTGAAGTTGCAGACGAGGTGGTTTTCAGAAAATGGAGGAGAAGAAAGAAGCGGCGTGGAGGAGGGGAGGGAAGCTGATGACATGACTGGATTGATTGATTAATATTAACTGACTACTCATAATTAACTGACAAGGTCATTAGTTCCGTACATGTAGTACATGCTTTTTGCTCGGGAAGCGGCGGTGATCTTCTCCGGCTGTATGGCAAGATCCAGCGTCGACCTACCCTGGGCTAGCAGGGTTTTCCCCAAGTAGGTATTTCCCACCAGCCAAACATCGCCAGAGCCCGGACAAGCCCTAACCTCCCGGTCGGTCTCCCGACATGTGTGGTAGCGAAACGCGTGAAAAGTGAAGTTGATGTAAGTGGGTCTGAGAATGGGAACGGGAAGGAAAGATATAGCGCGGTGCGTGGCACGTTTGTTATGGTACTACTCTGACATTCGATTGGCATTGATCGGAGAAATCACGGCCACGAAACTACTGACCGACAGACTTCTCCCCCAGACAGCACAGGACTCGACCTAGCTAACTGGCAAGTGTCGAAAATCCTGTCACCGTCAGGATTCAAACCCCAGGACCTCCTTGTTAGAGGCACTGTAATGACATCAGTTGATGCCCTGAGCCACATCTCCCGATACGCGACTCGACAGGGGGGTGACAAAACAGAAATAAATGATGAGGTGCCGACGGCGTGTAGATCGACTTACGCAATTAAAGGCAACGCTTTGCGATAGAATAGAAATCATGGTGTTGGATTGAACGATGTCTGGGTTTTGGATTGAATTGGATCTGGGTGCTGGATTGACCGGTGTCTGTTTCTGGGCTTGTTCATTAGTCCCTTTAGTGTTCCGTCAACCTCCTGTTAGCGTAGAGTTCCATCCAACTGCTACGTTCATTAGTCTCGTTAATGTATGTTTAATGTATTTTTATCCTGGAGATGGGCATGATTTCTGTCCTGCTGGATGCGTAGGTCCAACTAAAAGCACACAGCGATTTGTTGGAGATTTCTCTCTCTCACCGTACCTCCCCTAGCGGATCATTGCCCAGCCGGATCAAGATTGAAGTTCACGTCTGATGTCTCGGCTTGTGTGCTGATGCTTGCATGCGCTTGTGATGAGGGAGACGATACGAGAAGAAAGAGAAAAGAGTGGTCACTCACGAGCCATCTCCATTTTGATGGGATATTTGCTTCGATATTCGTCTGGTTTTGATAGGAGGAACTACGGAAAACTTCCAATCAGAGCAGCTGGCCGATAGAATTCTCCTCGACCCAGTGGCAGAATTCGATATGGATACCGTGTTCGTATCAGAAATCTTCCATTTCTAGGACCCGAACCAAACGGTCACATTCGCAGCATGATCAAACAAAAGTACATACACCGACAAGAGGTCGACTTACGTTAGATAATGCAACACATTGCTCTGGAATGAATGTTTACGTATTTATTATTTTTATTTACAGACCCTTCAACTGTTCTGGTCAAAAGACTAATTCGTGATGCCCTAATGCCAAGGCAGAAATGAAGATGATTTGGCCAATGATATAGATATAGCAAATTAAGTGCTGGGGAAACGATAGAACCATAAAAAAATCCTGTAGAGTTCTTGCATTGCATATTCCATTTGAGTTGGTCAGGGAATCGAACTCGGAGCTCCACCGATAAAGGCATACACTCAAATCATTATGACATGATCCCCTCTCCCAGTCAGGGGGCACTGGAATGAAAGTGCTCATGTTGCGCGGAATGGAATTGGTATTATGATGCAATTAGTGAAGTTAGAAATGGAATTTGGCAAAGATGCATCTGCTATTACATCGGAACCAAGAGAACGTCTTACGAAAAGGAAGGCTTTTTCTGTAATGAAAAAGGTGTTGAAATTTGAAATAATTGGTACTGTAGTGCATTGAAAGATGAAGAATATAGAATACCCTGCCTAAATAAGAATAAATCCATTATTTCTATTAATCCATTATTTTTTCGTTTTCCTTGTACCACGTGAAGCATACAGAATTCGACTTGATGACCGCATAGGAAGTCCACTTATCTATAAAACTAATTTTTGTCAGCTGGATGTTGTTAAATGAGATGGTAAAATATTTGTAAATTCAGAAAATATGTCTGGATTGTTTTCTTACGTAACTGCTTTATTTTATTCGCATTTTCTTTGCTGTTTCGAAGATAAGAGATTTTATCAATTAAAGTGTGCACTGAATATAAAAAATGCCGTACTAAATAATGTAATGGATATTGATATAGAGCGCATCTTTATGTGGTATCTCTATCAATGCGATTAATGTAAGTTTTATACAGTAATACATGAGTGGAAGGGGACGCGAAGGAATGTTTTCTTCGGTGTTAAGCGACTAACACGCATCTACAAACAATATTAGGTAATTTATGAAAGAAAGGAATATTTCAAAAATTGTTTTGGATTCCTGAAATATGTTTAAATATTTTTGGCATAGGGAGAAATAATGTTAACAACACCTTATCATTTCCACACTTTTTGTAAAATGTTTTATTTTATGATATTATGTGGGTAATCTATACACAAAAGAATTCAAATTAAACAAATTGTTTCATGCACGCAAATATCAGACATTTGTAGATTTCTTAATGATCTTTGGCGCCAGGTCGCGTATTCATGGAAAGGCACCCATCTCATTGGTTTGCAGTCTCATTGAAAGCAGGGGCGCAAAGGGATTCGACGACTGCCAAAGTCGGGCGATTTTCACCGCTTGAAATTGAAATGCAAATTTCTCCGAAAGCGATTGAATGCTAGAAAGGGACTAAATGTAATAACTCATGAATTTAAATCAATGAAGAAGCCGACGTTTGTTTGATTTTGGCGATCCCGGTGTTGTTTTTCCAGAAGCTGTAATTATTATTTGAAAAATGCAAACCAAATTCCTTACCAAGGCATTTGCATTGTGGATGAGAATATTTTTGCTTCGCTATGATCTTCGACAAAAAACTTATTCAGTTCTTCATTTAAAGAGAATATGCTATAATTGTGATTTTTGTAATGTGAATAACTTTTGAATCTGAAAGTAAATGTTATCAATATTTCCTTGCTTTGAACATATGGACTATTTTATCAGTTCACTTTACCGAAAAACTCAACTAATTTTACACTACTTGGAGAGGCAAAACTTTATATTAATTTTTGCATTTTTGAAAATTAACAATAAGTTTCGTGCGTTTAATTAATGAACCAAAATTAACAATAAAACTTTAATTTCATCATATTCTTCTGTAACTGACGGCATACGTGTCTTTCTACTTTTGTGACATTTGATTCCAGAGTTTTTTTGCGACAACCTGCCGTACACAAGAAAAGTGTTCCATAGAGTAAACTTCGACTATCACAACTGCAAATTTGTTATAGTTTTAATAAACATATATTTTAATGGTTATTTCCTTATGGTAATGAATTTGTTTTATGAAAGCCTTATTATTTTCAAATTAAATGAACATGCAAATGTAATATTTGATATTTTTATCCCTATTTTACGTACTTTATTCTATTAATTTTATTTATAGTATATTTATATTTACTATAAAAATACGTAATATTGTAAATTCTATGAGAGGTCTGGAAATTGAGTACATATTGTTAGTGTTAATGTTAACAATGTAAATAGTGTTAGTGTTAACTTAATAAAATAAGTTATCATCATGAAGAAAAAAAAAAGATGTTGTTCAATATCAAAAGTATATTGTAAATTCAAAACTTTTCGATAGCGTAGCTATCTTTATTTACTTTATTATTAGAAGATATCTACCTCAGCAACGATCTTAAGTTAACATCACTTAATGAATGCATGTGCATGAATGAACGTTCCACAAATATTTTGGAAACACTGAGTCGATTTGTCCAAAATGTTTCACGAATACATCTCTGCAGCAAAGAAGAAAACAATATTGAAAGTTAATATTTTCATTTTCATTTTCTTTACGTATATACAACTGCCAATGTACATCTGTGGTTTTGTTTCCGGAAAAGCTGGGCTGTGCAGGAAGGAAACTGGTAGAGCGGGGCGGGCGATGAGGGCGGGGCAGGAGGGATGGCGCTTCTTAATAGATGATTGTTATAAATAAATAACCAAGAATCATTAATAAAGGTGAATCTTCATCACTGAAGGTCGTTCTACTTCAGAACTCATTTCATTAGTGAAAGAGTATTCAATCCGGACGTGTTAACCACGACATCATTAATCGCTTAAGTGTAGTATATCTTATATTGCTGGCGATGCTGTTTTCCCTTGTTGAAATGTGATACTACGGGTATACCTAAAAGGCTGCTAGTGGGTTTCCCCTCGATGTATCTCCCCAACGCAGCACCGGCCTACGCGAGACAAGCTCTAAGCTCCCCACTAATTTTTCCAGTCATGTACGAGTCTCGTATGGTACTGAAGTGCATGCAAATTAAAGTGCATGACAATAAGGAAAGAAAATAAGAAAAGGAAGTGGAGGGAAAGATCGCGCGCCGTTCGAGGAGGTTTTGTTACTGCCCCCTCATTGTCCTGATATTTATAGGAAAAAACACGGAAAATAATCAAACAGAGCAGCCGGCCACTACAACGTTCCTCCAAACAGTAATTGAATTCGACCCAGCTATCTAGCTAGTATTGAATACATGCCACTGCACCGTCGGAGCTCAAACCCTTGTCAAAGATGCAGCGGAGGCAACAATGTTACGCCTGAGCTATCGCACCCGATCAATGAATTTGTTCGTTGGTTGGTTGGGTTGTTGTTACTGATACCGGGCGCGTTTACTATTAAGGTCATTAGTCACGTAAGTGTTAGGCATGGGTTTTCCTCGGGAGGTGGTGGTGAATTCCCTAGCTGGATAGCGAGATCTGGCGCCGAACTACCATCGGCTAACGGGGTTTCCCCAACCTGGTATTTCCCACCAGCAGGGCACCGCCCAAGCCGGGACCAGCTCTCAGCTGCCGACAGGTCTCCCGACATTAGTGGTAGTGTGCAAGTTAGTGTAAGTGCGTTTAAGGGGTGAGGATACGACTAGGATGAGGAAGGAAAGATCGCGCGCGGTCCATGACCCGATTGATAGGCATTCGCCTGGTGTTGATTGGATTCTCCTCCAGGCTGCGACTGAATTCGACTGAGTGTCGAAAACTGTGCCGACGTCTGGACGCAATGAATCTGTAAGCGAGAGGGCTCACCTCTAACGTGAATCCGAGCGCCGCGCCCTGGTGAAGCGGGAAGCGGTAGAGCATGTAGTCCTGCAGCACGCCCATCATGGCGTCGTACGGGTTGCGCATGCGCGAGCGGGGCTTCACCAGCGGGTGCAGCTCGTCCGGCAGGAAGTCCAGGCTCTCGATCTCCGTCAGCCCCAGGAGCAGTGGGTACCTGCACACATGGCAGACCAGCGCGTTTGGCACAGTCGTCGCTTCAGTGATGTGGCGGGGAGGAAAGGAAGGTTTTCTACGATATTAGGGAGTTTCAGCACCACGCGTAAGGTAGGGTCGCTATGCGGCAACAATCACGTGGACCTTGAAGTCAAAACGTCTTACCTTAAGCCTAAAGTACGAACTTTTACATTCATAAATAGTACACGCCTGTTTAAGTCTCTACAGTCACTTTACAAACGACAAAATGGTCGCCTATAAAAACGAAAGGTTCTTTTTTTTCAACTCTGATAAACCAATTCTCATGTGAGGCATTTCTTACTAATTCCACAACTCTGACAAGATAAATTGAAAATGTTGGAAAGGGAAGAAATATGAAATTTGCCAATAGATGTTGAAATATCTTCGGTTTAGGTTATATCTTATATTCATAACCAATGTCAATTCAAAATTTCCGACTTTATTCTCATCGCGGAAGGCCAAAAAATCTAAAACTCCGTGCACAATGTAGATTTGTTGTACTCTTGACTCGTATGATGGTTCAAATGTCTCACCACTAGCGTACACTCTTTGATATATTATGCAACTCGCCGTGCAAAGAAGAGATCTGATACGAGTGATAAAAGAGATATTTTATTTTGCGAGTAGAAAATAATGTGACACGACTGGCGCAACGCTACGAGCGAAATAAAACAACTTTTACCACGTGTGTCACACACTACTTTGTAGTCAGCGTTACTGACATTCAAGCATACAAGTCACCTTGTTACATTGTGGTGGGTAGTTTCTGATTTGATCAGACAGATCAAGTATTAGTTTTCTTTGTTACATTCACACTCTCATATAAACATTTGAGCATCGTCTCCTTTTAGCACTAGTGCTAAAAATTTAAATTTTAGCACGTTTTGAATGACCTAAAAGTAAGTGTTTTAACTAAAAGCTCTCTAAAAAGTACATTCCTGAGTGGTCACGTGACGCCACAACATAAAGTTATTATTCACACAAAGTTGGCGAACGAAAATGGTGCTCTGTTTCGATAATCTCAAAGAGTAGGCTGAAACACATAATAACTCGCAATAGAAACATTTTTAAACGAAAGTAGAAAAATGTTCATATTTCGTGAGCAAACTTGGTACATTCATGCAAACAGACTAATGTTCTTTTTGCATTTGCTTTTTGTTTGGCATGACCTTTCAGTTTCGGCAGATTTCTTGTCTGCAGTGAAATAGCTGCAACTAAATCAAATGTCTTAGAAAATTTTGCAGCTCTGATATTCTAGTAGGTCGTTTGGTTTGTGCTTTTAATTTAAAGAGGCCTCCAGACCAATACTTTTCTGGCAGACTAGGGAGTTTACTTGATTTTTCCATTTCTTTCACTTTTTTGCGTTTCTACTCAATCTGTATCCATAGATTTGCGAATAGAATGATACGCCTGTACTTGTCTGCGGTACAGTACAAGTTATTTAATATTGCGAACAGAAGAACAAGAATAGAATAAGACTTATAAATACTCGTTGCCACAAAAATACATTAGAAGAGAACTCCCCCTTTCTCTCTCTCCCCCTCTCTCCCCCTCTTTCCCCTCTCTCCCCCCTCTCTCTCTCCGCCTCTCTCTCTTCCCCTCTCTCCCCCTGTCTTTCTCCCCTCTATCTCCCTTTCTCTCTCCCTCTCTCTTCATTCTCACACAATTTTTGCAAGTTCTCACCACGATTCATAATACACATTTTTCTCACTCATCATTTATAGGTTGTTTTATTTAATTGTTAGTCCTACTCACCTTTCTATTAGATAGTCATTATAACAATTATTTGCAACTATTTTCTTGTATGTTGTATCCGCTTTGGCAATATCAGGTTTATTTAAATTCCTACTATATCTAATGGAATTCTGTGTGTCAAAACCCTATTATCTACATTACCAATAGGTTTACTTCTCAACAACTTCCTTTTGTGTCACAATAAAATATTATCTCCAGGTTTTTTTTGTCAACATCACTTTTTTAAAGCTTGCTTTGCCTTGCTTGTTCAATGCCTTCATACTGGTAAAGTTCCGTTTCAACATTTCCAAATACGCCAACTTGATGCATCTACTTACAACAAATTGTTAGTACCTATCCAATTCTAATATTTTTATCAAGCTTTACCCTTTCAAATTGATCTTTCCTCTCTTAAAGTTGCACCATAACGCTCTTTAAAAAAAACAACGAACAAAACCGAACCGGTTTACATTCACCCATTCCCAACAGCTGACTCTTTCTCTTTCTTCCATTCTCCATTCTCTCATTTCAACTGAGCAATTCCCTCTCATCCTGCAGCCGTCTCTTTATGCCTGCTACTGCATCCCAGAGCCGGGTCGTATCTCCGTCCTGCCTTCCCCGGGCGCTGCTCGTGCTCCGGGCTTCCGCGGGACCTCTGGCTGCCGGCGCCGCGCGCCGCCCTCGCCGCACGTATGCAAATGGATCGTCGTCTGCGCGCTATTCACGGAGCTGAATGGGAAAGTGGCGAAAACACGCCTCACCCGCATCGCTCGGCGCTCTCCCAGGACGCGGAGTCGAGTCGAGCAAGTATCCGACCCCGCCATCTCCGCCGCCGCCGCCTCCGCCCCAGACAACACCACTCCCACCGCCCCTTCTGGCGGCCTCGCCGACGATTCCCCGACCCCCTCACGTCAACACCGACGTGAACGTCACCGTCACCACCGCCGTCACCGCCGCCGTCACCGCCTACGTCACCGCCTACGTCACCGCCTACGTCACCGCTACGTCACCGCTACGTCACCGCTACGTCACCGCTACGTCACCGCCTACGTCACCGCCGCCGTCACCGCCGTCGTCACCACCGCCGTCACCACCGCCATCATCGCCGCCGTAACCTTCACCATCACTGCCGCCGTTGACGCCGCCGACACTGCTGCCTTTGCCGCAGTCATCCCTTCCCTAAGCACCGCTGCTGGCGACCTCGTCATCTCCGTTTCCTCCCACCCTCCGTCGCCTCTGCAGCTGTTGCTGCTGCTGACCTTGCTCCCGTTTCTAGCTCCCGCCGTTAGTTTCGTCCTTTCCAATTCCCTCATCTCACTCACTACGCTCCTTGCCTCTCTGCACATGCAATGCTGTCGCGTATAGAGCGATTTTTATAGGAATGGACGGTTTTGACAGCTATTTCTGACATCACAACTGAAGGTTCTGTGGTCGTTGTGTCCTGCAGCCCATTGGAATCTCCTCTGTTCATTCATTTGTTTGCAGTTGGCTAACTTGTAAATGGCTTCATACGCTTCCTTTTGTGGTGTCCTCGTCCGACGAAAATATAGTACGCTACTAGAAATATTTGAAATTAGCTAGTTCAGTGCTAGTGTGCTCTTCTGTAAAAGATCTTCATTTATATAAACATTACATTGTGTTTACTTTTTGTGTTAGAAGTATTTTGTTTATTTGAAAACAAAGTCTTGAATTTCAGACGCCTACTGAAGCGGGTTTCCTGCTCCTGTGTGGGAAAGTGGCAGTCTGTGATCGAGAACGTTCCGTGGTTTGTGTGTTATCAATTTATTTTTTATGTAGGGTCACCGTTGTGAACCATGATAATCTATGATGTCTTAACGGGAGCCATGTATAAACATAAACACTTTACGAAGAGTCGTTGCTGAGCAGTTGTCGTGGCTGAGGTATACTTCTCTGAATTTCATGTGATGTTCACTTGTTTAGCGAACTGCCATTTTGGTTCGTTCTTAGGCGGATTCTGCTGTAACTACTCTCCCACCTCACATACCCATCAGTCTATCGTAACGACTCTGTAGCGACACTTCTGTATTCCATCCCCTCCTTCCAAATTTGTACTCCTACACTTGTACGCATCACTATACGTGTACAAACATGCCGGGAGATTTGAGCTTGTTCCAACTTGGGCGGTGTAGCTCTTGAGGAGGCCTGCAGAAGTACATCCGCAATCTGTCCAATAGTTTGGCGGTGGATTTCACGTCCCATCGCGGAAGAAACCCTGCCACCTACCAGGATATAACATGCCCTACTCGAGATAAACGATTTAAGTGGTTGACGGGCCTGCAAATTATAAATTGCTATTTACTCCTTTTGTACAGTTATCTCCGGCTGCACCATCCATGCAGCATTCGCCGGCAGTGCTCGCATGCCTGCACCATCTCTGACCTAGCGTTTTCGCCACTTTAGTCAATCTGCTGGATCTACCATCTCGAGGCCGCTGCCATCTATACCATCACGTCGCCCACATCTAGTTACTTTTCTAGAATCATCTTATTTTCGGATTCCACTCCACCGGTTCCGCGTTTTCGTTAATTTCTATATCCCACCTACTTTACCTACCTTCTTCTCTTTCTCGTTACCATAGCTACGTGTCCCACAACGTCACTCCCCGGACCCCGAACTCCCAGTGATGCCAACTTCTCGCTGCTGATGCGCTTCTGTCAGCCTGTTGACAGCGGTTGATTGAATCGTTCTTTCATGTTTTCGAGCACGTCAACTACTGTTATCATTAGTCCCGATAGTGTCGTGACTGTTTTTTTCCTGGGAGGTGGTGGTGATTTCTTCCCTGCTTGATGGTGACATCTGAGGATGTCCTACACGTCACCTCGCAGGAGATTGCCCCTCCTAAGTATCTATCTAAGCAGAGCGTGTAGCGCACATGCATGTGTGTGTGTGTGTTATGGCCGATGATAAGTTAAAGAAGATAAAAGTAAAATCACTGTCCGTTATCCGTTACATGGTCTTAGTTTGCCTGGTGTTGATTGGAGGAAGCACCGAAAGCGATCATACAGTAGCAACCGGCTGCTAGAATTCTCCTCCAGTCATCGGCTGAATTCGACCGTATAAATAGGGACTAGCTAATACACCACCGTCGGGACTCGAACATAAGATCCTCCCGTTCCTAGTCGCAGTGGAGAGACGAGCCTCCGAGCAAAAAACGCAGTGAAGACGCTGCGTTGGGTGTCGCCGCTCTGCGAGGCTCTGGCGAGCGCGAACGAGTGAGAACGAGCGCGAACGAGAAGTAGGATTGTCGCCGGTGCTGTGAGGGACGGGACGGTGCCTTGAAAAGACGGTTTTTCCCAACGCCGCCGCCTTCAGTACTTGGAACTGTAAAGCAAAGTGGGAAGGGAAGAGACGTGTTGAGCAAACTGTTTTCAAAGCCATTTAACTTAAAGGAGAAAATATAAAAGTGTTTGGACGGGTAGTTTCTTCCATATTGCAGTGAAAACATGATACAGTTGTACCAGGACAAGCTACTATTAAATATTAAAGTGTTTTACGTTTCTGACATAATAAATAAATTAAATGGGGTAGTATTTTCATACACCAAACGTTTGTATTCTATTTATGTTTCTTAATTCCCGGTATGGATGAATAATCAGAAAACGCATTTAATTAGGGGCACAGTTAGATAGGACCCGGAAATAAGGTTTGCACAAAATTTTGGTATTGTTAATGAATATTAAACATATTTTAATACTAGTTTTTAAAACTAAAAAGGATGTACTACTTTATTTTTAAATTATTTATGTTGAATTGTTAATATTACTTCAAAGATTTGTAGGTTCGTCTAGTTTAGGAACTTGAAGGCATTAGTCCAGTGCAGATAATATTCCTAGAGAACATAGTACGTGTTTTCATCTCACGAATACATCTGCAAGAATATATCATTTTTTTTAAATATTCTTTATGTTTTATAATGTTCATCATCTGCCTAATGTTTTATTTTACACACGTGTATTTTTGCAATTTATTTTCGATTATTGTAAGATATATTTATTTATTTATTTATTTAATGTTTAATATCAATGTCGAATGTCTTTCTGTTATGATGTAATAATAACAGATGATTTCGTGTCATCACAAACGATAATTGGAGTTATTGAAATAATATGATTATGTTAAAGAAGATCGTGCAAAAATTATGTTTTATTACAATGTAATAAAACGATATATTTTTTTGTAAAAATATCATGTATTGTTGAAGAATATAATGATGTTTTGTAGTATATAAAAGCTCTTAAGTGCAAAATATTAACATTTAGGCAGTAACTTCATTCTTGAAAACAAAAACATCAGTGTATGAATGAAATAGAGCGGTTTTACTGATATTTCAATCGCTCCAGAAAAATTGTTTTAATACTTCCGTTATAAATTGTGTCTATTTTGATTGTATATCTTAAAATATATGAATTTTCAAAGCAACTTGTTAATTACCAACCTAATTAATTACTTTTCAGAGAGTCATAATAGTTTTGTTTGCCAATTACACATTGTAACATTATGGTTAACGAAACAAATATTATCTCGCAGAGAATGAATATTTCTCTGTACACTCAATCTAGCGACTGGATTTTCATTGCACAACATTAGTTACTGAACTGTTATGAAAACTATCATTAATAAATGTCACCTTATCAGTGATTGTTTAGGCTAAAGAGGAATATATAACACGTTTGATTTCTGACACATCGGGATGAATTCAAACACACACATATCTGGGTGACCTTACAGTACAGGTCGTCGTGGGCATGACAGTTGGTTTTGACATATCGCCTTTCACGACGGTTCGCGTTTTTCCTCCACAAATGGAATTATAATTTATTGATGTATTATTGAACACCATTGAGCGTTGCAATGTTTAAGGGAATAGAATAATATCCATAACAAATTTACGCTTAATTAATTAATCAAGAATGTTACAATACGAGAATCCGTGAAAATTAATTACACATTAATATATTTTATACAAATGAAACAGCTTGAATTGTATAGTCATGTACAAATACCGGAAGAAACACGGCTTCCACTTAAATGTTTAAATAGGATGCCTGTTGGTAAAAAAAAGAAGTAGACCGAAAATAACATGAAAACATGGTATATTAAAGACAATCAAGGGGAAAATTTAAACAAAGAAGATTGCAAAAATATAGTGGAAGAAATTAATGAAAATAATCTAACAAAAACGTATAATGGTTTTAAGTGACTTTATTGCAATACATTGTAATGCTATTGAATAAATAAATGAATTTACGCTTGATACTAAGTGATATTTATTTTGTAGAATAGAGATTATTTTGTGGACTACAAATAGTCTGCATTTAAAACAATAAAGTTTTAATCCAAAAAATTAGTTGCTTATTTCATCTTTCCGAAGAAAAATGCAAAATTTTGATGAATCAAAATGATGCACATACTTTATTTTATATTAAATACTTACAAGTATTTGGTAAAAATAACTCAATATATAATAATAATAATAATAATAATATAAAACTTGAAAATTTCATCTATAGTTCAATTTAATTTCCAATTCATTTTTAGACATGTCTGGCTATTATTTAACAAGACTGATATTGTTATTGAATGACAAATGCTCATGACAATTTCAATAGAATATGAATTATTATTTATTGAGATCATAACATATTCATGAAAACAATATTGATCATAACTTTACGTTTAACAAGGAAGAACAATTATTTTGTCAATAATGAAATCGTATATTAATTGTTAATCCAATTTTTAATCTCTTTCACGAAGGAAATAATTTTATTCATGGCGACTGTCATCATCAAAACACTAGCACACGCGCCAAGACACCTTCCTATTTTCCAACCCTGTCATTGCTCAAAACATACCAATTAAATTCTTTATTATTTCATGAATCGCCAAAATTTTTGACAATTCTTCAATTTATTTCTTCTCTTTATTTGACAAGTAGTTAAGCATGGTTATAATTGCTATAAGCTCATTAATAGGTCCTGCAATGTCATCTCGTATTACTTGTTTCAGCATATTGTTTGGGCAAGAGAATCGTATATTCTTATCTCTCTTATGACACGACTCTGTTAGCACTTACATCCTTTAACTTTTAAACAAAATCCTCTTTCACTGTTACCATGTACTCTGTTCTATCTGTAAAAATGTCTTTTTACATCAAATAAGTTATATGCGTTTCTCTAGAATACGCAGTCGCAGTAGAAATTCATAGATGTGGATCTGTAACTACTTTATATCTTGGAAGGACAAACTGGTACACATTGATTCTCTAGAGCAGCCGAAGGATTAGAATGCAAAAAAGGGAAAGAAGCTTCATAAAAAGCCCTTAGAAACTAACATTTGTGAATGAATTTCATTTAATGTATTAATTTCAATTACAGAAATAAAGTTTTATCTACTACACCCAAATGTTAAATGACTCTTGTTACAGACTTTGAAATGAATAGAAGAAAACATTATGAAGTGTTTTTGGAATTGTTACGAATTGAATTAAGCACATCAACAATACATAAGCGTTGATTTTTTATGAGTAAAAGGCTTCGATCAAATTTTATATTGAAAATGTCTTGACTGGAATGAAGGCATCATCTATTAAACAAAGGAAAAGGAGTGCAAAAAATAGAGCAATGCCATATTATGCGTAGAAATTGAAGTGTATGCCTAAAGAGATAATCAGATAACACAAATCAGTATTATTAAACTTTTCCAAAGATCAACTTATACATTTTGATAGTTTGCATCTATAGATGATTTATTTTAGAAGAATTGTATTTTTTTAAATGTAGATTTATAACTTTTTAATGAGAAGAACAGCATTACTCCTCAGAAACATTTTTCATTTCTTAACAGATTGTTAAGCATCTTTTAAACAGTTACACATAGAATCTCTTTGACAAGAAACAACTAGTATCAGTTTGTAATATACTTCATTTAAATGCCAATAAAATGTAACCATTAATGACTACACCATATTTAATGACACTAAGATCTTGTTAGCTGTGATTCATACAGAGTATTGATTATCAGCCATACAGCCACCGAGATGGGTAATGGGCGACGTTCCATTGCTAAAGGTGGAATACCAGATGACAGGCTTCTGGACGGGGGAGCGCTTGTCAAAGGTAAATGGTTTGCTGATATCATGGTTATGTGTCAATTCCGCGTAGGTGCAGCCACTTCATCGGCGTGATTAGTGTCTCCTAAGATGGCCATGATTGCGGTTGACAGCGTTCCCAAACTGGAGATGACGATCTAATATCATCTATCGGAGATAGGGTAAGAGAGAAATGATTGGATAGACGGAACTAATGTGATCGTAATAGAAATGAATAGCTGATTTGTAACACTTAAAACACATACATGGAAGTCTCATAAAATTGGGAATAGCACGTGATCGTGCACGGTCTATGACTCGTTTGTTAAGGTACTAATCTCGAAATTATTTTCAAAAACCTGAAAACCATCAATTGAAGCAAATAAAATTCTTCTCCGAAGAGCCATTATTTGATGTCGAAGTATATAGCTTAAGTCAAAAATCCTTCGTCAGTTCTCAATAGAACCTCCAGAGCAAAGCCGCTGCGGAAGGATAGATGCTGCCGCTGAGCTATCGCAGCTGGTGGGATTTCGCGGACATTGGGGGCGCGGGGGAGGCCGCGCACCGGATGCCAGAGCGGAGAGGCGGACGCGCCGCGCCTGGGACGAGCTGTGCCGGAGGCGGAGGTGTAGGCGGAGGCGGACGCGAAGGCGTTGGCGGAGGAGACGGAGGAGGTGGAGGTGCTGGCTGTGGCGGAGGCGGTGGTGGAAGCGGAGGCGGAGGCGTTGGCGGAGGAGACGGAGGAGGTGGAGGAGGTGGAGGCGGAGGCGTTGGCGGAGGAGACGGAGGAGGCGGGGACGGTGGCGGTGGTGGAAGCGGAGGCGGAGGCGTTGGTGGAGGAGACGGAGGAGGCGAAGGCGTTGGCGGAGGAGACGGAGGAGGTAGAGGCATAGGCGTTGGTGGAGTCGCTGGTGGAGGTGGAGGTGGCGAGCTGTTGGGGCAAGGGTGTGAGGAACAACTGGGCCGACGGCTCCTGCGTCCGTGGGTACATAATACACGAGATGGATGACCCAAGGGATCCCCTCGGCGGCGTCTCAAGTGCCGCGTCGCTCACCCCACCCCCACCCCCACCCCACCTCCATCCTAAACTCACTCGCGTCGCCCATCTCAAATGCCTGTCGCTCGGTTCAAAACCCTCTCCCACCACCCCATCCCACAACCCCCATCCAACCACCCCAATCCAACCACCCCCAACCATCCACCCTCATCCAACCATCCCCATCCCTCCCCCAGCTCACCCCCAACCTTCCCCACCCCACCTCTCCCCACTCCACATCACCCCCAACCACCGCCACCCACCCCCACCCCACATCCTTTTCCAAATCCATCCACCCCACCCACGCTAACCACCACATCCATCCTCTCCCTCCACACCACCCCCTCCAACCCCTCACACTCACCCACCATATACCCCCACCCCACCCCAAACCTCAACCCCAATCTCATCCATAACCTCGCCTACAACCTCATCGACAACACCAGACAACTCGCCCAAAACCATACCAGAACCCCTAACCTAACCCGCGTCGTCCGCCTCAAGTGCTCTGTCCCTCACTTCCTCACCGCCAACCCTCCCGAACCTAAAACCGCTCCGTCCCCAACCCCATCACTAACCCAAACTTCACCCGCACCCCCCTCTCACCCGCGTGCAGCTCCTGTCTTTGCAAACAAGCGTCAGAGCCCATTTTCTCGAAACAGTTTCGCTTTTTTTGCCGCAAAAAGAACCCTTTACGTCCTCGGACGGTGCATCGTCTCATGTGCAGCGTTTCCAGCTATCGCACGACGTAATGTCCCTGCCGTGACGCTATGATCAGGTTGTGTTCGCGTCTCGCTTTTTTTGTTAAGACTTTCCTGGGAGTATTATGAAGCTGGGTTATTTACGTTAAACCTCCATACTGTACCATATTCACAACTCATTCGACCGATATAAAATAAATGGAATCTCCCAACGGAATATTGAATCGTATTTTGAGAGGATTTTATGGCCGAGTGCAGCTCGAGTGCGAAGAGGTTCTAAAAGTCGCGCAAAGCGAACCAGAATCCCCGCTCGGGGGCCAGAACATATGTACGCGCGTAGCAAATCACGGTTCATGCTGTCCGAAGTTTTGGATTCATTTTGTGGTTGGCCACTTTATTGGAGATACGTTCCAAGTGGCTGTTTCATCATGTTAGAATTTACGTATCATAATGCAATATGTGAAATGTTTTTCCCCTCATTTTTGACAGCTGCTATAGATAATTGTATTGTGTTCGCATAATTTGGCATATTTTTGTGCGATATTGATGAGAATCATCAGATTACACATTTGCAAATAAATACGTTAACTCTGATGTTTGAATGAGAAAACGTACTATAATAATATTATAAACTTGAAACACCGAACGCACACACATTCAATTGTTATACGTTAAGAGGTATCATTAATGATTAAATTCATTATAATTTTTTTTACTTCAGAAATATTTATGTAACTTTACACCGTTGTGTTTGTTTTTCATAATCTTTCTTTGTTGAAAAATGTATATCTTTTTTAGTACATCTACATCATTTCATCTTATATAACTTCTTAAGTAGTTAAATTTGTAATACGCAAATAATGACTTAAATTTGGAGTTTTGTATTACTCTACATTGTCATTGACTACTTAAATAACTATTCAATTAACAAGAATGAACATATCTTCATGAATTTGTATAATCTGACTGATAAATAATACATGACTTTTCAAGAATGAAGACGATTTGAAGCTCAATGTAATTTCACCTTTCCTGACCGAGCAAGTAGCTTTAAATTGATTATATTCTAATTTAATTAGAGACCTTTGTTCAGCCTTATTATGTGGGTAACGTGATTTACAAATTTTATATCTCGAAACACGTTTAGAGAAATCATATTTACCAAAATGAACGTAAAATTGCAAACCAACGTTTCTCTTTAGTGAACGAACGTGCTATCGGACGACAGGAACAAAATATCAAAATAATTAATGGCTGAAAGATTTGATTATGATGTTAGTTAAAAGAACAAAATGTATTCACGTAAAATCTGATATTCATATAACGATATGACGTAACAAAATCATGACGAATCACAGAGATGAATCAACAGGATAAACTTAATGAAGACTAGTATTAAAAGCAAAGGATTGCGTGTGCTACAATCATGGGGAGCTAAATGAGTAATATATTTAGATTCTCTTTGAAAGTTGAAATGAATGATTAGACTGTGTTCCTTAGGTAGATATAATCTATTTTCAAATTTTTGATATTTAGAAAGATTATCGTTCAGTTTCGAGGATAAAAAAAATTCGATTGATCTAAAAAACATCAATTTATGATCGGATGCAAATACTTGATTGGCTTATTCTTGTGAATACTTTTAAGATTTTTTACATCAAATAATTTTGTTTTACGTAACATTATTTTCTGCAAACATATTCTCAGTCTACATAGGTGTTTTCTCAAACAATACATTCCACGAATCAGAGTTCAATAATTATTGTACAAAAATGTATGAAAAAGAGATATGAAATTCACTCATATTATAGAATTCTTACATCACACTTCAAGGAAATGTGATTTGTTGCTCACTACTTCTCTTTCTATGTAGAAGAATATTTCTTGCTTTGTGTACTACCTTCCTCAGAGTGTTTGCGGATGTACATGCAACTATTTTATTAGGTGTTTTATTATGAATTTTTCTCATTATTTTCCAGAGATTCCTTTGTATTCCAATTCGTATACGTCCTATTGCTACTACTCTTTGTTTGCAAATTATAATCTTTTAAACACTCTGTAGTAATGTATCTTGTACTGAATGTTTAAACACTCCATTAATCATGTATATTCACTGTTGTAATATATTACTTCTGTAATGTATTAGAATACATGCTATTTATTTTTTTTAATTCTTACAATTTTATAGACAGGATCACTTCCGTAAAAATCAGGTTTACATCAGAACAAGCAAACGTTATCCAAACATATTCCATCCTTTTACCCTGAGCCAGGTAAAAGTCGTCGGGTTCTTTGTCTGCTTTTGACCACCTTCTGAGGGGAATGCTTCACGAATAGCAAATGGCCACCTCGCCCGTCTTCTCACTTCGCTCACTCGCGGACTGGAGCGCTGCGCCGGCGCATGTGCGAACTGCAGACACTCGTAAATGCCAGGCCGTGGGCAGCAGCACGTCCCCGAGATAAAGGTGCCACGCGCGGGAGGCGACGCAGGGAGAAGGGCGCCGGGCTTGCGTACAGCAAAAGCTGCTCTTCCCTCTGGAGGACTGAGCGCGGAGGTTGATTGGTTGATTACTGGTTATTTCGGGTGCCAACGGCTAAGGCCATTAGTATCGCATGTTTTTGTCTCAGGAGGTGGCCATGATCTTCCCGGATGGCGAGATCTGGCGCTGACCTACCGGCGGCAGCTGGGTTTTCCACAACCCAGTATCTCTCACCAGCCGCGCTCCCGCCGGGGCACGGTCTAAGCTACCGTCCGACCTCCCGGCATTGGTGGTAGTGTATTGCACATAAGTGTATGTGTGTGTAGTACGTATGGAGTGAGGGCAGGAGAGGGATGAGGTAGGAAAGATCGCGCGTGGCCCGTGGCACGTTCGTTAAGGTACTGCTCCGGCATTCTCCTGGTATTGATCTGAGATACCACGGAAATGTGGTGTTTAAAGCAGCTGGTCACTAGAGTTAACATCCAGACCGCGACTGAATTCGACCTCACTGAATAGCGAGAGTCGAAATTCCGCTACAGTCGGAACTCGAACTCAAACACCTCTCGGTCACAGACGCTGCAGAACTAGCGGCAATGCTGTCTCTGAGCTAAGCTCAGCCGGTAGATTCACCGAAATACTCCATTCTCCATATAGTCATGCAGGCAGAAAGCCTACATGTGTCGATTTAACCTCACTCAGGGTGGGATCCTTCCCAGTTTGTTGAGAGCAAGTGACATGACGTTCGATACGCCTCGTCCTCCAGGTAGGTTGTTGTTAATTTTGTGAATTGTTTAAGACCATCTGATCACTTATTTGAGGTAACAAATAGGCGGTTGATAGGAACAGATAGATATCGTGGGGAAGGTGAAGCATAAGAAGATATTATTATACAGTTGTTTCGATCCACCGTTTGAGACAGGTAAGAAGACATTTTCGCATCTTGAACGGCTGGTTAGAAACTTTCTAGTTTTTTACAACCAACTAATCTAATTTAAAAACATATTAAATTAATGAAAATATTTTTAAGCCTTTTTGGGCTGATTTCACCCGAATGTAACTCACATAACACTAGATGGAATTTTTATTAGTCGATATGCACAGAAGCGTTATAATTGTTCATGTGAATATCCTAAATGTCTATTAATCGAAATCAAATAAATGGTTATCGCCAGATTCACATTCAGAAGTATTTTACTACAACAGCTCAATGTATGTTTATATTTTGCTACTTATCATAACATTACGTATTCAATTCATTTCATTTTAATAGGGAATAGCAAGCATAGAATTATTGCTTTTGCACAACTACGTATATTAGTAACATCAATTGATTACAGTTTGCACTAAGAGAAATGAAAATAATTTGCGAGGATCAGAGGACGATTTGTAGTGCAGTTGTAGATTATTCTGCTTGTATCATTGAAAACCATTTTTCTCCAGAGTATACCCAGGTATACTCTTGAGAAAGGGGGGTAGCATTGACGGACTGAAGGAAGAGTGTAAACCTTTAAAACCGCGACCTTCGTTTACAAAAAGTATTGAAATTAATTTATTAATCTTAAATTCCTTTATATTCACGTGCATCCCTTCTGTGTTTTCATATAAACACAAACAATAAGCTTCCAGATCTCTTCTTGCTGCCTGTATGTGCTTTCTTTAGTTTTATCTAACGTTTTGAATTTTCATTTCTTGGATTTGTTTATCAATCTGACTAGTTACGTAAATAACGGTTGTGGTTTTTAGAATTAGTATTTCCGGAATGTCAACCTAACCTCATCTTATCTTATATCTTTCAAAGCCTTTAAGAAACCACTGCTTCGGTGATTCTACCTCACTGCAAATCTATTTGATGGTGTAGAACAGGGCTCACTACGTTTCTACTCTTTGGAACTAAGGCCAATTTACCTAACCGATGAGACCCTGCGGCACGACTATGAAAAATTGTAAGTACAAATTCCTAGTAATGGGAAATACATCCATGACATATATGCTACTGCTACTCGCTTCATCCTGTGACAATGTTTCGTACGTAGATGACACCGTCGGAAGTCTAAGATAATACACCAAATTATCAATTCTCATTGCCTTCAGATGGTTATTCTCGCCACCCCAAAATTAGGTAACAATAATTAAACAATGAATTCTATCGAGAAAGGTATTTCAAAAGATAGCTACGGCATACAGTTTTCGAATGAAAAAGCTGTATAGTTTTAACTTACTTAAAATATATTTATCTAACAGTTCCATCACTAACTCTCTAAAAGTTCGTAGCACCGCAAGTTATCTCCCCAGTGGGCCAACACTCGAGCTGAAACTAGCTCTACCCTGCTGACTGAGTTTCCAAAATGTGTGGTGTGAAGTACATATAAGTGTAAAATAAATTTTGTGAGTAAAGAGAGAGGATAAGACAAGGAAGAGGAAGGAATGGTCATTGATGGATTGTTAGAGTACTACTCCGGCATTCGTCTTGTATTGATTGGAAGAAATCACGGAAAAGTACTAATCAGTGACGCCATCCGGTAGAATTCACGTCCATAAAGCGGATGAAATCAATCTAGCGAAATTGATACAGTCGAACATTTCGGCTCCATGGAGTCTCGAATTGTACGACCTCCTGATCAGAATCGCTACAAAGACTAAAAAAGTGCTAGATAGATAGATAGATAGATAGATAGATAGATAGATAGATAGATAGATAGATAGATAGATAGATAGATAGATAGATAGATAGATGGATGGATAATTATTATCAAGGAAGGTATTTCAAGGGATAACTACGCTATAAAGTTTTCGAAATGCAAAGCTCAATAGTAGTAAATTATATAATAATTTTTATCTAAGAGTTCCATCACTAACTCTCTAAAAGGTCATAGCACCCCCAGCATCAGAGCAAACGCGTCAAGTGCAGGCAACTATTTCCTCCTCACCAGTTGCTTCCAGTGCTCCATATGGAACCTCAACAACCACAACTGCCTCTCCACATGTGAGCATCGCGTGGCGTCGTGTGGCATAGCATCGCGTCGCATCGCCCGCGGGCGGGGGGGACACCGGGCGATCGCCCCGGCGGGCGCACAATGGCGGCTTAGCGAGGCGGGGCGGGCGCGTGCTCCTTTGTTCACTTTTACGGCGCTGCTCCGATACCGGACGTGTCCATCGAGAAGGATTGTGCGGGCGGCTTTGGCTCAGCCCTAACGCCCTCCCTCTCTTTCTGCCTCCCCCTCTCCCCCCTCGCGGGGTTTCGCTCATCGGCTCTGGCCTCCCCCGCGCGTCCCGCCCGCGAGCAGCCTCGAAGACTCTCCGTTGCCTCGCTGTACTGCGCCAGGAAAGACTCTCTGCAAAGACACCACTGTCGCGAGTGGTTAACAGATAGGGAAATCCTACATCAACTCTTGGTGTCTCAATTCAGAGAAAAAGCCTCGTTTCAGAGACTATATTTCGATTAGTTTCCAGATTTTTTTTAGTTTTCTGTCTTTGGTTTATGGTTTCTGTCTATAATTTTCTGTCTTTAAATTAAGGGACAAATACAGTTTGACTAATTTGTGTTTAGATTAGACGTATTTATTATAGTTACAAGTCCGAGGCAGCGTTAATCTTGGTGAGAGAGCAGGGCGCGTCTTTGCAAATTGGGCGACATCGTCCATAACGATGTAAAGTATGGCAAATACTGATGAGGTGTTGTTGGATTAATTCATTATTTAATAATAGAAGTCATCTTTGTAAACTTAGATTAAGTGATTGTGTATACTTTATGACTTCATTCATTGAATAAATGTAATACATCTTAAAAACTAAGTGGCTTCCATTATTTGAATGTGCGATAGCCAGAACGGTACAAGTGCCATTGAATAAATTGTGAGAAATCTATGTATTTATGTTAATATTACTGTAAAGTCGTAAAGCTTTGTTTCATCATTAACACCAGGCATATCAATTGTTCATTAAAACCACGAAAATTAATTGCCACTCAAATATCTCCTAAAATAATCACGTTTTTCTCATCATTTTTAAAATGTCACATATACCGCTCCGAATTTCACTCATTCATTTCATTGATGAAAAGTTCAACACTCGAGTGCAAACGCGACAGACGCTCTTTGAAGTAGGCCTCGGCATCCGTGTCCGCACTCGAGTGGTGCACCTTCCGTGGTTGTTCGAGAATGTCGCCCAGTCGCCACACCATGTCGACGCTCTCGCTAAAGTTCACGCTATCTAACGTGTAAGTACAATAAAAATGTTTGGTTAAGCACTATTTCTGATTTGAGCCTTTCTTCCCTGCCATTAATTTGGTACAAAATACCCCTCTTTCCTAACAACTCGCGACACTATGCTGGTGAGAGTGTCAGTGTTGGAACTTAGGCGGCCAAATTAATTCAAATTTGGCGCCATACTGTGAACTGAAGCTTTTTGATAATTCTTTGAGGTTATTTAAGAGAAAAGAACTTACATTTCATGTGTCACGACTTCGAGATAGTTTTAATTTACCCACAAAACCCGAGAATTCTCTCTCACATGGGGCAAGAATTCATTTGTATGAAACTCTTTGAAACAAAGTTTGAACGTCTTGCAAAAGAGGCCAAGAGATCGCACCTGCTCTTTAGCACCGAGCAGACAGCATGGCACATTGTCGGGAAACTCCCATAATTCAACGCCTTTCCAATAAGACGCAACGAGATCACATTGTTTGAGAACCTGGCGTTGCGAGCAGTTTCGTAGCGATCCGTCTCACTCGTGTAGAGAAGCTAAGAAATATGCGAATTGGCCGCATTGAAAGTTGATTTTCTACTTTGGCAAGCATTACGAGCACGATAATTCATTCTCCGTGCACAAGCAGCTTCTAACGCCACAAATAATGAATATAATCCGTAAGGAGAACGTTTATTTTCGTCGAGACAAAAGGAACTATTACAATTTCTTCAATACGTAATGTTCTGTCGCCGAGGCGCTAAGGGTCACAATTTTGTGACATTTTACAGAATATTCTCTTCTGACGAGAACACAGAAAGAAGATAAGCAGGATTTTCTTGATGTAGTTTCTCCAAATGTTCTCCTAATCATCAAAGCAATATTTTGCAGCCTCAACAGTCAACAACAGAAATTATTGGATAGTGCGAGCTGCAGCTTGTAGAACCTCCACTCCCATTGGCAATCTACAGAAAGGTAACCCTTCACTTATTTCCTGTAATCCATTGCTACGAACTCAAATTCAGTTTTTAAGTGGTGGTTCTGACTTGGCTCGGTGAGGAAAAATTTATATACATCTCCCATATTTCTGCTTTATCTCTGTTTGTCTCTTTTACACATCCGAAAAAAATGCCATAATATTGTTCATGACTTTTTTAATTTCTAACATATTTTACGTCATATTATACTTATTTCATGAAGAAAATCACAAAATTTGAGGTAGGATAACAATTGCTTTCTGATATATTGTCGATATGATTTTTTGAAATTTCTATTTTTTTTAAATTATTTTCAAAGTATTCTTATTTAGCGTCCAATTTTAGAGTGAATTTTGTTTGTATTAATTTATTTTACAGTTTGAATGTTAATTGAAATACTTTTATAACAAAAAATATATTAAACCAAATGTAAACATAAAAGTAAAAGGAATACAAAAATTGAAAATTAAAAAAAAAAAATGCAATTCATCTCTTGTTCGTGCCAATTACTTATCTATTGAAATATTTAAGAGAATAACTGAAATTAAATTTGTTCCCGAATCATGCGCAGTATTTCTTTTTTTGGACACCTTTCTTCACCGCTATTAGAGAAGCACTCTCCTACATCGCGCGTGTCCTTGTACGACTCACAATAGTTGAACTCTGCCGGTGTCACCCAACCAACACTGGGCCCGTCTTGATCCATTTCCTCGCGAGGCGGCTAGCCCGCCTCTCGCAACGCAACCCGCAGTGCACTGCGCCGCGTTCTCTTGTTTTTGCGCGGGTGACGAGGGCGGGGCGGGGCGGGCTCTCGCGGGGAACGAGGACTGACAGTGCGGGGAGGGATCGTCGCTCGGTGCAATGGTGAGGACGGCGTGTGAAGGCGGGCGGACGTCGTTGGACCGCTGGGCGAGAAAACGTGTGGGTGGCAAGGGAGAGAAACGGCGCCAGAGGGCACCAGAAGTTCGACGAGACCGACGCTGAGCTAAGTGAGCGACTCATCTCTACGGTTATTTTAGAAAGGTAAATTCTGATAGAATAAAAACCCGCATATTGATAGCACACCTCAAACAACAATTAATACATGGATATGAGATCTTAAAAAATGTCTACTGCTAGATTATTTTTAAATAATAAATTATCTAGATGAGATAACAAAGAGGAACTCTAATTTTCATAAATGTGTTTAATTAATTGGAATACTTTACAGAAATGTTTCTTCTTAAATGCACAGTAAATCTATGGAATATGGGTTATTAAGAACAAAGAAGTGTTGAAATGTATCATAATTTACCGGAATGTCGGGTCCTACAGATTCCGTCTTTCCTACAACATTTAGTAATTTGGGTATTTGACATCCTTTTGGATTAAATATTCAATTTTTGATGTATGTTTTACTTATTATGACTGTAAATGTTTAACATAAAAATAAAGAAATAATAGGATTTCCAATGCATACACTTATCGAATATTCATATTCTATAGTAGAACAGTGTAATTTAAGATCTTGTTGTAAATACTCTAAGTTTCATCATATCTACCCGTCACGGAACCTTTGGAAGAACTGAGACACTCACCTATAATGTTTGGTTTATGAAAATAAATACAAATATTAATAATAATAATAATAATAATAATAATAATAATAGCAGTTATGTCATAATTAAAAAGTTAATATTTAAAAACAGAAATGCATTCTATCCTTTTTTGTTACTTATAGACAATTATCAATAATTTAGAGTGCATTCGGATTAATTGCAAAAAAATTGTTGAGTATTTAAGAATATCTTCTTGACGAGCAACCGAGCTTTTGCGAAGCTTATGAGCATACGAAATCCTACGGAACATGTAAAACATTGTCTACATTTCCGAGAAATGAATAAGATGACAGTTACAAAACAACGTATTACCTATGTCTTCCGGAATTAAAATTAATCTTAATATTTTTATTAAAAGATAATATCTAAAAATGATAATATGCCATAAAATGCGATATTAGAGGATACATTATTAAGAGACATAAAAAGAGCTGATTATTTTGATTCTACAGAATAATTAATGAAGGTTCCGTGTGCTTTGTTCAGTGGTTGCAATTTTCCAATAATCACATTCTTCCGGTTAATTTCGGAAGTGGAAACTCATTCGTCATTTCATTCGATGTACATTTAAGCGAGTACGATCGTATGAAATTTAATTGTGTGAAACAAGTATCGACATGGAGCACACAAACTGGAATTGAAGAGATATGTTCGAACACTCGTGAACTTTTAACATTAGGCTTGTAGGTCTATTTCAAGATACAAGAACATTCACTTTCAAAATGAGTACTTAATAAATGAAAGACAGTGTGTGTTTTATATTATTATTGTAATATAATTCGTAAGGAAATTTCTTTCTCCAACAATAGCTACACAGCCACTGTTGATTTTTGCCGGAGTTGCAGACTAAATTTTATAAGTATGACTTCCACTGAAACACAACCAATCAGCACTACAAAAAAATTAACTACAGCGTTAATCATCTAATGAATATATTTTTAATGAATTATTTAATTCAGAATATGAAAATTTAGTTTTGGTAAAAGTATTCAAATTCTATTGACATTATTGGTAATAATTTTTTAAGAAAATATATTTTGTGTAATTCTCATTAAACATTTCTCCAGGAAAATATTTAACTTACCGTATTTAAATTACTTTAACTACCAAGTATTGTTATCCACTTGAATTTCATTCCAATAAACTACCAAGAAATCTATGAAAATAACAGATTTTTGTATGTAATTTTGCCCTAGTATTAAAGCGAAAGGGCAAATTGAATACCTATTCGACATAACTATAGCATATAGTGGTTATCGGTTTATGTACTATATGGGCTATTGTTTCTATGCAATAGTATTAAATTACTCAGGCAGTACATTGTTTTGGTTTGGGTTTATGTAATGTAAATATTGGAAACAGACGTTTAATTAATTCTTCAGATGAACATCTTAATATCTCGTCCAAAATAAACTTTTATCACTTGATGTGTTTATAACCTGCCCTGTTCTATTTAAAATATAAAGTTGTTTCTAGATCCTATTATTTTAGCAAATAAAGACCTACATCATGCATATAGTTGAATGTGACCGGATTTAGTGTTAATATTTCATTACATATTATTCTGTCTCAACTCGATTTTATACTTACTTTTTAGCTAAAAGTAACAAAGCAACATCTCCAAATGCTTCTCCAACAAACAAAAGTGATCAGCAAAGTTTCGTAGCCGCCCTAAAATACAAGCTCAGTGCTGGAAGGCGATTGGTCGCGTTTCTCAGTTCATTTCGGTTTTCCTTTTCCCACCGTCAGAACGCACACTGTGCAAACGCCTCTCATTAACCCTTTCCCGCCCCTCCACATACCCCTCCTCTCCCCCAGCCCCTGGGCGACGCCTACAGAATCGAAGAATTGCCGCATCTCGAAGAATTCGTTTCCAACCCAACTCGACTTTCGAGCGCGCCGGGCCTAAGAATTGATTTCGAGGTCCTGTTTCCGAACAATTTACCACTTACCCGCCCCCGGCCGCTCTTCCTCTTCCTCGTCAACCCCCCTCCCCGGTCGCTCTTTCCCCCTTCTCCTTCTCCCACGCCTTCGTCGCAGGCAGACGGTCCTCACGTTTTTAAAGGCGTTCTGCACGGGTGCAAATGCATTTTAGAAAGACACTGGCGGCTGCCGAAGGCGATGCGAGCGCCAGGGAAAGGCGGTGTAAAGGCTCTATAGAGGCGGCAAATGTGCAAACTAAATTTTCCTGTCTTCGTGCACCCTTTTGGTGTTCACAGTTGCTCCCAGAGGGCCACATTCTTCCTTTTCGTACTTTTTCTCGTATTTTTGGTTTTGCTTTCTGAATTCAGCTTTCAGGTCTTAAGTTTGAACATCTATAACACCCTTCCCTCTCTTATATCATAGTTACTTTCTTTCTGAAATTGCTTTAACAAAATTATCTCCGTAATATCATTTTCTTTTTAATAATTTGTATTTCATATTACTACGTTTATTATTTTATTATAGTAGATGTGTATGTAACTTAACAAATTTATTTCTCGAAGACCTTATACCTCTCTCTTTAAAGTCGAAATGCAATTCCCTTTTCGTATTTGTAACTCTTTAATATTTTTCGTCTCTGAGTTCTCGACCTATGGGACATCCTTCTGGGGAAGCAGAGATGACGTCAATACTGCAAAGATGTTCCGTGGCCCGTCCCCTCACAGATCCGATCAGAGAAGAGGCCGTACGTTTTCTTTGACGAAAGCAAACCGTTATCTATTTCCAGTGGATTCAAGTTTATGCATCCCACTTGTCTTAACGCCAAATCTTTTATTTGGATTAATTACATACACGAAGGACTCTGGTAAAATGATTTGGAATGATATCTGTTTTCAATTTTACTACTTTATTGTAAAAATATCACCTGATTAATATCGAGTGATTAAATTTTGTAGTTTTTAATTTTTGGACATAAAATATTTTCCCCAAAACATTAGTTTCTAATCTTCAAAGACATAATTTGATTCTTAAAAATACATAAAAATACTTAAATCGTGTTTTTAAACAATTATAAAATTCTCAATTTTACTACTTTATTGTATGAAACTTTTAAATTTTTTGTCACCTGAGAGACAGTAACCTCGAGAAAAGTGTTGTAGATTTCATTACCTTCGTTTTTCTTGCAAAATAAAATAACTCAGAATACTTTGAGAAAATCTGAAGACTAATAATGTAATGTAATGTAGATATAAGCATTGTAACAAACTATCATTTTCTATCGATATTTTCTCAGAATTTTGGAGTAAAATGAATTTTAATTGACTATTTCACTCAAGTACCAAATGACTAATGAGGAGAAAAAAGTGGTTCTCACATTAAAAATCCCATCTGTCAACAAAAACCAATATTCCAGTCAGTTTAATTTACTCTACTGCATTTCTTCAATGGTCTTAAGTTCTTTGTTCTTCAATAGTCATATAATTTTACTCTGTAAAAACATAGCGCATTGCTCTATTTTGTGTAAAGAAATAGTGTAAGCATTACAACGTACTGTATGAGCCAAAACACAATGAAGCATTTCGGAATCGTAATTTTGTAATCTACAATTGGGTTAAAATATCTACAAGCTCATATCCAAGAACAGGCCTTTTTTTAAATTACTAAATATTCCTTAACAGTATTGATATCTAACTTACAAGTAAAACAAATATCATTCGACAGTAGTAAGTAAAGTGTGCAAATCATTGTCAAATCGAGTTCTAAAGATAAAGAAAGCATAGATTTCTAAACTTTTAAATGTAGTTTATTTAGTTTATTATTCTTTCAGTATGTATTTCTTCTAATTTCCGATTAAGATTTTATTAACACTAACCAATGTAAACAAACAATTGAAGAATATATTGAAATAGTCAACTAAAAATACTCAATAGTTACTAATGATAAAAAAATTTGCAAAAGTATCATCGAAAAATTAGGTTATTAGTTTGGGTGATTTTAATAAATTGAAAAACCTAAATCAAATTAAACGAGTATCAACATATTTTATAACATCTTGTGGTATATTTTTCACATTGCTTCTTTTCCGAAACGTACTGATAAAGATTTTTGGTGGCTGAAAATACGCACAGTCTATTCTGTTTCGTACTTTTGTCAATATTCTCTGCACGAGATGCAGACGGTTCGGCCCGAGAGTATAATATAGAAATCTTATTCGCTACGAAAGAAGCGCTATTGTGAACCGAACGCGATATTTGAAGCAGCGCAGCAGATGGGGGAGGTCGGAATTTTAGGACACAATCGCCATGTGCTGGAGATACGACGAAAATAAGTACACTTGGCTGAAGTTCTCTTCGTTTGAAATGGAGCAGAAGCGAGAAAATACGGGTTCTTTCAACAGATGTAGTCCCAGAAAATATAAGAGAGCACGTGATGATAGTCTAGACTTGGGTTTAGCAACAGTGCTTCAATTTGCTACACTCGAAGAAAATAACTGAGTTCGAGTGTAAATTATTTTTACCTCACACGTCGCAAGCTGAATAAAGATATTATTTTCTTGATATCATTAGTTCTTTAAGTAACTTAAAACCAAGTGATAACCTTTTTAAAATATAAATCAACAATGTTGGTATTCAAATTTCGTAATTCAGTTATATTTGTTTCTTTGCTCAAACAATACGAAACCAAAAAATATGTAATCCAACATAGCCAACGTAATGTACCAACGAAAATGTCTTCATATTTTATAAGTAAAATTATTTGAAGATACCGTACCTCGATATTTGAGTGCATCTGTAACCAGAGTGGAAAATCAGTGCAGGGTGATTTATAAAATAATACTGAAACCATGAGATCTTGAGCTTTGAAACATTTGCTTACTATTTTTTATCACAACACTCCACCGTATTTTACCAATCACATCAAATACCATCCTGCGTTTCATAAAACACGCCTATTATTTACTATGCGACAACAATCCAACTGATATTAGAAGATAAAATCCAAGAACCCTCACATTCATGAATTGGACACATTCACCTTCAGAGATTTGTGAAAACGACTACCGAAGACAACACCCTCTTTAATTGTATCTGCAGACCGTGGCAGAGACCAAAGGTGAACCAGAAGCAGCAGCAGCAGAAGGGGTACAATACAAGGCGGGAGATACTCCCAGACTTCGTTCGCGGCGAACGATTGCAGGAACGGGTCCCCGAAACGAGTCGGAACGCAACCCTAGCGCCACCGGCCAGCGCAGAGCTCTTCCCTTTCTCGACCAAGCGATCGGCAATTTTCGAAAGCGGAAACAGCCCTCGGAGGAACCGTGAGCCCCACCAAGCTCTCTGCCGCGTATTGCTCTTTTTCACGGGGTTCGACGCCCTCGCGGGCTCTACCCCCGAACGAGTACGACACCGAATATTTGGGGCAAAAATGCGTGAATTGTGATTGCAAAATATGTAATTGCCGCCGCCCTATCACCATTTTTGGAATCAATTACGATCGGAAGTACGTAGCGCAGCGGTAAAAAAATCAAAGTGGTAACTATACTACTGAGTAACAAATGTATTTCAACAATTAAATTTGTTTAAAAAATGTGTCATGTTATTAAAATACAATAGTTACTCATTAACATGGTCACAACGGATTTTTTTATTGTTGCGGAACATATTCAAAGAAATGGTTGTCTCGGTAGCTTAGAGCAACGTCAGGATGCCCGCGTTCGTATCCGGGTCGAGGTGACCACTTCGTTGAACACATTTAATTATTAAGATTTCAAAATAATAATAAGAATGTTTTAACTAAGATTTTAAACTACTTTCTAGGTTTTACAAAAGTTAATCGATTATTAGAGATGACCTTACGAGATATAACACATGATGCTTTTCTCCAATATTAGAATAGTAAAATAGAAAATGCATCGTTTCAATGAATTTTACATTCACCAAAATCTCGAAATCTTTTCTAAAAATAATTTTAACACATTTGTTGCGTTTGTTTATCTCTTTACTTTTATTCCACGTCTAGTAAGCATGTAACGTGTGTAAGAATTCATGTTACGTTATGTTAATACATATACATACATGATGTTAATACACATTAGATATACATACTATATTTAATATACGTGTAGATATCTTACACAATATATAATTATAGGACGTTCTCAATTTAACTTAAGCTTTTTCAAACTAGTCACACTCGCAATTCATCTCGTTGGCAATTCTAAAGTCTTTAATTCTGCATCATTTTATGTGACCCAAAACGTTGAATCCAATAAAATCCGCTTTCATTTGATAGAAATGCACATTTTACTGAATCTAAAAGTTAATAGAGAAGAGCTGTCAAGACTATTGTACGTCGTGTTTTTGTCGCTGTGAAAGCATATGACATTTGCATTGATTTATTACCCAGAGCTGGTTAATGTAGCTTTTCTAGTACTTGTTATGACTGACAGTCAACCATTCAGTGAATGAAATTTGTCACTGTATTACAAAGAATTTCTCACTACAAACTCACAGTTTTCATGTTACTTGCTTTTCTGGTATAGCTATATAAAATTGATTGCTGTGAAATTACAGATCATTGATGTAAAATATTAATTCGTTGTAGACTCTAGTTAAACGTCAATTAGGTAATAGAACAAAGTCTACTAACTAAATAAAGAAATTTCTAAACTAAATTTTATTATTTTTATTTTTATAAAGAGTAAGATGTATTAAGGAGGACGAGGATAATAGAGGCTGCCAAAAAATGTATACACACTTCAAACAAATAACAGAAGCAGAACAAAGCTGCATGCACGCAAACAGAAAATGATGAACACTCATCACCTTAGACTTCTACAGGTATAGTCGTTACAACATTTGCTCGAAATGCCCATTATCTGCGTCAACACACTTTTGAGCACACTAGCAATGAAGACAATTTCTAAAGTTGTTAATTTCATCCACTTGAAAATCAAATGAATTGAAATGCTTACAATATTGTATAATTGCATTAAATAATGGTATGTGTGCATGTTAATGCTTAGAACCATACATCTACTCGATATTTCACGTTCAGACAATTTAAACTGTAAATAATGCAGAATAATATTGATTTTGCACAATGTCTAGGGAAGAAAACTATCAAACCAGTTAGTTCAGGACCTTGTAGAATGATGTACATTTAAAAACGATCACAAAATTGTGGGATTTACGCTCAAAAGAGATTTATACACTAGGGATAGAGTAAACGAGATAGAACTGGTCCCCAAAAGATCTATTGATCCTATGAAAACTGCCAAGACTTCGTCCAAGATGGTCAAATAGCAAATGCATATATCTAAAGAGACTGATCCGTGTACGAGTAAAATAAGACTTTACTTGGAGCGAATACACACAAACACTCCTACGTTAATCAATACCGATATTGATGAAGAATTGGAAACTATAAGGACATCGACTGATGGCACTGCAGTGTTTCTGATTGGAAGGTCCTAGGTTCGAGTACGAATGAGGGCTACATTTTCATCACTAGCTAGGTAGCTAGGACGAAATCAGTTTCGGTCTTGAGTGCCAGTGACAGCATGATATTCATGTCAAGCATTGTATAATATACGTATCCATATACGTAATCAATGCATATGTGACAATAACGGATTTTTTTGTTTTAAAGTGTTAAATATGTGTATATATGCAATCCGGGAGCAAAGCAACGCATGTATATATAATTACTATTAAATTGCAAAGAAATGGTTAAATAAAAATGATCATGCCGATCTATCTATGTTTTCCAACTCATTTATCTCTGTTAGTACATTTAAATCATTTTAGTGAATAAATAAAAGTAAAGAGAGCTAATGTGGTAATCTATTATTATACAACAACTATGCTAATTCAGAAAACATGGTTCTAATTACTTCTAAACCCACAGAGTAATAGTCAGGGAAAAGAAGACAAGAGAGCAGAAGGTGGTATCCTTACATAATTAACGACTGAGCAGTTTACCTTACCGACATTGATCTATTGACTTGTAAAAATAACATTCAACTTTCTTCCACCACTTTCATCCGTCAACAGATACTATTAGATATACACTAGATTAGACACTATTAGAAACACTACGGAACAATCTATTACTGATTGTCTTCATTGTTTCCTTCGAATATTTTCGATCTGTTATTTGTATCTTGTCTTCTTTACGACACCTGCGAGACTTTTTTTCTTCTTTCTGGGATTCGTTTGTGATTTCTTTTCTAAGCAAATACATTCAATGGGAGCACACATTTTTTAACTTATTTATGAATACATACTTATCTTATTAATTATAATATTGATCTTATTTAATTATATCATTCATCGAATGATATTTTGATCATTTATTTACCGTTAAAATGTATTTATTATAAAGGCTAATATTACTAATTATGAAAACAAAAGATTTGAGTTTTACTGTTTGTTAACACTATATATTCAAACTATATAAAATTAAATTTTAAAAATTAAAAAAGAAGGGTGACACAAAAATGAAATTATCACTAAATCACTTAAGAGGAGACATAAACAAATATTGAGATGGTTCATACAAACAATACGATGTCGTGTCTGCACTACAAATAATTAACGAAGTAGAGTAAAAGCAAATCGATTCAGATTTTGTGCAAAACTTATTTACAAGATGTATTTTGGATAGTGCCATCTGGATTTCCCTCTAGAGTAAATTTTATTGGCGATAAGCCTGAAATATAATTTATTTGTTACGAGTCTAACATAATATTATCACATTTTCAATTTAAATATTAGAATATATCGTTTCTTCTTCTTTTCCTCTTTTGGAGATAAATTTAACCCCCACAAACGGGTATGTTAATGAACTGTAGGAATATTACATGATGTATCCGGCAATATGTGACAAAAAGTAAGCATTCATAAAGTTTAAAAGCATTCTTGTAAAAATTATATTTCATTGTAAACTCAATATTGCACTTATTTTCAAAAATGTGTGGAACTATGTCCAAGATGCTCTGGTTAGCCTATTTTTCAAGCGTATTAAGCAGCTATTTTAATTCCCATGAACATTTTGACCTGTTTTCTAAATTTGTTTCCTGCGTTCCAGGACAGTGCGTACAACATTCTTTCATAGCGTACGTGCCATTCTCCACGTCACATGCATTTACCCCCGCAGCAGCGCTCTCCACAATAAAGTCGATGTATCTCATTTGGACAGCGTCCGTTCGCAATTACATCCCCCCGCCCCCTGCGTCCCATTCCAGGCTCTGCCACATCCCACGCTGCTCTGCTCCGCCATGCCCCGCCCCGCGTTGCATGATGCGTTCCGCTCCTCGTCGCCCCCCGCTGCCCATCTCTTCCGGTTCCCACCTCGCTACAGGCTTCTCTCCCTGCCCTACTCCTCTACGTTCCCGTCTCTTCTCTCTCCCCGCCTCTTGCAGTTGTCTGCCTCCACACCTTACTCCTGCCTTTCTCCTTTCTCCACTTATCCATGCTCCCGCCTCTTTCATAGATCACCTGTATGCTCCCGCTCCTCCCTCACCTCGCACTCTATCTATCGCAGCTCCCAGCCACTTCCAGCTTCCCATCCCTCTTCGCATTACTCTAGTCTCTCAATTTCGTCCTATTTTCCCCGTCTATCCCGCTGTTCGTCAGCCCCTCTGATCACGGTCTCCACACTTCCTGCCCCTCTCCACATGCTGTCTCCCCTACCTACTCACCTTTCGCAGTCCCTCGCTTCTTTCAGCTCTCCGCATGTACCCGCTTTTCCCCTCTCAAGGTTCCCCGCTTATTCCAACACCCTAACACTATCGAATCCCCGTATCCCTTCGCGTCTTACCCCTCTGCGCTTTCCAGATTTTCTCCTCTCCTTGCTTTCTATCTGCACTCCACCATTCACGCCCGCTCTCTCCGCCCAACCGCTCCGCACGCAGCACCCTACGCACTGCGCACATTGCCTCCCCGCCCCGCCGCGCCCCGCCCCTCCCCACCATCACACTACGCTCCTACCCGCCCCACCCCGCCCCACCCCGCGCCGCCCCACCCCGCCCCGCTCTGCTCTGCTTCGCTCAACCCCGCCCTGCCATGCCCCGCCCCGACCCGCCCCACCCCGCCCCGCCCTACCCTCCCTGCCCCACCCCACCCCACCCCTCCCCGAGCCACCACACGCCGCCCCGCCCCGCCTTGCCCTGCCCTCCCCAGCCTCGCCCCGCCCAGTGTCCCGTGCCCCTGGGGGTGGGGAGGGGGGCGTAGCTGTGTTTGGACGCACGACGCGTTGCGCTCATAAATAGCCTGATGCAGCGCGTCAAGTCGATTTACCCACACATCGCCTCCCCAGCGACGGCCGACGCCAGAGCCCCACTTTACGTCACGGCTGCCGTTCCGAAAATGCGCTCTAGACGCAACGGCGGGCAGTCCACGAACAGGCTAGGAATCCCATCGTTGCATGAGTAGTGTATCATAGTGTCATCGAGGTTCGTCATGGCTTGAAATAGACACTAGAGGTGCAACCCCAGTACATACTTTCTGGCATGATTACTAACATTTTCTATTATCGAAAATTCAGAGAGTTCAACGAATAAGGGACCTGCATAATTCTATCAAAAATCTCTTGTCCTATCCTTGAAAAATATATTTGTGGGTTTGTGAGAAACTGTTTTTTTATAAATTGCGTAAACGTCAAGCGGAAATTACTATTTTTTAAATGTACCTGATTTTTTGATAGATTTAAGATTTTGATATATTTTACAGATTTTATTTAAGACAAAAACTTCTATTTTTGGTATTGTATTTTTGAAGTGTTAACATTTTTCTATTTTCAAAATACTGAATTTTCCGGAAATGGAACCAGCATCAATTTTTACAATCATTTGTTAAATACAACAGCAAAATCGAAGAAAACGTTAGACGTTTTGAGAAAATAATTGTTAAAAATTGCCTATATTTCACGTATTAATACTAAAAAACTACTCAAATATTTTTGAAAATTTGTACATAACATTACTTTAATATCTTCCTTTGAACATCCGATCTCATTAATACAAATCTCTATTTGCAATATTGTGGTTGTAGCCTGAAAAAGCTTAGAACATTTTCAATTCTTGAAAAATAAGAGATTTCAGCAAATATGTGACTACGTCATTATTTAAAGCGTTTTCTATGCTATTCAAAGTCAAAGTTTAATAAAAAAATAGAACCAATATTGAGAAAAGTTTGTCAATGCTGTTATCACTTCATGTAAAATACACTTAAAATATCAAAATATCCGTTTCAAACTTTTAGGCTTGAGGTTGTTTAAATTGATTTTGAATATAAATTTAGGTAAAAATTGACTGAAGAGTTTAGGAAATTAGCGTAGGTCAGAGACAGGCAAACTATCGTTTGCCGTCAATAGCATTTTTGGTATCAAGTCCCCAGAACATTTTTCTACTGTTCCGTTACCGTGGTCCATAAATAAACTTTTTTTGGTCGAAAAATAGCTGATTTTCAGCACATGTTTTTAATACTTCTGACGTAGTACGGCGATGAAGTAAAAATTATGATAGATATTCCATTTTAAGTTGTGTGTCCGTGGCTTTGTGTGAATTAAGACTACATAAATAGGACAAAAATTGTATCACTTCATTTGATGTTCACTTAAATAATGAAAGCAACAAGAAATCTGTTAAGATGGCTTCACGTGATAGACATCGCCAACGTTTGGTACCCATATTACCCATATTAATATATCGCAATGAAAATGACAATCCCAATAGTGTTAAATAAAAAGAATCACAAGCAATTTAAAATTGAGTGAATATATGTGTTAAATCATCCGGTACCTTTAGATACGATCCATAGAAATCCAAGTCATTTGCTTTCAACATGGCCAGATGTGGTTTCTCAGTTCGTTAATTATTCCGTCACCAACATATGAAGCGAGGGTTTTGACAAAGCTAGCAAGGTGTACGTTCCTAATTTGTCCGCACGTTGACTACCTTTGAGTTTGATCCATGGGCTGTCACACCTGTGCCACACTGCGTGTGCGGCAATCGCTGTGGCTCCACGTACCGACACCTACAATCGCCACGGTCACCATTTCAAACCTTAACACGACAACCAACATCACAATTACGACCACTAGCTTAGCTGCCACCACGACCACTGCCATGACGGCCACCATCTTGACGTCCCCTTGAACCGAAATCGCGTTTTTTTCAAAACATCTGCCCGACCGTCTGAGAACAATACTAGCTTCTAAACTGTTGGTACGATCTTTTCCAAAACGAATATTACCCAATTGATCTGGCTTCACTTGAAGTTCTTCGATTTTGAAAAATTTCCTTTAAATTTTTGGAGTACTTTACGCAGAGACCTTAAGATATTTTCAAAATTTTCTCAAAAATTGCACAATATTTTTCTGTAAATTCTTTTTAGAGTAAAGAAATATACAGTTATAAAGGTGTAATATTCGTCAGATTTTCACTTATAATTCTGTATATTCGAAAATTGTAAAAGTTTGAATTATATTCGGCGCCTTCCTATAACTACAAATTGGAAGAGAGAGATTTTTCTTCGAAATTAAATTTTATTTTCATAATTAATTATTTCATTAAAGTTATGTACATTTTAAAAAATTAATTGTTTCCGAGCAATATTACGTAAAATATGTGCAATATTAAAAAATAACAAAAACAAATATTTCTCAAAAACGGTTCAATTTTTTTCCAACTTTTTAGTAGTGTTAGTGCTAAATGCTCTGTGTAAGATGATATAAATGCCATTTAACTCTATTCTTGTTTTTAATTACACAAATATATTTTTTAACTCGTCTATCAAGGCATAAATATTTACCTTAGTGACGATTTGTTCAGATTCTAATATGTGGTAGAGTTTCTCGAAAATTCAAATGTTTTCTGTGAAAATGAGCAGGAAATTCTCACAAAAATGGCTTCAGATCATGTCTTCAAACTTTTTTACAGATAGTCCTAAATGCACTCTACAAGATGGCATAAAAGCAATTTTTCTGAATTCTTTTGTGTGTGTTTTTCCCCAAATTACGCAAATGTAATTTTCTTTTCAATTTTTTCTCATGCCTGTAATATGCACATTTCAAGCGATTTGTATACATTGCTGCATTTGTGAGTAAATGACATGTTCTAAACAAATTTCAAACGAAAATTTCTATTTATGACGAAGTTTTACTCTTTTGAAATATTCTTAAAATAATAATTCGGATCTACTATTGGGAAACCGAAAAATTGAGAAAATGTCAATAGGGTGTACTTCAATTACTTTAGGTGGCGATAGATGGAATCCGGCTAGAGAATGGGATGAGACCTAAAAGCTAGTGCAGACCAAAGAAATTAGAAAACTAACTAGTACGAGAATGTCTTTGCCATTCTGAAGCAACGCTTGTCATTTATTTGATCACCAACTTCCTACAATTTCGTCCATCATCTTCAGAGCCATTACAAAAATATGCACAATTATTGAGTAAAAGTGGAAAATTATAATAATAAAAGAAAATATTATATTGTAAATTTACTTTGATTTTGGATTCAGATAAAAATTAATTTTGAATTAGTGAAAATAAATTAGCAATAAAATAAAGCAAAATGTATCTTGGATTCATTCCATATTTAATTATATTCATTAAGCTATTTTTACAATATTTTTTTGAATTAATAAATAACTCAATTAATCGATGCAAAAATTAGTCACTCGCCCAGAGAATAATATTTTAACATTTAATTCAAATGAAACTGAAAGAGAGACTTCATATTACTCTACGTAAAGTGATATGCACGCAAATGTGACATGTGCAAGAAAATTGTTTTCAATATAGGAATTGAATATGTTTTTATTCGAAAGTTATTTTTAACAAATTCTTCTCTATGGAACATCAAAGAGTGATAGTTTATTTAGGAAATGTCGGTGACTAATGCATCCAGTTTAATTTGGTTTTCACAGTTTGCGATACAATCTACGTTATGACCTCTGACCTTTCCATCCCAACGTCCCCTTCCAAACTTCTCCGTTTTCATGTATCTCTGCGTCGGTTTGATGCATTAATTTTGAGGTACTACGTTTTCAATATGAACTGCGTTCCCTGCAACGGAGTGAGTTCCTTTGTGTTTGATGAAACAGGTTTCAGTAGACAGTTTTTATTACTTTGAGTTCTTTGTTTTATGTCTCACCATTCCACTGCCGACACAGGGACGTTTGTGCTTGTATTTCGTTGTTGTGTATTTATTATTGAAAGTCTACCGATGTTTCTGCTCAAATTAAATAAACAGACATACATTTAGAAAGCAAACTAATAATAAGAATAAGAACAATTGGTAGTTTACTTTGTACGAAACTCTTGAGCTCACAAATACATTGAAACATTAGTGTCATTGTACTGCGGCATAACCTGTGCTCAAGTTCTTCACGTTGGGAAAAGGAATATTCTTCATGTTGTTGAAAGTAATTTTTCCAAATCTTATCCTTATTAAACCTAACTTTGAATATCAATGGCTAATGTTTCTTTAGTTTTTTATGCTTACATCTGTGTTTTCTGCTTTATTGGGATCGTGTAAATCTTCTAACACTTTTCTGAATGCAAGATCTATTGTTTCTAACTCACTATCAGTTCATTGTTTTATTCTACATTTTTCCTGACACATATTAGTTCTACATTTTCGTATTTTCTACTAGATAACTCAATATATATTGTTTCATATTTATAATGACTTATTTTCGTACACTTTTCACGTGCCTTTATCTTACCCCCATATCATTGTCTGCTAATTCTTTACCTCTGGACCCCTAGTGGACTCCGCCGTTGCCTGGGATCCGCAAAAGACGTCTAGTACCAGGCGCGAGCGGGGTGACGGGTGATGCGGGAGGGGAGGGGGGCGGACGTCCGCGCCCGTCAGTTGCCACCGGTAACGTATGACGCGTATACACTGTCGCTGAACAGTTAGCCCCGGCCCTAAATCTTTCACGATTGCGGGACGGGGTCAGCGGCGTCAGCCGCAGCGGTAGGGAAGTGGTGAAGGTGGGGACGGCCTCTCGCGGGAGCGGAAGCAGTGACGGCGGCAGTGGGGGTGGTGGCGGTGGTGGAGTCGGTAGCGGTGGTGATACAGCAGCGGTGGTGATGGTAGTAGTGTTGGTGGCGGCGGGGGTGGTAGCAGGGTTGGGATGGCGGTGGTGGCAACGGCATCGGCAGCGGACGTAGCAGTGGTGGTGGAGGTGGCAGCCGTGGCTGCTGCGGCGGAGAGGGCGGCAGTGGTAGTGGCGGTGATGGAGGTGGTGATGGTTGTAGCGGCGGTGGTGACGGTGGTGGCAGCGGAGCAGAGCGAATCAGCGCTGGGCTCGCGTCGCTTCCATCATTTATGGCAGCGCGATCGCCGCGCCCCCGCCCGTCCCCGCCCTCCCCGTTGTTATCAGCCGCGGCGGCGCGTGCACCAGCGCAGCGTCCGCAGTCTGCGCGCTGCATGCACCTGCGAGAGCGGGGCTCCTGCGCACGCGATGCATACACGATGGGAACGCAGTTTCTCTTTCCTCCATCGATCCACCTGCTGGGTACCTTCACGTTTCCTGCTCTTGGCAGGCAATCTAATACTTGGAGTTCCTTTCTTGCTCACCTTGCAGTTCTGCTTTTTATTATAATCTCTTATCATTCATACTCTTTTAATTTATTTATATAGTTTTTTTGTACTCATCCTTGTCAACTTTTTGTTTCTATTTTCTTTATTTTCTTGTGTGTTTTACGATAAATCACTGATTTTAATGTGTGTCACATTTTGCTCTTTTTTGTCACTTTCCCTCCCTCTCTCTCCCTCCCTCTCTCTCCCTCCCTCTCCCTCCCTCCCTCTCCCTCCCTCCCTCTCTCCTTCTCCCTCTCTCCCTCTCCCACTCTCTTCCTCTCTCCTAATCTCTCTCCATCTCTCTCCCTCTCTCCTCCTCTCTTTCCATAATCATCGTTTCATTTTTATCACCGATTTGTTATTGAGTCGCATTCCTTTTCCTTTCTGCTTTGTTTTCCATGCTTTTCTTCTATTTTGCCTTTCCTTCTCATATTGTGGACCTCTAACTAGATCTGTTCTATTGTTAATACCCTCATTTTTTAATAGATTTAATACCGACAAGATGGTTATGAATAATATCTGATGAATGATGAACCATTGAGATAGTGAGGAAGAAAAATAGGTGCGAAGAAATCGAAACGTGCCCAACATTGTCGCAAGAAAGTCTTTTTCTCCCTAAATTTTGTGTGAAGACAGTGTTTTAAGACATAGTCCATAGAGGTGGATTAAACTGCCAGAATATACTAGTAAGTGAACCTCGACAATAACGATGAGCATTTAATACGCCACAATTTGTGTAGTCGATAATATAAGCGATGAACCAACTAATTTATTCTATCTTTCTTAGATCTAATTTCGACCAAAGCCAGTTAACTTTCAATTCTTCAGGCCAATCACGATCCAAATCACACTCACACGAAATACATGACATATTGTAGCGATACCGATTTCCTCATACAAATTAAATAAAATAAACCCGGCCGCTCCGAGTCCTACTGGGAGAATAAACAGATGGCGACACGCGCGCAACCCCGCTTATCGTGAGCGTATCGCACTTGCGCCCCCGGCCCATTACGAAGTTGTTATGAGAGCTGGTGTCAAAAGATTAACGGAGAGAGGCGCGCGGACGCAAGAACATCTGCGAAGTCTCTAGAACGCCCGCTCGCATTCGGGGAAACCCAGAACGATAATTCTTTCACCGGACAACGCGCCCCTTGCGCAGGCATGGCCGATGTTCTAGAAGGAATAAGAAAAACACTGTACACTCACAGATGGCACAGAGAGCGGAAACTTCCTTCGCTCCTCCCGTCACGATTGGTTGAAAATAGTGTACTGCGCCATTACCTTTGGCCAATAGCGACGCGACCTATTATAAGGAGCAGGAGCACACGAGAAAATGGGTGGGGGTAAAAGTTTACTTGCTACGATTTCGATTTACAAAATTTCAGAAGGGGCTTAGCAGTTGGGAGAGAAACTTCTCTGGGGGGGAGCTATTCGTCGGTCGGAGGCGTATGTGCCTCTGAAGGACTTATAAAATTTCTGCGTGAGCTATCATAAAGGGCTGAGTAGTGTGGGCAGCGAGACTTCTCTGAAGCGGGAATCAGTCGCGGAGAGAGGCGAATGTTTCTCTGAAGGAGTTCTAGACTTTCCGAAGTTGTGTTCGACAATTATCATGAGAATCAGAGAGACGTATGGTTGATTACTACGCTCCTGAGATCGAGAGAATCCCAGCCGCTCCGAGTTCTACCAAACACTACCAGACGTCGTTCAACGCCGCCAGACGCCACCGCCCCTTGGTGACGTCACGAGACGACCGCTCAGCTGTCGGCAAGGGAGGCCATCGGCCTCTGCCGCATTTTTGTGAAGGACGCCAGCGCCCCCCTCGACCGCGCCGTACCCTTCTCGGGCGCACAAAGACCTTTTTCCAGGCAGTATTACTCAAGGGCATTCGCCCCTGTGAAATTTTGTAATGCGGTGCCGCGCTATGGCACATTGACTTGTAAATTTTTTCACCATTGTAATGTTAGTTATAATTCTTCCTAGTTTTAAGCTTTACTCTGAATTCTAACCTTTCATTTTCTTTTCTTTTCACCTAATTTTCTCATTTTTTATTCAATTTACAAATGTAACTTCCCTGGGGCATTCTTTTTCTTGCCCAGGAATAAAAGTAATTTTTACCAGTGATCAAAGTGTTTGTTTCGTACTGCCATTGTATCTGTTTAACAATTCCTTCCATCACCGACTGAGCTACAACCGGACCGCTAACCGGGCATTCTCTAACGAGACGACCGGGGGTGTTACAATATGTCATGTGCATGACCGGATTCCGTTCCATGTGTTGAGTCGATCAATCGCTAATCACTTTCGCCACACATGTTGGCTACTCTAATTGTAGCCAACCCATTCATTTTTCATTGGTACTGAATTATTAAATACTATTAAATTATTCATTTTTGACTGGTATTAGTTTTTATTGTATTTGTTTATAATAATTGTACTATATACTATTGTGCTATTTTGGAGGTGGTAACTACTAAAAAGACAATCCAAAACACGATAACATATCTCTCAGTCGCTATTATTTTAAATTTTTATCTTTATTCGCTGGCCTGTGAAAATGAAAGTGGTAAAATGCTTCTTGTGTTATGATAAAATTATACAGTTTCAATGTTGTGAGAACAGTATGAAAATGTAAGACACTTTTTTTAACATACCTTGTCCCAGCTACTCTGTCGTTGTTCCATTATTATGAGCCTTCCAACAAGAGAAGCAATGCCATAAGACGTCTCTTCTCATAGAGATAACATTAAAACATTTAGTTTATGTAGTTGCCATAAAAATGTTATTTAAGTTACTTGGCAAGAGAATGGTACACAATTGAACATCATAGGAAGATCAGAGTTAATGCAATGAATTTAAAAAATATAGTTTCAAATAGTATTTCTATATAATATGTCACCAGTGGTTATACAACAATATATAATTATTTTTATTGCTTTTTTTTACTTTTCCCTCGTGTACAATAATATTTGGAGGGAAAATATTGAAATTACCTCAAAAGAACGATTTCGAGTTAACGTTCTTAAAACCGCGTTCAAGGTTTTTTTCATGTAAATCTTTTCACACGCATCAAGAGAAAGTTGTGCTATTCCAAAGATGGTTAAGACTGGTTCAGATGGAGAGGAAGTACACGCAATTTTGTACCCAGAAAATGGGATGTCTGAATGAACGGATGGAAGTGTCACGCATAAATATGTACGAATAAAAGCGTTTGAGCTGAAACTTAGTAAATACATATTTGATGTCTAGTATTTAGGATAGGATAATTTTATTCTAAATGGAACTTACATAACACCATAAGGTACATTTTATAAGTATGATATAATTCCAATTTTTATCAAACGTCTGGCATTTTGAAAATTGCATACATTTTTAAAGACACTTCAAAGAGCTTCATTGAAAGAGAAGTTTGAGCTTTCTTCCCAACCACATTTCGTTTGTTTTGCATTAAAAGACCGGTAGTGAGCCCCATAAAAATTATATTTTTGGAGGGTGGTATATATTATTGATATTAATTATTTCTAAGTAAGTTAGTAAATGTGAAAAAATCTACAAATTAACAAAAAGTCCGATATCTGCTCCGTTCCACCTCATTGCTTGACGTATACACGTGGTTACACGCGCCTCTCGCAGTCTTCGGGTCACGTGACTCCCCCTCCCTTGCGCAATTGCAGCTGCGGATAATCCTCTAGCAAAGGCCGATCGCCTGCGCCACCCCTGCATCTCCCCTCCCTCCCTCTCCTCTCTCTGCCCACCCTCCACTCCTCTCTTCCTGGTGAGGCGTTCAGCGCAATGTGCTTCCCATTTACAGCTTCCGCAACCTCTGACCGTTTGACCGTTTGATGAGCCATGAGCTTCCTGTGATATTCCTTGGGGTGGGGTGGGGGCGGGGTTGATTTCAAATACAAAGAATTATTTATGGAAGAGCTACAGCCACGTTTTATTAGTATGACATTAATTGACTGACATCACTGGGGCGGCGAGCCTTCGTCGACCGCAGCAGACAACCTGAAGTACCAACTGGTATAGCTAGACCTCTTTGAAAAAAAAGTAGTGTCCTTTACCTCGGGAGGAGTGGCTAAGTTATTCACCACTGCTCACGAAGTGGAGCTCAGTTGATCTCAAGAACTGCCTGCGAGGATAACTGTTTCGCTCTTCCAACCTAGTTCACATGCATCAACACTAGGGTTCGAGACGGTTTTCAAGGCTAGGCTTTCTCCTCGCCCGCCCAGGCCGAGTGGGCGGCGGCGGCGGCTGTGTCTCCTCAAGGCGGGGAAGTTGAGACTCTAAGAAGGGGAACCTACCCCTCCGCCACTTTTGGCGCATGTGCAGTCCAGTTTTTTTCTTCGAAGTGGCCGAGCTATATTTTGACATCATCCTATCAAAGTATGATCCTTTTCCATAACTACGGTGTTCCATAACTGCGATCTCTTGATCTGTATACACTTTAAGTAATTTCAAAATTCGTAATGGTTCACTCTCTGAAGCAAATTACGCAAAACCCGAAATTAAAGAATTATCAATCGCCATATTCGGCGAGCTAAATCACTTAATCTTGCACACTGCGGTTTTTTGTCAGTATAACTGATTGTTGATTTGGGCTAACTGTGAACTTCCAACAGTCCCTAAGTGTAGTGCATGTTCTATCACGAGGGGTGGCAGTGTTCCGCCCCTGAATGGTGAGATCCGGCGTGATAAACACGTTGTTTTGGGGGCAATGGTTTTGTGGGCCACGTATCAACTACCAGCGGGACACAGCCCCAGCCGGGAATAACTCTAAGCTCCGGACTCATGAGGTAGTATAGTGCATGTAAGTGTATGTGTATATAAGTAAGGAGTATGGATAGGACAATAATGAAGAAGGAAAGATCTCGGGTGGGCCGTTTGATAAGGTACTCTACCGGTATTCCCCTGGTATTAATTGAACACACCGCGGAAAACTACCAATCAGATCAACGGCCTTTTCTTACAGACAGCGGATAAATTCCATGTTACCTAGATAGTATCAAAAATCCTGTCCCCGTCGGATCTCGAACACTTGAACCTCCCAGTGAAAGGCACTGCAGTGGCATCAACTTACGCCCTGAGAGACTTCAGTCGCTGTATGTCGGTGTGAGTTGATGGACTGCCAGCATTAGTGGCGGTTTGCGCAAAAACACCGTTTAATATTGAAACCCATAATATGTGTTTCATTACACTAATTAAATCATTAGTGTAAGAAATCAATAGCTATTTTGGACTGCGCGGTGCGTACGCCTGGCGCTGCGAGCAGCGGGGGGAGCCAGCAACGGTCGCCGCCGCCACCGGTGCCCGCCGGGAGGCCAGCGTGAGAATTTCGGTTAGAAGCGGGGCAGCGAGCACGTGTAAGCGGCGGTTGGGACAGTCGAGCCGTGCCGCCCGTCGATGAAGGACGTGGCCGGCGTGCTCCCGGTCAGGAAAGTGGTTAGGAGAATCGCGGAGGAGACGTTAGCAGAGCGGCGACGAGTGCAGACATGCGGCGAGAGTTCACCGCTAGTGCATGGACGCATACAACATGCGATGAACTTTATGTGCTATCGGAAGCCGTGATGCAATAGACGCGTAAATAGGACATTAAAAGTATCAGTAGAGTGAAAGATTAGTGTTGGTAGAATAATTGATTTCGCTTCTACTAGTTGGTGCGGTAGAAAGATTATTGAAATCGTGCGGTACGGAACTGTGACCGGTATGCAGGATAGGCGCGGGTTAAGTAATCAACCCACTGACGGACAGTGATTCGAGGGAGGTGCGACGCCGAGGTATCAAGATCCTAATCGGGGAAGAATTGCAGGAGCATCAGCCGTGGACGATTGCCACGCCATCCGCCGCCGACGGCCCGCAGCAGCAGCAGAGGTCGACAATCCGGTCGGCACGAGCGGTTCATCGAACATCATAGGTATTCGATCGGGGCCCCGAAGGTATGAGAAATGCATTTCACACTTAATCTTGGTACCAAGGCAGAGTGTAAAAACATTGTTTGATTATGTAAATAACAAATTTGATCTACAAATAAATCTTGTTCACGATTGTATTTCTATTTATGATTAACTTCCCCAATGTTGCACCAACTTATCCAGGGACCCATTCACGTAAAAGATACCCTCCTTTAGTGTTATATTGCAGTGAAAATACCCGGCATCACCAGGTATGTCACAATATGAAGCCTGCCAGCATTTGGGAGATCAGGGGTTGAATCCCGAGACGGTGTCAGACTTTACTTGCGTGGTTTGGAATTAGTGATTTTGTGGGGTCTGCGAAAATCGAGTCCTCAGTCGACGAGATCAGTGGTTTGTAATGTTTTCCCGATTACTTGCAGACAAATACCGGTGCAGCACCTTAAAATACACGCGTCGAATCGCACACAATTCTTCCTCCTCCATTTAGTTCTCATTCCTACCGCTAGGGAAGACAATTGGAGAAGAAACTTCCTGCAAGCTCACGCATAGGTTGCCGAATCTTACCATCCAGCAAAATAGAAACACTGTTACCTGCCGCTATAAATATAAATTGCTTTAAAGGGACTAATGACAATTGCAGATCACGTTCCGAAAAATATCCATTCAGTACAAGTTAGTGAGTCAACCATTCAATGAAATAAACCATATTACTTTACTGGACTTGGCAAATACAATTCTCAAAATTAGGATTGATAATTCTTAACTACACCCGAAAACAAATATTCCTGTTTAGAAAGCGACTTTGATATATCGTTTTAATGGCAATCTGCCTTTTTTGCATTCACTTCATAAAGCAAGAAAAATGTCGCATTTATTGTCGTAATGGTGGCGTTTCATTTCGGATTCATTACTTACACCCAACTCATTAATTTAAGTCTCTCAAGATCCTTATGCACCCTCCCTCGCTCATAATGCTATACAGATTTCTTTGCCTGCTTTTTTTCTCACCAGTGCCTGACTTCTATCGGCAGTCGTCGCAATGTTTTCCCACTGTCGGGATGTCAACCCTAATGCTTCAGTAAGTCTTTTATCTTTCCTGTAAGCCCGGTGTTTTCTAAAGCTTTTCTGTCGCTTTGCGAAACGCAGGGTTGCCATCACCTCCACCGACGCCTTCATCGTTTCACGGGTGTCCCCTTGTCTCGTGACCAACTGCCATCTTCAATCATCTACACCCTCTGTATCTCGACGTGGTGCTCTGCCCTACAGTTTTCCTCTTGATCTCCATGACGCTCCAGCGTGTTTTCCCGTCCGCAAAAGTACAAATCCTTCCGCGTTGATTAATGTGGATCGTAACCGGTTACATGCGCTCGTTTATTAGTTTAGAGAGAGGTTGAGAGAGATAAATGTGTTTTTTGGAAATGATGCTCTGATTTATTATAAGACCTTATTTGCATGAACATGGGAAAAGAATGCTCCATTTTATACTAGTACACACCGACAATGGTTACACGAGCCAGATACATGTTATGAAATATGTGAGTATATTATGCATTTTAAAATCAATTACAATTCAAAGTGAAAGTTCTTCATGAAATTATAACTGGTTGGAATGGTATATATATAAAATTGGTTGGTATATATAAAACTGGTTGGTATGATATATATATATGATATATATATATGATATATATATATGATATATATATATATGATATATATATGATATATATATATATATATCATATATATATATATATATATATATATATATATTATTTATATTTATATATATATAAATTTCTGCAAAAACGTTTATATTTTAAAATATTAACACTTTCGTAATATCTGTTTTGTTCTTTTCCAATACCACATTAATCTTGAAAAGTTCATAAATCAATAGTGTTTGTTAGGGAAAAACAAAATAATCTCAGCAGCATCATTTAGTTCGTAGATTTGAAAAGGTGAAAATGATACAAAACTTGAAAATAAACTTCGTATATTTATCTTATATAGTGGATGTTACCATATTACATACTGTACATTGATTCTAACGTACGTTGAAAAATTCATATTTATTTGGCCGTTGAAACTTGCTACTTATAAGTTAAATCCATACAGTTTTTTTAAACAGACATTTCAGGAAAGACCCCCTGTTACCATTACTGTTCCAAGTACTTAGCGGCCAACATTCACAGAAACTCATCTACAGGGTTTGCCACGTCAGTGTTACTGAGAAAGTCTCATAATGTACTCTACCACAGACTGAGAATCTGATCAACCCACCAACCACTATGCTCATTTCCCAGTCGCAAACTTACAACGTCAAAACATCCCGCCGAGGCAGGTACGAGGGAATGATCGTGTGACAAGCACTCGTTAGGGAAAATGGATTTGGCGAGGACACGAGAGGCGGAGGGGGCTATTAGGGCGGGCCACGCCGTCGAGGGGAGAAATTTGATCCCCCGCGCACACTCGGAAAGGAGCACAGTGGGCCAAAATCCGAAAGGCCGACTGCCAAATAATAAAAATTAAAACAAATATAAACAACAAAAAGTAAGTGCAAATAATGAAAATAAAAAGAAAGAAAAAAATTAAAAATAAACAAAGAATTGAATTAAATTAAAAAAATGAAAATATGAAAACACACAAGATTAAAGATATAAATATGGATTTGTCACTAACCCATTCATATTTTATATTATTATTATTATTATTATTATTATTAATATTATTAATAATAATAATAATAATAATAATACTCGTAATAATAGAGACTTTATTAGTGGCGAGACTCGAGCCACCAGGCCAGGCTCATATTCGTAACCTCGTAATACATAATTATGTAGATTATAATTGAACAGTACATTTAGTAAACAAAATAAAATACAATTTGGATGTGTCTTGTAATATTTGTTCATCTGTTATCATCACTCGCTCATGATGATTACTCACACATGCTTCACACAGCAAAAGACAATGGCAAACTACCACTGTATTCACTTGCCTGGGAAAGGGAAATACATTAAGTCGTAAGGTTCCTTTTCGAATCTGCTCGGAAATGAGTTCACCTTAGCTGGAACAACCTTCCTTCTTCGCATGAGGAAGTTTCTGAATATTGCAACTTCTACTTGGAACTCGTTTCTGCGTAATGTTTTGTTATTTCTAACAGTGAAATTATTGGCATTGATTAAAACCAATTCCTCCGGCCATTTCAGATAAATGGTAGTTCATGGCTAAGATTTATCTCCGTTTCCTATTAGGTAATTTAGTGACAATAATCCAGGCTTGGTTGCTGTCAATCAAACTGACAGAAAAAGTATCATTAAAACCGGCAGTATACAGTCTTTTTGGAAGTACATCATTGAACATTAACAAAGAATTGAGGATAAAGTCATCTTCGGAAAATGATTTACATTTTTGGGGTGAATGAGTTGATGGTTGGCTTGTAGGTATACCTAAAAATTGATTGCCGTAACACCAATGATTAATTAAATATCAGTTGCAAATATTCCCAACTAAGTTTACTTTTTAAATACAATAAATTTGTGTGCAATTAATAAAGATAACAATGCAAATTCTTCAAAAGACAATGCAACTCTGAAGTAGATTTGAAATTAGTTTTATCATTTATACAAATGAGAATGAAAGGTTAGATTTCATTCCTCAATCTCTCGTCGTGTAAACGGTTTAATAGTTACCTTAAAAGATTTACCAAAAATTGGATAAGAATTGTTTTCTATTTAAAGCTTTTTATTAAAAATCAACATATTAAAAACCTTTTTCAAAAGTATAAAAAGTGTAAGGAAATTAGAGCAAACAGGCCTGCGCGCGTTCGACGCCTGTCGGGCCCACAGTGGGCGCGACGCGACGCGACGCAAAGCGACGCAGAGGGGGCGCGGCGGCGGCGTGCCGCCAGCATTGTCGGCATCTACGAAGCGCCAGTTACGTCGGCGGCGACGATGAAAAAGACTCTTTCAAGTGCAGGGGGATCCCTTGTGCAACCGGCAGGCGCAGACTCGAAAACGCCGGCCCGGCGTGGAGAAGCAGATGCTGTATGGGCAGGAGGAGGAGGGATGGGTGGAAGAGGAGGGGGAAGGTGGGAGGGGAAGGGGCGTGGGGGAGGGCAGAAAGGGAGGAGGGGGAGAGGATGGCAGGGGGTAAGGAGATGAGGGGGGAAAGGAGGAGAGGGCGGAAGGGGGAGGAGTGGAGGGGAGAGGTGGCGAGGACTGGCGGAAAGGAACACGACAGGGCGGATGCGGGGGCGGGGGCGGCGCGGGGGCGGGGCGGGGGCCGTGGCGGTGACGGCTCCATTCATATGGAGCGGTTTCAAGACCGCCACGAGCTATTCGCGGCGCTGAGTGGCGGGCTGGCGGAAAGGAGCGCCCGAGAGCCACCGCCCGAGTTGTAAAAGGGCGTGAATGAAGGGCGAGGCGAAATCAGGGCGGGCGAGCGAACGACAGGAATCCGGTGAAAAAGGAAAGGACAAAAAGTGAAAGGGGACGAAGGTAATGGGTCGTAAGTGTATAAAGTGTACTCTAAACATGAATATAAACATGAATTGGCATTAAGAATGGGAAAACAGGACATAAGAAATCAGGGTAAGAAACAAAATACATTTCGAAAACTGACGTAGTCACACAGTAGAGTCGTAGTAAAACATGAATAGCGGTCGAGTTGTATATTAATAGGCTACGTAAAAATGATGCAACATAATGATGCAACATAATGATGCACAAAATAAACGAGTTAACCAGCACGAACAATCCTGGTGAGAGTGCATTGAAAAAGTGGCATACGATATTTATCGATTAACGTCTGCACATTTTGCAAAACGACATGCAAAATTTAAGTCGTAACATTTCAGTTGTGGAATACTACATAAAATGCATAATAATGTTTGTTTTAATTTAATTGGGCTTTAAAATGTAACAGAATGTATTACAAGGTAGAGAAATAAAGCCCTGTAATAATGTCATGACCAAAGTTTACAAATATTATAAAACAAGGGTACGTAATATAATCATTTTATTATTTATAAGATTCCAATCTACAAACGGATAACTTTCCTGTTTCCAATTGGAATATTTTCAAAAAGAGCGTAATGAGAATATGCGATCGCCTATTACTTCAGTTTACTACTTATTACCTTCCTCTCAACGTTTGAAACATCCGTCTCACAAGAGATTAGTAGGGAAAGAAACTGTGGAAATTAAAAAAGGAAAGTGTGATATTTTTGAAATCAGAAAACTCAAAAATTATTCTTTTTTGTTGCATTTATTGACTTTTCAGTTTTATTTTTTCCGTTCACAAAGCATTTTAAAATTATCTAAATATTTCATGTTAACATTCGATTATGCATATCAAATTGCGCCCGCTGAAGCTACTTCCTCGCACTGCTGCGAACCTGGGCCACTTTCCCTAACTCCACTCGCATTTCCCCTGCAAGTCCAGAAAGAGGTTTCCACGTTGAAGTGCGGACTGTAACAGCAGAGCGAGCTCAAACACTGACGAGTACTGGCTTTGTAAAAAAATGAGTTTGCCTGATTCTTTCTATTAAATAATGGAGGCTTGAAATTTGCCTCTACTTACTTACTGCTGTTACTTACTTACTGCCTACTTACTGCTTTTCTACTTATTACTTTATTCCATGTTAATATTTTTAAATTTTGCCTTGTATAAACATTTCTGCCAAGAAACACGAACAGATTTGAATGGCTGACTGTTTGTTTGTTTTCGTTTTATATCATGTTTAATTAAATAATTCTGTCATCTGTGAGATATACCCAATCATGTGGAAAAGATAACAAATTTGAATTATGGAAGAAGATATATTTTAACAGAGAAGAAACTTCGTCAGTTAAACCTCCTAATCTGAACATGTAAATTTTAAATAAGTACTGCACTATTAAGTAAACGGAATTAAGAAACCAAGATCTTTGAATTCATAATATAAATGTTTCCCTCAATTGACAATGTAAAATGTGACTTATGTATTTCGTATTAAAGGGTTATTTCTTTGCTTTAATAACGGAAAAGAGAATTATCAATACCTCTTTTGAGGTTTTAACTATCAACTTATTTCTCTAAACACTTCTTCAAAATGCTGTGATGCGCCAAGTATCCAGTGGCCTTCCACCACTCCGGAACATTTTGTACAACTCTTCCTTTCAAACCATGCGCCAGTTGGTCTGAACTCTGAGTGCGGAAACTCAAGAAAGCTAGTAACGTTATCTGCGATCAAAACATGCCTAAACTATTAGAGTACTGAGAGAATTTTACCGATAGTTTCTTCCACGACACTTGCTGTGCTGATAAACTCGTGGCACGCTCCGATGGTAAGAGGCGTGCTACTTTGAACCGTAGGCAACTAGGGCATCATTGCAATACAAAGTAATATTTGCACCTACGCCTGTGTTCCTCATATAACATAATAATAATAATAATAATAATAATAATAATAATAATATAAGTAATAACAAACATTACATATCAAGTATTTCATTTTATATTTATTATTTTGGAATTAAAATGCATGCGATACTCTTCTTAGAAAATATATCAATGCCTAGTCTGCAAACCGATTTAATGAGTAATAAAAAAATAATTAACTTTAAAACAATGCATTAAAGAAATTGGAAACTGTATTTGTAATTGCACAAAATCTATTTATTTAGATCGTAAAAACTAATTCATGGAAAATAATTTTTTTTAAATCCTGAGAAAACAACAACAGTATTTAAAGCCAGAAGTGAAGAAAACTGAGTTGGGCTACCTTCAAGTCATAAAAGGGCAGTGAAATCGCTCGGAGCGGCAGCCTGTCAAGTGGCTGTGCGAGGTTCGGCTAAAGACGGAGCAGGGCGGTCCACTCCTCAAGAGCGGATGTAGAGAAGGGAACCGGAAGCGGCCACGGGTTGAAAGAGAGTTTGCTTAGCAACCGCGAAGGCGCAAGCTGCAATGGCTGGTGGATAGACACTGTGGTGGAGATGACAGAAGAGGTTGAAGACCGGGGTGGGATGCACACGAACAGAGGGTGGCGAGTATGTTGGCGGCGACTTGAACGTATGGAGGGGTGTTCGGGAACAGGTACGATGACCGAGATGGAAACGGTGGGCGGAAACGAAGACGGAAAGAGGAGTCGGGAAGATAAATAGGGACGGAGACGTTTACGTGAATGGAAAGGGGGACGAAGATTGAAACAGGAACGCGCACATGGGCGGGGATGAACGCTAAGCAGGGACAAGCATACGGTGTGAAGCGGGGACGAGAACGGGACGGGAGATGGAAAGGAGGACGACGTAGAACAGGTGACTGAGAACGGGAACGCAAATGCAAACGTAAACCAAAAAGGGGCTCTGAAGAAGATGAGGACAAAGACGCACACGTGGGAGACAGTGGTCTGGAGTCGGGAAGGGGCAAGGGAACAGACAGTGGCGGTGGCAGAGACGATAGTGGGATTACTCAGGAATTGACAGTAAATGCGATAGCTGTGAGCGATATGGCGACGGCACTGGAGGGGCCGGTGGCATGGGAGAAGCTGGCGACGGCGGCAGTAATGGGAGAATAAGGGGGCGGGACGGGGAAGAGAATTGTGATTGAAAGCGTTGAAGGCTCTGGCACGGGCGGGGACGGCGCGACCGAAGGCTCGCGTGCTAGGCGGCGGGGTGGGGATCGGCGGGCGGGCGGGGAGAGTTTACCCAAAGGCACTAGAGGCGGCGCGCTGAGCGGCAGCCGGTTCGCTTGTTTGCGCTGGGCACCGCGCTCTCGCTCGCGGATAATTTTCTCGTCACTGACCTCGCGGAATTGCGCCAGAGTGTGTCCTCCTCGTGCTGAAGTTCATGTGCGTGCGAGAGGGTGTGACCAAGCGATTCCTTCCACGTCACAAGACCATTTTAATTATTTTACATCTGCAGTTTCAGAAGGATTGAAGATATCTTTTAATTTGTTACACCTTAAAAGTTCTGAATGCTTTAATCTCTTTTTCGTTATATTTCATTATCTACGAAAATTATATGATTTGTGTTCATTTTCATGTGCAATATCTAACTGATAACATAGTGCGGACTCATTATCTCTATATTCCTATTATCCAGCTATCATAATCGTTGTAGAAGATAAATTAAGGACAACGACAATTTCATTGTTTCGTCCTCCTGCCTAACAGTTCATGACCACACGCTTGACGACCCGCTTCATGACATCTTGTAATCAGAACATTCTATAAGCCAATAATGTAAAATAGTAATTGACGAGATGGATTCAAATGAAGATTTACATGATCCACAAGTAACCGAATTGCCATTGAATGACAGGTTTGCTTGGTACTAGATGCACTACGTGTTAATGATGATCACGTTGTGGAAGCTTCAGAAAGTAAATAATAAGCAGTTACTTTGTTACAGTTCTTAATGACAAAGGAAATGCGTACGCACATATATCTTAAAACATGTTGAGATATCAGTATTATGATACAATACGCACCCTTTTACGAATACCCTACCCCGATACACCTTTTTACGAATTTTGCTATTTTTTAACAAACTGGTAACATGAACTAAAATGATTTTCGAGACTCGTAAAACGTGAACATATACGAAGACTATTTTCTTTGTTTTGACTGTCTCTTTTATTTTAAAATTATACTCGTTGTTTATTATTCATATTTCTTTCCAAATAATAAAATTTAAAAAATCTGTTGTAAAAAAATTGAGCAAACATTTGATCAAGATAGTTTTAATAATAAAGGATGTTGCGCTTTGATTCAAGTACGTGGTTCAAATATGCTTTCAGAGTGCTACGTGCATCTGATGTACGGAAAATGGATGCTTTGAATCACACAACACAGAAAATGAATCGGACGTCAGTGACGTCCGTCTGTGGAATTTATGGTGAAAAATCAAAGCGGCACAAAACATTCTGATGCAGAAATTTCCTCGATATGAAACATTGCTAAAACCCAACATGCGAGAAAAGTGATATTTTCGAACAATTCAATAGCTCATAACAAACTAAATATTTTTTCATTGTTAAACTTCCCAGAAATCGTAGTATCTCTCTTGAATTATAAATGTTTCAAACATCGTGCAAATTAAAAAACTTGTTGATCTGTCTTTTTATACTTCAAATTTTGGAAAACCCACTTTGAAATTTTTTACCGTATCGTGAATCCCAGTGTACGTACGACTTTATCTCGCGTGTCTTCAAACGAATAACACAGCCGTGCCCAGACTACTTTCAATTTATTACGTTCTGCAGTTTACGCGTCCCGAACACCACACACCTCGATACTTAGCAAGCTCACAAGACGTATGTGAATGCAAATTTCCAAACGACTAGAGTTGTACAGATGATTGACCTACTTATCACTAGGGTTTAGAAAGCGACTGGCGTTTTCTCCCAAACTTGCACTGGATTTGTCTTTAATGTTGGGGAAAATATAAAAAGAGACACGGAGGTGTGTGGTATGCCCAGAAGTAACATGTTCGTTGGGAATTTTTTGGGTATATATATATATATATATATATATATATATATATATATATATATTATGAAGCACTCTTAAATATTTGAGAATTGAGAAAATGTAAATATAAAAATATTAATTAATAAATTTAAGTAAATAGTGAGTATGGGTATAAAAGAGAGGTATCAAAATAATAATTCTTAAAAATCGAAAAGTTAATTATAGCATGCATACAGGGAGTATACTAAAGGATAGAGAAAACAATAGGGAGAAAGCAGAAGGTCGATGAAGACATAAGTCTGAACTGCGTGAACACAACTGAATTACTTGACAAACATTGAGGGAAAAAAATACTTGTGCCAGCTGATTTACATTACCGACTCAATAAATCAGACCGAAGGTATGTTGGTTCTAACTGTACCCAGATTTCTCCCTTTACCTTTTCGTGTTAATGCGGTTGTGGAGTATCATGTATTCTGCCGACTCGCGAAGCACATATCTAGTGTTTTGATAAAAATGTTTGTAAAAGTGGTATAGAGGATAACTGGTCTTGCCATTAAAAAACACTAAAAATAAGAAAACACAACTATTAATTTAAAAATTGTGAAATGTGAAATAACATCCGCTGAACATTGAGCACAAAAAAATTGCTTTTAGAAGCTCGAACGGACACATAATGTAATAAAAATACGAGCTTCACCATCCGAGATATCTCCAGGAAAATAATTTTTATTACACATTACCTAGCCTTTTCAATTTTAGCCGGAAAATCTATTTTGATGGATGGGAGAATGTCATTCCTTATTCACTTAACCACTTCTCATTCACCCTTCAATCACTCTCCCCTCACCTACTCACTCATTCCCTGATTTCTCACTCACTCACTCCTCATTCACTCACTCCTCATTCACTCACACCTCATTCACTTACTCCTCATTCACTCACTCCTCATTCACTCGCTCCTCATTCACTCACTTACCACTCACTCCTCACGTACCTGTCCCTCCCTCCCTCACTCACTCCTCACTCACCACGTGACTTCGGGCCGTTCAGCCACGAGCAGAGGAGCCACGCTAAAGACGGCGGTCGTGTGCTCGTGGGCGTCTCCGAAAGCACGACCGCCGCCGCAACCCCCTCGCCGCCGCCGCCGCCGCCGCCGCCGCCAGCGCGAATCCTTTGCGACAAAGTTAGCCGATCCCTCGCAAATATTTCATCGGCCTCGCAGGGCCCCGCAGCGCACGGGCGGGAGCGACAAACGAGAGGGGACGCGAATTATAAGTGGGACGCCCACAAAGGAAACAAGAGAGGCCGCGAGAGCGCCACCGAGAACGAAGATCGATGGACGGAAGGGGAGGAAAAACTGCTACTGTAGGGCACACAAGAGGAGAATAATGAATAGGGGGAAAGAGCATGGAGAGAATATTACGCGCGAAAGTCGTGGAGATGGACGGACGTACGGCGGTGTGGAGTGCGAGGAAGAATGGAGATGGTACTAAGGAGAAGGTAAATATTCATGGGGTTGTGAAGGTTTGCGCAATCAACGAGACAAATGGGAGTTCTTGGAAAAAGAAGCAACGCGTGACGGGTTGAGAGAGATGGGACATCAAAAAGGAGACGTATCTTAAAGACAAATGAAAATGAAAGTTGAAGGATCGCACGGTGTATGAGGAACACGCCCTATCATAAAGCAAGAAAAAGGGCGAGATTTGAGGTGTAATATTAAAAGCATGAAACAAGGAGGTAATCTAGATGATGGTTATAAAACAGTATAAGAGGATCTTCCTGCTTCGTACTTGAAGATGGATGGATATTCATGTAACAGAACGTTGTTATAGTGTGTTCACGGTAGATGAAAAAGCCTCAATTGACAGAATGAAAGAGAGTTAGAGGTTAAAATAAAGGAGATATTACAAGAACGGAAAAGCGGAAAGTTAGAGCGAAAATAAACATTGAAATATTGTGTTATAAAAACAAATATTGAAGTTCAAAGTAGAATGAAGAGAAATAAGTATATTTTCATATTAAAAAACTAAAATACACGCAGAAGGAGAACTCTGGTAGCTGCGGCTAAATTAGACACGGCTATTTATCTAGTGTAGAAAGTGCGCCACAGTCCGGATTGAAATACTAGGACTTCGCGGTCAGAGACGCTGCCAGGACAGCGGCAACACTGACTCTGACCTAAACCCATCTGGTTGTGTGGTAGGAGGAGATACACTTGGCCATCACTCACACCGAGGAGCGCCGGGGGGCGGATGGTCAGCCGGAGCGCGCTGCCTCGGCGGAAGGCAGGCGCGGATTGTGCGCGGCGGGCGGGCGGGCGAGCGGGCGGGCGGGCGGGCTCGCGGGCGGGCGGCGCGAGCGCTTGGGTATGCACAAAGCGTAAAGACGCGGAATGGCCTTTTAAAGTTTCAGCCGCGGCGTCTCGTTGCCCGCTCCGCCGAGTGGGCGGACGCGCTTGGATGAAGAGAGGGAGGCAGGGTGGTCGGGGAAATGAAACGGTTGAGAGCTGAGGGCGGGAAGGAAATGGCGGGGGAAGGTGGAATGAGAAGGACGGAGAACATGCGGGAAGTGGGCACTGAGTTTTCATTGCTTGATTAGTAATTACGGTCACTGCTAAGATCATTAGACTCGAAAGTGTAATGCATATGTTATACTCGGGAGGTTGGTGTAATCTCTCGCTAGTTGGTGTGATCCGGCGCCGACCTGCGGCTCTTAAGATACCTCGGCTAGCGGGGTTTTCCTTAACCAAGTATCTCCTGCCAGCGAGGCACCGCCCCAGCCGGAACAAGCTCTAATCTCCCGATCGGTCTCCCAGCATATGTGGTAGTGTAGGTGTATCGCATGTAATGATCGGAGAAACCCCTGAAAACTACTGATCAACGCAGCCGACCGCTAGAATTCTCTTCCAGGCGTCGGCTATATTGGAACTAGCTATCCTGGCCGGAGGCACTGCAGTGGCATCATTTCATGGCTTGAGCCAAATCTCGCAGTACAGTGGGTACGGACAATGACAGGGTGGTAGGATGTTGTGCGCGTTGGATGTCTGGTAAGGAGATATGATTGTAGAAAGGAAAGGATCATGAAGTGTCATTTCAGATAAGAGGGATGTGAGCAAATAAAATGTTGAGATGGCATGGTAGCTAAGTGAGCTTCTGATAAAATAATAGGAATGTTTGTAGCTGAACATTTTGGGCTGTCAAACAATTGCATCATCCTTGGAAGAGAGCTGGGCTGGCAAGGCAACTGATAATACCTTGATATAAATGGAGTGAATACTAAACTCGAAATTGTTGAGGTAAGAGTCAATAACGCATTTACTACGAATTGAAGTTCACTTCAAACATTTTTAAGTGACCGCAAAAACGCACAAGTTACACAAAACAAACATTGGCTTAATGATTGGTTGATAATGACGTTGAAAATACATGACAGGCAATGGCGTAATGGTGAGTCAAGTGGCAGGAGAAAAAGAGAAAGTCCCGAGAAATCCTGACGCGAATCCGTCTCGTCCACTACAAATTCCAAACAAATTGTCCGGAATTTGATCGCCGGTGCCCAGTGGTGGAATGTAATCGCCTTGACTGGACGCGAAGGGCTCTTCGGGTGAAGGGTATGCAAGAGCGCGGTTTTTCGGGTCAGACCCTTCGTAGCGCGAGAGGCCGCTTTCATAAGCCAATTGGAAGATCTCAGCCGTTTGGTGAGACGTGCCGTGGAACGGAACGGTAAATGCTTATAGAGTGGACAAATGCGAAGGAGTTCGCAATGGCACGTGGACGGCCCAAGAGGGACTCTTCCGAACCGTGAAGATAAAAGAAGAATTCCGACATGCTGAGGGAGACATCATATTACCAAGAGGGACCATGTAAATAGAGTGTGGTCGGATGTGCAGTAGCACTATTTTTAGGAATAATGAATGCATCTAAACTCAAATATTTGGAAAATTAACCTCCTTTCTAATGGACTCTACTCTGCGCAAACAAGGTATAACTAAGTTTGAAATAGGTAATGCTGTGTGTTGAGTAAATACAAAGAGAGAATTTTATAAAAAGATAATTTTATAAAAAGAGAATTTTATAAAAGGAAGATTTTAGAAAAAGATAATTTTACAAAGAATGTTAGAATTTTAGAAACGTATGCATCCAACAGAGAAATACGCTCCGAAAACAAAATGGAAATTAGGCATTTTTCTTTCATTAACTCACACTAACCTTTTGAACTTACCTCTTGAAATTTTTATGTTAAAGTTGTTAATAATATAATTTAAAGGCTACGAAACTATCTCGTTTCAATACCAAAAAGCATTTGATCAATGAATTATGTTTAGAAAAACTAGGAAATATTATGACGAAGTAAGGTATTTTTTGATTATATATTGCTGTGAGTTGCTGAAATAAAATATTTTTAACTAAATAAATGAAAAACAAATAGAAAAATGTTTACACATTTCACATTGGTAAGCGGCAACATCTTCTTAAATAGTAGTATAATTTGCGTTCATATGTTCTTTACTCCTTCCGCAGAGTTTTGTGGGAAAGTTGTAAACTTCAATGCTTGGAGAAAGCGCAAGTGGAGCGAAGAGGAAGGAATTCAAGAGATTGGTTTCCTCATTCGTCAAAATGTCTTCAGTGCTTCTTCCTTCCGCTAGGAGCGTCGTGACACAAGTAGCAAGGAAACTTCACGCTCAGCCGCGGCGCAGCTTTCAGCGCTTATCTTAGTTTGAATGATCAATGGATCTGGCGAGGCCCGCCTCTCGCGGAGCGTCTCTTCGGTAGACGCCACGCCCCCCGCCGCCCCGGGCCACGCCACCACCTCCTCCACCTCTGCCTCCACCACCTCACCACCCCACCACCACTCCCACCACCACCGTCACCGCCAGCACCGCTGCAGCCACCATCGCTGCCAATACCCTCACCGCGACCACAACCTCCACCACCATCACGCCACGACGACCACACAACCGGCACACCATCACCTTCATCACCACCCCACCATCGCTCTCAACACCACCACCTCCTCCACCTCTGCCTCCACCACCTCATCATCCCACCACCGCAACCGTCAGTGTCACCGCCAGCACCGCTGCCGCCACCATCGCTGCCAATACCCTCACCGCGATCACAACCTCCACCACCATCACGCCACGACGACCACACAACCGGCACACCATCACCTTCATCACCACTCCACCATCGCTCTCAACACCACCACCTCCTCCACCTCTGCCTCCACCACCTCACCACCCCACCACCGCTCCCACCAGCACCGCTGCAGCCACCATCGCTGCCAATACCCTCACCGCGACCACAACCTCCACCACCATCACGCCACGACGCCCACACAACCGGCACACCATCACCTTCATCACCACCCCACCATCGCTCTCAACACCACCACCTCCTCCACCTCTGCCTCCACCACCTCATCATCCCACCACCGCAACCGTCAGTGTCACCGCCAGCACCGCTGCCGCCACCATCGCTGCCAATACCCTCACCGCGATCACAACCTCCACCACCATCACGCCACGACGACCACACAACCGGCACACCATCACCTTCATCACCACTCCACCATCGCTCTCAACACCACCACCTCCTCCACCTCTGCCTCCACCACCTCACCACCCCACCACCGCTCCCACCAGCACCGCTGCAGCCACCATCGCTGCCAATACCCTCACCGCGACCACAACCTCCACCACCATCACGCCACGACGACCACACAACCGGCACACCATCACCTTCATCACCACTCCACCATCGCTCTCAACACCACCACCTCCTCACCTCTGCCTCCACCACCTCACCACCCCACCACCGCTCCCACCAGCACCGCTGCAGCCACCATCGCTGCCAATACCCTCACCGCGACCACAACCTCCACCACCATCACGCCACGACGCCCACACAACCGGCACACCATCACCTTCATCACCACCCCACCATCGCTCTCAACACCACCACCTCCTCCACCTCTGCCTCCACCACCTCATCATCCCACCACCGCAACCGTCAGTGTCACCGCCAGCACCGCTGCCGCCACCATCGCTGCCAATACCCTCACCGCGATCACAACCTCCACCACCATCACGCCACGACGACCACACAACCGGCACACCATCACCTTCATCACCACTCCACCATCGCTCTCAACACCAACGCCACCGTAACCGTCACTGTCACCGCCAATACTATCTACGCTACCACCATGAACGTTCCCCCCACCACCGCACCCAACACAACCGCTCCCACCACTCCCTCCACCGTCTCTAGCACCACCGCCATTACCACCACCACCACTACCATCACCACCACCACTACCACCACCACCACCACTACCACCACCAAAACTTCCATCTCCACTCGCTGATGCTACCATCCCGAACCCCGCCCCCACACTCACCTCCACCTCCATCGCCGCATCTGCCGCCGCACACGACCCTATCACTTCCACCATCTCTACTGTTACCCCTCACAACCGCTCTCACTCGTTCAACCTACCACCACCACCACCCAAGCGCATCTCCCTGCACAAGACGGAGCCCCCAACCGCGCACAAACCTTTTGTCTGCTTTTGGACTCTTGCTTTTTCGCTCCCGTCCTCGCCCGCCACGTCCTCGTTTAAGAAATTGTCCCCGACCTGACCCTGTCGACTCTACCTCTTGCACCCCATCTCCCCAACACAAACTCCTCTCCCCTAAGCCCTGGCCATAGTCACCACTATTGCAAACACCATCATTACCACTATCATCACCACTATTGTCACTACCACATCCATGTTCTTCGCTGCCACTACATTTGCTACCTCCACTTCCACGCACAACATCACTACTATCGCCATCGCTACCGTTTTCATTGTTCTCTCTGAAACCTCTGTTTCTCAACTCGTGCCGTTGTGTAGGGTTTGTCGCTCCCACTACTACCGCCACACTCTTAAAGCAATTCCAGAGACGGTCATGGGAAAGCCTAAGATATTTTCCACAGAAGACAAAAATACGGACCACATTAGCAGAACTATGGTGGAGAAATGGCTTTAGGGCTGCACTTTAGAAATGGCAAGCATAAGGATTTGATGAAGACAAACGAGAGCTGAGTGAGGGGAAATAGAATAACGCAAAAACGAGGGTGCGGTGGCCATCAAAAGCGTAATAGTGGATGCAGAGATCGTCGGTGTGAGGAATCCAAGCAGCGACTCAACTGCGGAGGGTTGGCATGCCAGCTACGGAGACGGGGGCGTACAGCGCTGAACAGGCAATTAGAAAGTCGAGTTTGAAGAGAGTGAAGGGGCGAGACGAGAGGGCCGGTGACAAGGAGATTTATACAGTATTTGCATAGGGGGTTGGGGTTCGAGCAGCAATAGATGTTGAGATGGCAAGACTTACACAGTAGACAGAGCTAGAATATGAACAGTAAAGGCAAGAATAGAGATTGTGGAACAAAATAGAGAGGTGGTAATTAAGGGAGGTTGGGTTGAAGAATTAGGGAAGAAGCGATTTATGTGAATACGGGGAGAGATAAGAGAAAGGAGATAAGCTGGACGGACGACCGGTACAGCTGAGATGTCACGACACGCGTTAGAAGAGTGAGAAAAACGGTGGCTGGACAAGAGATGGGTAAATTAAGGAGGTTTTGGGAGCTGGTGGCGGGCAGACGGGCTCGGCAAGGGTGGTGGGTACAAAGAGGAAGTACGGGAGAAGAAGTACGTGCATACGTGATCGGATGAATGTGCATGAAAAGAGATAATCGCTCGGTAGGTGAGAATTCAGGGTGAGAGACGCAAAAAAGTGCGGCGATGAACTTGAAGGTACGGGAAAAGAAGACTCGTTGGGTGAGGAGGTTCTCGGAGAAGCGAGAGAGGAGAGGTGTGTTGATGGATCTGTCAGAAACAAGGGCATAGAAACAGTAATATCACGGAGTAGGCAGGGATAAGGGTAGGGGAAAGGGTGAGCGAATAAAGTTGAGGAAGTGTAGGCACGTGTAGAGGAGAATGGCAAGAGAGCTGGAAGGGACGACGGGGAGTCAAAACGGCGGATCTGCGGCGCGCTAGGCCATAAAGAAAGAAGATATATCTGGCAGAGGCACGCGCAAGTCATGGAGACAGTGAGCGCAGCGACGGGGCCGCAGCTGCGCCCGGGGCTAAGAGTGTCCGGCGCGTCGCAAAACAGGAGTCGAGGAGAATCGAGCGGCGGGTAGAGAGAGTTTGGGGATATGCGGCGCTTCCAAAGCGGTGATCCGCCTCCACGACCAAACGGCCATCCCACCGCGCTCGCGCACACCCCCGTGTTCACATCTGCCTCCGTCCCCGCCTCCGTCCCCGCCTCCATCCCCGCCTCCATCCCCGCCTCCGCCCCCGCCTCCATCCCCGCCTCCGTCCCCGTCTCCATCCCCACCTCTGTTCCCGTCTCCGTCCCCGCCTCCATCCCCACCTCCGTTCCCGCCTCCGTCCCCGCCTCCGTCCCCGCCTCAGGCCCCACCTCCAGTCCTTCTGCGCTCATACCCGCCCCTGCCACGCTTTCGCCTCCACGGCCACCCAGCCCCGCGCACGCTGCTGACGCTGCCCGGCCGCGCATCCATCTCTCTGCCTGGCGCGTATGTCGCCATGCGCCGCCGAGCAACCCTCTCCAACAGAGGCGGAGAGCCCTGCCCTCAGTTTTGCTGCACTGCTTCAATCCGCGACTTGCATTGATTCCTATGAGACTGTGACCCTGATTTGCACTTCGTGTTCAGTCAGCTTTTTTGTATCCTGCAATGTTTTTATCCTTACCCACTTTAACACAGACGGAAGAGCGGGCCTGATGGTCCGAGTCTCGCCACGTAAAATAAGGCATTAATTCAATTCAATTAATCTTTCTTAATTTGTCTACAATGCCAATCCTACCTGCCTCTGAAGCCTTGTAGTAACCGTTTCAATACGTAAGCATAGCATACATATTATGTTAGTAATTTTCTTTTTCCTGTTATTACAACAACTGAAAATTTATTTTGCGTCTACCCCCTTGCTAAACTATCCACGTTGCCTATGAGTAATAATTTCCTATTAGTATTAATTGAATGTGCAAAACCTGCCATTTTTTGCGTTAGGAAAATATATGTGCACGTCTGCTTTAATTCTTAGTTTTCCACATTTTGTGCTTCATCACTGCTGCACTCTTCTCCTCCTCTGCATCCAAACTCTCTTCTTTAACCTTGACTGTAATCTTTGTTTCTTCACTCTCCTCTGAAACATCAACCTCGATATCACATCGGGCTGGACCACCCTCATCTCTTGCCCACACCCCTCTCTGCCACGTCACGCTCTGCTGCACTCCCCCCGGTACCTCCCGCTTCTCTCGCTCCGCTCTGCTTCTCTCCGCCCCGTTCCGTTCCGTCCCGCCCCGCTCCATCCCACCCCCCGCTTCCCTCGCTCCGCTCTGCTTCTCCCCGCCCCGCTCCATCCCGCCCCGCCCCGCCCCAAGCGCCCACTTGCCGCGAGTGGAGTTAATAACGAACCGTCAGCGCCGTGGAGTGGGGCGGTGCGGGGCGCGGTGCGGGGCGGGGAGGGTCGGCGTCGTATCGACGACGCTCCTTAGGCTCATTACGGACGCCGCAGCAGGGCGGGGCGGGGCGCGGAGGCGGGGCGGAGCACAAAGGCCCGCCACGCTGTGGAGTGAAGGAGGCGGTGGCGGCGGCCGGACGCGGCGCGAGCAGGCGGGCGAAAGGGGACGGCGGCGGCGGCGGCGGCGGTCGCAGAGGAACGCAAAGAAAGGCGAAGAGAGTAACACTTCGATGAAGCGAGAAGAGGGAGGTCACACAAGCGGTCGGGCTCGAGGGGAAGAAGGGGCGTGGTCAGGGAGCGGGCCGGGGGGGGGGGAGGGCGGACAGACGAAAAGCGCCACTCGACGCGCGGAGACAAGAGGAGAGGGGGATGGGGACGACGGCTGAGCAGGGAGCCGAGGGAGAGCGTATGGCGCAGGAGGGGGAGAAGCTGGAGAGTAGGGAAGCGATGGGATTGGAGGAAGGGAGGAAATGCTATTACAAGCGACGTTGCAAGAGTGTTTGACGATAGAAAATATAAGAATAGGGTTAAACAAGCGGTGTAATGTGAATTTTTCTGTAAAAATAAATATGTGGAATGCAAACAAACAAAATATTCGTGGAAAGACGAAGTTAGCAATGTAGTATGTTAGAATTCAATACAAATTCTTAGGAGGCTTTCTAGTAGGTTGGAAGGCCATCACGTTGAAACGTTAACGATAAAACAATGTGCAAGTCGAAACTAGATTTTGACTATAGATTGACAAGGAGAGCTGCGGTAGAGGTTAAGAACAAACTACGAAACAATTAAATCAATTTAATCAAACCTAAACGACGAAAGAACAAGAGGTTGGTCAACGCGTGACAATAACATCTGAATCTGGTTAATTTTGTATTTATCAACAGAAACAACCCGTCACTCCAAACGGAAAACCAGCATGCAGAGCTGAACAATATGACCCGACGACTAAGTAAACCAGAAGGCGAGAGAACATCAGCGGGGAACAACAAACGAATAAATCGGAGCACACGCCCATTTCCTCGCGTCGTGTCACCGGAGACGAGAGAAAGGGCGGCAGCGAGGGCGAGGCGGAAGCGGCGGCGAGAGCGGGGAGCAGCGAGCGCCTAGGCAAGCGGGCGCGCCCTGACGCCTGACTACGCTCGTTAAGTGAGAGGGTTAACAGTGTAACTGGAGAGCCAAGCGCACCGAGTGGGGCTAACAGCTTGCGCTGGGATCGACCCACAGCAACGAAGACGTCCCAAACTATTACTAGTCTCCTGAGCGTGGAAAAGCCGACTAACACTCAAAAAGAAGTGCAGCGAAAAACAAAGAGTGCATTTAAAGGTGCCATTTTTCTTTTCTAAATGCTATCAGAGCTTTTTAAAATGCATTTTTGCCTGGGACAAATTTAGGGGGAACTTTTTTACTTTTTTTTTTTTTTTTTTTTTGAAATGTGCAATTTTTGGCAAGAGTACAGGAATCTAAGAATAAATTATACATACTTCTAGGCCAAGTAGGTAGGCCGGAATTGATCACTTATTTAATATCAATGTGATGAGAAATATCATGCAACGAAGTTACACATAAGATATTTTAGAACAACCCTGTCATAATTTTGGCAGTTACAAATAATGTCTTTGATTGCGAGCATCTGCCACACATCAGTTCAGGATGTATTGTCTACAATCCAGGGACACGATGTTCTGAATACGTGAAACTTCTTTACTTAATATTTTTTACATGTTCTTTGGCAAATGTAATTATTTCCTGTCTTCTTTGTTCACTTCAACTTTCTATATATTATTCTGAAATGTGTATAATTCCATACTGTGTTTTTCAGATGTTTATTAAATTATAGAATTACTTAATGATTATTGGGATGGAATAAATTTAGGGATTTCTTAACTTTAAATCTCTTTGAAAGGAATTTCAAAATATTTTCTTTGAATTGTGATTTAATTGTGTTTGATTGATATGTCTTGTTCTTGAACAAAAATGAAATGGGACAGGACCGTTACGAAAGTTGCAATAGTTGGGTAATATGCCAGTTTTTTCTATATGTGACTGATTAAAATGTCTGAAAAACTAAATTCGATTAGGAACTTGATAAACACAATTCTAGTCCATATTAGAGCCATACTGAGCAACATTAGGTGAGAATGGACATTTTTAAATTCTTGTTTCTGTACTTTATGCACACTTGTATTCCTTGCTTGGAATGTATTCTTGGAAGTACTTGCTTTATACGTATACAAAACAGAGCCCATGACTAGTAAGTATTGATAATGTGCATAATATTTTGATAATTAATTATTTTATATACATTGATATATTGATGAATTGCAAACAAACTGTATGACAAAATACATATTAAATATGTTACTAGCCCATTAAAAAGTTTTCAACATCTACATTACAGCAAAAATAAACTGATAGATTGAGAGTATCTATGAAATACTTAATGCGAATGCTTATAGCACTGGGAATAAGTTCATTAATACCAAAATTCGTAACCACAAACCTACTATAATTGCTAAACAACCATCATCTCTTTATGAATGTAAATTGAATTTATCAAACAAAATGAAATAAAATGAAATTGACTCGTCGTTACAGTAATTTCAGGGACTAACGAGCCAGAAGTTTTTCATAATGATTATATCCACTTATTACTGCGCTGCAATAATAATCACTTGAATTGCTTAAAAAGGTTGTTTTATTTACATATTTTTGTAAAACTAAACGCAAAGCCAGGAAGAGTGTATGTAGAATAATTTAGATGAATGAAATTGCAAAGTATTCAGAATACCTAACAATATACTAAGCTTAAACACCACCATGAAATATGTTCCGAACGCCTTCAAAAGCCTAGTTTTAAATTCTGATGCCTGTTTTCTCATCATGTTAAGTGGTCTCGATTATAATAGTTCTTAATTTTATTAGATTAATTAAATATATAACTTTACGAGGTGTTACGTTAGTTACAATAGTTTCGTGAGAAACCATTTACATAATTTTAAAACTACTTTTGTGACAAATTCGTTTTTATCGTTTAGTTTTTATATTAATTACGTCAGAACACTCTATTGTAAACAACCAAGTTTCTTCCATTAATTTTGTTGTTATTTGCTTGATATTAAGAATCTTGCGAGAGAAACACAAAGAAAATAATTAATGAGTACATCTGAGTAAACGCCAGAAACTCTCGCTCACATTAAGACTACTTGGAAAAACCTGTTTTTCATTAGAGTGAATACCAGCAAGAATCCGCAGAAGCATACATTATTCCAGAGCGGTCACAACTGCAAAAGGAAAGCATTAACCGCTACCACTGCTGGCTTGCAATCGCCCCCTCTGGCTGGCCGCTCCATCTCCCTTTAAATATGTTTCGTAATCGCGTTATCGATGGGCAATTGGTTCGACGCCGTGCGGCGTTTGTCTGCAGTCTGCAGGCCGGAAGCCGACTGGAGGCGGGTCGGCGGAAGTGAGGGGGCGGGGGCGGGTGGGAGAGAGGGAGTGCCGAGTTACTCAGCGCCGCCGCTTTTCCGGCGAGACCCTGAAAGGTTTTTGCCGCGTGTCGGAAAATGAGTTTGCGCCATTAAGCACCGTTCGGAAGCTCTGGCGCTCGGCGGGTGCGGAGTTGGAGGTGGGCGGGGCCGGTGACGGAGCGAGCAGGACATCTGACGGGCAGGATGAAAAGAGAGAGCAGGGTTGGACGTGTGTGAGTGGACATCAAAAAAGAGAGTGAAACCTAGGATTCCGAATAGAAACGTGTGGGCGATCGAAAATAAGTGGTATCGTTGACAGACGGAGAGTCGATAGTCAATTACGCAGGGTAAGGGCAAATGGGAGGTGGGAGGAACAGAAGAGAAAATTGTGGAACTTAAGCGGCTTCCGAGAACACAGAAGGCAATATTGGTGATAAGGATTTGGGAGATAAGAAGAAGTTATGAATTATTTATTATATTATTATTATTACTAACAAGAACAACAAAAATAATAATGGAGAGAGGGAGTGAGAGAGAGGGAGAGATATAGAGTGAGAGAGAGTGAGAGAAGGGGAGAGTGAGGGGGAGTGAGAGTGAGAGAGTGTGAGAGAGAGGGAGAGAAAGGGAGAGAGAGTGAGAGTGGTAGAGAGAGTGTGTGAGAGTGAGTATGAGAGTGAGAGTGAGAGAGTGAGAGTGAGAGAGAGTGACAGAGAGAGAGAGAGAGAAACCTTGGGTTGAAGCGAAATGAGGGGAAGTGGATAAGGTAGATGGCAGACGAGAACGAACTTTCACGGTAGAAAAGTGATGACTTGGAAGACTAAAAGGAGACGAAGAAGAGGGAGCATACAAGTGGCCCGCAACGGTCAGGTTAGACAAAGCGGGGCAATTAGGAGACAGCGGTTTACGAGAGGGTGAAGACAAAACATGTGAAAAAGTGGAATGAAATGTCCTCTAATCTGAACATGAACTGAGCTGTAGTCACTATAGCTGTTTCCAAATGATATCTGAGGCTGGAGTGTTTGTTTTGATCGAACTGTCGTTTCAGTCGAAGTGGGTCATCTTTACGTTAATGCCGGAAATGTCTCAAATTCGGGAAGATATCAACGACTCGAGTTGAGATTGATCAAAGAGGATCCTCTTACTTGGATTATATTTTTGTCAAAGCCACATTTGCGTTAACGACAAAATGTATGGTTTTGTAAATTATTTGTTTCAAAAATAAAAATTAGATAAGTATATTTGATAAATGAATATTTACATCAAGAATAACAAATATATGATAATAATATTACTTCTCACTAAAAATCACCACAATTCTGAACATTTAGACTCGTTTTAGTATTTGAAATTAATTTTTAAATGCCAGAAGAAATTTGAAATATTTTCTTCTGTTTATTTTGTTCTTGTACAGGTTTCCGAGCGTATATGATTGTATGTCGAAATGAAGCAATTTGCATCATTTTTCCATCTGTCCAAGCGTTACTGCATTGATTCTCTGACATAAATGTTGAATTCCTCGTGTTAGTGGTACAAATTAAAAAATTGTCATTAAGGATCTTGACTTTGACAAGATTTCAACCCGTAAAATGAGTCTTGAGAAGCTGAACTTGCAATGATATTTTCTCAAAAATAATTACACAATGCGAGTGCGCATTCAAACAAGTCTTTCCACAGGCGTTTAGGATAGTATTTTCACCTATGCAAACGAGCTACTGTGTTGCGAGCGCAGGATTAAAGTCTAATTTTAAAGAGTCATTACGAAGACTTCTATTCTGACATGCCAATACGTTAAAGCAGGAATATGTAATAAAATTGTACCCGAAAGTGCGAAGATCGTTTTATGAACAAAGCGTGAATTATGATACACAAGCGTTATTTTAAGCCTAGTAAGAATTTCATGAAATTTGAATTTATACTTTACGGTAAAAATATCTAAATATCATAGCGCCAAGGAATATTTGTAAGGCGAAGGTTTGGAGGTAGTTTTGACGAACGTTTCAAAAGTATTATTCCAAATAAAATTAAAAGGGCGATTACGAAAAACATTTTCTCATTTTACTAGATGTAGAACAACTCTCATTTATTTACCCTCTCCTTCCTGGAATATGGCTGCTTTTGCTTCCACCCAGGAGTAAGCTATTGATCACCCGAACCCATCTCTCTCGACACATCTCTCTTGGCCGAACATTGTCCACTTCTAATCCCTGGCCAACGTCCTCGTTATCTCGCGCGCCCGCGGCCTGCGCCTTTCTCCCTCTCGACCATTCGCTTTCTCCACGAGCTGGCCTCGCGGCTGCCCGTCCCGCCCCGCCATTACTTCGTCCGAAGCGCCCGGCCTCCACACAGCAGTCGTGCGACTAGGGTTCCCAACAATGGCCATGTTAAAGGTAGGACACTCGATAAGAAAAAAAAAGCCTCAACACTGACAACATATATAATTTTGACTAACATCAGATGTATTTATTTCTTTTTTTACATTTGCGATTCAATTGAAAAGGTTCGTTCACAAAATGCAGACGAAGATGGTCTGAGCGACTCTTTTTTTTATTTTGTTACTAGACAAAATATTATCGCGCTGCCCCAACATGCAGGGCACTTTCACGCGTGCGTCAGCGTTCAGAAAAAAGTATATTTACGTTTTATATTCTAAATTAAACTATAAACGATACAAAAAGGCACATGCTGGTCATGTGATAAAATTTATAACAACAAATGTTAAACATTTACTAAAAGGAAGACATTTAAAATACAAAGAAGGACGAAAGGAAAATTGACTTCAATGGTGTACTGTCCTCCAAAATGGAGGAAGGTTGGCCACCCTGCGCGCGACCGGCGCGTCGCCTGCCGGCGACGACAAAAGACGCACGTCGCCCGCCGCGCGGCTCCTTCTCTTTCCCACTCCGCTATTTTTTAACGTTGTCCGCCGCGGCAGCAGCAGCGGTGTCCGGCGACGTTCCGCCCTCCGCGTAGACTTCCAAGGGCGGATAAGGGGGATATATCCTCCTCGCCGGCCTCTTTCTGTACCCACCCCCGTTCCTTTAAAAAAGTTTCTCCTCGAGGAAAATGAATGACTCCGAAATACTTCTGCGCTAAGTTGGAATTGTGCGCACGCGCGGTAGCAGGGAGCGCCCTCCGCATGCGACGCGCGCGCTTCTAGCGGCGGCTCGAGGAAGCTGCGGGCCACTGAGCTTCAAAAGGTCTTCTCTTCAGCCTCCTCGTCCTGTTCCTTCGCGGCGTTCCCTCTTCCTCCTCCTCCTCCTCCTCCTCGCCCTGTGCGCTCCGTGAGGTCTTATTAAGCTCTCGCGAACTGTCGGAGCGAACGCCTCCCTCGCGCTGGAAAGTGGAATCGCGAGGGGCGGCCTACGCAACGCGACGACCCGCCCACGAGGTCATGTTAATTTTGGACGTCTTCCTGAAGTGAATATTACCTTTCGGGTCGACGGACTTTAATCGCAACATCTGTAATAAAACAACGGGACGAGAAAATTTGGTAAGAGATGAGCCTTATTTGCTTGGCAGAAAGTTAGTAATTAAGGATTTGGAATAATGAGGGTCAGTTATCTCATGATGTGTTTATCCTTTTCTTACGAATAAAAATGGAAAGTGTATTGCAGGGTTTCTAGTTGGAAACATATTCTTTAGATTTGTAGGAAGTTTAAATTCTTAGTAGTCTAGTAAGATAAAACAATCAATTAATAGTTTAAAATACGCAATAGAAAAACAATATTGTACAAATGTATTTTCCTTATATGTTATTAAATGGGAGCTTGCGCACTACAGTTGGTTTTGCAATAAAGTTTCTTTACAATCATTGTAATTTGGGTAAAGTTCTTTCTAGCCTCTTTATGAAAGTATTAAGGTAATTCCGTTTTCAAATCTAAAGGAACCAAATTCCACAAAAATTATTTACTGTCACAAAAAACTAAGCAACGCATTGTATTCATAAGTTCGTAGTTGACATCTGACTACTGATAAAATTTAATAAATATTATTTGTCCTATCAGATCGCCCTTGTTTGCCCTTTTCTTATGTGTCTAAAATAGATTAAATTTACTATTATATCCAATACTCTTAAAGTCTCATGACGTAAATCAAATAATTGTATATTATACTCAATATAACAAAGGATACTACAGAACTGAATGTAATTCCATAATGACCTAGTCATACAGGTAGAAAATATGTCAAAATATTGAAAATATCATTGTAGAAGTTGTATATTACAGGAAACCATAATAGTCTTTTTACAAACTTGTAAGACTTTGGTTACATATTATTAATATTTTTGTCCATTGACCTTGACGATTTTATTTCATTTTACTGTCAGATATCAACAGAAAGACTTTCATATTGATTTCAGAGCACACACGTACAGAACACCCAGCTTATGCTGATAAGTGATTTCTTGTGTAAAGTAGGTGGATACGAGCTGCATTATACAATTAGCAAATCCTCACCCTGATCCACCTTATCCTAAGAGCATCCGTCCTGTACGCGGGCCTTCACACGCCCGTCCGCGCAAGTAGCTTTACCCCAAGGTACACAAAGCAGCGCGTGTGCGGGCGCTGTGTTCTTCAAAGTGTCGGGGCCCGCGGACTACAGATGTTGGTCTTGCAGCAAAGCTTCCCCCTTCCCCGCGCGCGGGCGTGGGCGCGGGTGCGAGCACGGAGTGGCGGGGCATTAGCGCTGGTGCCAAGTCGCCTCGCCAGGCGCGTCGCCATGAAAGCTTAAGCAGAGCCATTCCGTGCGAGCGACGAGTCGATTCAGCACACGTGGCGACAGCGCGCGCCCGCCCCGCCCCGCCCCACTCCGCCCCGCCCCCTCACGCGCGCTGTCTGCGTGGCGGTGACGGCTTTGTCTGCGGGTGGCGCTTCCGCGCGCGTCTTCTTATGGGGCGAGCGTGTCACCACGGTGGCGCTTAGCCCTGCTAGACACGCAGGTGTGCATGCCCTTAGACGCTTTCTAGTTTAGATTAGACGTATTTAGTCAAAAAACAGTAAAAACTGTATGTGACGTATGGGGGAGATGATCATCTGCGCACGTTTTCCTCAGTTTCAGAATCTCTTCCCATCATTTTAACTATAACTTGTTGATAGGTGAGTAAAAGTTAAAGATGAATAAATAAATAAAAATAAAATTTAATAAAGCGCGAGATTAGCAACATTTGAAAAATTAGATACTTTCATTCCCGTGTAATAGAAAACTTATTTGCAACGGTAAGCGAACTGCAGATTTGATTTTTCTGCATTGCTAACAAATATATAACTCGCCTTTACTTCTATTCCTACTACTACAAGCAGAAGAGGTCAACAAAACGTGCGTATAGTGAAGCTACATGTCGTGGTTATTACTTACGGTTGCTCGTGTCTAGTATTATTGCTTGGGAATGTTTATAGTTGAGCAATCTATGGATTTTATCTGAATGCCCGACCCTTTAATTTCGGCAAGTGGAGGCTAACGAGTCGGTCGGGGCGTGATTTAGTACTTAGACCAATCGTTAATTATCCGTGTGTACCTGGTTCAAATGTAAGTGAATCTAAGTAAAAGTTGTTCTCTATAAACCGGATTTGTGGCAGGTCTTATCCGAGTACTCCCGTTTCTACTGTCTCTTATTCCACAATTGCTCTATCATCATAAAGAAAGTATCATCAACCGAAATCCATAAACCATTTTCCCTCTCCAAGTATGATTTTACGGCTTAAAGATGAATATTGAGTCGGCTGTAGGAAGCTAAGCAGAGCCATTCATGTGGCGAATATACCAAGGATTTTGCAGTCTTTTTTTTTTTGGTCCTATCTACCATATACGGCAGTTAGGTGACCCATAGCGGGTTTTCTTGGGATGATGAATTATCCAGGGTGGTTTCCCGTTGCCTTCCCCGAAATGATGATGATAATAGGGGGTGAAACGACGAACACAACACAACCATGCCCGAGGCGGGACTCGAACCCGCGATCCTTCGGTCCGAGATCGCTACGGCACTACTGCCTTAGCGATCTCGGCCACCGGATCGGCTTTGTGGTCTTAGCTTTAATAAAAAGAACAGGCAAAGGATTACATCTTCCTTCCTTAACACTGTAATGTTTGGTACACCGCTAGTAGGGAGAAGGGGCTTGTGTTAACCAAATAAATCATCATGATTCCTCCGTGGTAAAGTCAACGGAAAAAAATTAGTTGTTATGCTAGATCTTTGTGTATGCTGCGAGAGTGTTGTTCTTGAAAAGGAACTATGAAATTGAACTCTACGTTCACTGTATAGTCGGGCAATATTGATGCACCCACCTTTACCGCTTCCTCCTTTCCGAGTAGTGAAACAGGTTCGGAATATCTGTATTATTAGATACGAATGTCACAGTATGTTGCAATGTTTGTGCATGTAATAGCAGAAGCCAGCGTTAAATATCTCTTTCTAATTCAATGTGTGGACTATGTAATTGAATAATACCAGAACAGTCTGTGCTAGATTCGAATGTTCTCTCAGAGTCCACGTCGAGGTATTACGCTGTTCAGATTTATAAAATTGTTTATGTATGTTGCAGCTCATTACGCAGACTAATATAGTCTGCGTAATGAGCTGCAACATACATAAACAATTTTATAAATCTGAACCTGTTTTTGAATGGAGGAAGTGATTCGTCAGTTCCTATTTTGCTATGCTACTGTTGTCATTAGAGTCAAATCTTAGAAATAAACCTGCGTGGAAAACTTAAGAATATAGCTTAATTTACCTGCATTCAAATTGAAGGTGGAAATGAATACATGTTTGCAAATTGCGATAAACTATGAAAGACCACACAGAAACAAAATCTATTAAATGAAGAGCAATATAGAGTGAAGTTAATTTTTACCTTCCCATAATCCTAATTTGGATCCTAAAGTGTGTTCTAGATTAATTATGAAAGTATTAAGACCATTCCGTTCTCTAAACAAATATAAAAAAATCAGAGTTAATGTCACATGAACTATGCAACATATTAATAATAATAATAATAATAATAATAATAATAAAAATATTTATTTTTCTGCTAATGAGCTTTTGCTCGGTGGCAGAGTTTTACAGCACATATACAGAGATATTAATGTTACATATATAGGAATACATATAATATGAAAGTACAACTAAATAAAAAATAACAAAGTAAAACTATTAGATTAGTAAGAACGTATGTCACATCTCATTATTGATAAAATTATATAAATATTATCAGATCGCTGTTGTTTGCTGTTTCTTTATGTTTTTAAAATATATTTAAGGAATCACTATTATATCCAGAACACTAAAGTGTCCTGTAGTAAATATAATGATTCTGTAATTTATTCGATACAATGATAGGAACTGTAGAACTGAATATAATTCAAAAACGACATAGGCCTACAGGTAGAAAAAAGTCATTATATTGAAAAGGTGATATCAGAAGATGTATATTACACAAGAGTATAAACCCATAGTTGTCTCTTCAGCCACTTGTACGACGATGAATTTTATTTACATATTATTTCTTTCTATTCATTGACTGATTGATGATTGACTGATTTGATGATTTATATATATCTTTCTATTCATTGACCTTACAACTTAAATTTTGTTATATTATCTCCACTTTCACTTTTCATTAGTTTCTAACAGATATCGTCAAATGCTGTGGCAAGTTCATTGAAGTGTTACGTTTGTTTAACTATCACAGTGATGATACAAAATACGCTATTTAAGACCGCAACAACATTCGTTGTTGACGCCACTTTGCACCCGTCATGTTGCATTTGCGTCATTCATTCCCGTCTCTATGCACGTTTGCCCACCGTAGGGGAGGCAGACTATTACAAGACATTACGACGTCTGTTTAGCCGACAAAGAGCATTGCAAGGCAACCTCTCCGTCGTGATGCCGAGCGAGAGTCTGAGAGGCGGAGGGGGAAGAGGCTCCGCCAATTGGCTTTCCAAAGAGCGGTCCGCTAATGTGCCCTATCCGCTTACGGGCCGGACCGCTTCTCCGCCCGACCGATCGCAGACAGCGCCAGCCGCCCGGGGCGGTGACCGCCCTCGCCCTCGCCTCGCCCTCGCCCTCGCCCTCGCCCTCGCCCTCGCCCTCGCCCTCGCCCTCGCCCTCGCCCTCGCCCTCGCCCTCGCCCTCGCCCTCGCCCTCGCCCTCGCCCTCGCCCACGCCCACGCCCACGCCCTCGCCGCCGCCGCCGCCACCGCTTTGCTACTCGCGACGCAACCTCCGCAACAAAACATCGGTGCTCAAAATTAAAACATCAATGTGCTGTTGGATTTTAATTCAATTGGAATTTGATCGATTTATTATTATTATAAATAATAATAATAATAATAATAATAATAATAATAATAATAATAATAATAATAATAATAATAATAATAATAATAATACATGGTTAAACGTCCATCGGTGTTTTCAAACAGCGCAGTTTAAAGCAGGTTTTAAACCAGCTTTTAATCATCAACGTTTTCAAACATCGATAATTTAAAGCTGGTTTATTAACCTCTAACTATTAATCTGTAACGATAGCTGTGTATATTAATTTATTACTAAAATTTAACAGAAAACAAAGTTTAAAAAACGTCTGACTCTCGCAAAATTCCCCAAACTTCTTTTGAAACCCTTCGTAGAGTATGCCTTCTCTATTAAACTTTTATAGCAGGAAAATATTGTAAATCTGAATACAAGAATGTATTCAGATTTACAATATTTTCCTGGGAGGAATTTTGAGAATAATAATCTTTCTTCTAGGGTATAGTAGGTACTTGTGAGAATATTAGATGTAATGTACTAGTAATATTTGTATTGTTCCCTGTGGCATTCTATGTGCATCGACTCCACATCGCATCGTATGCTATATAGTATTCAAAATACGGGTCCAAGAATCTGATATGTTTTCTGATCCTCCCTAATTCTTGAAATGTCATGGTGAAATAACAGAAAACTTTCTCAATTAAAACCGGATTTAAAATAGCTAGTTAAACATTGTTTCACTAAGTTCGTCAGTTCGTCATTTTCTTCAGTTCATTGAAAATTCCTAATTACAAAGAATTAAAAAGTACTAAGTGATTTTCATTTAGTATTCACCCGCTTTAATTTAAAAGAATATAAATAATACTTCGACAGCAAACTCTAATTTGTTTATATCACATTTTAATATATCATGAGGACTTTGGTGGACCACCAATCCAATGTGTTTCATCTTTTTACTCAAATGCTGGTGATTGTCTTGAGGTATCACAATATTTGTGACCATAGAGTTCAGCTATATTTGGTGTTCTAGAGGTCAATGAAACAAGAGTAACTGGGTGCCGTTTCTGTTGTCAAAGAGCATACAAACAGCCATAGAAAATTAACTGGCCACATAGCATTTCCGTGAGTTGTGACTCTCGTTATTACGCCCTTTTCAGGACACTCGCATGACGTTAGTATTCTCCATCTGATATTTCTCATTTCGCTCCATGATGACAGTCTAACTACCACAGGGGTGTTATTGCAGTAAGAACACAAATTTAATCTACATGACATAGAAAATTCTACAGAATTATGTTTGGAACGTGTGCATTAAAAAACTATTTGCGCTCTCATTTTAAACAAAACCATTCTGGATATGACAAAAGTAATTATATTTGAAATTCCCATTATCACAACCTTTAAGAAAATATAAACTATTTCGAAATAGAAAAACTTATATATTCGATTATCTATTGACCACTTTCTGTCGACCCAGGAAATCCGGCGTTTAGAGAGAGGTCTTTAATATTTTTAGAGAAAATAAATACTTAACCATATGGAGTTCAATAATTGTTCAGTGGTCGAAGACATTGATTTAAGTGGCAGGAGCTCATATTTGCTTTTTTTCACCTCAAATTATTTAATTGCCAAGCAATGTAGTGCTATTAGCTTTAAAACTCAAAACCTTTCCATTTTGTTACAATATACAAAACGCGGTGCTTTCTGTATTTAACATCTGTGAATCTCAGACGGTTCTTTTTCCTGTTCCCCACAATTTGTGTTTTCGGTACTTAGATCAATTTGTTCGACTACTATACAATTCCTTAACACGTCTTCTGATTAAACTTTAGAACTTAGATAATAAGTACAGAAAATATAATGATGTGTACTGAAATACACGTTCAGTGCCGTCCCATTTTTGTGCCAATTTAACAAACTGTCTTTTACATTTTCCCCACTATCACTAAACCAAACTGTTACGGTCTCGAGTGCTTGAGAAGCCATGTTCTTTTCAAAGAACGTCCACAGCTGCCACTTGGCGTGCTGTCCCGCTACGCCACCGCTGCGCTGCTAGCACACAGCATATTTTTTCCAGCGACTTCCGCCAGGGCCTTGCAACTCCCCATCAAAACCGTACACAAACCTGGAGGGTGCTACGATAGGAGGCGCTAGTAATACCGGTTGCAACTGCAGGTTAGGATCTCCAACTTTCTCCCATTAAAGTTGGGTATTTTGTGAAAAATTCGAAAAGCGTCTTCTAAATGTTCAACTGTCCATAATAAATATATGTAAGAAACCCCTGAAGAAATCGCGAACATCAACGCTATCTTTTGAAACATTACGCACCTGCTATCGTCTCGCGAACCTAAGCAGCAGCCACGCACGTTTTAAGTACCGTTGGCAGCAAGTCGCATTCTAGTTCCTGTAAGACGTTGCTGCAGGAGAGCTCGCTACCGTAGCGGTTTCCACCGCTATCTATGGGAGTCGAAAGGCCGTGAGCTGCCGCAGCCAACGAGAGCGGTAAGTTGACCTCCGCCACCTGCCGCGCCGCGCCGCGCTGCGCCGCTGTGTTTGCGCGGCCTCAGCTAACACGCGAGTGCGCCGCCCAGGCGGATGCAGCGCTTCGGAGCGACGGACTCAATTCCGCCGCTCAGCTGTTGCCGACGCGGCGGGGCACGCCGACGAGCGACGGGCGCCAGGTACACAGAGCAGGGCGGGTAGGCGATTGATTGTGTGGGTTCGCTGCGCGCTGCGTCTCTTGAAAGGCTCGCTTTGGTTCTTTTCATCTGACTAGAACGGTTTGGGTCGGATGAGGATTGTAGTTTCTAGGCAAGTTATTGAGCATGAGAGTGGTACATTTGAGTGTTGGTTGTAAATGAAGAGATTTGCATTAAAGTGTACTCACGTAGTTGTCATTTCGTGTCCGGCAACATCAAAAACCTCGTAAACCTTTCCACTTTCATTTTATTGTGAAATGATGTCTTCCAAAACTCTGATCTCCTTGTGTTATTATATGGGTTATATTAGTGGCAATAAAAATTAATATCAATAATGAAGAATCAATGAGCCAATTCCATTGTAAGGGGATATACTTTTCGTAATAAAAACGAATATATTATAACTATAATATAGTTCTTTATTAAATGGGTCTTTAGTAGAGTAAAATTTAAAATCGAGAGTGGTTTTACTACAAAAACGTTGTTTCCATGGTGAAGATTGTTATAAATTTATTTAAAAAACAGAGTGTTTTATTATGTTAACAATAGAATACGTTTAGAAAGAATCTTTGTATGTAGCCCTTATTCTAACTTCGATAAAAAAATTATTCATATCAAGAACTATAACTCAAACTATGTTTTATGACGAGTTATCTTGATTTAGCAAGGCCGAGACTCTACTGCTAGGCCTTATCACGTAAAGAGCTGTTGTGTCAAAGAAAATCCATCTAAATGACTGCGGGTTTTCTTCAGCTCTTCCATGCAGAGAAGAATGAACATGTACGAGTTTTCGTGCATGGATGATCTTCTACCTTTAGTTGGTGAAAATGAAAAAAAAAACTAAATATATTTCAAAATATATGTTAAGAAAATGGTATATTTTCACTGAAAAAAATTCAAAATAGTATATACAAGTTGCCTTGAGAACCATTAAGAAACTGTTATATCCTTGCTCCGTTACTGCGAAATCAACGACTCCAATCGAATTAAAATTTCTCATCTAAAAATGACAACTTTTTGGAGGTGTCAGTTTTTTGTGTATCGACAACGTAATTGGTTATGTTGCTTATTGTCAGAAAAATGGTTTACCAAAATACCTTCCTCAAATTAGACAGCTTTTTAAAAATATATTTGGATTCTAGTAGCGATTGCATACTTTTTTCAATGATTGAATTACTTTCTTTTTATTTCTATTCATATATAGTACTGAATACTTTCCTCAATATATTATAAAATATAATTTGATTATCTCTAAAAAATATTGAAGATTTGTTCTTCTCCTCAACTTGAGATTATTTTAGCGAACGAAAAGCGATTGATTAGCGAGCGAAAGAAAAAGCATTTGTACCTTTCAGTTTTTGTTAAAAATGTACCTCTCAGTTCCTTGTAAATTTCAATTGATGTGGTACTATTTGAGACTTACTGCCAGTAGATTAACTGGAGTATTATTCTAATTGCAGTGCATTGGTGTATGAAACACACACCATCTTATGAACATTAACACTGAAGGAGAAAAGAAGTCACTGAACCATCCTCATAAAATTGAGCAGGTAAGGAAACAATGATTTATTACTGGTTTATAAAATAAATGACAAAATTAAGTGGTAGTTCATAAGTGAACAACCTCAATGCCAATCTCAGGAAACCTTAAAACTATAAAATAAGCAACTCTTCAATTCTTTTAACAATTAGCAACGATGAAGACCACATATATGCAACACTGCTCTATATTTTTTATTCGCAATTTTGAACTGTCTCGTTGAGCTAACAGTTACGCAACTAGTCAGGAAAAATCATTTAAAAATAGAATCTATTTTTAATGAAGTAGCGACGGAAACAAAGTAGTAGACAAAAACACCTTTTGTGCTCTAAGTTTGCCAATTCATGAGGCAATCAAAATGTCAAAGTCATAAAAGGATCTTGAAGCATATTGAACTCCTAAAAGTTTAAATCTTCTGCTCAATTCAATTGATAACTAAGAAACCAAAATAACAATAAAAACTGAAATGATGGAAGAATAGATTATTGTTTTTGAATGGACGTTCTTGATGAGTTACATTCGACTCATACTCCATATATAATAATTACGTGTTGCATTAAAGAGTTGAGCAACCTTTTCTAATGACCGCCAAGTAAAATTTGTAGTGTAAGCCACACTGTGTGCAAGTAGCAATAAAATACATACGTTGAATTATGAGAATCGTACAACACATGCAACTCTCCGTAATATTTATGTATTCGTATATTTATTTTACCCTTATATGTCCAGTAAAGGGCAATTGGCTTCGGTGCCTTTAGATCCCGAAGTTTCTAGTCGGTCACCCAACCAGGAACTTGCAAGATCTCCAATTCGATTAACCGTCATGACTTCACGTAGTTCACGGATTCAGCTAGCGAATTCCGGCCGGTTTTGCGGTCGTGGCCTTTCAGTAGAACCATCCCAGTCTCCACCTGGATGGCCGAAGGAAACCGCGAAAGCGCCCTTCAGGATGGCCGTCACTGGGATTGAACCCGGGTATCCTGAATGCGAAGTCAGCGCGCTACTCCCCGAACTACGAGTACCTCGCTCTGTGTTCTCCGTAGTACTTCATAGTTAAAACCTCATTAAATTATGAAAACGCAAGCTAACCTCCCGTACGCAGCAATGGATACTTGGTCCTTGATTAAGCGTATGCCGTTTCGTACTGCGTACCTTGTCACTCAATAGCTTGCATCCACCAGGCTGAGTCAAATCTGAGGCCACTGCCCAACGGCGAGGCAGGACGAGGTGAAGGGAAAACGATCGAAGGCTTTCATGGTCTGATTGATGGCTCTCTCCTGGCCAAAGGATTTGCTCCGGCGGGGCAGCAGTCGCAGGAGTGATGCACAGGCACACAGGCACACTGGGACCTTTGATGGAAATTGCCCGATTGTTGTGCTAACGGCTTGCAAGCGAAAGCTGTCTTTATTTACTTGACGTACCGTTGAATGACCGAAGCGCGCGGTGCGGCAGACGATGACGTTAACTTTGTTGCTTAAAATTAGGGCTGTTTGCGCAAGACGGGTTTACAGTATATGAACGCGTGGAGTAAGTGCTAAAATGTCGCATCAATCATTTGGTATTGGTGTCGTAGTTTCAAGTACATGGCCCTTTTAAGAGATATTGCGGAACAAGGTGATATCAAAGGCCATCTTTTATGGAAGTTCTTAAGTAAATTGAGTTAACGGTGCATCAACATGTGTATTTCTTAGTTACCGTTTCGTAAAAATGTTGCTTGGTATTTAGAAATCACACATAAAGTGGAAGTGAAGGATGAAAGGTATTAAAGTAATAAATCAGATATTGGCGACGTACTGATCTGATTATAATGTAAAAGCGTGACCATCTTTTTCTATGTGAATCAGGTGTGTTTTGGGATATTCAAAGGAAATCAATAGTTTTAGACAAAACTTTCTTCGTCAAAATTCGTGTTTTTGCATCAATGTGAACAGAAATTATACTGACACTTTTCTTTGATGCAAAGTTTGACAGTTAATAATTAAAAATCGTTTGTGTATTGAGATTTTACAGAAGTATGTTTTAGATTCATAAATATTTAGCTCCAAACCATTTGGAATTGCATTATTTCAGCTCTGGACAATTACAAATGAAAAGAATAATACTCAATTAGAAAATTTGAAGTGTGTCAAGACGCAGAGTACATAGAGCCAGATAAAGATTTGTAAAATAGTTATTTATGATACGCGTGGTAAAAGTGGCATTTTATCGCACGTGTCATACACTGTTTTTACCAACATTACTGTATTTCATTTTATTGTAATTCAAGCATACTGTTGCATTGAAGTCTGTAATAGACGATGCGACCAGACGAAAGCAGTTTTTCTTTGTTGCATTCATAGATTTACCTCAAGGTTTAGCAATGTTTCTCTTTTAGTACGAGAGCTAAAAATTGAATTTTTAGCACATTTTGCATGCCAGAAAAGTAGTAGCTTTTTCTAGAGGCTATCTAAAACAATTTTTTTCCACCGCAGTGTTCAGAATCTGAGATGACTTCTTTTCCCCGAGTCGAATCGACTCGAATCGAGTCGAATCGAGTCGAATCGAGTCGAATCGAGTCGAATCGAGTCGAATCGAGTCGAATCGAGTCGAATCGAGTCGAATCGAGTCGAATCGAGCCGAATCGAGCCGAGCCGAGCCGAGCCGAGCCGAGCGGAGCGGAGCGGAGCGGAGCGGAGCCGAGCGGAGCGGAGCCGAACGGAACGGAACGGAGCGGAGCCGAACGGAACGGAACAGAACGCAACGGAACGCAACGGAACGCAACGGAACGGAACGGAACGGAACGGAACGGAACGCAACGGAACGCAACGGAACGCAACGGAACGCAACGGAACGCAACGGAACGCAACGGAACGCAACGGAACGCAACGGAACGCAACGGAACGCAACGGAACGCAACGGAACGCAACGGAACGCAACGGAACGCAACGGAACGCAACGGAACGCAACGGAACGCAACGGAACGCAACGGAACGCAACGGAACGCAACGGAACGCAACGGAACGCAACGGAACGCAACGGAACGCAACGGAACGCAACGGAGCTTGGCGGCAAAGCAGGGAGGTTGCTGGCGAAGGTGCAGCGTGCGCAGGTAGCTAATGGGCTGCTGCGCGTGTCCCGGCTCCCGGGGTTGCCTTTTCCGATCACGAGCGTGACGCGACCCTGGCTTTGTCTGCGACGTGGCCGCAAGCGATAGCAGTGAGGAGGCAACCTTGCGGTGAATCGAACCAACGGACAATCAGCAATGCAGCTGCCTTTGTTAAAACCTCGATGCTAAATAGTAAATGTACACGTTTGTAGTAAATTGGATGGGAATTCCCAAGTTCTATAAGTGGGGAAGAAATTGATGTATATTAAATTCATTTTAACTGTTTCCTACCAATGCCATCTCGATGCCGGGAGAGGTGCCTCAAGACATCAACTAATGTCACTTCAGTGCCTCTAACTGGAGGTTATAGGTTCGATCCCGACGGTAGCAGGAGTTTCGAGTTGACCTCTAGGTCGTCTTTTGTCGCTGTCAGCATTTTGAAGGGATTGTCTAGCGGCTGGCTACTCTGATCAATAGATTCGCGTGATATCTCCGATCAGCTCAAAGCGAATGCCGGAGCAGTACCCTAACAAAGGGGCCATGATCATCGTCTAATGATTAAGTATTTTTAGAAGTATATCAAGGTGTTTGATTTCGGTCACCTTCGAGGTAACATTATCCTTCTACATCAATCTGGCATTCATTAGGACACCGAAATTGCGGATGGTACAGTTTGTAGGACACCGTAATAATAATTATGGGTCAAATATTAGTGGAGAGGAAATATTGAGTGGAAATACTGGAAAATAGAGTACAAAGTCCGTAGCTTACTTACGATCAAATTTGACTTTACAATCTAGCTAGAGTTCCAGGAACTGTTAACAAAAAATGGTAGTTTGTAATTATTTTGTAAACATTCGAAAAGTGTAGAATTACAAAACTGTTATTAAGGTTTCAGAATGGTATTAATAATTAAAGTCCTAAACGATGAAATAGTAAATTATTGTCTACGCAAAGATAAAAAGAAAAAAACTGCCCTTAGTCTCGTTGGTAATCCCCTCTTCTTATTAGTATGCGAGTGTTCAGTAACGCAACCTTAACTATTAAGTCTGCTGTTCAAGTAGCCCCTTCAACGTACAATTTGCATGTGTATTAATTTATATTTAGTAGTTCCAATATGGATTACATATTTCTTGTAAGAATGCCTTTTGTATACGAAAAATTATATTTCCGATTGTAAATCAAATAGAAAATTGATAATGATGTATTTAATTCTCAATTCCATATGCAGATAGTATCAAATAGTATGTAATACCTAGCAAAAATACACACTGCTTGCGCTGCGCGGAAGGAAATAGAAAACGCATACCAGTATTTCATTTTTTCTAAAACATCTTTAGACCAGTTTACTGCATTACGTAAGCTACGCTATCATAAATTGCTGATCAATACATTGCATTACAAGCTACATTGATGTAAAGACTTCCGCCTACAATCACTGCAAACGACGAAAAAATAACAACTTCGTCAGCGGAAAATTACTGCGTTTCATATTCCATAGAAAGGCATTAAATAATTCGTACGTTGTAATTATTTATGACCATTTCCTGTAACATTTTCCCGCACCATGCAAACTGTTTCTCAAGAGAAGTAACTCTTTAGAAGAGGAGCAGAGTAAAGAGCTCAATGCGGAAAGGAAAGAGGGACGTATCCCTGAAATATCGACTTTCTTGCGCTTAGAGAAAGAAGCTTGGAAGAGGTCGGTAAAGAGAAAAATAAAAAGAAGACTGGAGAGAGATCTGATAAGAAGTTAGTAGTAAGCGTTTTACGAGCTCAAATTATAGGTTACATCAATTTATCAGTAATATTTGTATTTCAGATATTTACTGTTTATTGTACCGTTTTATAAAATCTAAGTACTTTTTCACCTTTTCTATACTTGACATTTACTAATAGTTTTAAGAATTCAAGGATTGAAAAATATCATAGAAGAGCAAAGCCTATTTTTATATGAAAATCTTCAGACCCAAATTTTGACTAGAAAAATTTTGAGATATTTCGGCAAACAATATTGAAGAATTTGAATTATAGAACGCATTAAATGATAAAATAAATGTGGAATATAAATATTTACTCTTATTTAAATATGATAAAAGTATCAGAAATGTCTTATTTTGGAAAAAATGCTTTAAGGAAACATCTTAACACTTTTAGGCACATGTACAAAATTAATTAAGTATTTCTATTATATGAAGATAGATAATAAGATTTACTAAAAATATTTGGGAGAGTTCTCTACAATTTATAAGTTCTAAGGATATTTAAAACTAATAAAAATTTAGATTTTTTCCATGGTAGAGTAAGACATTAAAAAAAACACAACAAAACTACTGTACAGAAATTTTAATGATTATTGACTTAATTGTAAATAGCGTTAAACTACTTGTACATAGAAGAGAAAAAGTACATATTAAATGTATATATCAGTACAAGAGGCCTTATTAAACCTTTTTGTAATTTTAGTTTAATAGTTTAACCTCATATCATGCTGAGGTAATATTTACATTTAATTTTTTCAGTTTATTTCCGTTAATAATTACTGTGTAATTCCCAAAAATGTGTTTGAAAAATAAGCTTCTCCCTCTTACAATTTGTTTAATAGTGAACTATTCCAAGCAGCACGCTACATCGTGTCTGTACAGCACGAGTCACTTCGACACAGAGTGCTATATCTATGCCGTCTTTTTGGAATTAACACTTTTCAAACTAACAGTAAATAACACAATATTTAGTTAGTTATTTTCTAACACTTTAATTTGTTTACAAAATATTTAAATTTTAACTTAATTTTATCAGTGATGTGCGATCACGATGTATGTTTAGAGTGGGATTAAATTATTAATGCTACATTTCATCAGTTGTAAAAAATATGAAAATATACTGACCATATAAAATTTTAATAAAATGACTCAGAAGACAATTTTCATTGACGATTGGGAAGCACAAATTGGCTGACGAGAGAATCGAATACAACAATTACTTACGCAAAGCAGTCTAAAAATGATATGGGGAAATATTCCTTCTCCTAATTATTTGATTTGAACCTTCATGAGAGTGCAAGTCATAAATGAGGCACGTATAGGAAATGTTTACGTCGCTGACAGGGATATTTTAATATTTTCCCAGGGGACATCAAAAACTCGAGAGATAATGATCTCCAGCTGGATTTTATAATGAATGGAGAGGTTGTGTTGATTGTAATATGTATTGATGCTGTTAGAATAATATTGGTAATTATAATACAATATTACATAACGTAATTGTTAATCACTGATTCGCTAATGACCAAGAAGTTAAATTTCACTGTTATTTCAGATAATAATTTTCTCTTTTTGGTTATTTACTTATATTTAAAGACCACCTTGCAACAACAGCATGCCTTATTAATTTTACATTTCTTTTTAGGTGCGTATATTAATACAAAATATTCATTAAAATTTTACGATTCTATTGTTTTTATGCTGTCTATATAGGTGTAATTAGAATCTTGAGGAAAAGTGCAAATTATTGACGTTGTCTCTTACGTAATAGCCATGAATTGCGGGTATTTATTTCTAAAACTACTCAGACAACTAACAAATGAATTATAAGTATCGATGTTAAGTCTTAATATCGACTTTGAAATACTAAGATGAAGACTAAGGTTATTAAGTCACTGCTTTTCTCGTCAATGCATGACATTAGTATCGACACTGCAGGACAATTACATGAGCGATCTGAGATGATTTAGTTGTTAATGTGGTCATGAACGTGAATTGCATCACACATTCTGACTACACATTGCCCACTAAAACAAAACATTTATTGCCAGATCATATTTCTTTGGACGTAGATCACTAACACTTCAATTCAATTAAAATGAATTTTAATCCAAAATCAGTTACGTAACCACTCACCATAATGACTTTACTAATCATCACCTGCGATAAACGCATTCCAATTTACGAAACATAATTAAGGGTTTTCAGTATAGTATTGCCAACTTTAACAGGCTGTATGAATTGCATATCTACATTACAGATGTGATTATCTGTGTGGAAATAAAAAAAACACGCAAGAAGGCATTTGCAAATACTCTTACAAAATTGTATTAACTACTTAATTTGAATATACATTTTACGCATGAAAACGTCCAAAACTAGATCGCTAGATATTTGCCCAGTTTCACATTTGCATTGTATACACTGGGTCATGAACCCACAGCCGTCGCCACCCAATAGTTAGACTTTGATCCGAGCCACTACAACTCGCCGGTAGGGTCTTCATTCATTAGAATCATAATTCCTAAGATTTCATTAAAGAGCGTTGAAAAAGGAAGAATTCTAACTAGAATCATAACACTAAAAACATAATAAAACATTATTGATATGAGTAACCTTTTGAATGACATACACAAATAGATTCCTCATGGCTGTGCGAAATAATTCCATCAAATAGTCTTTTGAACTGTCTTTGCAAATTCCACATTGAAAACTGTTCTGTGAAAATAATAAAGTTTGTGAAACTTTAAAATTCAAATAATACAATTGATTTACGCAAAGCATATTAGATAGTATGGTTTTTTAAGCGCTACTTCTTTTAACTTGTATTTAATACTCTTAGAGAAAGGAGTCACTATATAAAAGACTAATAAAAGAGATGCATCACCATTGCATTGCCAAGACGCGTGATATGGAGATGATTTTTTTGTGCGCAAGCAAGCGCAAACTTCCCAAGAGCTTTGGATGCATGTGTGGGAGGAAACTGAACAAAGAAGTTTTCTTGCATAGCAGGATTTCATAGAGGAAACAGAATATTTTTGTCAATGAAGTAAGAGGATAGTATCGATGGTTACTTCAAAGGCAAGGAATGATAAAAACACGGCAAAAAGGAGAATGATTTTTAGTAGTGTTGTAGACGGTATGATAAGCGACGAGATATGTAATATACACATCATTATTTGACAAGCTAAGAAGTAGATCCAGCACTTCAGTCGAAACGAAGTGTCATTGCGGCATTGAGCAGAAAGGTGTCGACGCTAAACGAAACAGAGGACGGACGCAGGACCGCAGTGGAGGCAGCGGAGCAAGGAACCAGACAAGGGAAGGAGCGGAGTGTTCGATCGCTGCCACCCTTGTCGCCCCCCGTCCCCGCAGCGCGCCCCCCCGCCACTCCCCGCCGCCCCTTGCCGCCCCCGCTGTTCCCCGCCGCCTCCCGCTGTTCCCCGCCGCCTCCCGCTGTTCCCCGCCGCCTCCCGCTGTTCCCCGCCGCCCCCGCCGCAACCCACCGCCCCCCGCTGTTCCCCGCTGTTCCCCGCCGCCCCCGCCGCAATCCGCCGCCCCCTGCCGCCCCCTGCCGCCCCCTGCCGCCCCCCGTCGCCCCCGTCGCCCCCCGCCGTCCCCGCCGTCCCCGCCGTCCCCGCCGTCCCCGCCGTCCCCGCCGTCCCCCGCCGTCCCCCGCCGTCCCCCGCCGTCCCCCGCCGTCCCCCGCCGTCCCCCGCCGTCCCCCGCCGTCCCCCGCCGTCCCCCGCCGTCCCCCGCCGTCCCCCGCCGTCCCCCGCCGCCCACCACCTCCCGCCACCCTCCACCGTCCCCCACCGCCCCCACTGCCCCTCACCGCCCCTCACCGCCCCTCACCGCCCCTCACCGCCCCTCACCGCCCCCGCCGCCCTCCGCCGCCCTCCGCCACCCTCCGCCGCCCTCCGCCAACCATCGCCCATCATCCCCTACCCGTCTTTCTTTGGCCCCGTCTTTTCAACTACCACCTCCCACCGCTTCTCTCGCTGGGCTCAGCAACACACCTTCCCCGTGACTCCCACTACCGCGGCCTTCGCCGCAGACCCACCTTCCTCGGGCGCCTGCATCGGGTAAGAGGACCCGAACAAAACACAGCCATTAAGGAAATCTGCCTGTGCCGAGAGAGAGAGGCCCTTGGGACGGCCGTAATGCGAGCCCTCGTCCTTCCCCGCCTCGCCCCCGTCCCTCCCCCCTTCCGCCCCGCTGCCGGCGTCGCGGTGCCTGCGACGCCCGCGCCGGCGCCGCGCCATGCTCCCCTCCACTCCCCGCTTCGCCCCCCTCCTCCTCTATGCCCCGACGCCACCGCTGCTGTTCTTCATTGTGAGTGTGATGTTATTAACGGGGCTGTGTACGATACTTTCAAAATCATATTTCACGGACAGGGTGAGCGGACTACTCAAATCCACGGTCGTTGGTTAAATGTCGGTGAAATGCAGGGGATCTTAAAAAGCAGAAAATTTCTGATTTTATGGAAGGACATTTGATCTCGCTGTTTTATCGTCGTAGCTGGTCTGTTAATGAATATCAATAACTACGATAATGATTAAATAAATAAGAACTTCTTAAATTAATAGTTATGAGAAAAACATCACAGGATTATGGAATTAGTATGCTGGTTTAATTAGTCATGCTTTCGTAATAGTCATTACGTAAAGTGAATTTTATAGTTGTTAAAAATTTCGTATTTTTTTCGAAATAGATTGTACAATTTCTTCTGAAAAATATTCACAAGACACAAACTATGTTCGCTTATCGATTCTAGAATTTCCTAGACGAATACCAACGGTCATAATCTATTATCTCATCTCCTCTTTCAACGAATTAGGAATTTTCAATTTCCAGGCCCTTGAGTGCCCCATGCCGTAATGCTTGTTCCATATTTACCAGGGAGTGCAGGCTTGTTGGTAAAGAATGTCTGGTGTATCGCCGAGTTAATGACCTCTATATTTTCTTCTGCGTTTTGCCGATGCGTCCTCTTTTGTTCAATTGCTATTTTCAGAAACTGAATGAGAGAACAGTGAACATTTATTCCTTTGTTTTCTTTAACATCACAATTTCCCTCATTGAATGTTAAACGTCCGTTTATGCAAATTATAAATATTCTTTTGAAACCCGACTTAATTTTATCTGAAATATTTTCAAACCTGATTTAATTTAAGCTTATTTGAGGTTTTGGTGCTATGTATTTTACTATTCTGTATGACAAATATATTTCTACTCATTTATGTTACACATTTTCTGATATATATATATATATATATATATATATATATATATATATATATATATATATATATATATTGTGACATACCTGGTGATGCCGGGTATTTCACTGCAATATATAACACTAAAGGAGGGTATCTTTTCCGTGAATGGGTCCCTGGATAAGTTGGTATAATATTGGGGAAGCTAATCAAAAATGGAAATACAATCATGAACAAGATTTATTTGCAAATCAAATTTGTTAATTACATGATCTGACAATCTTTATATACTCTGCCTTGGTACCAAGAGTTATTATAACAGACATTTATTATACTTTCGGGGCCCCGACCAAATACCTTTGATGCTCGTAGAACAGCTCGCATCGACAGGATTGCCGACCTCTACAGCAGCTGCGGGCCGTCGGCGGCTGATGGCGTAGCGGTCGTCCTGGGCTGGTGACCTTGCGGCTCCTCCCCGACTCGGATCTTGATACCGCGGCGTTGCACTTCTCTCGAACCACCTTCCGTCGATGAATTTAATTACTCAACCTGCATCTATAATGCGTGCTGGTTCTAGTTCCGTACCACACTGTTCCGGTAAGGCTTCCACTACGCTAACTAACACGAACGCGATCGAATGTTCTATCGACGCGAATCTTTTATTCTACTGATACTTTAAATAGCTCATTCACGTGTCTACTATATTCCAGTCGCTAGTAGTTCATTAACTATACCGCATGTTCTCTTTGTCCATGCACTACCGGCGGGATTTTCGCCACACGTCCGAACTCTTCGCCGCTCCGCTAACGTCTCTCCTCTTCGCAACTTTCCTAACGACTGCCCCCGGCCGGGAGCACGCCGGCCACGTCCTTCATCGACGGGCGGCACGGCCTGACTGTCCCAACGGCTGCTTACACGTGCTCGCTGCCCCGCTTCTAACCGACGTTCTCACGCTGGCCTCCCGGCGGTGGCACCGGTGGCGGAGCAACCGTCGCCAGCTCTCGTCGCTGCTCGCAGCGCCCGGCACACGCACCGCGCAGTCCAAACTAGATATTAATTACTTACACTAATGTTTTAATTAGTGTAAGGGAACACATTCTGTGTTTCAATATATATATATATATATATATATATATATATATATATACATATATATAATGTGTGTTTATGAGCACTATTCTATATATTCCTCTCCCCCATAGAATTTTCCTTCTACTCGGGTATTTTCCACCTAATGTTCGCTTGATAATCAACCCGTTTTCCATTCATGATCTACGCTCCCTCTTCGGTTAAAGAGCGCACGTACCCAACTTCTTCCCCTCCTAACTCGCCGCGATCGGATCTCGTTTGAAACCCTGGGGATCGTTGCCTCCTCGTCACTGGCGCTTCTCCCCTTCTTCGTTTTAGTTTATGCCGCACCCTCGCCGCCTTTGCCCATGTTCTTCGCGTCAGTGCTTCCCTCTACCGTTAACTGCCGGCATATCACGCACGCGGAAAGCAGGGAAGACCGCCGTCATGTCTCTTCGAGATATATCCCCTGTACTTCATTTTTTATCATTCCACCATAGCTCTCTTTTAGAGCCATTTCAAAACCTTCCTCGTCCGTTTTCTGTTTATCATTTTATTGAATAAAAAAGTTCTCGCATCTTATTGAAATAGAAGTTTGGACGAAGTACAATACTAACTGAAAGGATTATTTGTCGTTTTAGATGTTCAAAATGTTTATAATGTTATCGAATCGTAATATTGAAACTGCTGAAATATATAAATTATGTCGCTGAAACAACAGAAAAGAATTCTGACCCTTAATGAGATTATATATTCTTCTTTATTATTTATTGAAACTACGGCAATGTACCTTACAATATAAGTATTAGATTTAAGTAAACTTTGTTATTGCTACGCACATTCATCTAAATGTCATTATAGTACAGTACAACAATATTTTTGAATAAATATTTTTGATTCTCGAAAATCTCTGGGGGAATGTTAATGTGAAAGGTAGTCTCCAAACAAGGCGTAAGTTACTTATATTAATACCCACGCCACCGATTATTGAATTATTTACAGTTATTACTTCCAATATAATATTAACGATACTTTTTTGTCTTTATAATAATATTTATATCTACCCCAATAAAAAATTTCAAAAATTAATTTCTAAAATATAAAACTATTGCCATGTATGGAAATATATTCAGGGAAATTTAAATGAAAGAACAAAATCAACCTCTAGCTATTATTTTTTCTTTTTTTTGTGGTTTTTGTTTTAGTAAATGCTACTCAAATAATATTTGAATGGATAACTGTTACAGGAAAGTCCAAAAACTATGTTCAATTTCTTAACAACCTATAGATTAACCAAATATAGTTGAATACTGAACTCATTACTGACATCCTTTCAACTATTCTTTTGTCTTGGGTCTTTTTCCAACTTCCGAGCTGACCGCGCCGAGTAATTACTATGCCCCTCATAGGGGCACACATTTTCCACATTACACTAGACACATAAATCGAGTTCCTTTGTCTGATCAGCCTCATAAGGCCTTCTTCGACAACACATACATAGCGTCATGGGACATAGAATCATGTCCATTGCGGGAATCGAACCCACGACCCTTCGGACGGCAGCGCTGACTTGCCACACGCTCTTGCCACCTCGGCCACCCCGGCCAACCCGGCCACCCCGGCCACCCCGGCCACCCCTTTAACTGAATATTACAATTAAGAGAAAACAAACGTTCATTCTAAAAATACTTACTTCCCTACGATACGCCATCGTTCATTCTTCCCTCACGTCAAGTCTGCTACCGTCTCTGTACATCCACTGGGAGCTACACCTAGCAGCACAGCGCTGGTCGAAATCACCCTTTATGCGAATTTGAGCAGACCTCATGGTGTCACCGCGCCGAGTCGTGTCGTGACACTGTCGTGTCGTGTCGCGACACTGTCGTGTCGTGTCGCGACTCTGCCGTGTCGTGATACTGTCGTGGTGTCGCGGTGTCGTGGTGTCGTGGTGTCGCGGTGTCGCGGTGTCGCGGTGTCGTGGTGTCGTGTCGTGTTTTAGTGTGCCGTGCAGCACCGACCTCGCATTATCCACGCAACGAAACCTTCTTATCTCCCACCACAGTATTGCCAGGCAGCGGTGCGTAATGCAGGAGGCCAAGGGCAGATGAGAGATTCAGTGACCCGAGCGCAAACTGTTTTAAAAAGAAACTTTTTCATATAAAACAAAATTTAACACGAATTAAAATTTTATTTAGTCGCGATTAAACTCATGGTACTCTGAATTTTAGAATGAATGTCTAACCCCGGATAATAATATTAATAGAAATGCTTTTACTTTATACTGTGATTTTTTAAACTCTTCCTTTCAAAGTTACTAGTTTACGGTGGCATTATGTCACTGTATTTCGCGTCTTTCTCGGTCGTGCCGCTAGAAGTCGCATGATCGTGACCGTATTCAGCACTGCTATACGGTCGAGATCATACGACATCTAGCGGCACGACCAAGAAAGAAAATGACGAAAAACAGTGACATTATGTCACCGTGAAGTAGGGTCTTGTCGGGCAGAGTCGCTGAAAAGTCGCTGTATAGTCATAAACAAGATGCTTTCGCAATTTGAGTCAAATGGAGTAGAGAGTGCACGAAATCATTAACAATCACTCAATCATGGGGAAACCGTACCATTATTTTCACCAAAATTGATGTTCACATGTTGACTTCGATGATGATGTAGCCCCATAAATTTAAAACTAATCTTTAATTTTTGGAGGCGTCTGAAAATGAAACCTCTAAAATATTTCCGATATTTTTTTAAAAAGTGTATTTTTAATTATTGTGCTCGACTAACATTTTAATTGATGAATGTCTGATTTCCAGAAAAATATCTAAATTTTGGAAGAGTAATAACAGTATATTTATTTCAGCGCCTTCCTACAACTACAGTTTTGAAGCTGCATTGTATTGTGTGAATGAAATATTGTCTTCAAAATTATATCTAAAAAAATCAAACACAAGTTTTTCAACATATTAGTTTTCAAGAAATTTTGACAAAAAATGTAATAATTTTGAATTTTATTTTATTGCAATACTTTTGTCATTTTGTTTGGGACACCTTCCAATTTTTTAAATTCTTCTATACTTGTTGACGTGTTCAGAAACATTATTTTACTAAAAAGTATGTTTGATTCGAATGAGTAGTGTATTTATTTCGCTATCATTGAAAAAAAGATAAATGAAAACACGCGGAAAACGTACACAGATGCGAAACAATTTAGGGAGCTTTGTTTTTGGAACGTAACAAATATTGGAGGGCTGAGGTTTGTTTTGTGAAGTTAACGGAGTGTACTATTTTGTGTAAATGCAGGTCAGTGAGCTTGTCTTTTATTTTGAAATATTTGCTCTTAATTTGCAAATGCATTTTAATCAAGCATTGGGTTTTCGTTGGCTTTTTATTGTCATACAAGGGCACAATCCAAGAGTTTAAAACTCGGCTTGGCTCAATTAGCACATAAAAAATCAATGTAATGGACACAACTTGATCGACTTTACCCTGACATGTTCATTATTAACGTCAGTCCATTTTTAAACCTCCAATCATTTTAAATAAAATGTCAATGTGTTTTATTTGTTTCAGGGCATAGTGGATAACAATCTTAGATATAACCATATAAGAAATAAAAAAAATTTAAAATATTCGTAGTTCATTGACCGCTTAGACTTTTACTACCTGAGTTTGTGGTGAAGTTTCAAAACGTTTTCGAGAAAATTTAATTTATTATTGTATTATACTTCCAACGACTTTCCTCCTTAAAGTATTGCTTAAGGAGAAAAGTAACAACGAAGTACATCATATTTTGATATATCTTGATATAGCGATATGTCAGTTGCAGGTGCTGAATGATATGCAATATTAATTATATTTGCAACATGTAACAATTCAGATTTTTGCAATTTAGTCCAAGGAGAAAATCATAAACTATCATTGATAGGAGTTTGGTTAATTTGCTTTCAAAACAGTTTGAGTAACGCAGAAATTGAGTATTTACGAACACCTGTATTAATATAAATGTTTTCTTTTTACTCTACATAGAATACGTTTCTTAAATTTGTACGTCGAGTTTGGTTACATCCGAATGCAAATAGATAGATAATTCCATGATTGGAGTAGCATCTCCCCCCACTCGGATGAATTCATCCGCCATTCGACTTGGCGACCCCCCCCCCCTTTCGATGTGGTTATGCCGTCAGAGGTAGCATGTCCACTGCATATTCAAAAGGAGAGTGGTTGACTGCAGGACCATGAAGTGCAACTTTGGATTCCATTTGCAGCTCTTAAGCGAATGCTACGACTCCGTTTTCACATTCACAACCACGCTCATTGTTGCCGTTGCTGCACCTCAGAGGTTGGCAATTCTGTTCTCACATCTGATGGCTGCCATTTGTTCTATTGGAATTCGGTGCACAAGATAATGCGGACTGTCAGGAAATTTAATGCAGAAATGAGCATAATGTAACATGTCTTTATTCATGCTGCGCAATTACTGCATATGTCAGCGAATGTATTCGAATATTTTTTGCAAAAAATTGTAGTTTCAGTATTGTTATGAACCATTATTCTTAAAATATAAACAAGAGGTAATGGAATTTCTATTTTCTCTAACATTTTAGAAATATTGAAACGAGAACCATATTTATGACAGAAATATAAGCTTTATTGACATTATTTTAATTGTACATGTTAGATTAAATTTCTTAGTATATTCAAAAAAATTAAAATAGTACTGCTTGAGTATTTTCATAAGAAAGTTATTTTTCAACCTCTTGGTAAACTGCTAAATTAATATTGATCCATAATAAAAATATTTTGTTGGCAACTTAAAGTAAAATAATTGTTTAATTATATTTCAAAGTTGCGAGGTCTTTTGTCTTTTAAAATACTGTTTGATAATTAAATACAACACTTAAAACTTGGTTGAAGAATATTTTTAGTGAAGTCTATGTAAATTAAAATCACGCACAATGTGTACAAGAGATTGTTAGTTCCTCCTAGTTCAATTTTCTTGTACCTGCCCAGGATAAGCTTTTAAAATGTGTCTCGGGGATCAAAAAACGAATGCTACCTAGCAAACCGACCTCAACCTTTAAACAAGTATCTTCGCTTGTTCTACGTCAGAAACCGTTCCTTTTCCATTTCTCTATTCCTATAAACGACGGAAAACATCAAGGAGGAGGGAGGTTGAATTCCATCGGCACTTTTTTGGTGGCCGTGTTGTTTTTGCCACGGCTCACCACTCCAGCGCAGGCCGGCAACTGTTTTTTATTCGCGAAAGGCGATAGTTGAGCAAGGGTGGCAAAAAAGAAGACAAGTGGAATAGGGCGTGGCAGGGGATTTCGTGGAAACTGAGAAATTAAATTTTGGTAGCAGGTAGGGATGTTCATGAAGTGTAAGAGAGGACGACAACAGTGTAAATGGTGAAAGTCAGAGTGAAATGACTAAAGAGTAGTGTTTATAGATTGTAAACGTGATAATGATTTTACGATCAAGTGTGGTAATTGAGGTTTTGTAATATGGGTGATTTTGGTTGCAATTGTGGTTCTAGAAATAATGAATTAATGGAAATATCTTTATAAACAAATATCTACATCATGTTGCTTGTAGAATCATGACCGAAAAAGACACATCTTGATTGTAGTGGACAATTGAAGGATAGATAGTGGATGTTTTGATGATAAAGCAAGAAAAATGAAAACGTGGAATCTGTGGTGGATGTGGAACAAATCGAGCTGTATTGCTGCAGCGAGGCATAAGAGCACATAAGTGAGGATGAGTTGGGAAGGGGCTGTACGCTTCACTTTGAAAGTGAAGGAATGTCATATTAACTCGCGTCAGCAAAGGCAATAATAAATTTATTTGCAGTGATTATCATTTTAACTGCTTTCAATAAAAGGTTAAAAAAACCGCCGTGAATATTTTTATGTATGATTAGTTTCCAAGGATCACTGATTTAAACGATTGTCCCATCTCTTGAGTGGTCAAATTTCTCGGTAACTTCGTATTAACTTATAGTGTGGTGGGAAAGCAAACGATATAATAAGATACAATGAAGTGGTGCAACATTTTAACAGTACAAACGTGAAACAGTCGGTATCGAAGATAAAATGATAACTTGTAAACACATAGAACTTTTGAGAATTTGCATTTTCCCACTTATGTTACATTACTGCAGTATTTTCACATCAGTCTTTTTTTCATCATTTATCTGTATTTTGCAATAATTTGCCCTTGTTGTTATTTTATTCAACGTATCGATAGCTTCGACGCCCTCTCGATTCATTTTCGCGCAAAGTATACACCGAAAAGGTGTGAGAACGGTGTTGCGGGTTGGTTAAGATGAAGGCGGTTGATGTTGAGGAGAAGGATTTGTTGCGGCGGTGGGTGCTCGAGGCGTGTCCCTGGGGTACACCTCCGTCGAACGTGGGAGTTCCGCTCAACAAGCGAGCGTTGCGAGGCTCCGCGAGCGAGCAACGACTCTCCCTCTGCTTCTCTTGCTGTGTAGACTCAATGGCACACTGACACGCTTTAATGCAAGCACTGACATTTAGCGTCGTTCTTTTAATATGGCGAGCGGTGTTTGCAGCCGTAATTGTGTTTTGAAATTGTCCGAAAATTATTCTGATTTAAAACAATTCAATCGTTTTTAATGTACATACACACTTAGAAAGATCAATTCGGCTTATATAACTATCTCAAGAATGTATATAGAGTAGTGTTTTATTTCTCGTGCGTCCTGAAATTTCTGCTTATTGGTTAGTTACGTCATATTTTATTAATATTGACCAAGTGCAGGTATCAATAAAACATCATAAATGGAATATTTTTGAAATATATTTTACAAAGTAGAATTCATCAAACATTACTCACACATTTATCCTATTTTCCTATCTCTTCTTTAACATTACTCATACATATACCTTATAACTCATGTGCTCTGTTTTTTGTATTTTTAGAACATTTATAATCATGAAAGCTAAACTATAGGGGGTAAATCAATATGATCACGAAATTGTAGAAATTGTTGCAAACAAATTTCAACTATATCTCAGAACATTATCCTGACTAATTCTGATGATTTTGTCTACTTTAATGTAGTATTGTCATCTACTATTTTGAACGATATGTAAAGAGCTTTTGTAAGTGACACCTGTCGAATAGCGAAATAAAATGATTCATTTACGTACCGTTTATGTCATTTGCGAACAATTGTGTATTACATAACTTAGTATTTGCTATTTAAACTACCTGCAGAAGCACTAGAGGCTCTTCTTTCTAATGTAGCCAAATTTAAAAATATGCTTCATTCCATCTAGATTATCTCGAATAATACTGACTGAGACATTTATCTTTATTATAATTATTATTACTATTATTATTAGTAATATTATTATTACTTTTATTATTGCTATTGTTAATATTATTATTGCTTTTATTATTATTAATATTACTATTACGTTTATTATTATTATTATTATTATTATTATTATTATTATTGTTATAATTATTATCGTCATGGCCCTTATACAGTGAAGTGATGTGAAGTGTAGTGTAGTGGAGTGGAAGGGAGTGTAGTGTAGTGAAGGGGAGTGCAGTGTAGTGTAGTGTAGTGAAGTGTTATGTAAACTAGAAGTGAATTTAGAGTTAGCTAGAAATAAATTATTTATTATTTAACTATTATATCGACCCCTAATTCTAATAGTAAACCCAATTGTAAATGTTGATAATGTTTAGTAATTCTAATTATAATTCTTATCATGTTTGCCACTGAGTATTAGCTCAAAGCGAACTTTAATAAATCTATTTGCTCCTACCCATATTCCTCGAACATTCGTCCTCCACCGAAGCGAAGTTCGTTCTGCCGTAGCGAGTGTTTCGCCGCTCATTCAAGGCATTCGGCTTCTAAGGCCGGACTTGTTGTGGGTCTGTCAGCCGCAGATGTGAGCCGCGGGTTGTCTACCTGCAGGCGACAGGCGGCACCTTGCCACTACCAGAGCAAAATGCTGTTGTTAACAGATGTCTGGACGAAAGCAGTTCATACCAATGGTGTACATGAAGAAGACAGAATATATATTATCTTGCAATTGAAAAACAATGAATTGCAGTGACACAATGAAAGACAATTGCAGTTGAATTACAATTGAAACACGTTAACTTGCAGTTATTAAAAGCAGAAATATAAGTAAAAGAAAAGTCGGAAAAATACAATGTTCTCGATGTTTGAAAATGTTTTTTGGTTTATGTAAATGTGATGACTATAACCTACTAATTCTTAATTATTTTAATTCTTTATTTTCATGTATATTATCATATGTTTAATTTCATTAATTTAATTTCAGTACATAAAACGATCATATTATTTTTGGTGTTTTTTCAAATTTCATAACATATGTCGCAAAATTACATTATATATATATATATATATATATATATATATATATATATATATATATATATATATATATAATGTAATTTTGCGACATATGTTATGAAATCTCAGAATATCTAGCACAGTAAGGTTTTTCACTTTCCCAGTACCCAAACTATGAAGTTCACGAAAAATTAGAATTTAACTTTTCCGAATGATACTACTTGTATCGTTCGTCTGTGTTGTCTGTCACCAAGTTACAAATGACGGCTAATACAATTGTTTTCATTTTAAAATAATGATAATAGAGGTCGAATATTACGACCATACAATATAAATATTATCCCACAGTGCATCTTTAAAACGAAGTATGCATTTTTGAAGAAGAAATTTCTTTATCTGCATTTTCTGCTTTCCAACGTCGGTCTACTTCGGTCCACTATTCTAACTATTTGCTACTCCGCTGACATTTATAGGCACCTCGGTTGAAAAAAAGTAGCGTCTGCTTCGTTCATACTCTGCCTTGGAACACTTTCGCTCGATAACATCCTGCATACATTTCCCTCCTCTGCAAACCCGCTACACTTATTCGTTGCAACATCACATAACTCATTCCTTATTACTTTCAAATATAATGAGTCCGTGATGTTCCACGACCAACCAAACATACACAATTTAACGAGCAAATGCGGTCTTAACACTATCGATTTTAGAAATGATTACGTGTTTTTCATGCTAGCGACTGATATATTCACTATTGCTGGAGCATTTCTGCTTAGTAAGCTAATAAATTTGGTGAATCGCACGCCTTTCTAGGAATCTAGGGTTTTCATTTCAGGGGGATTTACTTTAACATAATATTCGCTCGCATATTTCCTCAGCGCCCACTATAGTGTTAGGCGCCTTCGTGCGCGGGGCCGTCGCGCTGCTTCGGCGCGCCTCGAACACGTCCGGTGGGATGTTCGCCGACGTTCTTCCCCTGCCCGCTCCCCGGAGCTGCTGCGAGCACAGCGGCTGTGCTGCTGAATATGCCAACGGGCCCGGCACGCCTCCGGCCCCGCCCCTGCCTCACTCTCTATTGCCAAGCTTACCATCAACACCTCGCCCCCCGCGCTGCCGCCCACGCTGCCGCCCCCGCCGCCGCCCCCGCCGCCGCCCCCGCCGCCGCCCCCGCCGCCGCCCCCGCCGCCGCCCCCGCCGCCGCCCCAGGCCGCCGCCCCCGCCGCCGCCCCCGCCGCCCCCGCCGCCCCCGCCGCCGCCCCCGCCCCCGATCCCACAACCCCTACAACCCCCACTGCCCCCTCCGTCCCCACCGCCTCCACCGCCCCACCACCCCACTGCCCCTACCACACCCGTTTCTCCCGCTGCCCCACAAAGCCTCCACCGCCCCCACCGCCTCCATCATCCCCACCAACACCTCCACCAACACCCCCGCTCCTATTTTTCACTTAACTGTTTTCATTCTCATCACCACCGCCACCATCACCCACAATCTTACTGTCACAAACGCATCCTTACCCACCCGCGCTCCATTTCTAGCTCACATCCCCACATTCGTCGCCCTAGCTCACACTACCGTTACCTCCACCGCTCTCACCGCCGCCACCGCATCCATCCCAGCAGCGCCGCCTTCCCCTTGCTGGCTCGCTTTTCCCTGCCGGTAATGCCCCAACCACCTCCGCCACCGCCGCCGCAACTACGACCATCCAACGCCCCCCCCCCCCCCAGCACCGCCAAAGCCTCCTTCGTCCTTCTCCGCTCCACTTTTCACTGCCTCACTCCGTCCTCGCTGTTAGCAAGCTTCCTCCCTGGGCCATCGGGCGCGTCTGAGCACGCGTTGTCACGCTTGCGTTTCGCTGCTGTTCCACTCTCGTTCCCTCCCCCCACTTGCCTCAGCGCTCTACCAGACCTCCCCCTCCCGGCCCCGCGCGTCGTCGGCAGCATCGCTGGCCCGCGGCGGGGAGGAAGAGGGGTGCCCCCGCCCCGGCCCAATACTCCGGGCCGCGCGGCTGCTGAATATGCCAGCAGCGGAGAGGCGCATGCCGAGTTTCGGGCACCGCAGGTCACCGCCCACTCCGCTCCCCCGTTCCTAGAAGCTTTCGTGCCGGCGTCCCCGGCCCCCGTCTCCGCCCATCGGGCAGGCCGCCACGCGGGGGTGGGGCGGGGCGCTGAGACGGAGCGGAGGAGGGATGGGGGCGGAGCGAGGGCGGGGGTGAGGTGGGGCCGGACGTAGGGGGAGGCGTGGGGCGGTGCGTGACAGTGCGTGTGCAATGCAGGAGCAGTGCGGGGGCGGCGCGGGGGCGGCGCGGGGGTGGCGCGGGGGCGGCGCGGGGCAGAATGGGGCGGGGGCGGGGCAGGGCGGGACCGGGGCGGGGGCGGGGTGAGGCGGAGGCGGGGCGGCGACGGTGCAGCGGGCGACAGCGGGCGAGGGTGACGCTGGTGCATGGGGGCAGGGCGGGGCGAGGTTGGGCGGGGTCGGGGCGGGGGCGGGGTGGTTCGGGGCTGCGCCAGGCGGGCCCGGGGCGGGGGCAGGGCGGGGCGGTGGCGGGGCCTGCCCGATGAACGCGCAGCTCGGGCGCTGCAACTTCCCGGATTACGCGCGCTGCTGTCAGGCGGCAGAGCGCCCCGCAACTTCATTGTTTCAGGGCGCATGCGGTATGCGCGATCCAGAGGATGTATTGGGTGGAGTCTAACGTTTTGAAGAATGCGAGGAATGAATCAAATCGCTTTGAAATTTGGTCTCCCCTCCTTATTTAAAGAATGACTTTTGGGAATTAGATGAGCTTTTAATACGAGTCGGGATGCAGGCTGCAATTTCATTGTTTCATGCGGTACGCGCAGTCTAGTGAATGTATTGGGGAGTGGAGTCTAACATTTTGAAGAATGCGAGAAATCTATCGAATCTCTTGAGAATCTGATTCCCACGCCTAATTAAATAATCAATTGTCCATTTTCGATGTAATTTTAATGCGACTCAGAACACGTACGAGTATACAATAGTATTAATAGGATCTGTGCAACCAGCAACCCGTTTACGAGTGAATATGATGAGTAATTTGATAACTAAAATATCATTTAGAAATCTTTAAGCTTATTAAATTGCCGAACCAAAAAATGAACTCATAGTAACACATTTATTTTCGCCTCTTTTGTGTGGATTTTTCCATGCTTCAGCATTCTTCATCCTGTCATAAACTCTCGAGAATTGTTCTCGCGTTAGTACCAAGCCTATCTTTGGAACATTTGTGGCACGCACGGACTGATATACATCCATAGGCAAGCCCTAATGCCGCGAAATAGTACGGCGGAAGGAAAATTTTCACTAAACTCAAGATTTTTGTCGGAAAGCTTAAGAATTACTTCAAAATCACGCGGTAGAAAGATATGGATCCCCATGCTCTAGGGTAATGAAACTCACTGTTTCTTCTGCTTAAATTAATTCCAAATTCGTTTCACATAAAAGTATTTTTGTAATATTCTTTACTTCACTTATAAAATAATTTCACTTTCGTTTCGGTTGGGGTTAAAAATTGTTTGATGTATACTAAGTGCCTGTAAGAGTAAATAAATTTTCCTTGCGGTAAGAAAAAAATCAACGCAGAAAACAGTTTAACATAAAAACTGGAGAGATATCTATATTTATATTCTAGTTGGTAAATATTAGAAAATTGAAGATATGTGTACGAAAGATTATTTCAACAATATTGAAAAACAACATATTAAAATTTGCTCTTGCACTAATGCAAAGCAATAATCGTATTGAATTATTTGGTAATAGTTCTATAAGAGTAAACTATTTTACTTAAAACAAGTAAAATCACACATTGATAAAATGTCGGTGGACGGCAATAATTGGCTCAGAGCTCTTCTTTGTGAATAGTGCACTGGCCTTCTCAGTGGATTTTTGGACGTTGCTCATTTTCGCACAACGAATCCCTTTCCGCTCCACATCACCTCCGTCTTCAAAACCTCATCTACGCCGCAACCGCCGGACCCAACACGGGCCGGGAACACTGCCACAAAACGTGCAGCGACCTTCAGCAGACGGAAACGTACATTCATAGGCCAGTGGAAGGAGGGGCCACCAAACTGCCTTTCCGTTGTATCGCCTACCGGGTGCGGGACGGCGTGTATGTGTTCTCTTTCACGCAACCCTCCCCCCGCCTTTCTCCCACTCCGATGCTGAGCTTGATTTATATAAACTCGCACACAAAACGAGACGCCAGTTCCCTTACGAGGAGGGAAAACGTTGAAAAAAAGAAAGAAAAAAATTCGCCTCCCCAAGCAGCGCAGCGCTGTGTGGTGCCGCGTCGATCGCAGGGCGTCCTGTTCCCCTTCGGTAGGACAACGACCTCCGGCGTCTCCCGCCCACGACCCGAACACGTGTGGAGAGGGGGTGCGAGGGCAGGCGTTCTTCGCGGTGTGCACCGCTCGCGCTGCCCGACCTCTCGGTTCCCATCCCGCACGGCGCGTGAGCCAGCTCCCGTCGGAGCCCTACGAGCGGTCGTTGCGAAAAAATGGACGAGGTGTTCTGTGGAGGGGGGTTCGTACTGGAAGGCGACGTTGATTGCCCAAGTTGAGTAGGGAATTGATGCTGAAAGAGACGGTTATTGGTTAAATTTCTATCTGTGAATTAAAATAAGAAAAATATATTTTGAATATTTATTAAATTGCTTTTATTTTTACAAGTTGTGTTTTCAACTTTTGACAATTTGACTTTTGACAAGAGCTCACTGACAAGGAGCAATTCAAACACCAGAGAAGAATAAAAAGGGAAAGACACTGTGAAGCATACGATGCCTTCGTATTCCGTATTCAGTGTTGTTCAATCGAAAGTGCATTCCTTGCATCAAAAGAGCAGAAACGAATCACCAACGCTTGCGAAATTGTTGCCGCTTGTGAATTGTGATACAGCACTTCCGAATTTTAAGGCAACAAATTTATTCAATTAATTTAACAACATCCGGTTATTGGCCACACCCTGACGCAGGCTGATCGTATGTTAAGTAGTTGCAAGTGAATGACATTTGAATGACAGCTCTTATTTAATTTTAATTGGCGGGATATGCTGCTCGCGTAATCGAACGTAGTGCGTTAGGAGTTGTCCAATCAAAAGCATAGTGCGGCGCAAAGTTTTCTTCAATTTGTTTACACAAAGTTTTTTCTTAGGACGAACGGATAATACCTTATTTTACCTTCTTCGCCATCGACTATCCCACCTAATCCCTCTCCACCGTCACCGTCAGCGCAGCCGCCATCGTCAACGCCACCTGCAACATCGGAGAGCTCTCCACCACCGCCTCCGCTTCTTTTGCCATTTCCACCACCTTCTCTTTCACCACATCCGCCGCAAATGCCCTCCTCCACTGGCAGCCGGCCCGCCCGCCTGTCACCGCCCTATCGCCCCCCGCCTCCAGGGCCGCGCGAAACGCTGCTCGGCGCCGCGCCGCCGCTCAGCTGCCCTTAAGCCACTCGTCATAACCTCGAACCCTTCAAGCCGATTCCGCCAGCCCTTCTCGCACGGGGACGACCCGAGATGTTGCGGACAGTCCGCTCGCCTCGCAGCCTCGTGTACAGGGATTTAAATCTCGGTTGAGCCGAGAGGAATTCGTAGTCGGCGGGTTCGCGGAAGTTTATTTCCGGGTTCTCTCGTCTCCTTTGACTCGTTCTACTACTGCTGCAACATCGTTCGTATTATTCATTCATTTATTAATATCATTTATTTATTTATTCATTCATTAATATCATTCATTAATTTATTAAATCATCTGTCCGTTTATTTGTTCGCTCATTTGTCCGCTCAATTGTTTTGTGAATTGTTTTGTGAATAGTTTTGTAAATAGTTTTGTGAATTGTTTTGTGAATTGTTTTGTGAATTGTTTTGTGAATTGTTTTGTGAATTGTTTTGTGAATTGATTTGTGAATTGATTTGTGAATTGATTTGTGAATTGTTTTGTGAATTGTTTTGTGAATTGTTTTGTGAATTGTTTTGTGAATTGTTTTGTGAATTGTTTTGTGAATTGTTTTGTGAATTGTTTTGTGAATTGTTTTGTGAATTGTTTTGTGAATTGTTTTGTGAATTGTTTTGTGAATTGTTTGCCGAATTGTTTGCCGAATTGTTTGCCGAATTGTTTGCCGAATTGTTTGCCGAATTGTTTGCCGAATTGTTTGCCGAATTGTTTGCCGAATTGTTTGCCGAATTGTTTGCCGAATTGTTTGCCGAATTGTTTGCCGAATTGTTTGCCGAATTGTTTGCCGAATTGTTTGCCGAATTGTTTGCCGAATTGTTTGCCGAATTGTTTGCCGAATTGTTTGCCGAATTGTTTGCCGAATTGTTTGCCGAATTGTTTGCCGAATTGTTTGCCGAATTGTTTGCCGAATTGTTTGCCGAATTGTTTGCCGAATTGTTTGCCGAATTGTTTGCCGAATTGTTCGCTCATTTGTTCGCTCATTTGTTCGTTCATTTATAATTTATTTCCATTCTTTTTCATCATAAATAAATCTATTGCTACGTCACAAATCCTAATTTACAAAAAAAATTGTCTATTTGAGATATGAGATCGAAGAAGAGACTGAAGGGCTTAGGAACTGGCTTAGTGATAAAAATAAAGCTCTTCCCTTATGAAAGTGCTACGTGGTTAGTGGCAAGTTTGCTCGCGTGCCTTTGCTAAGCACAGGGGTGCAAATCCAAGTTGATCAACGTGGAATTTGCAGTAGACGCAGTGGCAGGTGTGCAACAGATTTGCTATGGAGTTTTTCAGTTTTTTCTGTTTCTCATTCACCCATTGCTCTATCAAAATTCACATAATATTACAATTCTTTCCTCGTGTGGCAATGGTAATATAATAATATGAGTTTCAGGATAAAATTATCCACATAATTGCTGCAAATGATAATTATTTCAATGTTTCAAAACATTCAATGAGAGTTCTTGATGACGCATTTCTCGAATTGTCTATATTTGAATGTCACGCCAAAGTCTAGCTTTATGTACATTTTTGAAGTTGGCAGGATCAAATGTTTGCCATATTAAAATTCCTAGATAACAAAGCATGCTGAAAGCGTCTATATTCCAACCTGCTAGATATTTATGTTGGATAAAGTATTGTCCGCATAGGGGGAATTGTTGCATAGTGAACAGCGCACTAGATTTCCACTTCTGGGTGACTAAGTTCAGTACTCAATCGATCCCTGTGGAATTTGTGGCGTTCAAAGTCGTTATAGAGTACATTTTATTCTAGCGTTTTCCCGTTTCTTTATCTACTCTTTACACTAATGCTCCATCATTATTTATATTATGTCAATAAAATCTATTCTACTATTCTAGATACACGCTTGAGTACCGTGGTCTAGCAAAAAATATGTTGCAAGTTTCGAATTAGCAAAGCCGAGATTCCTTCCAGTGGCTGACTTTTTTGGAATGTTTATGTGAAATTAGAGAATTGATTTTGATATTTTCACTACTTCACTGTAAAGTAAATTACGCACGTGGAAACAGATGAACTCGCAATATTATAAAATTGAGTTCGTCTACTATTTTCGTCTACTCCAGAGAAGAAAGTATCTTAGAATATTATCCCCATAGCAAAAGTACAAAATCATTGATTTAATTCGAAGTTTTATTTACATTACGTCCGTGAACAGAGTGATATTAAATGAAGTTTGAGTAGACAAGCTATAAGTTAATGTAGGTCGTGAAGCTTTATACCCAACGAGAAATATGTTTTTTCTGGCTCTGAAAACTCTTTTCATTTGTATTAAAATCGGGCTAAGTGCGAAGTAGGAGGGTTGGAATATTAGTTTTAAACAAAGAGATATAACATTTACATCAAAACACTTCTAACAATGGCCATCTATCTACCAAAAATTAGCAACCGAGTTTGTTTCTCAAGATTTTCTGAGTACATAATGCGTTACTGTATATTATAATACTAAAATATCTACATCGCATCTTAATAAGAACTAATTTCTACTTCAGTTTCCTAAAATTCGAATGTTTTTACTCTACGAATTCGTTTTCCCTTTCCTCTGCTGCAAAAGTGGTTATGTCCATTTTGCCGAACTAGCCATGTTTCAAGACGTGTGGCTTTTGACACCAGCAACATTTGTCGCTAACTCTGTGCATGCTGTCCCATGTTTTCTAAGCCATTAATCCTGACGGTGTCCCTCTTCACCAGCTTTGCCAGTTGTTTATCACCGCGAACGGTTCTAAACAAACTCTTCCGCTGTCCACCGCCCCCCAGAGGCCTTTAATTATAATCGTTGATCCCTTGGCGCAATCCCCATCTCAACAAAAAATGAATTAAAAATCATAATTTTTGTAATTACATCCAATGTTTGTAACTATATGTGTAGTACAGTAGTTATATCTAATTTACTAAAAATAGTTCTGGAGTTGGAGAAAAGGCGATAAAATATCTTTACTAAAATAACAAGTCATCTTAATATAATTTTTTGTTTTTATTTTGCATTTATTTTCAGGTATTCATTCATGTATTTATTTTCATTTAGGCAAAATAATTCGCGACGGGTGAAATATTCGGCAAGAAGTTCAAAGGAAAGTTAAATATTACTCACTAAACTGTCTTATGTTTAATGCAAGAAAATGTTCTCTAACATTAACAATAGCTAGAACTTTTCATCATTTACTGAACGCTAAGTACAATATATCTTTGGGCACTTATCTTCTATAATGAAAGATATATTAACAGATATTTCGAGTTCTTATTCTTAAAACGAGTTTCATGAAAATTCTAATCAAAACAATAGTTTACTTTTGAAAATGGCTGGTCAAGAATGATTTTTCCGTAGAAAATCCAATAATTTGGAACAGAGATGAGAGTGGAATGAGTGCGATTCCAAATATATAATTAGTTTTCGCTTATCACATTCAGTTTTTGGGTTGTAATCGACCTCTAAACAGTGTTTCGTATACAAATCATTCTACCTGCTGCCCGTTTTATAATGTGACTGCAAGATTAGACAGTTTTTCATTTTTAATAAATGTTTCCCGTTTTCAATACATGCCCCGTTTTTGTTTTTGAACGACTGTTCATGACGCTGTTTTCACCACCTTCGCTTTCTGCAGTCCACACCAACCACTACCTCCTTCCCCTCTTCCACGGCGCTGTTCCTCGCTGCCTCCCATCGATGGGTCTCCCTGCGCGCGCGTTAGGGTAAGGGCGCTCCGGCCTGGGCGCTCTGAATGGCAAAACCAGCTGAAGGGAACGGCATTCGTCGGCGCGACGGGTATAGGAAGACCTCCCCACACCACCCCTCCTCGCTCCGCCCCGCTCCGCCCCGCTCCGCCCCGCTCCGCCCCGCTCCGCCCCGCTCCGCCCCGCTCCGCCCCGCTCCGCCCCGCTCCGCCCCGCTCCGCCCCGCTCCGCCCCGCTCCGCCCCGCTCCGCCCCGCTCCGCCCCGCTCCGCCCCGCTCCGCCCCGCTCCGCCCCGCTCCGCCCCGCTCCGCCCCGCTCCGCCCCGCTCCGCCCCGCTCCGCCCCGCTCCGCCCCGCTCCGCCCCGCTCCGCCCCGCTCCGCCCCGCTCCGCCTCGCTCCGCCCCGCTCCGCCCCGCTCCGCCCCGCTCCGCCCCGCTCCGCCCCGCTCCGCCCCGCTCCGCCCCGCTCCGCCCCGCTCCGCCCCGCTCCGCCCCGCTCCGCCCCGCTCCGCCCCGCTCCGCCCCGCTCCGCCCCGCTCCGCCCCGCTCCGCCCCGCTCCGCCCCACCCCTTCCTACCCCGCGCTGTTTTCCCGCAGCCGGCGCGAATAATGGCCCTTGTACGGACCTTTGTCAACGTCAGCGGGGAGAGCTCGCTTAAAAACGCGGAGGTTTATGACCACACGATTTTTTTCGGGGTCCCGCGCTCAGGGGCCGCTGCTGCCACCGTCCCCGTCCCCGCCCCCTCCCCCAATGTCGGCCGCTTGGAGATCACTCCATTGTGTCCGCCGCCCCCGCCACCTGTATCAACGCTGCCCTTTCATGCCCCCGGGTAAACGACGGCTCCGCCCTGCCCCGCCCCACCACGGCCCCCTCCTCGCCCCGCTCGATGGGCTGGCCTCGGGCCCGCCGCGGGGTGCCGCCAAGGAAGAAACAAATGATTTGCAAATTTACGGGCGAAGGTGAAAAGGGATGCCGTCTTACCCGCGAGAGTAAAGGAGGCTACTGGGACGTAATCCGTCACCCAAAGTGACCCTCTTTGCTTCAAGCACTAGCAGCATGGGAGACAACACGATTTCAAAGACTGATTAATGGTTCATTTTGTCTCGAAAAAAATTTTATTTCATTTTTTAATGTATTTACACCCATTATGCTCGTTCTGTAATAACTACAGTTAATATAAAGAATGTAATATAAATCAGTGTCTAATTATGTTTATCTATATTATCTTTTAAAAATGATTATATCAAAATATCTTGGGTAATCAAAACGTTACTTATTTTAGACATTATTTATTATTTGTGGGAATTTATACTCTTCTTGTTGCTTAAGTTTCACATTCAACATTATTTGTGTTATTACTTACACGAATTGAAATATTTGGATCAGGGAAGCTTAAGATTTTAGTATTCAGTTAGTAGCCCCATTAAAAATTATATTATTTAAGAATTCTGAAATTTATATACAAATGCCAATTTTCTCATAGGTAAAGGCATCAACTGTAGGTGAATGTTATAATGCAGGGCTGAATGCAACTCCTTTCATAATAAATGGGATACATCATTACATACATTTTTCCATATATGTGAACAATCTAGATTGAAGATAACATGATGACGAAATAATGAGAAAATCCTCATCAGACTCTAAAATAAAATGAAAAAAAATCAGGTTTTTTTGCATACGTGAAAATATCTTCCTTTAATGCATAATTAAACTAGTGGTGCTACAACAGCAATACGTTCTAGTACGGTGGCAATCAATTATGTAATATTAAAATATTTTAATTTCTGCTATAGCTAAAGTAAATTATAACTTTCAAAAGCCTAATTCAACGTATCACCCCTCGTACTTATCTGTACTTATTTCCATTATAAGGAAGAACAGTCATTTTTTACTTTTAGAAATGAAATGAACATGAATAAATTTAAGTGTTAGAGTATTTACAGTACATAAAAAAGAAAAGCAAGGATAATTTTAACTACTGGACTAACTGGATTACATTTGAAGTGAGCTTTCAATTTTTAATACTATAATCAGCGATTAAACGTTCTTCAAGTATTAAAATGTGTTTCTTAGTTCAAAAATAAAATTTATTACCTTCTTTCAATCTATTTTCTTTCATACATATATTATCTACATCATACTATCTTCATGATCGACAACAATGAAATTAATTCGAAGAACTTTGAACCCTCTGTGCTGATATTTTCAGAATTGGCAACACCTGAAACGAAGCGCGCTAAATCGAATTTACAGTTCCGAATTTTGTTTGCCATTTTCCAAAATTCGTAGTGCGCCGAAAATAGGATCATTACCAATATCTTAACAGTTTTGTGCTAATTACGAGGATAAAAAGAAAAGAAAAAATGAGAACTTGTTTCTGAGAAAATTGAATAAAATGGATTTCAAAATACCCATGTTTCATCCAAAAGTACGCAAAAATACTCATTTTTTTGAAATGTTAAACATTATCTCTTTTGAAGTACTGTTTTTGATGGACACATTTTATTAAGAAAAAATATTATCTTAAAAACTGCACTGGAAGGAAGATGCCAAAAAATATGAATTTTCGCAAATTTCCAGTAATCAGGGTTTTTAAAGGAAATGAGACTTATACCATTCTCTGAAATGTGCTTCATACTACCCACAAAAAATTTATTCAAAAACAATGGAGCCATTTTTTGAAAATTTTGAAGATGTCTCAGGGACTTCATCTAAATTTCCTCTCAAATAAAAATATCAGTTTCAAATTCAAGGGGCAGCGACATCTGCCAGATCAATTGGACAAAATAAATTTTGAAGAAAATCGGGAGAATGGTTTAAGCGCTAGAGTTGTGCAAAGACAGACGGAGTGACGGAGAGATGGACGGACAGACAGACAGACAGACAGACAGACAGACAGAAGACAGACAGACGGACAAAGGGACAGAGGGGCAGAGAGACGGACAGAGGGACGGACGGACGGACGGACGGACAGAGGGACGGACAGAGGGACGGACGGACTTTGTGCCGTCAATCGATTTTTCGGTGTGGAGGGCGAACAAAACATGGATTATCACGTGTAGAAGGATTTTTTCTTAATTTAGAATCTGAATTTATTCACGTTTTTATAACCAAGGCATTTCAATAAGAGTTTTTCTGCCAAAAATTCGCCGTTTTTTCCCAAAATTTAAGGAAAATAAGAGGTTTGAATGCAATATCTGGTATACTTTGCACTTTTTTATGAATTATATTGCGTGAGTAATTGATATCAAAGAGAACACTTTTTTTCTATACGTGTGTGAAAGTTGTTAATAACCTCTGATACTCCACACAGAAAGTTACATTTCATTGCGAAGCATCTGTGGCACTTTGTAAAGAGCACAGATAATAATTAATTACGTTATCTCGAGACTAGAAATGCAAGCTCCACAGTTAAGTACTTTGAGAGATTAGTATCCTGACGATTTCCCTTGCATGTGCTCTGGTACTATTCAACCATTCATGACATTTCCTCTCTGTGTATTTGTGTAGCTCTTTGTAGGGTACCTAGAAACTCAATGCGACTGACAGGTAGACAAAGTCATGGAATGAATTCTAACGGCTTTACGGTTCCAATTACACGTGGTAACACGTACACTGTGAACATTATAGTTGAAAGAACATATCACATAGGATTTTCTACATTACCACATTTAAATGTGCTAATTCCATTAATAATTATTAAATATTTTTTAGTTTTTGCATAATTTGCGGAGATAAAATTCAGAAAACAATATATTGTGAAACATTTTACGATAGTAGCAAGAAAAGTTATTTCATGCTATTTTTATGGTAACACAGTTAATATTTAATCCATGAAGACTTTTGAAGTAAAAACATATCTTCACTTCAAAATGGAGGTCAATTGAACATTTGTGGTAAAATACCTTGCAATTGGTATTGCTGATACGTACAAGACAAATAGTGTATAAGCTACGGTTGAGCAACCCTTTGACTCTGTTTGAAGACTTTTCTGACCCCCTAGGCAAACAAAAATTTGCAACACTCTGAAAATCATTCCCATTAACTTCTCCTTTTTGACACACTATTTATATAAGTTTTATATAAGTTGTTCATTTTTCAGTTTTTTTTTCAAAAAAATTTTTGTTGGAAATAATTTGATTTTTATGGAATTGAGGTCAGAAATGCCACTTTTGACGTCTAAATTACAAGAAAAGTTCTTAAAGTGAGATTATTTATGTTTTGCAGTGCATTTCCGTATTAACCAAAAGTACGTTACATTACGTTTTGTCGTATTGCGATTTCTTAGTGACAATTTGGGGTACTGTATCTTATATAATTTGGTAGCTCTGGTTCATTCTTATGCTGGAGAGACCTATGGACAGTTATAAAGATAGACAGTTATAAGTATATGCAAACGTGTTTTTTCTGGAAATAATATTAATCTTTGTTATTTAGTATGACATAGCAAATAAAATAAATAAATACATCAGTTTCTTAATTATTAATTCCAGATAACGTTCGTGTATGAAATACTTGAATACTTGTGAACTATTGTGTAAATGATTTGGGGCAAAAATGACCCCAAACAAAATCCATGTAAGTATTGGAGGAACAGAGTGGCGCGAACGCGTTGTTCGGTTGTTATGATGCTGTCGTAAAGCAATCGCAGAGTCGTGTGTCTCGGCCGACTTGATCACCAGTGCAGTACTTCAGCCGCCAAACGACATAGAGTACTGATTCAAGCGCTGTTATCTCAACCACGCTTTTGCTCAATTACGAATAGTTACTTCCTGCTACGGTACGAAGAGACGGGAGACTGAGCTATCTCAAAGCGCTTCCATCGAAAGCGATGTCTTTCAATTATCGACAGTAATACGACATTTTTCCCCTTCGCATATATGCCAACTCGTGCGTGCATCCTGTTTAAGCAGGTGGAAGTACCTTTATCTTGGATATCAGCATTTTAGCTGAATCCCGATTTTTATCCCCCAAGGTTGTTAACCCTGGGGGTATAGATGATGAGATGATGCACACACATATAGATATAAACAAATAGACCCATGCCCGAGAAGGGACTCGAATGGTCATCTGGTCCAAAATCGCTAGAGCACTACTGTCCTAACGATCTCGGCCATCTTTTCTGGCATTTATGATAAAAGTTTATATATTATTGAATTTTAAGTGGGGTAATTTCGTTACGACCCTTTGTATTGGAAGTATACAAAAATTCTTGGTAGTGGAAAATTTTAAGAAAATGATAAGTAAATCACACATCAATACTAATTGTTTTTGTAAAGATTTCATCACGTTCGCTTTCACGAAAAAATGAACGGCATATACCTGAAGTGTGTTCATTTCGGTCTTTATACGCTCTAACATACTTTTCTGCAAGTAAGAACTTATATGTAACTATTTTAAACCAAATTATGAGTAATAATGTTAATAGAAATTTATCTAAAGTTACCAATAATTAGTTACTGAACATATACATTTTTCGGCTTTAAATATCTTTCGACTGACGATAATCTGAAAGATATCTCCTCTGTTCAAGATAAAACTCAGATATTTTAATGCAATCGAGGAAGAGTAAGAAAAATTTTCCTCCGCATCCATCCAAAGAAACGTATTATTCCGCTTGCGGGAGTGGAGCAGAATTTAAATCGCGCTCGTAAACTTTTCGGGTACCTCACAGGGAGGAACAAAGGACGATGTTCTCCGTCTGCGAGTTAACTAGGAGAACATAACGAACAAATCGCGCACAGAATACAAAACGTGCATTTTGCAGATTCGAGTATTTGTAGGTAGGCGGACCCTTGGCTGTAATTTGGTCAGATTTGGAAGAATGTAATTATTTGATTACATGTTTGACTGTTTTTAGCTAGTCATTTCTAATAATAGTTTATTTAGTATCAAATTGTTTTCTTTAATATTTATGCTATTATCTGAAGTAATACAGTTTTGCCAGAGAATTTCTTAAGGTAATAGATACAATTTATAGAGGAAAAATAGAAGAACTATTTTATGAATAAATTTAATAAAATCTGTAAAAGGTGGGCATCTGTCTGGAGACATTTAAAACAATATTTTTAAACAATGGTTTGATGAACTGCTGCATTATGGTTTAATTACGGTAATTCACCTCAGAAAATTATTTATGTGATCTTTCATAAAGTTATAAAGTCATTGACTTGAAACCGACGTACTTCTACGCATTTTGACAGGTACACGGTTATTAAAAACCAATATAAATAAAATTCTTTAATCGTCTAGAAATGATCAATAATATACTTCGATGGATCTAAGGCTTTCAGTTAATATTTTATTGGTTATTCCTATTTATATTCTTCTAATGCTGTTTTGAGATAAGCGAGTTTCACAAAAATATCACATTTTATGCTTGTGGCTTGCATATTTTTGATATTTTAGTGAGGCGTAAGGAAGACATTTCGTTTCTTAAATCTTCATTTTGAGAATTGTGTACTTTCTTTTCTCATAAAACCTAAGTATTCATGAAAATCCACGTTGAGAGGGTGTGGCGATAAAATAAAATGGCAACTTTTCAACATGTTTTATAGGTAAATTATCGTAAAGTCATGCAGTTTTCTTACGTAAGAATATCATGTAAAACATGACATACACGGAAATAAAAATATTCACAATTTCCGGGAACGAGTTTTCAATATTTATGATTGAATCTTGTGAAAATGAGGGCTGTGAGTTTAACACATTTTAAGCGAATAGTTGTATTCTCTCATCACAACCTTTTACTTTTTATGTTTGTAGAGTGATATTATTTAACGTTTTAAATTTAAAAAAAATACAAGAAGCAACGTCTTTACAAATAAAGAGGTCGATAAATTTAAACGAATTCTTTTTATTTAATAAATTATAATTTTTATCTAATTTGTGATCAGGCGCATCATTTTAAATGTGTCAGTATGTAGTATTTAATAAATTTTATAAAAATTAAATTTCTAATAAATGGGTCGTCATAAGGCACTCCAAATTCTAACTGTTAAGACTGTTAAAGAGCGGTTCCTTCTGAAATTATACGTTTGGTCAAAATGCACCAAACACAAGTTTATTTCAGTGATGCAGAGAAGACGTATGACATCACAGATTAAAGCACTAGTAACGGGCACAGCAATGGTATTACTTTTAGTGTCAAAGACCTTCCTATCCAAGACTTGACGTATGCTATCAACTATTTGAATGAATTAATTTAAATCTTTCTATTTTTACAAGTCTCTATACATGAATTCAATGAAGTGTGGAAAATACTATCGTCTGAGAAATCAGCTGACGACGCACGTTACAAAGTAAGGCCTAAGTAACTAGATTAAGGTTCCCTTCAGGTAACTTACAAACAGGTTTAACACAATACAAAACATTTAAACTTATTTTATGATTCCTTATTTTATAATTTTATGTTTTTGTAATTTTTAAAAATTAAGTTTAATTAAGTTAAGTACATTTTATTAAAACATAGACAACAATTGACTGTAAATTGTTGAATAAAACTGTCTGTGACAAAGCAAGAAACCATATGATCGTCACTTCTTACGAATCCCCTAGAAATGTAAATCAAGATCATTGACTTAGAAACATTCTACAAACTTTACAGATACTCCAAATACAAATGTCTCTTTATATATATGACATCGAGGGAATGCTCCAATTCAGTTCAATCAGCTCCAATCCAATCCACCCTCACTCACTGCAATCTAGTCCAAATTATTCCAATTTGTTAGCTTCAGGCAGGTCCATCTCGCCCTAACGCGCGACGCAGCAACGAAGGGGCCACTCACCGGCTGAACATGTCGTGGTAGGTGTGCATGAGCGCGTCGGGCAGGTTGGCGACGGCGCGCCCGTCCACGACGGGCGCCCAGCGGGGCGCGAAGGCCGGCACGTGCACCGTGGCGTTGACGAGCTCGTCGAGGCGGCGCTTGCGCAGGCACGTGAGCAGCTCGCGCGGGCGCAGCGCGCAGTTGACGTCCTGCGCCAGTTGCGTGGCCGCCGTCGCCGCCTGCTCGGGCGCGCGCACCACCGCCCAGTCCGCCAGCGCCGACCCCGACAGCAGCGCCGCGCGGTGGAACAGCGCTGCGCACACACACACACGCACACTTGTTAATGATTGTTGGCTTTCGGAAATGGTGAGAAAACTCTATAGCTCAATTGCCTTGATACTTCGAATGCTTTGAAATAGCAAATTCCTAAAATCTATATCGATTGCTATAATACCATCATGCCATAATTCCTTCAATGCCTTCAGACCGTCAATGCCTTCACTCCGTCAATGCCTTCACACCGTCAATGCCTTGAGACCGTCAATGCCTTGAGACCGTCAATGCCTTCACACCGTCAATGCCTTCACACAGTCAATGCCTTGAGACCGTCAATTCCTTGAGACCGTCAATGCCTTAATTCCTTCAACGGCTTAATACCTCGAATGCCATAATTCCGCGAAATACTTGATGTATTGAATACCTTGATATCTCTTAAATTGTTGACAATTTCAATTTTTTGTTACCTCAAATATTTTGATATATCCTATGTCTTTATATCTCGAATAGGATGTTACCTCGAATGCCTTCATTGCTCAAATGTGTTGTTACCATGAATGCCTTGATACTGCAAATGCCTTGTTACTGTGAATACCTTCTTACTCAGTATGCCTTGATACTAGGAATGTCTTGTTAATACGAATGCATTGACGCCGCGAACACTTTGATATGTCGAATTATTTAATGCGTCGCATTTCTTAGTATCTACACTTGGTTATCATCTGCTCTACACAGTGTGTTTTATATTTCAAACTTACATGACTCAATGTATAATCAGAGTTTTCTTCCATCGAATTAGAGATATTGAGGTTTCATAGTATTTCCATTGTGAAATGGAAAAACGTATATCAAAACGTATATTTTCGTTGATATCTTGAAATCGCTTTTCGTCAGACTTACATAACTTTCTCTGTACTATGTATATTGTTCCGTAAATACGCACGTATATGAAAAAATAATACAGATTTTACTCATGTGTGCATTTGCGCTGTATTCATGCAATCTCTTCGTAAATTTACCTGGCGAAAATGAAGACTATTTTTCTTCGTTTCGGTGAAACGCCCAGGTAATATCAGAAAACGGAAAAATACAATTTTAGATAAAACGACGAGAGCAGTACTTTCAATTAAAATAAAAAAAGTCCGTTTATTTTATTTTATAAACGTTCAGAACAATATGACAAATTAATTTTGAAATCTGTTGTATGAAAACGCAACTTTTTTCTCTTCTCGAGATACGATGTGAATTTCAACGCGGATTTGAAGCGTTACCTTCCAACAATCTTCTCTGAAGCATCACTTTTCTACGAAGTTTCTGCGTCCCTGCCTGAGCGAACTTTGCCTGGGTAAATCGTATTCTCCAAAAGGTAAAAATCTATCGCTGCGTCGGACCGACGGACGCGGCTGGAGTAGTGGTGATGATGGTGGCAGAGAAGACAGTGGCGGAGCTTGGACGATGGGGGTGACGGTAGCGACGGAGCTAGGTATGGATGGGGGGAGGCGATGTGGTGATAGAGGCAGTGATGGCGTCTGTAATGGGAATGGCAGAGGATTTGATGCTGGTAGTGATAATAAGAGGGGAAGTCCTGGTCATGTTGTGAGTGGTGGTAGACGTAGTGTTCGTGGCTGTGGTATTGGCGGCGTTAATGGCGGTGATGGTGTTGATGGTGGTGGACGGGATGGTGATGGTAAAGGGGCAGCGGCGTCGGTGAAGGCGGTATATGCTGTGAGATGGTGACAGCAGCAACAGCAATAGTGGCGGTGACGGTGATTACGGAGTTGCTGGTAGCAATACTAAATGACACCTCTGAGCCAAATTCAAATCGCCTGTTTCTCGCCCAAGAAATACCTCCTTTCTCTGCTAGTTGGTGAAAGGAGCGTAGCGAAATTTGCGTGGTCAGACGGAAGAGCAGGTCTAATGGCCTGAGTCTCGCCACGTAAAATAAGGCATTAATTCAATTCAATTCAATTCAATTGAATACTGGAGTTGATGGTAGCGGTAGCAGAGGCATAGTTAGTGGCGGCGGTGGGTGCGGTGAAGACGACGGAGACGGTAACAGCTGCACCGGCGGCGGGAGAGTCGGTGGTGGCGATGGTGTTTGTGATGACGAGAATGGGGCGTGAAGTCGGAGTTGGCGGCGGAGGCGGATGTGGCAACGGTGAGCGATGGAGTCGCACGTCGACGCACCGACGCGCGATGCGGCGCCCGGTGGCGTGGAGCGCCGCCGGGCCCTCCACGCCACGCGCCACCGCGTCGCGCCAACGGCACAGTGTGGCACGCCAGCCACTCACGCACGCAACCACCAGCCGCGGGAAACGAAAGGGAAATGTGGCGTTGCTTTTCTGCGTGGGATCGGCAACACGCAGATGTGGTATCAGTAATGTGTTACTCGGCGGTACTTAATCGATACTTAATCGGTAGTGTTTGGGGTATCAGAATAGTCAGGTTCTAATAACTCTCATCTGAGTAAAATGTTATGATAATACATTGCCTTTACAGTTCTTTTATGCTTTCATGCTCTCGTCTCTCTTTTAAAATTGATAATATGTAAAAAATGTGTGAGCATAATCTGGTTCTTCTTCCTGACTTTTTAAATTTTCATTGTGATGCTTTACCACTAAAGTTATTTTTTCTTTTGATTCACTCATCATTGACATACAAGTTGAGACCTGGATAAAATAGTTTTTTTATTGATACAGCCTTTGTGCTTTTAAGCGATCTTGTCAAGTAATAATTGCAGTGTACAGGCAATGAATAGGTGTAAAATGAAATAAGTCCTGAAGGTATTGTCAACATGTTACTGTTTTGTACAATTGGGGCTGACATTCACTTTACTCTTTTTCTGAATGAACTTTCTAATACTTTTCAATTATTTTCTGAAATTATGTTGAAAAAGGAACTTGATTTTTTAGAAAAAGATTTTATTTTCATCTTGCATTTAATAAAAGTGTTAGAAATGTTTTTGACAACTTCTAAAAATGTAACGGATTTGCATTTAGTTTACAGATGTACTGTCATTATAGTTCTTGTACTAAATGTGAAAAAAAAACGTGCAAGGATTTTGATGGAATAATAATAATAATAATAATAATAATAATAATAATAATAATAATAATAATAATAATAATAATAGAAAAGCTTCTTCACGTTTTCTAAAAACTTCGTATTAAGGCAAATACTCTTATCTTTCTTAACTTATTTTAAAGTGCTTATTGCTTAGTATCCAATTCATTTATTTCACACTTTCATCTCCATTACTTTGAAACGCCATTTTTAACCCTTTGTTTCTTTCTGTTTAGGAGATCTGTCGTAATGATAAGAAAATTAGTATGCTTTTAAGTCGATTAAAACTAAAAGTAATTCGTTATATTCCATCAAGATGACTGGTGAACTGTGTATTAGTGTTTCTGAATGTCTCTTTAATTTCATATAATCGTGGGCGAAATTGCATAATGCTGCTAACTACTTTCTTTTTATGTTTTCAAACATAAGTATTATTTCACTGCCTTATTTATTTTATTCCGTACATACTCAGTTTTAAGTACTACAGGAGGTGAACTCAGTTTCTCATTACATTAGCATTTAAGCATTTGTGTCAAAACATCACTAAAATACTCTCATTTATCTTGGTTCTCCTTGCATAACATTAAACTCTGAATACAATATTAGTTTACACTTCTGAAGTTTATGAGAGGAAGTTTTCAATGTCATTTTATAATGGTAAACAACCATCAAAATCAGAATTCATATAGCATTTTCTGTTCTCAAATACTCGTATGTTACTGAGACGCGATCGCAGTCATATGTTTGCACTGAATTTGAATCGCTAGTTGTCATTTATTGTTTTCATTTTATTAAAATATCCACGTCAAACCTAACCGTTTCAAATCCAGAGAATAGACTTTGTTATTTCTTGTATGGACATTATTTAGTACATCCAGTGCCTTCACATGCAACACGAAAAAGCTAAGCGGAAAGAAGGAACTCAGTTGTGGTTATGACAGGAAGGTGATCCTCGGCCCCATAAACTGCACGGGCACTTTCAGACCTCCTAGCGAGCTGGAAACCAAGCAACTTCGCTAGCGCTAGCGGATGTCAAGAGGCAGCGATTCGTGCTCGCTGCGGCAACAGTCCTGGTAATTACGCGCGGCACACAAACCAAGTGCAACAGCGGCAGGAGGTCGCTACGCCGGCCACTAAATCTCGCCCGCTCCAAAATAGCGGTCCTTCTCCCCACACCCCAGAACGGTGGCGCCGCGTTACCCTCGGAATAACGACGGTCCACCATCGGAGTCCCCCGCGATCAAATTTATCCTCAGCGGCGGCGGCGTCCTCCCTTGCGGCTCGTCCCCATGAGGACGACCTCTGACGCACGCACGCACCCACCTCACACACACACACACACACACACACACAGCACGCCGCGTACGCATACAATCGCGCCCGCCCACCCACACAATGTACGGAATGCACCGTGGGAAATTTACTGTCTTTCAGGGAAACGCGAATATTACTAGCGAAGGTTGGGTAGACCGGCAGGCGAAACAAAAAAGAATGCGGTCGGGTTTAACTTTTTGATCGCACGGTGCCATAACGTTTGAAAACCGCCCGACTAGCAGCAGCAGCAGCAGCAGCAGCAGCAGCGGCGGCGGTGGCGGCGGTGTTGGTGGTACAGGAGCGAAGCAAAACCGCGGTGGCAGCGGCGGCGGCGCGAAAAAAAAAGCGAATCGTGATATCGTCGCATTTCACGTAGATTGCGCCAGAAATGGAGGAATAAATACGCGAGCTCCGCCTCCGGCAGATGGAGGAAAGCGGACCAAATGGTTTTAACGAGAGAATGCGTTTCAATGTCACTCGTCAGGGAATCATGTGGCAATATCAGAAGGGAGAATCCTCATATTTCACGTTGGCTACGGATTTAATGAGCGGTTCTTTTCTTGTCGAGAGTAAGAACTTAGTTATGAAAGCGGTTATATTGCAAGCAGAGTCGACAGTTGACGCGTACATCTATAACTTTGTTGTAATGACACACTGAACATGAGTGAACTGCGATCCGCTGTTAATTAAATGTAGATATTTTTATTAAAATGCGTTGAAGATAAAAACCAAATCTTATCTTAGCCGATATAGAACATCTAAAATAAATATTAGAAGTTTTGTGAAAATGATATATCAAAGGATTTTTTTAAATTTGTTAGGCATCAATGATGAATTGGATTGATTGAATATTTTGTGATCCCAAGTACGTTAACTAGTACAATATTTGGTACTGTAAGTGTAATGTATGCTTTTTACCATGGAAGGTGTGGTTACCATCCTATTCCGATGGATAGTGAGATCCGGCGTCGATCTACACGTTCGATTAAAGGATCCAAGTATCTGTCACAGTGGAGTACCGCTACAACCAGGACACGTTTTAAGCTCCCGACTGGTACTCTGTTGTTGATAGGAGAAAACAAGGAAAACTACGGAGTAAGAGTAACCGGTCTCTAGAATTATATTCGAGACAGCGCCTGAATTAGACCTAGCTACAATAGCTAAGCCGATCCGGTGGCCGAGATCGCTAAGGCAGTAGTGCCGTAGCGATCTCGTACCGAAAGATCGCGGGTTCGAGTCCCGCGTCAGGCATGGTTGTATTGTGTTCGTCCTTTCACCCCTATCATCATCATCATCATAGCAGGGAAGGCAACGGGAAACCACCCTGAATAAATTATCCCAAGAAAACCCGTTATGGGTCACCTAACTTCCGTATATGGAAGATAGGACCAAAGAAGAAGAAGACAATAGCTAACCGCAAACTCTAACACCGTCGCGATTCGAACTTTAGGAGCTCCCAATCACAGGCCCTGCAGTGACGTCGGTTGATGTTCTGAGCCACCTCGGTCGTTTCCAGCGCTAGCACGTCACCTGAAGCGTGGAAGGAGAAGTACGAGTGTCGAAGCCAGAGGACTGCCGCGCCTGTGGAGCGCTCGAGAAGTGCTGGCCCCGTCGCGCTCAAGAATTACAGGTGCAGAGACCCTGAACAAGCGGCGCAATACGCGAAGCAGCGTTGCTGCTCGTGATAAACCGACGCAGGATGTAGAGGCTGTGGTATGGCTTGAATCAGCGGAGCCAGGTGATGGTTGGAAAGGTGCTAGAAGCAGAGCGTAGGGTGGTAGGGTTGGAGGCTCGAAGGTGGAGTGTGTAAGAGTGGTGACTACGTTTATGGTATAATAGGGACAGAAATGGAAGCGATATTGGTGAGCACTAATGGTCACGGCGGCGGGATCGGTAGCACAGTGGCGGAGGCGGGGCGTCTGGCAGCAGTAGGGACGGTTGTGTCAGAAGAGGGGATGAAATGACGGGAACTGGGGGGTGGCGGGCACAGAGGTTTTGGAGGGAACGTAGGCGGTATAGAAGAGAGTGACTGCGACAATGATGGGTCGGTGTGGGCGGCAGGGTCGTTTGTGATGGTGGAGACGATGGGGGCGGTGTGCGTGGTGAAGACAGAACGGTGGGTGATGATAACAGTGGAGACGGCGGCGGTGACTGCGAGAATGTCGGTGGCGGCGGTGGGGACGGTAGCTCCAGCAGTGACGGTAGCGGTGTCTTGGAGCAGTGGGGGAGGGGGGGACAGAAACACGAGCGTGGATCCGCAAAGATAGTGGCGTGGTTAAAGTTAGCGATAAAAACGACATCGGGGAATGTAGTGTGCCTGAGTAGGTTCCGGAGCCGAGTCTGTGGCAGGGTTAGAGTATGCGGACGGCGGCGGGGTGTGAACAGGGACTAGAGAGGCGTTGGGCGGGGCGATGGTATTGGAAGGTGGAGGGGGGCGGACGTTAGATGGGGCGGGATGGGGGAGGGCGTGTCGGATCAGAGCAGGGTGGGGTGGGGGTGGGGAGGGGTTGTAGCAGGTGAGGAGGGAGCGGAGCAAAGCGAGGGCGAGACTGGGACGGGGCGAGTTGGAGCGGGACGGGGCTGTGTGAGGCGGGGGTGGGAGGCTGGAGTAGAAGGGCGAAGCGGGACGAGGGGGGGAGGACAGTGCTGGAACAGGAAGGCGGGGCGTGACGAGATCAGGGCGAGTCTGTGCATTGCGGAGTGTGGGCGAGGTGGGGCGGGGCTGGGCGGAGTCGAGACGCTGGCTGGGCGGGAGCGAGGTAAGGCTGGAGCGGGAGAGAGGCAGGACGGGGCGAGGGTCGAAAAGGACAGGGCTGGGGCTGGGGGCGGGGCGTGACGGGGGTGAAGTGCGGCTGAGAGAGGTGAGAGATAGGTGTGGCGCGGCGGGGCGGGGGTGGAGAGGGCGCGGAAGCGGTAAAGACGGCACGCTGCCAAGGTGGCGACGCGATTGCGGTGAAATTATCGGCGGTGCCTGGCGGAGGCGGCGCGGAGCGAGGGCGCTAGCCGCTGAGCGACGAAGGGCTGTTGGGGGGCGCGGTTGGAGGCAAAATACGGCCCTGGGGGCGAGGTAGAACAGGGGTGAAGCTAGTACAGCCCATGAATTGATTGCGTAGGGGAGCTGCAAGAATTGTTCGACAAGTCTGAAATGTTGCTAAGGGAAACGAGTTGGTGATTGTTTTGATGTCACAGATGTAATATAACACGAATATTCGATAGGTAAGAAGTAAAGTTAATAAAAACTCACCAAATAATGAAAAATTTGGCAGTGTCAGAGAAAGAATATGCAAGGCAAACATAAACAGACTTCTAAGTGCAAACTGCTGACACCTACTAAGTAATTGACATGAATTTAGGGACGTTGTACACTCATTTATAATAGGAAATCGATATGAGGAGTAGAACAAGGCCACGTAGGAGACAAATAAAAGTAAATAGTTTAACGTAACGTTAATGATGGTAAAGGATATTTCATGTTCGAAAAAACGGAAGATACGATAATGTTAAGATATGCAATTGAAGCAAAGAAAATTCCCGTGCAAGGATTACAGAAATGACTTCCATTTTCCCGCATCACATCAGGATCTTCAAAAACCTATAATTGTTATGGAAAACTTATTTATGTCGTTTATTATGATATTTCTTTTATGAAAACAGTTTCATGTTCACTTTTAAAATTCTTAATATAATGTACCAAAAATCTAAACATTGAATATTTTTATTTATTTCTAAAACTCATAGATAGAAGTAGAGAACTGAAGAAGCTTCATATACTAACCGTTAAAACATAAACTTGTAGAGTAGAGTAATTTACGAATAGAAAGCAATACAGAAACGAAAAGGAAAATCGAGAGAGAGAGAAAGCCAAATAATATAAAACAGTCATGGGGCGCCGGCCTGAAAGCCGACAAGAAAAGGTCGCCGGCGGGGCGGGGCGGAGCGGAGCGTGTAGCGAGATGGCAAGTCTGCGGTGACGGCAAAGCGCTTAGAGAAAACTGGTGCAGCTGGGGCCTCCACAGCTTCCCTTCCTCCGCGCCGCCCCCGCCCCCGCCGTTACCGCCCCGCGAGCCGCCGCGGGCTGTCGCAAGAAATGAACGGCCTCTCTCCGCGTGGCGGCCGGGAACCCGAGTGACGCCGCGCAGTGATTATGTTCTGTTAAATTAGAGAGAATTTTTAATGTATTCGCGAAAAACACCGTTGTATACGTATTGCAAGTGTTCAGGATCGTTCACAATGTAAAACGTTAGAATAAACGTTAGGGGTAAACTGATTGAATGGTTGTTTGGTTGAATGGTTGAGTGGGTAAGTGGGGTGGGAGGTGGATGAAGGGTAAGTGAGTGGGTAGTTCGGTGTGTGAGTTTATTGGTGGGTGGGTAGGTGAGTGGGTGAGTGAGTGGGAGAGAGGGTGGATAGATCAGTGGGTGAGTGAGTGGATAGGTGGGTGAGGCAGTGAGTGAGTGGGTGGGTGGGTGGGTCTGTGAGTGGGTGGGTGAGTCTGTGAGTGATTGGGTGGGTGGGTGGGAGGATGGGTAAATGGGTGAGTGGGTGGTTAGGAGGGTGAGTGGATGTGGATGTGGGTAAGAGGGTGAATGAGTGAGTGGGTAAGGGGTGAAAGAGTGAATGGGTGGGTGGTTTAATGGGAGTGTGACGACTTCATCTACAAAGATCATTAGCACCGTAAATATCCCCGTAAATGTAGTGCACGTTACATCACAAAGGATAGCGATGTTTCATACCCGCTGGAACGTGGGGTTCGACACCGAGCCACATGTCTCTTAGCAGGAGTTTCCTTCTCGATGTGTCTTTCCATACACGGCACTGCCTCAGTCGGGACAAGCTCTAAGCTTTTAACTCGAATAGCGACTCAGTGGTCGTATAGTGCGCGCGTGTATGTGTAAATGAAGAGGAGGTACAAAGAGGGAGATAATGCGTGCGGTTCATGACCCATTTGTTACAGTACTGCTCCACCAGTCACTTGGTATTGATGGGAGAAACCACTTTAAACTACCGATCAGGGTAGACCTCCGATTACGTTTCGTAATTCTCCTCTACGCAGAGTAGTATTTGCTCTTTTGTTATAAATATCAACATACGATTCGAATGGTGCATAAAGTAAATGTTTAATGACTATGATTGAATATGACTATGAGTCTCTGATTCTATGGGATATTTTTTCCAACAATGATGTCAATGCTTTTATAAGCTGCTTTTTTGTAATTAAACGCTAATATCCGTAGCTTTTTCTGCAGATCACGGATGTGTTTTCTTCTCCAATGTTGTTAAAGCAATTGCGTAATACTCAACTTGGCAAACATTCACGTGTACGTCTATACGTTGATACGTTACGATGACATGTTGACGTTTCATTGCGAAAATAAATAAATAAATATAAATGAATTCATCGCTTAAATAGTACCTATGAAAATATAAGAGCTGAAAATCAAACATTCCTAGTTGTTATTTTGAAGTGTAAAAATCGATGTAGTCTAGACCACGACGAAAATATTTTTATTTGTCTTTTTGTTAGGCGACTGTTAGGTGACTGTCACCTGTTAGGTGACTTCTATACATTTCTTGAAATAAATATAAATAAAAAATTACAGATTCATTCTCGATACAAATGAATGACTTCTCGGCATTTCTTTAAAATTACTTAACTCAAAGAATATTTTTGAAGTAAAATCCATTCTTAACTGTAATGAATGGCCTATATTGGCTGAAATGAATCTAACCCCAAAATCGTTTTTTACAAGTTCTCTTCCCCATTATAACTACAATTTTTTCCTTTGATAACATATTGAAATTTGTTGTTTTTTTTCCTGCCGTTTGAAATATCCAAGAATTATATCCTATGATATGTACATACGCGTACAATCAGATTCTCTTACATCACCCACTTCGTGTGTGGCTGTACAAATGTCAACTTCCACAGCGGTTTCAAACACACATACTGTTTACATTGACGGTAGGTTTCTAGCAGACCACACACTACACACAAAACGCTCCCGGTCGTTCAGCAAACTCTCTTTATTCTCGAATAAACGAAAAAAAGAATTTTGGTGGTACGTGATGTAAACACGGGCACCGTCATTTCTCTCCCCCTGTGCTTCCCGTCACCCGTCCAGCCGGCGAACCCATTTGCCGTTTGATTGACAATTTCTGTCCCCTTTACCGACGCCCACGCGCGTACGCCTCGCGCGCGGAGAAACAGCTGAAGTCTCACAGACGAAAACCGCTTTTGTCACAGGAATTTAAAAATTGTTGAACCGAGATAATCCAGCATCGATAAGTACTCCATGACGCAGGGCTCTCCAAACCTAACGAATACAATATGAACTGAGGAATAGAAAGATGAGCATCAAATGTATGTAGATAAATCGAGAGTTGCTATTGAGTCTCTGTTCAAATGGTGCTATTTTCGAATGTGAAATGAAAAAAACATGTGTTTCTCTCATTCGATTGCATTACTTAAATACCATGAAAACTCACATTCAGTTGTATTAGTTTCCTGATTGAATACATACATTTTGTCGTTATTTTCCAAGGGAACTAATTGTGTTCAATTAAATACATTTTACTTACGTTTCCAAAAAAGTAACTATGATATGTGCACCCTAGCCAGGAGAGCACACTGCCTTAACGATCACGGCTAAATCTACATTTAACATTCAGAAATAAAAAATGGTTATATGTTCCTTTGAGGATGTCTACGTCTATTGAAGAAATTATTTCTCAGACATTGAAACAACTCTGAGCTGTTGCCGGAATTTCTTTACCAGATGGTAACGCCGGACACTAACGGGTTATCGTGTTATTGGATGTTGTCCACTGCTATGAAACGTGACAGGGTGTGAGTTGCAGTGCTTGTACGCAAGGCAGATATGTTGCTTTCTTGTCATATGGTAAGGAATTTACGGAATAATGTAAAATGTATGAAAAATGGTATGTCAAGGGGCCCAGACGACATTTCTACGGATATAATTAAACTAGGAGGAGAGGCAATATTACCGTACCTAATTACAAAATTTCACGTATCCATGAACAATTCAAAAGTATCTGAAGATTGGATATCAGCTTTTGACGTACCAATTATCTAAAGTGGCGACAAAACTATATATATATATATATATATATATATATATATATATATATATATATATATATATATATATATATATATATATATAGTAATTATAGACCGGTAGGTCTTACGTCATTGGTCTGCAAACGTATGGAGCATCTAGTTGCGAGTTACATTAAACAAGAATGGGAAATCAAAAAGAGCTCTATGATGGCCAACACGGGTTCCGGAGTGGTTACTCATGCGAGAGTCAGGTAGTCACGCTATTTCAGGATATAGCAGATGAAATTGACGCTGGCGGGAGAGTAGACGCAATAGCTAAATATTTTGCCAAAGAGTTCGATGTCGTTTCTCACGATCAGCTTGTACAGAAATTAATGAATTAAGTCATCGGTTCCAGGGTGGTGGTGAGGATTGGCGAGTTTCTGCGAGACAGAAATCAGAACGTCCGCCTTAGGCAAGAGTTATCTTCCGGGGCAAGCGTTACGCCAGGGGAGTTGCCGCAGGGAAGTGTCATAGGGTCTCTTCTATTTCTAGCTTTCGTCAATGATTTGCCAGCGCACCTAATCTCAAATGTTCGGCTACTTGGACACGATTGCATAATATATCGTTGTATGAATTCGAAAAAAATGAAGAAATGCTGCACCGGGATTTTAATACGTTATATTACTAGACGGAAAATAATGAAATGACCATAAATATCTCTGAAAGCAAATCCATCACTTTTGACAAGGGTAATCATTACAGAGAAACTAAATTGCCGTTTAAATAAAGACATTATTCCAAGAGTTTCCTCGGGCAAGTACTTAGGAATCCATTTCAATAGTAAATTAAGATAAAAAGACACGTAGATTTTGTTGTAGAGAAAGCCTGGAGATCTCTTATCTTTTTTTGTGCATCTTAAAAAAGAGTTCGATGAACGCGAAGGAAATTGCTTATTTATTGCTTGTTCGTCCGATAATGGAACATAGAACAATTTGTTTGGATTCGCAAAACCTTATGCAGTGTAAAAATTTGGAAAGAATTCAGGGTAGTATAGCTAAATTTACTTTCAGCGACAAGAATATGGCAGGATGGGATTCACTTAAAAACAGGCGATCAATAGCTCTGCGCTTGTATAAAGCTTACAGTAGTAATCAAGCTTGGAAACGAGCTATTAGCCCCGAACGTCTGAAGATAGGTTGACGTAATGAAGATGAAGAGAAAGAAGACTAGAATTAGACGCAGTGGAAACGGGAGAACCCTGAGAAAAGCTACCGCGAATCTGGTTTGTGCATTACATATTCCATTTGAATAAGGCGAAACAAGAACTCCGACGCTGTCGAACGCATGCTCTGTCGCCGCTTCACCGCAGATTAACTATATGATGTATGGCTTTATATATACGAATTATTGACATTTAAATATTTTACATCAATATGTCTCAGCTCATGATATGCAAAGACTATTAGAACTGATTTAAGAGTTAGCATGGATTTACTTGAGTCACTAATGATGCAAACATTATACTAAAAATACTTCCATATTTTGTCCAATTTAGCCACTAGAAGAACGAAGAGGTACAGTTGAAAACTCATACAATCTCGAAAAACACACATGCGCGTCGTATATTACTCTGTACAATGATGAAGTGATGTACTACAGGAAATAAAACGGATCATACGATCAGAAGTACACTATTGCAAAGCCCAGCATACCACTTAACGCAAAACTCACGAACCTGTAATGAAACGTGCACAGCAATTCACCGAAAAATTCATTTTTCACTGTAAACAAAATGGATTCCTGGAATCATATTGAGCCGGCGAAAATACGAAACAAAAGTACCAAATAATCTAGAAAACATTCATGAAACGCTGTATGTGACTGGCAATATTATTGCAGCTCATGTTTACTTTAGCTTATCTCGAAAATTCCAAATACATACTCTGACCTGCAGCCTTTCCGCGCATTAAATTTTTGATCTCGCTCGTAAAACTGAGCGCTTCAACCGTTCCTCTTTGTCCGTCGACCGCGGCCCGGACGGGGTCCATCACTACGTCATGACAGCTCACAGTGAACGCCTGCGGTTTGGCATCGTCCCCTTCCCCGGCGCCCCCGCCACCCCTGTGCTACCCCCCTGCCGCCTCCGCCGCCCCCGCCGCCCCCGCCGGCCCCGCCGCCCCCGCCGGCCCCACCGCCCCACCGCCCACGCCGCTTCCCGCCCCGCCGCCCCCGCACTTGCCGACCTCACCGCTCTCAGCACCTCGCTGCCCCCCACCCCGCCCCCCTACCCCGCCGCCCCGCCGGCCCTCCGCCCCCCCGCCCCGCCGCCCCCCGCACTTGACGACCTCACTGCTCTCACCACCCCGTCGCCCAGCCACCCGCCTCCCCGCCCCCCCGCCGCCCTGCCGCCCTCGCCACCCCCGCCTCCTCCACCCCTACACCACCCCCACCACAACCCCCACAACCTCCCCCACCTCACCACCCCCTCAACCCCCCCGATCAGCCACGCCAAATAAGTCACCCCAGCCATTACCCCCACTCCCGCCCTCCTCATCACCTCCGCCACCCCTGACACTCGCGCCAAACCCGCCACCCCATCACCCTTCATCTGCGCCACCCCCTCCGTATTCAAGTCCCCGTCACCCGCTACACTGCCGTTCATCGATCCACCACCAGCGCCAACCAAAACGCCCCTGCCACCGTTCTTGCCTGCGCTGTCACCACCGCCCGCTACCCTTGACATCCTTTGCTCCACCTTCCAAGCATCACACAGCCGCGCATCCCTCTCTAGCCCGCTCGTTTCCACAGTCCCCGTCGCCTACTACGGTGCCGTCCATCACCCGCGTCGTCCTTTCACCCCTCTTTGCCATTCTACCTCCCTTCGCTTGCCACGCCCTCAGCTTCCGCGCCGACCGCTACCACGCCCCTTTCCACAGCTATCTTCGTCTCTTTCACTCCTGAGGTCCGCCACCGCCTGTGCCTCACACCACCGCCAGCCTATCCCCAAGACCTCCTGAGGCCCCGACCGCCCCTCTCACAGTCCTCCCTCTCACTTCGTCTCTCCATGCCTCCACCTTTTCGCCGGTTTCCTATCCTAGCATCAGGGCAAGCACTGCACCTCCAGCCGCCAGCGTAGTTAGTCGCATTGGTTGTTTGAAAGCGCAATTTACGCCCCAACAGGAGAGAAGTTGCACCAACAGGAGACAAGTTGCCGGTTGCAAGTGCGTTGCCTTTGCAGTATCGTTGGCGAAAGTCCTAGAGTTTGAACCTCCTGGGTTATCTACATAGATTCTTCCAATTCAACCACTTTTTCGATAATTCGTCTAGCGGCCGGCTATTCTGATAATTTTCCGTACTTTCTCCGATAAGTGTAAGCAAAATAACGGAGCACTATCCTAACAATCTTCACACAGTCTGTGTGAACTTTACCTCCATTGTTGTCCTCTCCTCTGCCGTCACAAACACTCCCACATCGTTACAAAAGCACTATACTACCTCACGCGGTGGGAGACCACACTCAGTCTTAGAGTTAGCCCCATGTAGTGTGGTGTTCTCTGATACCTAGAGACGGGAAACTCCATTAGTCTAAGATAGGTGCTGATTTTCTTTTTTGATATCAGAGGGCGAAGATCACCTCTGTCTCTCGGGATGTAACATACCCAACACTTATGGGACCATTGACCTCAGTAGTAGCCGCGTCCAAAAATAATACATATTCGCTCGCTCACTCATTCACCCATTCACTTCCTCACTCTCTCTCTCTCACTCACTCTCTCGCTCAATCTCTCACCCACTCTCTCACCCACTCTCTCACCCACTCTCTCACCCACTCTCTCACCCACTCTCTCACCCACTCTCTCACCCACTCTCTCACCCACTCTCTCCCTCACTCTCTCACCCACTCTCTCACTCACTCTCTCATCCACTCTCTCACTCACTCTCTCACACACTCTCTCACACACTCTCTCACACACTCTCTCATTCAGTCTCTCACTCACTCTCACCCACTCTCTCGCTCAATCTCTCACCCACTCTCTCACTCACTCACTCACTCTCTCACCCACTCTCTCACTCACTCTCTCACCCACTCTCTCACTCACTCTCTCACCCACTCTCTCACTCACTCTCTCACCCACTCTCTCACTCACTCTCTCACCCACTCTCTCACTCACTCTCTCACACACTCTCTCATTCAATCTCTCACTCTCTCTCTCACTCACTCATTCCCTCACTTTTTCACTCACTCAAGAGCGTACGTGGGCTTCCAGTCTCTGTTGAATAGCTTATTTTCAAACTGTCGAATTTCCTAGACCAAATTTTACAGTAAGAGTGTATTAATATTCAGCCTTTTCATTTAATAAACATCCTTGTACATATGAATAGAAATATATAGCACTTTACGTTAAATATATTTATTTTCCAGATAAGTGAAAAAATTTACTAAACATCATTAATATCTAAAGATTTATTTTTGGGCATTTGTTTAACAATCCTATTAAGCATAGATTCAATCAACTTGTTACATACATTTTATACAACTATTATTCGACTAAACAGAAGATATTCCATCCTTGAATGTCATTTACATAGAAGAAACGCAATATTTAGCATAATATTTGGTAACATGATTTCCCAGCGTGTTAACAATATATCGATTCGTAAACCTAGAAAGAGAAATGTCAAACATCACCTAGGAAACAGTGTGGTTAATTGGGCGGCCTATGATGTAAAAGAAATCAAATGCAACTTTAAAGAGTCTACACACTCCCGCATGTGTACTGCTGGTAGTAAAATGATGCAATACTTAAACTGAATCAAGAAAATTTAGTTTGCGTTCTGAGTTAGACAAATACATTTTATGAGAAAACGAATATCAAGTTACATCTTAATACGCAAATCATACGAAATAAGGGGGATATTTTCTGATCTTTATTTCTTGGTTTTAAATCACTGCTTGGTTGCGATTGTGTTGCGATTGCCCCCTTGAATCATTGCGGGTTTGTCATTACTCATCAGCCACGTAGCTAGAATGAGTCTCAAAAATTGTTTACTTGTCTCCAAAGTCCTCCAATTAGATTAGGTATTTAATAACATACTACTTTCCAGAAAGCAGACAAGCCTTATGTAGGACTAATAACTAATACTAACATCATTTACAACCCCAATCGCATCCAACCCAATCAATACATAATTTACAACCTCAGTGATACAACTCTCTAATCAAAATTAATGGGGTGGAGAATTTCTCCAGAAAAATCTGTCTAAAATAATACTTATGTCTTTTAGTATGACACACAGAACTTCAAGATTTTGTTGATTGATTTATTGTTATATAATAAAAGATTAAATAGAAAATGAAGTAAATATAAACCGAACAGCTACAAATATGAGATAGATATTGAAAATATGTTCAACTTCATCAGGGTCGAATTAAAAGTAACGAACTATTAATGTCATCCTCGGGGATTCCAGAATGCTAACCCCTCATGTGAATGGGTGGTGTAGCCTCCAATTGCACCAACTATACGCTGCATTTCTAAAAAGAATTGAATACTTCTATATTTCAAAAGCAATTTTCAATTTTCCAGAATCATACTTTTCTTGTTTAACTAATAGTAAAACTGCATTTTCTTCTTATTGTCTGTTAATTATTTCTTCTCAATTCTTATTTTAAACCCAATTCAAAAAGAAAATATGATTCTCCTTATTTAGAAATGTTCAGTATCCCTGGCATATAAACGAATATAGTTATCTCAGACAAGAGTGAACACACGAAGTTTGCAGTCTGAATTACTTTCGATAACAAATCGATGTTTTCATTCTATATCACCTGCCACATTCGCAATCACAAATTAATTTCGAACTTACTCTGAATCCACGTCGCTGCATACCTCTCCGAAAATATTGTCCATGAAATTTCTCATTTTACCGCACTGCTGCCACGTTAACCCCTTTCACCCAGGTGCAATTTTAGTCCCGCATTTTGCCCACGTCACTTTCCATTTGCATGAACCGCCGCGTTTTCACCCCTCCCCGTCCATCGCTTCCTGCATCACTACCCTCGTTACGTTCACCGTGACTGTGTCCCGCCACCGCCGGTTCACCACGTTTGACCATGCCTTGCACTTTGCTGGCAATTCTCTCGGCTTCACTGCCTCTGTCACCATCGACCTCGCAGCTTGAGCTCTGTCTACGCGGGTTGTGGCGCTATCGGTCCTCGTGGCGTGGGTTCTCGACGATCGACAGCTCCCCTCCCCTCCCCTCCCCCGCTCTGGGATCCCCTCCCTTTCACCCGCCACTCCCCTTCCGTGCGGCCTCCAACGTCACTGGGTGGCGCCGCCGCAAAAAAACAACGTGTAGAAACAATCGACGCTGCATCCGGCCGGGAGGCAACTGTTCGGAAAATTGGCGCGACCGGATGCAGCCGGGGCAGGGGAGGGCGGGCGGAAGCGGAGGGTCGGGGGAGGGGGTGGGCTCGTAGGGTGAGAGTGGGTAAGCGGAGGTGGTGATGCGCTGGGTGGAGGAGGGTGACAGAGGAGTGGTGGCGAGCTTGCAGGGTGAGGTCGGGAATGGCTAGGGTGAAGGGGTGGGGTGAAGGGGTGGTGATGAAGGGGTGGATGGAGGCAGGGCGAAGGGAGTAGGGGGATGGGCTCGCAGGGTGAGGGCGAGGGATGGCTAGAGTAACGGGGAGGGTGGAGGGGCGGTAATGACGGGTATTACGGAGGAATGGCGAAAGAACAAGGGGTTTGGTCTCGCGGGCTGAGGATGGGGTCACGGAGTAGGTTAGCGAAGGTGGCGGTTGTGAAGGGAAGGGAAGGGGGGGAATGACGGCAGGGGAGTGAGGCTGGTCTCGCAGAGTAAGGCGGTGGTTGTGAGATCAGGAAGGGTGGCGGAGTGGAAGACGGGTGAAGGGGAATGGGGTTTGTGTCGCAGGATGAAGGTAAATATAGTATCTAGCAAGAGGAGTGGACAGCTAGGATGACAGAATGGCGGTGGTGGAAGGGATAGTGGAGGCGGCAGAGGATGGTATGGGTGAGGTCTGCTAACGGAGGATGGTATGGGTGAGACGAGGTGCTGCATTCGTCGTAGGGTTTTATTCATTGGAGCCAGGAACGCCTCGACGTAAGAAGGGAGGGGGAAGGGAGGGAGGGAAAGAGAAAAGTAGAGCCGGTGAAGGTCTCCCTGAGGACGAGCAAGGGCTCGAGAACAAGGGACTAGCTGTGAGTGACGGCGGCGGGGTCGCTATGCCGAAGGGGTGTTGGCGTAGTGGAGAACGAAAAAGAACTGATGTACGAAGACGAAATGTATCAGGCGAGTGAGACTCACAAAACGAGGAATAAAAACAGAATGATTAAAGAATTATGAGTTCAGCAAGACCGGAAGGAAAATAGCACGAGCATTGAAATAATAAATCTCGATTGGGATTTGGAAATAGTGAACTAATTTAACTTTTTATTCTTCATTTATTTTACCCTTTTTCTGTGTTTGAAATACGTAAATTACAATTTTCGTAGTTCAGCTTGGTTTTATGTTATAGTTGAAACAGTTTAGTTTTTTACCGTGAATAAAAATAACTTCGTTGTAATTTGAAACTGATTTCATTAGTTCAACCCATATTTTTCAATCTAACTATGATATGCGCCATGCATATTATATTTCGTAAAGAGAGTTTTTATATTCTAAAGGTTTCAAACTGATTAATTTTAACTATGACTACAACCAAATATTGACTCCACATATATAATTCAGAAAGGTGGTTTTTGTTGTTTGGGTTTGTACTCCACACACTGAAATAACATTTACTATTAGATGACTATTGCAGATCTGAACATAAATAATTTACAACGCAAGTGAAGTAATTAACAATATTCTTCTTTAAAATTTGAACTTAAATATAACCTGAAATTTTAAAATCCAGCAATCATTCTTCAGACGTATGAATTATACAAGATAAACTGAGATTAAGTCTAGAAATATTTCTAGCAAGAATTGAATTAAAATTTGAAAATACTTTTACAAGCTTTTCATAACTTGTAACATCACAACTGACCAAAGAGAAGGCCGTAATCGGAACTATACATTTAATATTTCTCAAAATGTTTACAGTTTTCTCGGAGCTTATAGAATGCAGTACAAAAATACACCAACACGCAAGTCATACTTCATAACCGCCACCTTTTAAACCGCAAACGACCTCACATTTTGAAACAAGCGCTGCAGAAACGTAGGCTTACGCGCGCCTCTGTAGCACTCGGCTAAAGCGGCCGAGGCCACAAAAGATGCGCCGAGTGACAGAGCGTGGCTCGTTGGAATCGCGGCTCTAATCTTAACAGAGATAACTGGCCAAGCGAGCAACGCGGAGCGGAGAGGATGTTACGTGATAATGAGTGTTCGTGCTGAAATACCGCACGGCCTTTCCTTGGAGGCAACAGGTTACAGGTGGTTGCACGCAGACGCTTAAACCACCTGTATAATGGCATACTTTATCGGTGAGGAATACGCGGAGGGAACAAAGAATTCCTACGTGTTGTGTTCAACTTGTGTTTAGTGCGTGAGCATGTACACCGGAACAGCCTTCAGAAACTTTATGACGTCATATGGGAGAGTGGGAGGCGTGTTAGCGGTGAGAGAAGAGTGAGCTAGACTAAATGCATTTTTGGTCTTGAAAAATGTACTGAAAGCTAGAGTTTCACTCATCAGCTTGATAGTTGTCACACGTCTACCCTAAGCATACTTATAGGTAGATCAGTCAATACTGTGTCATTTACTTTAATAGTAAATAATGATATGTAAAAACCTACTGAATTAATAAAAGGATGGATGAGTACCCCAGTATACATTTATAACTTAAATAATGATAAACTCGCTACGTACAAGAGTCTCAGAACAATTAAAACTACTATAGCACGTAGTTGTGCTACCAATGATCACTTTTGGCCAATGAAATTGAAGTGAGATGAGTCATATAAAATTATATGCATTTACCCAAGTGACATTTACCCTGACTTTTTGTCAACCCGGAAGCACAGATGATCGGCAGGTCACATTCTGATGCAGTTAATGGCTTATTCTGTACCTGCCAATCACATGCACAAGTAGTTTCCTACGATCAGTGCAAATTTCACATGTATATATGGGTATTTTCTGTTAAATGCAAGTTTCACTAAATATTCATTGGCAAAAAGTGATTGACAATTTTCAATCCTCTCTATTAACATTTGTTCTGAGACACGGTATGATACAAGAAGGCTATTTACCTGAATTGAAAGTTATGCAAATAGTTATTGCTATTACATCGTGTTAAATATATTTTATGGCTTTATCTGTGCGATTTTAAAGATTTTAAGGACGATTTCAAACATTCTATGCCTGTAATAAATGACTGCAACTATTTTCTTGAAATTTGTCTACAATAAACAGTTCAATCTTTTCAATGGAAAAATTTATTATCTTCCGGTTGCACAAATTTAATTTTATGTTCACTGACTTTTTTTATCAGGACATAGCTACGAGTATCAGTTGATTTGCATGTCTGAATACATTCTTTATCAAAAAACTTGATTTACGTTGTATTACTTTTAGTATTAATTTTACAAATGTTCTCTAAGCCACAAACAGTTACAATTACGTCAAGCAACACATGAATATGTTCCTAATTAAACTTCCTACATTGTGTCAACAGTCACTGTGGCAAGTGAACTCTACTCAATACAATTCACTTCTACGCTCGTTTGAACAACCATTTAGTTAGTTATTTTCGCGCAATTTGTTGTGTTCACCTACGCGAGAGTGCGTTACTGCAAAATCAATTGCACCTCACCCTCGACTCTTCCTCCAGAACTAGCTCCGCTCTGTCAGAGGTGACAACTAGGTTGAAAGCTGCTAGGGGGAGAGAATCTAAAGGAAGATTCATGGACAGGCTCCTTATATTGGATAGCGTTGATGGAGTATGTTGTGTTGACGAGAGAAAGAACAGATTTTTATAGTATTTACTTAGAATTAAGTAATAGTACGAATTCTTGTATTAGTATTGGTGGCGAACATAAGTTCGTAGCGTCTTAAATAAGTTTATTATTCATATGACTGATTGATTAAACTAGTGATTTCAGTCAGTGAATCAGCTGTCTTTAGTTTCATGAGTGTAATGAACGATTTTATCGCGAGATATAGCGGTGATCTCCCGCTGGGTGGCGACATCCTGCGACGAACTATAAGTTGCTCTGCTGGGCTTTTCCCCGACCAGATATCAGCCATCAACGAGACACCTCAATCAGGATAGATATTCGTAACTGTGCCATCGTTACCACGCATCCATGTATACATCACTTACCACAACCCCACTCTTCTACAGCAACACCCCTACAGTTGGTATATAAATTAAAACAGATGTGATGCTCTCTTACATAAATATTCGGGATTCATATTTTCCTGCCTATGCTGCGTTTTCATGCGAGATGTTTAGAATTATTTACCAGTTATGATTATTGTGGGTCTGGCGTCTTAGCTTATTTGTTAGCGTGCTCGCATTCCACGACACGACCCCAGGTTCGATTCCCGGTGAGGCAAGATTATAGTATGCGTTTTTCTTGCAATGTCCCGTATATGTTGCTGTGTGACGATGAGAAAAGTCACTTCTCCGACTGAAAAGACCAGAATACGGTTTGGGGATATCTTTGTGCCAACAACACGTACCCCCTTAACAGATAGCCGCAAGGTCGGGACGTCGCTGGTTAACCATGGCCCGGACACGTGCCGACGCGCTGAGTTCAAACAAACAATATTATGATATACGACCGTATATTTATACATAAAAATTTAAAACTTTGTGATAGTTTTAATTTTTACGATCATTAGACGACAATGCTAATACAAACGTAGAATACCAGTATCCGGATCCGATTTGGACAAGGTAAAAACTTCCTGACTTTTTTTTAGATATACATTTTAAAAGTTTGCGAAGTAATCAAGACTACTTGAGAAAAAAAATTGAAACAATTTTTCTAGTGCTGAACGATTTAAGATCTTTCCTCTGCATAATTGAAGAGGTGGATACTCCGTAAAGGCTCTTGTAGGTTCTAACAAAACTGTAAGTTGGAAAACTTTCCCAACAAGCTCAAATTCCGAGAGAACCCTCTCGCAAGTTGAAGCTCTTCTTGAATGCATGCGTTTTCCCTAGGTGCACCTTTTTGCTTCTCAACATTTCTGAAACTTTTAAGAGTATTACTCTGATGTGAAGGGAGAGATATTTGTATGTGACTTACTCTCCATATAGTGAAAGCAAGTGGTAAAACATTCAATGGAAAAGAGGATATCTGATGTTTCATTCAATTTTTATGTTTGGAACTAAAATGACTCGCGTACCCATGATTGTCAAAGCTCGAGGACCGTTCATTTGTTGCTTGCTTGCTTGCTTGATTGATTGATTGATGCTAGTCAACTGCTACGTTCATTAGTCTCATTAGAGTAGTGATTTTTTATCGCGGGAGGTGGCGGTTCTCTGCCCTTGCTGAATGGCTAGATACTCGTTGACATATTCGTTGGTTAGGCGGGGATATCTCTCTCCATATATCTCCAACGGGGCACCGCCCCAGCCCGTTAGAGCTCCCGTCTGGTCTCCCGTCTCTGAAGTGGTAGTGTAGGGCATGCAAGTGTGAGTGTGTGCGTGCGCGCGCGCGCGCGCGTGTGTGTGTGTGTATGTGTGTGTATGGAGAGAAAACAAAGAATAGGAAGGAAAATTTCGCGCCGGATCTCGCCATCCACTGGAAGAAGATCTCCGCCACTTCCATCGATAAATACATGCACTACAGTTACTGGACAAATGGCTCTAGCGGTTGACGGCCGCGAAAACATTAATCAATATATATCAATCAATACATCAGACAGGTGTCTTGCTCATGTTCGTGGAGTTATCTTTCGAGCGAGTTCATCTTATTCAAATCGCCCCGTTCGCCATACGCCATCGCCATCACCATACGCCATCGCCATACGCCATACGCCATCGCCATACGCCATCGCCATACGCGGTCGCCATACGCGATCGCCATACGCCATTGCCATACGCTGATTTGCAAAAGAAGCAATAGATAGCATATTTTTCATTGATTTTGGAATGAGCGTTATTCCCCATCTGTTTGGTTTGCTCGACGTGAATGCGCTCATTTGCAAGAAATCTATTGCTAACTGACCTAGGGTCGTTGTTAGAAAAATTTATGTGGGAAACAACTAGCTGCAACTTCAGCTGGTTTGATCAACATTTTCATGTTCAGTTTCGAAACGTATCGTTTTCGAATCGCGTTTTTACCACAACTACTGTATAACTTGCTTCCGTTCTCAGTACCACGCCTTGCAATTTCAGATCTAAGTGCCTCTTCTCTTTTTAGTTTTCTTCTTTATTTGGGTAACATTTGATAAAACACATTCGCTTAGCTATTTCAAGCATGAACACTAGAATATAGTAAGATCAATACTTCATAAGCCTCTACTTTTAAGAAAAATACGTTTTATATTTGTATTTGAAGGATAGATAATTTTTTGTCTTTCTTCCTAAAGCAGCAATCATCTGCAGAATAAAATCTACCAACTACGATGTAACGAATTTAATCAAGAACCTCATAATTCCCCATCTTCACTATTTCATCAATCATACGTCATTTACCCTATTAAGACGCTTATGACATCATGCTCTGTTACCTATCACCTCAAACATCAATAAATTTTCGCGGTCCTCTGAAATGCATACAGTTTCGCTGCGAGTTAACCTCTGATATTTTTAACTGTGAAATTAAAAAAAAATAATTAATAACTGTGTGTCTGACGTACGGTCAGTGTGATTCAGGTGATGAAAGTGATGACGAGCGTTGACAATGGTTAGAAATAATGAGTGGAATATAATTATTATATGGACAGCTGAAAAAAGTAAATAAGGGAGAGTATGCCCGGAAGTGACATTATTTGAATTCCATTAGTTATTTTTGCACGAGAGATATATTGTAGCGTCAAAATGTCAGGAAAAATATATTATCAGTTTAAAAATATTCAATAAGTGTATAATTGATTCCAAAGTTCTGAATTAGATTTTATTAGTATTGAAAAATACATTCAATATTTGTTACGCGTAATGAGTGTGTATCATTGTTAGAATATATTTATTAATATTGGAGAAAAGTTATTATTTTGATAACATTTAAAGAATAACTTACATCAGTAACAGAGTTCATATTTTAGTTTACAACATTACCATACTAAACCTCTCAAATACCATGCCCTGTGCGTTCACAAATGCGTTCTAGCGGTAAGCATTGAGGAAGTAATGTGAGTTAATAGGGTGGTTATAGGCCACACGTGCGTCTGAACGTCAATGGGTTCGTAAGAATTGATAATCAACCACCGGTACGTCACACATGATTGTTGTCACAATCATAAATTGATCCTTACAACTGACAGACACGTAAACATAGGTTTATAGTTGAGAGAGATGACCATTGTTTTCAGTGCATGAAATTAAATTGCGATGTACAATTCTTTAAAAATATTAATTTGAAAGTATGAATTTGACCTTTTACTTTCGACGGTTTACCTCTAGCAAGAAGCGAAAGAAGGGAGAGAGCAGCGCGGGGGAGGCAGGGAAGGAGGCCTGCAGCGCGGCGCGTGGCGGCCCCGCGCGCGCTCGTATTTCCTTGATTTTTATTCCCGGGCCGCCCCGGGCTCTCCTGCTGCGGCGGCCGCCTCGCCCCGGCCGCAGGTGCGCCACGTCCGTCTGCGGTTTTTATCCGCCGCTACCGGCGCGCACCCCGGCACCCCGGCCGGCCCCCGGCCGGCAAATAGAAGGCGCGGGCGAGGTTGAGAAGGAGGGGGGTCGAGGAGGCGGAGCGGACGGTGCTGGGGGATGGAAAAAGTGGGTAGGGGAAGGGGCGGTGGATGACGAGGATTGTGAGGGTGGGACGAGGTGGGGGTGAGATGCAATAACGAAGGAAGAGCTGGTTAATGTAGAGTTGGTGACGGTGGCGAAGTTGGTGACGGTGGCGAAGTTGGTGTCGGTGTGGCGAAGTTGGTGTCGGTGTGGCGAAGTTGGTGTCGGTGTGGCGAAGTTGGTGGCGGTGTGGCGAAGGTGGTGGCGGTGTGGCGAAGGTGGTGGCGGTGTGGCGAAGGTGGTGGCGGTGTGGTAAAGTTGGTGGCGGTGTGGTGAAGTTGGAGGTGAAGGCGGCAATGGCACCGACAGAGAGAGATATTAGAGGAAGAGACGAAGACGCGAACGGACACTCGCGATAGTTTTCGCTAACACACCGAAACTAATTTTACTGGACCTATCCTTATATTTACTTGCATATTTAAAACCTTTATTATTTGAATTTCAGTAATAAATGTAGAATATATTTATAAGAAGTAAGGAAAGTTACTGTAAATAAAATTAGTTTTTAGAACGTTTGGGAATTATAAAATCATGTATCGTGTATAATGCTCTGTTGCGCGATAAAGCTAGGAATTACTAATGCAAATATCTCCTTTTAGACTAGGAGTCATAAACGTCGGATTTACTCCGTATTGCATACGCTAACAAGAAAAAAAAATTTTAAAAAACGTATCAGACTGCGCGCCATCTCTCGGGGGTTAAAAATGTTATTGAGCTCTGAACAAAAAATCAATAAATATGAGCCCGACATGTTGGGTATTAGTATCAATATACAGCGTATGACGTACAGGATATCAAGGTAAATTTATTGGAACATCTGTGTCGAACATTTTAGACAAAAAAATAACAAAAGTACCCCGTCATATCCACCATTACAGGTTTAGGTTCATCGTACGCAATGGCCTACAGCATTTACGTTGTCAAGACGAACGTATTATCCATACATTTCTTGAGCTATCATTTCTCTAGATGCGACAAAAGTGGGTGATTGATTATTTTGTCGAGAGGGCTATTATATCAAATCTGTAGCTAATTTTTTTGATACAGTAGATTTTTATGTTACTGGGATGCAAATATTTATCAGAATTTGTCAACAAATCTCGTTGTTATATTTTATTCTTAATTCAACTGATGTTAATTAAGAAGGAATGTATGTATTTCCGGACTCTCTAAATTGTGCGTATATAATAAGCATGTGGCACATAAGAATGTTAGTCCAAACACACACAAGCAAGATGAACAAAGAAACCCATATACACCATCAAGAAATGCATAACCCCCGTTTATGCTTTGTGCATTGTGGTAAAAATAAAAGTTCTACTACATCCTTCTCGCAGTAAGATTCAGTATATTTTCAACGTAGTGTCGAGCAACGTAGTGCCGAGTGGTAGTTGGCTGGTAGGTGGCGGTGGGGGAATCGAAGAATACAAAACTTCCTTTTATGCTTTGTGCATTCTGGTAAAAAAAATACGATCTACTACTTCCTTGTCGCAGTACGTTTCCGTGTATTTTAACCGTAGTGGCGAATGGTCGTTCGCTGGTAGATAGTGGTGGGAGAGAAATTGAGGAAGGAGGTGGGGCGGAAGTTGGAAGCCGGGCGGGGGCGAAGGCTAAGTGGGTACACAGCGGCGCCCTGTACACACGTGCCCCCTCCACACACGTGCCTGTTCGGGGCCTCGCTTGGCTAAGCGGCGGGCACGGCATCGCTCCACAGAGAGCTGAGAGGCGCTGCGGCTCAGAGGTGTTCTGATGGCTCTGGCCTCGGTGGTGTACCCGCACGTCAAGCGAAATCGTCGAGAAACTAGACAGAGAGGGTCGTGCACATATTCTGCTTATAAAGGCAATGGAACAGAAGCCCTACAGAAATTAATTGGTTAAAGGAACAGAGCAAGAGGAAAAGGCTCTGGGAAGCTTGGGAAGCATGGGAAGCTTGGTTGTGTTCATTTTGAAACGAGAAACAGCACATTAACATATGTCTAGCGTCTTTAATTGAAAACTTACGTTTCCCGTTTCCTTAAATTTGTTTTTTGTGCACAAATGTGTACATTTCGTTACACCATAAATATCTTAAACGAAACATATAAGAAGAATTAAAATTTCTCATAACTTGGTGTTGCTTTGGCTAATCTTGCTAAAGCATCGATCGCTCCTGGGCAAGTCGTCCAGTTGGAATCTTCTTAGAATATCCTGATTTATTGTGGATAAGTCTAGAGGGAGGGCAAAACCGTACCAATGGTGTGTTGGTCTCCTAAATATGTGTAGTGTAGTGTAGTGAAGAAACAACATATTAAACAAAAGTACGATTTGGGCTAGCATCAAAGATAGATGATGATTAACAGTTTAGGTGTATTGTGAGTATTTATTGGTAATATAGACAGATATTTTTATAGTCATATTTGTTAATCATTTTGTCAAGAATATATCATTATCACTAAAACGTTTAGTAAAAATTACTGATACCCTAACAGGTGTATTGAGTATTTTCATTTAACATTTTCAACAGTTTCCTTAATTTTTAATTACAGAGTTATTTTAGAAAAAATAATAGTTTGGTCTGAAGATGAGAACTCTGCAACAAGATTATTATCCAAATAAATATGTTCATCTATATCTTAAATGATGAATTTTGTATATTTCATTTCTCGAAATATTCATTCAATAGAAAATATTAATGAAGTTAGATTCAGGCTGAATATTAACATATGAGATCAAAATGTAAATTTAAAAAATGAATGAAATATTTTATTTAAAAACAATGAAATACTTTTTCACGTTTTGGCGACGAACATAAGAGAAACAGTGTTGACAATGATTAATTGCTGTCTTACTTTTAATATCTGAGCAAAAACTCTTCATCTGGCAAGAGAAAGTTCTCAAAAGAGAAAGAGAAATGAAATATAGTACTCTCAGCTGGTGCTGGATAAATCGTCTGCAGATATAGAGCGTTCGCCAATCCACTCTCGTAATTGAACATCGCCGACTGATTCTTCTTAGAACTTCAGCGTGGAGAATCAGAATCTTCTTAGCGTCTGCACCGCCGATAGAGCCATATTAACTGTGTTAAAGCGGACGTTGATATGCGAAATTGAAGCAGATATTCGAATACATTTGGAATTCGAATCAATACTCTGATGTTCCAATTACGGTGTACCTTTGAGAAGGCTCGAATACACAGAGAACTTCGGTAACTTTATATGCACTTCCAAATTGCGAAATAACGTGGCTGTACTTAATATTATCTTTTATTTCAAAGATCTTTGGTATAATAATAAACTACTGTAATTATATCTTAATTCTTCTTGATCTTCTATACAATAAAATCTTTATTTTTTCATTAGAATGCGTTTTCTCATAATTTGATGGGGTAAACAAGCATTATCCTTTGACAGTGCGGTGAATAGTTTCTCTTAATATTACAGTTAAACTTATTATCACATTCATCTTTATGTAGAAATTCAATTAGTAGTACATTTTTACTCTACAAGTCTGAGCTACACAGTGTTTTTCATTTCTTTCTAAAAATATTCGGCCCGTTAAATACTAGTACGAAAACCTGCAAGATCTAACATGATACCACTCGACAATATACTGTATTTTATGATACGGACGCTGGTTATTATTTACTACATGAAGGCATAATGCTAAGGAGCATGTGAGTAAGTTCAAATGGCATCAGGAAAATGTTAACGACCTTTAGCAACTAGAATTTACATAACATTTTTGCTGTGCGGAACATCCACCCATGCTGTCTTTAAGTCTTTTTATTAGAATACTTATTCAAAAATAATGCACTGAATAATGTGAAACAAATTTTAAAATATTGTATTAAGTCGCAGATTGTGTCTTTGTTATTTACCTTCGATGTAACAATGTAAATTGTATATTTATACGTTGCAGTACGTTACGGGGAATGTGATAATAAAATTGAATTAAATTTTGGCAGCGGTGGAACCTGCCTTGAAATGTTTCATGAACGATACTTAATTTCCCCGTGAACTACATTGATATCTTAGTAACTTCCTGAGTTTTTTAAGTGTCTCGTGTACGACTTTCTGTGGCAGAGCATTACGCTCCTAATAGTTTCGATAAAATGCTTAACATGTGGATGTGTTTATCAAAAAATATTATTACACATCATGCGTTAATATGTCCACTTTTAAAAGGTTCTGTGTTTACTAACATAATATTTTGTAGCCCCATTGTATAATTCACTTATTAGGTAGATAGAGCTTGTTGCAAAATGATAGTCATTACGATACCGCTTCCTCATTGTACGTATTTGACCAATCACAGAAACATGAACATATGAGAAGTTATCAAACATTAATCATGGTTCTATTAAATGTTACATTGGATTGTGTACATTTCTGTCCCGACACAAACCGTGGGGATATGGCGACACATCGCACCTACGTACTGCCGTTTCCGAACTCGAAAGAAAATCAGAATAATGATGCTTCCTTTGAGATTTTATTAATCTGCTAACATTTATTTAGTTAGTTGTCGCATGACTGATTTGATAAAAAATAAGAACAGATACTGGGCTTTGTTGAAATTTCTGTGAAAAAATTGAATCTCAACTTAAATCGTGTATTGCTCACTGGAAGTCACGTGTCTGTCTACAGAACCGCTAGAAGACTCTCCACTAGGTGGCTTTGGATACATACTGCATGCCAGTTGTCACGTAATCGTTTAATATATCATTTTCATTTACAATTACTCGCAGAAAAGTACTGTTTGAGACTAGATCTTTTTGTTCTTCTTTTTCTTCTACTTCTTCTTCTTCTTCTTCTTCTTCTTCTTCTTCTTCTTCTTCTTCTTCTTCTTCTTCGCAGTACATGACTTAGCCATTTATTTCTGCAATCATCTATATTTTCAGGAACAATGCGAACCTGCAGACTATCTCTTATAACTGCATTTGTTATGTGATCGAGTTTGGAAACTCGTGGAATCCGTCTGACAAAACGCATTTTAGCAGCTTCTGTTCTACTTTTGTATTTTGCAGTCATAGTCCTCATTTCTCTCCGGTACAACGCTGCTAGTATTGTCATGGTTTTATAACATTTGATCCTTGTCTTTTTTTGTTTTTAAATTCCTTTTCATATTTTCACACATTGGTTTGCCACACTTAGCATACCAAAAAGTTGATGAAATAACTTCCTCTATTTTTTTCTTCTATTAAAAAATTAGACATTTTCAGATTTAACTCTTTTGTGATTTTACAGTTCAAATAAACCTCTTTACATCACGTTTTCATCATTTGGAAGAATAAACTGTTCATTCCTTTACATTATGCTCTTTAATAATTTATGTTCACCCAAGTTTTCTGATATATTAAAATTATTTATCCGTTGTGGGAAACTAGATGTCATGTGAATTAAATAATTATGAATATAATTATAATTATGAATTATGGTCATCTATATATTTATAATTTATGTATTTAAATATTATTTAATATTAATAAATATTATTTTAAAAATATTTAATGCAATTTTATGTATTTCTTACACAAAGTCTGTCTATAAATATATAGAGGACTCTGTATTTATAATTATGTTGTTAATAATAATACAGTCATAGCATAAGAAAATAGGGACTTAATACACTTGTAAAATGGTAAAGCTCGTTCCTAGCTTTTAACATAATATCACTTGTGTACTACACTCATCATTGGATCATCTACTTCTAATATGCTATTAAATCATAAACACATTTATTTTAAATAGGTTAAATGACTTTAGTTTCCGGTACACCCAACTCACAAGCCAGTTGCATTTCATCACACGCGCGAAGCATCTCAGTTATTACGTCAGCTCCTTGATATCCTAGGCGGGACATTAGATATTCGGTTTCTCGAATGCCAGAGCCAGTCACGTGATGTTGCGGGGAGGTTATTCCCTGCTCACGTACCTCGCCAAGTTCTGAGTCTGGGGAGTAACAATGACGTACAGAGTTGAGAAATGTCCTGAATTGAAACGTGCCGTGCAACGGAGATGAACTGCAAAGTGAAATGTTGAGAAATGAAGAGAATGTGACACGTTTCTGGGAAAGTGGAAGGCGATGTATCGTAATGAGAACACGTTTCGTAAGAAATTCATCTCGTACTATTAAAACGAAACAGAAACAAATGATCTGACACAGATTAATAATGACAGTGAAAATAATGAAATTAATAATGGGTTGTAATTAAATGCTAAATGTCAAAATCATTGTTTCATATTGAATTCAATTACTTCACAAAACACAACATGAAATGTTTATTTAATATTTTTAAAGAATCCAAGCAAGGAAAATTAAATTAAATTAAGTACATGTTAGAAGAAATAGATAAATTCTGATCAATTAAACAGAACTAGTACTCTACAAAGCATGTTATTATTATCTTTTGTTGATAACGTGCGTCTCAGTATTCAGCATATTTGATTTCAAGGTAGTTTTAATTGAAGTTTTTTCAGTTCGACAAAGTTCAAAAGAGTAGGTACTCTTTTAACTTCTTGCTCTGAATTTTGTTTTAGAGGTTGGTCTTTAGAATATTTTACTGAACATAGATTACGAAGAAACAATATTGATATTACATTAGACCTTACATCTTAGACTTCTTTGTTCTATTCACTTTTATCTATGTTTTGTAAAATAAAATATTCTTCAAATATGTAGTATTTCTCCTACGATATTTTGAGGATAATTAATGTAAATAAAAATATTCGTTTGAAAATCCTAAAGCCTCGAATTCATTCTGCTCGATTGAGGAATATCATTTCTGAAGAATATTGGTTTAGGCGCTAGCGTTGAGCACAGACGGGCAGACAGACACACTGTTTTTGTTGTCAACCAATTTTTCGATATCAAGGACCCATAAAACATGGATTCTTGCTACTTCACGTGTTAAGAGGATTCTTTCTGTATTTCTGTCTGTAGCAACAGAATTTATCTACTTTTTTAATGCTAACGCGCGGCAACAAATATTTCTACCCAAAATTCACCGTTTTCCGGCGCACTATTACAAACTTGCGACGATTAAATAAATCTTCACACGAAGCACCTTCGTAAGGTCGAGAATGGAAAAATGGAGCACTTTCACCACAAATGTGAAGCAACTAAACGAATTCCAAAAAACAAGAAAATTAAAGAAAGGCTTTTAAAAAATTAAAGAACTTCTTCAGAAGCAAAATGTGGGTCTGGAGTATTGAAAAGATGTTTCAAAATATTAGTACTATTTGGTTTAAGCTCGAAAAGTGCAAGCATAAAATGAACAATGAAAGTTAAAAATATTAAATATTTAAGATCTCAACAAAAAACATGTAATAAATAAGAAAGTTGTCACTATAACTGATTATTATTGACAGAAAAATAGCACCAGAGGAATAATAGAAGAAAGAGGGATAGTTTAATAGGATTTATTGACGAAGGTATTTTTCAATAGTTGAAGGTGGTGGACAGTTACTTCTGTATTTTTTGTTCCAATGTATGACTTTCTAAAGTCTTTGATTCTGCTTCAAAAATATTTTCCCCCTATTCATCCTGTCCTTGTAACTTCACTGCATTGTATTGCCACGCGAGATCGACAAATTCAGCTCTTTGTCAAATCTGTGTATTCGCCTCCCCAGCTATCCGCGCCGTTCCGTTTGTAATGTAATGTTTGTCATTACTGCAATCCGCAGCAACCCCTTTGAGCATGGCGGCGCGCCCCTGCAACAATTTCTCGTATCTCTTTCAGCCCCCTCCCTCTTCCGGGATGTCGTTCGAACGCGCGCGCTTCCGCCTGTGTCTGTCAGGGGCGGCGGGGCTATTGGAGAGTTGCGAGGCGGTCCGCAGGCCAGGGGTTGCGGCAGATTCCAGGGTTTGGTAACAAGTGTACAAACAGCGTTTGCTGTGTGTGTTGTTGGCATTGTACGCACTGGATTCAATGGACACAAGATTGACGGACACAATTTCAATGAATTTTGGAGACGCAGAGAAACAAAGACGGAATGTGGAGAATTATGATCCATAGAAGGCAAACTTTTAGTACACTTTTTTGTTTTGTATATTTGAATTTTCAAAAAATTGTTCTGTAAGTTATTTCATTTGCCTGAAAATATTTTCAAGATGTAAATGTAAGTTCAAATTTAATTTAAACAATCAGAGTAATATATAGGATGAGAGTAGATTCAGTATAAAACACTAATTCATTCGGTGGCTTTAGAAGAACCATAAACCAATACATCAGATGAGATTAATTATATCTCTATTTTCACAAATTACACACGCCGTCGGCATCACGTCAAAACCTCTAAAGAAAATGAGAATTCTTTTGAAAGAAACTCATTTAAATGGCAAATTATGTTCGTAAAATAAGGATTATGAAATGGAAAATTGTGTCTTGGATGGATGTTGATTATTGATTTTGTAATCTATTGATGCACTACTCTACTTGGGAGTCCTAACTTTCTAGGAATATTACCGTAAAGCGGTTTTCTAAAATGTGGCGTTTTGCACTTTCGTGGATTTGGCGTGGTATCGACAGAGTATCTTAGTTTTTTTTAGACATTTCCTATATCAATATATGGTATCTGAAAGTGGGTTAATTGTAAGTTAATGAAATGAAGCAATAAAGTAATACCGTTCAACTTTATCGAAGTATGTGTCAAAATGTTGGTTACTTCATAATTGGATAAAAATTTCTGTCAATATCTACTCCAAAATCTTAAAATAAAAGTCGGTTGGATGCTTTATTGGTCGGTTGGATAATTTCATGCTTTATTCTGAGAATCATACTCATTGCGAGTTTTACTGCACACAACACGCTGCGGTAAAAAGGGAAATTTATATTTATAAATAACGAAAATTGACCGTTTTATTAATTATTCTAAATATTGGTGTTGAGAGATACTTTTCAATAGAAATTTCTTTTCGAGTGATCAATCTCTTGAAAATATCAAATACAAAAATATTGAAAATGTTTTTAACGTTTTTGAATCTATTTGATAGGAGTATAAATCGCCACCCACTCCTGGCCGACTGCATTAAGAAGAAGATCTGAATACAGAAGCCATGTTTAAACTTTCTAAATTCCGCATTGCGCGTCGTCTTACATTCAGATGTGGATTAACACACATGTATACTGAGCATGTGCTCCTGGTATCCTCAAGATTAAAGAGCTCAACAACCCATTTTAGTATACACGAATTTATATAAATGCATATTAATGTAAAACATATATATTATATTTTTAAATTTCAAACTTATTATTTGATGTCAATACAATCTGATTACCAGGGGGCGGATTTTAATGAAATGTATTTTTTTCTTTTTACTTTAGAAAGATGACGTTTAATGCAGAAATCAATTTTGTTTTATAAGGAAACGAAATTACCCATTTTATGCGTGTTTATTGGCATTTTTCGTCAATTTCCATTGATTAGTCATTTTTCCCCTTATACGTAATTTACACTGTATTTTTACGTATTTTTTGCAGATTTAAGCGATTTATTATTAATAATTTTAATATCATTTTAATGGTACTTGTTTTAAACAATATTTACGAAATGCAACAAATGTTCACCAGAGCATTCCTGAGTAGCCTATTCGATTTCTTTGCTCGTATATTGTAATGTCAGCCGTTGTGAGTATTATGTAATCTAAGGTTTCTGCGACGTTTAGCGGCGCCATTGTCAGTTCGACCGATTTCACAATAAATAAAGAAAAATATTTTCTTAAAAAAGACGGTTCAAATCCAAAATTTACAAGCTGAGTTCCTTTGAACAAAAGGAAGGAGACTCGATTACTTCAGTAACGTATCCAACAGCGTGACTTGATCATCTGGAGTGTTTTTGATCAATTTTTACGTCATTTTTCTTTGTTTTTAGAGTATTTTTAAACAATTTCACAGCATTTTATTGATCATTTATGGGAATGGTTTAGGTCTTCAAAAATACACCCCCTACTGATTATATGCGTTCATCATTTCGATTTCATTAAAAAGTCACATATTTGGTAATATTTAGAACCTTTTCACTCAATAACCCGCCTTTGTATACGTTCTCTCACTATCCTATCAGGTAAAACTTTATATTAGTTTACAATTTTTAAACATATTTTAATTTTACGTTTTCCAACTGCAAATATAGTTTATTTTAATATAATTTGACTACACATGTTAATTATTTCTAAATTATTATGGGCAGTACTCTGGTGATGTTTAGAAGCTCTTCACATATTAATCCGTCGTTGCGTGTGTGTTGCGTCTGCAACAAAGCGCGAGCAGGGTGACGAAGACAGCGGAAGCGGCAGCGAGCAAACGCGGCAGGTTCCTGTGCTCTGCTGTGACATGCGCAGCCACCCTACGAACGCCGCGCGACAGTAATTCGCCTCGTTGAGCCTACGCCGCAGCCGAAATTTCAATTCCAATTAGCGATGATGGTCGCACCGCCGGGTTTTTTCTTCCCTCTCGCGGTCTTCCTTTTCTCTCTACTCGTCTGTCACATTTTTGGGTCTCTTACCCTACATCTGTCTCCTCTGTGTGACTATACCGCTCACTTCTTCTGTCTCCTTCTCTCTCTCTCTCCATCCCTCCCTCCTTCACTCTCGTACTTTCTTTCTCCCTGCAAGTCTCTCCTTCCATGACTTCCTCTCTCTAGCAACCTCTCCCTCTCTCTCTCTACCTTTCTTTCTCCTTCTCCCTCTTTCTCCCTCTCTCTTTATTTCTCTCTTACCCTCTTTTTCTCTCTCACCCTCCCTCTCTCACCCTCCCTCTCTCACCCTCCCTCTCTCACCCTCCCTCTCTCACCCTCCCTCTCTCACCCTCCCTCTCTCACCCTCCCTCTCTCCCTCTCCCTCTCTCCCTCTCCCTCTCTCCCTCTCTCCCTCTCCCTCTCTCCCTCCCTCTCTCTCCCTCTCCCTCTCTCCCACTCTCCCTCTCCCTCTCTCCCTCTCTCCCTCTCCCTCTCTCCCTCTCCCTCTCCCTCTCTCCCTCTCCATCTCTCCCTCTCCCTCTCTCCCTCTCTCCCTCTCCCTCTCTCCCTCTCCCTCTCTCCCTCTCTCCCTCTCCCTCTCTCCCTCCCTCTCTCTGCCTCCATCCCATTCTTTCCCTCTCCTTCACTCTCACCTCTATATCTCTCTCTGCCCCTCCCCGTGTCCATCTATTTCTTCTTCAGCCGCTCTTTCATTTCGCTCCGGCTTTTTATGTATGCTCTTGTTTGTGTTTGTTTTCGAGCTCCTGTGGCGCCTCGTCCACTGTGCCCTGACAGGGTCGCGTTGTCACACCGAACGGTGGAATTTTCGCTCAGGAGGCTTCTAACAAAACGCGCCTCACGCGTTTGGCTTGCAGTTACTAAACAGTTTTGTCGGCTGGGGCGTCGCGTTTTTGGCAATAGGTGCCGTCGCCGTGGCAGTATGTCGCGTTGGCTGACAGACATATGGCTCTTGTAGAAGTAATAGTATTGTCTAACCGAGATGTTTTTGATGTCCGAGTTCACAGTACTGAAGGCGAATGTTTTGGTCGAATAAAGGAAACCTTTTTTAATCCGTCATTTTATGCCGTAAACGATACAATGATAACCGAGATGTACGCAAACTCGATAAACGTGCTGCATCTTTGCTCAGTACATCCACACATTTCTTTGGGTTAAGGAGGTAGATTTAGAGTACTTTATGGTTAACTTTTGATGAGCTGACCCTTCCTATCATTGTATATTTTTTTCCTCACTCTCATTTGCTTCTCACTAGGCTTATGGGCACACCTAGCTCAGGTTGGTCTAGTTACTATGAGCAGTATCAGAGCATTTGCACCTAGTGCTTAGTAATCGTATACTTTGATAATATATAAGCATTTTAAAGACATGAAATATTTTGCATGAATGAAAATACTTGCGAGGCTACGATATTCACTTCACAAGGAATGCAGATACGAATGCCAGTAGTATAGGGCAAGGCTGCTCATGTGCAAGAAGTATAGTTACTATCACCTATGACAAGATTGAGGCGATCGAGTTCAAGTGTCGCCTATCTGTGAGGCTGAACCAGCAGTGTGTCACTGTCAACTGGTTGCTCGCAGATAAGCGCTAGGTCGGGCAGGCCCACTTACTCATCCCTAGGCAGGTGGAAAAATATCTCATGTCCATGCTCCGGCAAGTTCTATTCCGTGTTACAGAAAACTGAGTAATCGATTTTGTAATGTCATTTGGAAGCTTAAGTGATATCAGACCGCATTCCCTCTCAACGACAGATGGAAAAGTACAATACCGGCAGCGTTTAAGCGACTCTGACAGTTCTCTAACCACGTGCTGCGGTACGCCATGTGACCTGCTCTGAAGCAATCATCGTGCGAGGATTAGTTTACTTTCTTACGACCAGGATTCAGACTTGCCGCTCATCTGACTCTCTCGAAGTCGCGGAGGCGATAAGGTTCGGCTTTGCCGCAAATTATCAACATGATATCAAGATGTGTCAAAGCAAATTTTTGTTTTAAATTTTATTTATCTGTTGGTAGGATAAGACTTGGGAATGGTGCCTAATAGTGCAGGTAGTCATGTATTTGCATATTCAGCCACACTAGCTTTTGTTTGGCATTCCATACATGAAATATATTATATTATAATTAAACAATAATATTTAAACAAATTATATTTAAACGATATTGAAAACAAGGCAGGTGGAAATACCGAAATATTAAGATTATGTACTTTGCATTGAAAACATCGACAATAAACGAAACTAAATCAGCAAAGACAATTGATTACATTTTTATATTAATATCGAGTGTCTGTCTTCATTCATGATTTGGTGATGACTACTTAACAATACGGTTTGACCAAGAAAAAAACTGTGATGAATTAATAAGTGATTAAACGAATAATCCATCACAAAAAATATATCAGTGATGCAAGAACGACATACGAGATACGTTTGTTGATAAAATCACAGTTGACAGTACACCATGTTTTCTGAGTATCCGTAATCTACTGCCAACTAGACAAATATATTCTCTACCTAAAAATTTGTTTTAAAATATCTAAAACTAGCCAAGTTTCTAAATGTCTATTGAGAAAACTGACTAAATTTCTATAGGTTCTATAGGAAGATCTATTGGATAAAATAAAATGGGGTAATCTAACTACCTTCATTTGGGGTTGCACGCTGTGCTATTTCAAGAATAACCTGCGGTCGATGTGTTTGTTGAGCTCCACCACATCGACCACGGCAATAACGACGTTGGCCGTGATCGAATCCCTGGCGACCGCGGCGCCGCCCTGTCGGCGGGGGCGGCAGCGAAAGTGGGGGCGTGGTCACCCGCGCGGCGACGCAGCCTGCGACTGTAAACACCGCGATTATTCGCCCGGGCAGCCGTACGAACGCGCGTGAGGACGGCGTTGAGGACGGCGTTGAGGACGGCGTTGAGGACGGCGTTGAGGACGGCGTTGAGGATGGCGTTGAGGACGGCGTTGAGGACGTCGCACGACCTCGGCGTCAGGCGTTTCAGCGACCGCCAATCGGCGGGGAACATCCCGTTTCCGCGGTGCGGCCCACCCGCAACTCTTCACACGCCCCACCGCGATCCGCCCTCTATCCCACTCCACACTCCGTTTCGACCCCATCTCGCTCTACGCCTCTCGCCGGTCCGCCTAGCACCAAACCTCACCTTACCATAACTCACATCACTTCACCTCGCCTCACCTCACATCACCACTCCTCACATCGCATTATCTCACCTCACCTCAACGCATCTCATCGCTCCTCACCGCTCCTCACCGCTCCTCACCACTCATCACCGCTCCTCACCTCACCTCACTTCACATCACCGCTCCTCGCATCTCCTCACCTCACCTCACCTTACATCACCGCTCCTCACCGTACATCGCCGCTCCTCACATCATCTTACCTCACAGCTCCTCACCTCCCCTCATCTCACATCACCGCTCGTCACATCACATCACCTCACCTCACTTCGCTTTTCTTCGCGTCCAGACCCGCTTCTCACTCTATCCCGCTCCGAATCGCGTTCAACATCGCTCCCCACCGCAGTCTCCTTCGCTCCTCGGCCAAATCTGCTCTCCAGCCAACACCTTCCCCTCTGTGCTGTACCTCACTCTGCGCCGCGCCCCGCTCCGCATTCCACACCATTCTTTGCAACATCCCTCTCCGATCCAGCCCTCACCGCTCTCCGCTCTACCCCGCTCCCTGCAACACGCCGCACCCTCTTCCACACCGCTCTGCGACCAATTCTGCTTGGGCAACGTAGCGCTGAGTAGGACATGCTGCGTGGATCAAGGTGTAAGAAGGGACGGTGCGTGGGGGAGCGGGGAACTGCCTGTGGTCGGGAGTGAAGCGGTGTTGACGTGGCGGGGAACTGGCGTCGGCACTGGACCGGGCTAGGGATGAAAGCCTGCGGCTTGCAAGGCATTTGATACCTTCCTACCCCGGCCTGCCCCGCCCTTCCCTAACCTTTCATACTTCTTCCAACGCCTCATCCCCTTTCATATCCTTCACCTCTTTGGGGATGCCTATTCACATCCCTCCTCCCTCTCTACCCCCTGTCCATCTCTTCCTTTTCCCTTTCCACAACCTGTTTTATCATGTTTCTCCTCGCCTTCTGCATTTGCATTTTATCTCTCCAACCACCACTTGCCTCGACCACCATATCGGCTCATACGCCCCCACTCGGCCATATCCGCCCGCCCCAGTCTCTCTTTTATCTGGCTGTCCCTCACATAACATTGTTTGCCATCTCCCGCTTTCTCTCCTACCCGCGCACGCTCCTCACCCTTGTACAAGCCCCTCCTCCTGCGCCGTCTCGCACTCCCACGCTTTTGCTCCGATCTAGGCCCCTCTCTGCGGACGTGGTGTGTTATAGTCCTCTTCCCACAGACTCGAATCCCACTCTATCCTCTTTCTGATCCCAGGACCGTGTGCCACCCGTCTCTCACCCACGACCTTTTTCACCCCACTTTCCTCACACACCACTTGACGTTTAAACTCTCGCACACTCACACACTCTCGCACCTCACACACTCTCGCACACTCACACACTCTCGCACACTCACACACTCTCGCACACTCACACACTCTCGCACACTCACACACTCTCGCACACTCACACACTCTCGCACACTCACACACTCTCGCACACTCACATACTCTCGCACACTCACACACTCTCGCACACTCACAAACACTCGCACATTCACACACTCTCGCACCTCACACACTCTCGCACGCTCACACACTCTCGCACGCTCTCGCATACTCTCGCATACTCTCTCATACTCTCTCATACTCTCTCACTCTCTCTCACACTTTCTCACACTCTCGCACACTCTCACACACTCTCACACACCTGCCATTTCCCCCTCCAGTCCACCCTTCGACCCCCGCATCGTTCTGCAATTTCTTTCTCTACTTCGACTCGGTCCGTTTTCTCCCACCCCGCGTCCTTTTTTTACCCCTCTATCCCTACACATCCACTTGGCGTTCCACCTCTCGCCCCCACGGCAGCCCGTCATCGCCGGGGTTTTGACCGATGCTTTTGTGCGCGCCGGCGCCGGGGGCGGGCGGGGCGGGCGAAACCAACCGCCGGGGGGGCAGCGTTGGATGGTGACTTTCCGGGTAATTACACGTGGAAAATAACGAGGCGAGGGCGCGGCCGCGGGCGTGGGCGGCGCTGGCGCGAAGGGAGACGGGAGTGGAAGCGGTGGAGCCGTGAATGATCGAACGCTCGGTGATGGCGCGTTGTCAATGGAGCCCCGCTGGGGGGAAGGAATTGCGCTCTTGCCTGAGTGTGAGGAGGCAGATTGGTGAATATTACAAAATTGCTTGATATGAGTGGGGGTGATAATGGTGTGGAGTGATTATGATCTTCAGAGGAAAAAAATGAGGAAGGCATTGCGATTGTTATTAGATATGTGTAGATTGAGTAAGAACATTTATAAAAAACGCATGATGCGAAGACTTAAATTTAATAAACTATCGATAATAAGATGTGATATTTGTAATTCAACACCATTTATCACTGCTTCAAGAAAAGATATCACAATAAAAGCACTAGAATCCGATTTGAATAAAAACAGATTAAATACCTGTTAAGCATGAATATAAATTAACTTGAAGATAACGAAATGAAGCCAATGTTGCTTGGGAAACACACAAAGAGCTATTGTCTAATAAATCCTTAAAACGTGTTGTCATGAAAATCATTTATACCATGTGTACCTGGAGATTGTGTACATTGCAAAATAATGTTGAATGGTGACCAAGAACACGAATTCCATTTATTGTAGAATGTACAAACAGAATCGTAAAACATCGGATCCGAGTTAAATAAAAGTGAATTAAATGCAGTCATCGTTCAGAATATTCAGTGAAAGAAAACATAAAATAAAGACGAAACGTGACTGATGATTCCAAGATTAGATAGAGAGTTAGATAGAAACATTTATTATTTCTGCAGGTAAGTTTATTCAACCTGGTTTCAGAACACTACAATAAACATTTTACAATTTGGAATATTATTACAATGTAATTTCAAATCATTTAAGACAATGAAAGTAATTATAATATAACAATAAAGACAATAATAGCATTAACTCTACATTTTATAACTGTCCTGCACTAATATTTTTTACTAATGAATACACTACACTTCACAACACGTCACGACACTTCAATTTAATTACTACTGTAAATATGATTATTTATTTAATAAGGTAAAGCATTTAATAGTAATTACAGATATGTATAATTATAGTTATGCATTTAATATTAATCATTAGTTTGTGTCAAGAAAGAAAAAGCAACGTAAAAATGATGGTGAAGCAGCGACGAGGAAAAAGCGAAAGATCGATGCAACTGATGATTAGGGCCAAAGGATTAGAAACAACTGAAAGCGATGAGGGAAGGCTGGTTGAAGAAAAATGGGCCAAAACCCAACTTATCGTCTTGACAACGAAGCAATGTCAAAAGAAGGGTAGATAATGCAAAGAGAAATGTATGTTTGCATGACTAAGACAAGTATGAAAATGAATGGAGATAAATAAGAGGTAGCATGTAAACTGGCAAAGTATAAAGAAAGGCATTGACCACTGAGTTTCATACAGAGTGGCAAATTTTGACGGACCACAGAACTAAATGTGACCGTGAAATAAAAATGAGACGGGGAATGAAAAAAATTAACGAGTGACAATGGAATGGTCCCTAAAATGTGTATGGTAGAATGTATGATGGAAAGCAAAGAAGGCTTGTCAAATTGTAAGAATGAGTATTAGTAAAAATAATGAAAAATAAGCCTTAACTGAAAAGAATAGTGGAGTAATAAGATCACTCACCGAATAGGATGAATTCTTCCTGTCTGTGAGCAGATATTAGTTCAAGCGGAATACAAGCGTTAATTGAACGGGAGCAAATGATAACGAAGAGGCTCGGCAGAAAGAGACAATAAAAGGTCAGCTTCTGGGAAGTGGAAAAAATTCAATTCCGAAATATTGACTAAACAAGAGCAAAAAAGCATGAAGTTAATAAACAAAACCAAAGATACAAACAAAAACTACGGTAGTGGAAGAAATGTGTTAATGGAACATTGACATAAGAGATGCAAGGAAAAATTCAACAAGGAAAATTCACAGGATGTAAACCGGAGTGCACGAGGCGAAGTAAAAATAGATACTATAAAGAACGTGATAATGGGAGTTGATTTACGGCAAGAGAAAAAAAGGAAACAATTCTCAGAGATAAAAATAGAAACGGGTGAGACGGTCTAAAACAAAAGAAATGAGTTGAATCGTTGATTTTAAAAAAAGCAAGGAGGAAATCAATAAGGTAGCAATAAGAACGAGGTGGGTGATGGAAGTATGACGGCGGCAGCTATTGTGCAGCTTTGGCGTGTAGGCAGCGCGGGGGCGGCGCGGGGGCGGCCCGTTTCGTTTCCGGCCCTTGCGCGTGTCGATTCATCGCGTGATTTATTTATCGAGCCGCCCTCCCCCCCTCCGCCCCCACTCGCTGCCTGGTTTTGTGCGCCGCGCAGGTTTGCGGCATGTTCGCTTTTTGGAACGACAGTGGAAGCTTATGCTATCGGTTCGGTCAGGTAATACAAGGACTGCTCGCCCAATGTACACGCGGTAATATGTTTTCAAGCAGCCACAATAGCCAGGCAACAAAATACTGCACTATACTTTTCCTTTCTTTATTGTACTTTAAATTAGAAAATCGACATATACATTTTCGAAATTCTGGCGTTTTAACTTGCACGTCAGTTGCTGCTTTGTTTTTGTTCGCAGATTTTTCATTTAAATTGTTTCTGTGCAATAACATATTTCTTTATTTTTCAATTAAACTTCATTAAAGGAGAAACTCCTGCAAAAAATGTGGAATATTTAATGACTTTGTTCAGGAATTATTTATTAATACATGTACTTAAACACTTTTTCTATTTTTAATTGTTAAAATGTTTGCCTTAAGATAAAATAAGGTAATTTAAAAGTATATAATGTTACATTTTTGTGTCTCTATTGAAATGAAACTTATTGTTTTTAAGTAATTTTTGCACTGAAATGATTTACATTGCTGAACGAATCGACAGCTCCACACGAAAAAAAAATGAAAGCTAATATTATTATTTTATCCGTAAGTTCAACATTAATGTGATCAATTAAAACTGAAATAACTTTGTTGCAATACAGCTGTGTGCGTATTTAAAAGCAATATACTGAGAAAGAAAACATTATGCACCAAGTAGACCTCTAGGAAGTGAATTTCTGCTAATATCGTATTGGACACGGAGCGTCTTTATAGTGTAGCCATTTTTTTCTCTTTTTGAACCCGCAACTGTTTTCTTTTATTGCCGCCAAAGGTTCGTTTCTGTTCTCAATGATTAAATTCAAGCGAGACAGGTTTGCTATCCTGATGCTACGAACAGAACTCGCATTCAATTTCGGCTACATGGGGAAACGGTGGCCCCTGGCAGGCTGTATTGTGCTGTGGTGCTCACGTGGTCGCGTGTGCTACAGCTCGGTGCAGCCGCGCCGCACAAAAAGTAAGTTCGTTGCCAGCAACGGGATGGGTCTTAACGTTAAACCGGTTTTGCATCCACTTAATGGTGTCCGAGCGAGACGGAAAATTCCAATCACATCTGTTCGATTCGAACCGCGGAACTCTCAAATCCAAAACAGCCTCTCACTGTTAAAGCGATTCTATTTTGGTCAGACTTGTTTTAGTAGAAGGTCATTTAACACTAATCTGGAAAGTAGAAGGGGGACGAAATATCACGTTGTTCTCGTCCAGAATGTATTTTATCTACGACCGGGAAATTTTTGGTTGTCGAGACTGACCCCACCTACAGGGATGCACAAACACACACATAATTCAAGGTCTGAAAGCGAGTTTCATTGGGCCATATACCATGTACACATTCTCGGTGGACGCTGCGAAAAGTTATTTTTCACAAAAGTTAACGATGCTGCATGAAAAGAAGAATTATGAAAGGAATCGGCAAGAATAATTGCAAGCTTTTAAAATTACGATGCCTCAGTATTCTGAAATTCACGACGTATCTAATACAAAAGTTAACATTGATGAAAACGTAGATGGAGATATTTCAGCGTTACAGGGGACAATGCAATGGTCAAAAATATTTAGTGCACAAAATAATTTATTTTGCTACGAATGAGTACGGGGAACGTGATTCTTGTGGAATAGTTTGATTGTTTTTAAATTTAAAGCAGAGATAAATAACTTGTTTAAAACTATTTCAATTACTCTTACAGTTTTAAAGACTTAAAAACTGCCTAGGGCAATAAAACAAAATCTATTCACAGATAATTGTTTAGATATATTTTTTCATTTGCAAATAACGCACGTTCACTTAACAATATTAGTCTGCAAAAAATAAAAGTACAGAAGGCATACTTTAGATTAAAATAAGTTTTCTCTAAACGTTAATGAGTAATTTGCAGCATTCTTGCTTCCCATGGGGTGGTTTGGAATTCGATTACCGCTCGAGGTAAAAATAGAGTAGTAGGTTTCCTTAAAAATCGTCTCAGTTTCTGTAGCTGTGTGACGAAAATTTCAGGCAAGTGGAGTTAGCTAGTTGTGGTGAAGGGAATGTGTCATAATCGCGATATATCTGTCTTAACCCCCCAAGCGTGATAATGAATCTAGACCCTGCCTTGGGGACGTATTTACCTAGTCGTCAAAGTTAGACAATCGACACAAAATGACACAAACATGTAAGACCTAATAATAGTAGATTCTGAACTTAGTTCATAACGTTAAGCTTCATTTCAAGAATATTTGTTTTGAAAACGATTGATTGTTAAGATAAACGATTAAGATTATTTGTTTGAATGCAATAAAGCAACACTAAAAAAGATTGCATACGCTTTTTTGTATAACAGCATTATAAATTATAAGATAATTAAAGTATTTTTGCAAAACAATGTTCTTTGACGTCTCGGGTTTTTGGCATCTGTGCGAGAAAATCGGTGGTCTGTTGTTCCGTTTACCTTAACGTCCCCACCATTCTACCGTTGCAATTATCTGAATGTGTGATGACGCCATCACTCGTGTCGTAAAATGCTAATACATCATTTGTGCCATAAAATACCCGATTATGAATGAATTCTTGCAACTTAACAGATCGTTTATAACGCAGGTACAAAAGAAAAATAGTATAATCAGAAGCGTTTCTGTAAGTCACTATCGTAGAGAGCAATTCAAAATTCATTTAATTTCCTGTTAATAGTCGTAACAATATTATAGTTTATGTTTCTTAAACTAAATGTATCGTTTTCATATTTTCTCATTGTTTTTTATATTTAATACATTTTTTTAAATAGTCGTTGGGGTTAATTTATTCTGTGCTAAATTGCGCAGCAAAAGATCAGGAACAATCGGGTAACGGCGTTGCAAAGTCCGTACCGCGGCGGCCCCTCAAAGCTTTATGGCCGGGGGTGGCGGTGGCGGCGGCGGCGGTGCTCGCGTGCAAATCGCTGGGCAGCGGCTCCGTGCTCAGAAGGTCGGGCGCTGCGGTCGCCGATCGGCTCGCCCCATTCAATTATCAGCATTAGGCGCAGGGACAATGGCCGCCCGCGCGGCCGGCGCAAGCCGTGTTTACTGTAGGCGAGCGCCCTCCACCCCCATCCTCCCGCCTCCCTGTGCCCACCCAGGGCCACCGCACCCTCCCTCGACTGGTGACGTTCGTTCTCACTCACCTTTGCCAGCGCTCGCTCGCTATCACCTGCCTTCGTGCTCCGTCGACCGGCCTCGCATGCCCTGACACGGTCGCATCCGCTCTCACCCGTTCTCGCTCACCCTCGCTCACCCTCGCTCACCCTCTCTCACCCTCGCTCACCCACGATCACCCTCGATCACCCTCGATCACCCACGATCACCCTCGATCACCCTCAATCACTCTCGATCACCCTCGATCACCCTCGATCACCTTCAATCACCCTCGATCGCCCTCGCTCGCCCTCGCTCACCCTCGCTCACCTGCACTCACCCTAGATCACTCTTGCTCACTCTCTCTCACTCTCGCTCTCCCCCATTCGCACTCGAAGTCATCAGCTCTTTCTGCCTTCACACCCACCCCTACTCACTCACCCATTTCACCCACACTTACTTACTTACTCTCACCCACCCACCTCCATCATCACCTATCCTCAACCATCCTTTTCACCTTCACTCGCTCTCATCCGCCCTTACTTTCCCATATTTCTCTCCCAACCTGTCCATCTCCCAACCACACTTTTGCCGTCCTCGGCCGCTCTCATCTGATCTCGCCTGCCTTGAACTCCCCCTACCCTCTATCACCAAACCATATCGGTCATCTGCCGTCACTCACGCGATCGCATACCCTTTTCTGATTGTGGACTGCCTGAATTTGACCACCCCTCCCAGTCCCACTCGCCTTCACTCACACCCCGGTCGACCCGTTCATTCATCCGCCCACCCTCTGCTTTCCCAGTTTGCCCCAGCCTGCCCGCCCTCCACCATTCAAACCGCTTCCTCTCTCCCGGATGGAGGCTGTGTGGCGCGGCGAGAGACGGACTGGGGGCCTGCGGGGCGGGGAGGGGCGCGGCGAGGCGGGGCGAGGCAGGGTGGGACGGGGCGGAGCGGGGCGGGGCGACGAGGGAGAGCGAAGTGGTGAGCGGGGCGGGGAGGGGCGCGGCGAGGCGGGGCGAGGCGGGGTGGGACGGGGCGGAGCGGGGCGGGGCGACGAGGGAGAGCGAAGTGGTGAGCGGAGGCCGGCGTCACCCGAGAGGGGCCCGAGGGGCGGGGCGGGGCGGGGCGGGGGCGAAGGCAAAGGCGAATCGCAGCGGAGTGGCTGGGCAGTTTGATCGTGGCACGACTAATGGCGACGGAAGGGTAGAGCCAGGGGCCGCAGGGAGAGGCGCTGACGACGACGGACACCGCGTCTGAGAATGACGGGGTCCACGTCAAAGGCACCGCTCTGAGAGACGTATTAACTCTTCTGAGGTCGGGTGCTCTTTTCTAACAGCAGGTGCGTAGGAAAACCACGTATCTTAGTAGATCTGTTTATCTAACTCTCTAATTTTCTAATGGTAATTTTATCTAATGATACTACTTGTCGTGAATGTTAATATTATTTATTCTTTATTCAATGTTCACATTTTAATTCTTTTTATAATTCTTCTGTTTCAAATGAAAAGTTATCTAAATTCCATTACTTAACTGTCATTAAATTATGTAACTCTGTATACGATACCTAGTGAAATTTTATATTTATCACTTGTTAACGTGATAGTTTTAATGCGCATATCCGTTTAAAGCATTTTTTCGAGCAGATTCGTACAGATCCTGAAAGTAGCTAAAATGATCTTAAACATGCTAAATCTGATTTAATAAAAAAATACGAAAATTCGGCTTAAGAAAACTCGTTGCTTCATTTGGGTTGAACTGAATTTTAAAATCTCACATCTAAATTTGTCAGATCTAACGATCTACGATTGAAATAAGCGTCTAACATGTGTGAATTTAATGTTAATAATTAGATTTCCTGCGAATAATTAGAAATCAAGCTACGAACATCGTTGTATGAAGGTAAGAACCATCTAGTGTTATCATTAAAACTACTAAATTCACTAACCTACTAAATTCAACGTAATTGGGGTTATGCAAAGATGAAAGACACAAGAGGGATTTTAGTAAGAGAATAAATATCTCGAGAATTATCTAGGAATCTGAGAGGAATGGCATGTATAATGAATGCGCAATTGGATTCGTGTTGCATAGAGCAAATACTTTCTAGTTTCAAATGTGCGTAGGAAAACAGGCAGTCATTCACATATTTTGTGTTTGCATACAGATATTCATGGCAATAGCACATCTTAAAAGAAATGTTTTTTTTCTAATACTAATTTTTAAGTAAATATTTAAGAAGTTGAAAAATCATTCTTAAATTTTATGTATTTTAAAGAAGATTTTCCTCAACTTCAAAAATGAAAATATTGTGTGTGAATGATATTATGCATTTGAAATCAATAGCAAAATTTTTGAATAAAACGAGATACTAATTTGGATTTTTAGTTTATTGCAACAATTTAGTGTATATACTAAATGGTTAAAAAATATAAAATTGTAAAATAGGCAAAACTCATTGTTCAAAAAACCGAAAAAGACATGCATAAAATTCTAAAAGTCTGAGGCTCTAGAGACGAACCGCGAGAAGAGGAGTTGGAGAGAGGTGGATTTGCGTTGGCCGGCGTGAGACTGAATAGGCAAGGCACAGAGCAATTCGCTTGAGCCTTTGAGAGCGTATGAGCAATAAAGAGGGCCAAAGAAAGGAAATGGAATCTCCGGGAAAAGGGGGTAGGCAAATCGACCTGAGTTGAGAGAGAAGGTGAGAGATGACCTGACAGCGTTGGGAGCGCAAGACAGAGAGGCCTTGCATGAACAAGGAAGACCGTGAGTCATCTAAGCTCCCGATGTGTGTATTAATACAATGCATGTAAGAGTAACTATGTTTAAGTTAGAAGACAGTATTAGACAAGGAAGATAAAGGAAATATAGCGAGAGGTCCGTGGTCTGTTTATTTGGGCACAGCTCTTGCATTTGCTTCAAATGTATCAGAGAAACCATCGATGAGAGCAGCTGGCCGCTAGAACTCCCCTCTAGTCAGCAGTTGAATTTCATCAACCTATCTAGTTAGTGTCGAAAATTGGGACCTAAATCCATGAACTTGTCTATCAGATTCGCTACAAGCCTATCAGAGGTAAAAAGTAGACAAATTGGGACGAATGAGGCAGGATGGAGATGGCCTGGTACGGGTGAGGCGTTAGTAGGGGCGAGTGGGAAGGTGTGAGGGCATTAATAGTTGACGGGAGGACGATGAAGAGGAAAGATCACACACGATGGGAGAGGAAAAATTGTGAGGGGGAACAGTGATGGTAGAAGAGAGAGTATAGGACAGGTAAAACGGGTTAAGGGGCGACAAGGATGAACGTGAAAGTCGAGCGAGGTGAACGAAGAGGATAAACATATTCTGGTAGGAGCAAAGAAGAAGAAAAGGCATGTGAGGCAAGAAGGGAGGGCTGTGATCAGGCGGATACGGATGAGGATTTGAGAAGCTGCGCGGATAACGTGTTTGGCCCACGCGAAGTGAGCTGGGCACGTAATGGGGGCGCGGTGGGAGGAAGGGGTCGGGGTGGAGCAGAGGTGACCTGGTGGCATCGGAGCGTGCAGGGTAGGTGAGAGGGAAAAAATAGGAAGTGGAGGAATAAAAAGGATTGCGTGGGAGGGAATAAGGTGACAGAGTCGAGCGTGCAAGCTCGGCTCGGTGGACGAAGCGGTCGTGGCGGTGGAGAGACCACCTGGAAGGAGAGGGGCATGCGGGTCAGGTGGGAGAGTGAGTGGAGGACGTGAGCGAGTGGAGTGAGCAAGTCGGGTTCGGAGGACGAAGGCGGGCGAAGGGTGAGGCGGTCTAGAGATGACCTGGCGCGGGCGGGGCTGGCGTGCTGGCGTGGCTGGCGGGGCGGAAGGGGCGGGGTCGATCCGACCGGGCTGCATATTTAATGGTTTTAAAAGCCTCTCTCCGGCCGGCGCGCGGAGACGGACACTTGGCGCGTAACGAGAGGCGCTCCTTGCGCGCGCGGCCGCCACGCCCTTCTCAAAGGCGCTCTTTGCGCTGCTCGGCCCCGCCCATCCCAATACCTCCGAGCGCCACCTCTACGCGTTCCACCCTCCGCCCCACGCGCCATGCCCGTGCCTCGCCGCACCCACCACACCCCGCGTCACTTCGCCTCGTCCAGCCACACTCTCCTCCACCGCGGCCCACTACGTCCCGCCCTTTTCTCAGGCACTCTGCACGCTGTTCCGCCCCGCCCCGCCCCGCAGTGCTCCACACCTGCACACGTCACCCCTCCAAGCCCCAGCCCTCACGTCCACATCTCGGCCATCTTCTACGCCCCTTCTGCCTCTTCCCACTGCCGTGTCCCGCAGAGTCCTCTCTCTCCCCCCGTTCCCACTACGTCGCACCCCATTCCACCGTCCTGCTCCCCGCCCATCCCTCCACACCATGCCCCACCATACCATCCAATGCCCCGCAACATCCCTTAACGCCATGCCCCACCTCATCATCCTGCCCCCAACTCATCCCTCCATGTCGTGGCCCACTCCACCATCCTGTGCCCCGCCACACCCCTCCACGCCATGCCCCACACAACCGCCATGTCCCACGCCCCATCTCTCCACCCGTGCTTCACCCCACCGTCCTGTCCCCCTCCCATCCTTCCACGCCGTGCCCTACCCCACGGTCCTGTTCGCCGCCGTCGTGTGCCTCGCCCCATCCAATTGCGTCTCTGCTCCACTGGGCGTCGCTCCGCGCATCCTCGCCCCGCCTCCTGCTTTGCCCCGCGCCCTGCTTCGCCCCGCGCCCTGCTTCGCCCCGCGCCCTGCTTCGCCCCGCCTCCTGCTTTGCCCCGCGCCCTGCTTCGCCCCGCGCCCTTCTTCGCCCCGCGCCCTGCTTCGCCCCGCGCCCTGCTTCGCCCCGCGCCCTGCTTCGCCCCGCGCCCTGCTTCGCCCCGCGCCCTGCTTCGCCCCGCGCCCTGCTTCGCCCCGCGCCCTGCTTCGCCCCGAGCCCTGCTTCGCCCCGCGCAACGTCGCGCTGCCGTGGCGAAAGAGCCGCCTGCGCGCTGCCAGCGTCGCTTCGTCTCTGTCAGCGCTTTTTATTTCGAAATGGCGAGCGACAGATTGCCTGGCGGTTTATTAAGGTCTTCCAGCTTATAAAATCGGTTCCAAAGCAACGCCGTGACCTAACGCTGGCGCCAAACGAAAGAAAGCGTGGTCAGTAAAAGCATCACTTGAAAACGCGCTAATTATGGTCATTGAAGATACTTTTATGAAACGTTTCTTCTTAACTTTGCCAATTTTTAAAACGCTTTGATTACCAGATAATTTGTGTAATGTTGATTCAATTGGCCCAATTCTCGCTTCTTGTATTGCTTTTCATAATCAAACGATTGAGAAAGTACTAATATTTAAAAGTATAGCACATATTATGAAATTATTTTATTTTTCAAGTTTAACTTTCAAATTTGTTTATATTAAAAATTATAAAATATGATAAATTTTATCCCCTCATTAATATTTTGAAAATCTTTATATTTTCTTATTTTTTTCGATACAGCTTACAGTTAACTGAAATACAAATAGATTATTCCAAATGTGTTGTTTACAGCCACTGACTCGAAGCTTAGTTGTATCATCTCGAGTGAGAAAAAATTTTGCATGTCAATTCAATTATATATTATACGTAGTTGCAAAAAAGAGAAAGTATTTCATGTTAAAACATTGTTTGGAAATACAACCGGAAGGGAAGTTCCCCTGAAACTTATTAAAAGTAAAGTTACTTTTTGCAAATCTGCTAGAATATTCAAGGAACACTACTTTGAAGTTTCCGCGCACACGCGAAAAAAAAGTATCGTGCGTAAAAATTCCCGGTCTTTGAACTTCCTTCTTCGAAGTTAAATTGGCTTTAGGCTCACAAGATCATTTCCAAAAACCTACGCATAATGAAATAAACTAAAAAAAAAACGTAGAGCATATTCGTCAGGAGAGTCATCAAAGTAATTATGAACATACTGGTTTCGAATTCTAAAATATCAAAAACCTTAACGGGATTATTTGGATTCTAACCTGATTCATTACTTCACTTGAAATAAAAGCTGTAATTATTCAATATTATGAAGTGCATTTAATTAATTCTCTCTGATATTATAGAGCTTACAGATTCCTTTAATTGTGAATTCACCACCATTTCCCCGGGGATTCTCTGCGCGTATTAATTCATGTTTCTTTTCCTTTCAGTACATTTAACTTTATTAATCAAATAATATCAGTACCATGCTACAAATAGTTGTTTTTAATCAGTCTTTTACTACTGTGATTAGAACAGTAGAATCGGAGTGATTGCGGATTCAGTCCGCCGCGACTATTGTACCAAAATAGGCGCAACTTGTGAAGAATGTGTTCAGAAGTCCGTTGCACAGGCGCTTGCAAGAGTGCTGGCGTCCAAGTCCGCTCCCGCCGAGGTGGCTCAGGGCATCAATTGATGTCCCTATTAACTGATAGATCCTAGAGTGCGAGTCCCGAAGGTGGCAGGATTTTCGACGCTACCTAGAGAGCCAGGGCGAGTTCAACCGCTGTCTGGAGAGAACGTGGAAAAATTAGGCAATCAATCAATTAATCAGTCCACGTTCAATTTGGGTGACGGTTTCAGCCACTCGAAGTAATTGTTTTGTTCTTATTTTTTGCTCTCACTTCATTAGAAGAGAAAGTATTGAAATCGTACGGCGAAAAACGGCGTATTTTCGACAGAAAAACTCTTATTGCTGCTTCCCGGTAACGAAAAAATGAATAAATCTCGTTTCCTTTTATAGTAAATTACTTTCTCTAACAAGTTATGCAGACAGAATCCATGTTGTTTGCGTCCTTGATACCAAAAAATCGCTTGACGGCAAATCGTTGTTGTGTTTTTCCGTCTGTCTGTGGTCGAGGCTGGCGTCTAAACCATTCAGCTTGTTTTCTTCAGAGTTGAAATTAATCGGTCAATTAAAATATTTGCGAGGACCTGCGAAAATTGATATTTTAATATTTTATTTTTGGGGGGGAGGTACCCAAACCTCAATTACATCTTCATTTTTTTCAAAAATGGATTCACATTTTTGGATTAAATACTGTCTTTGGATATCATATAGAACACTTAAGAGAATAGACCATATCTCATTTTCGTTGAATTTGAGTATTTTTGAAAGTTACAAATTTAAAAATAGTACAGATAGCATAAGAAGATAAAGCATAGTTCACCAAGTAGAAGTAAAGTGTTGACTTCTCATACCTTGAGTTCAAGGTGTACCACGTTGTGATATCTGAAACATCACTTTCTCGTTAATGATTAATCTCGCGTAATCCACCACAATAATCACATATAACATCATCCAAAGGAAGGGAATGACAGTCCACTGTTTAAATCATCCATCTTGTAAACTGTCTCTCTACGACAGTAAATATGTTAGAAAACTAACCCTTACAAAATGCTTTTTTCCAAAATAAGCAAGCTTACTGCTCGAGAAACGCAAATAAAATACTCTCTTATAACATATAAACTAATTAAATATTTTTATATAATAGTCAGCACAAAGTCTGCAATAATTTAATTCAATATACATACAGTATACAACAGATAATGTAAAATAAAAATACTGTTCAGTAAAGCAATACGTGAATAGCAAATACTTAATTGTGGCTATTCCTGCAAGTCTTTATGTCGTATGACGTCGAATATGTTGTAAAGAGTGACACTCTGGGTATAAGGATTTAGACAATATGAAATGAAAATCACATCTGTTTAATTACTTTTGTATTTTCCCGCGTACTTGGGTTTCTAATGAAATTATAATCACCTCCCATGTGGTCGAATGCTGCATAGGTTTCGTTCTATTTCTGTTGCCATTAGACATTAGTAACGGGCATAAGTCTCTTCTTTTACTAGTCCTCAAAAACATCATTATTACCATAATCATCGTCAATATATTTTACAATAATAGTATACAGACGAAATAACTGCAAAATGTTTACAATCACGATTGTACACAACATTAAGAAGCTTTCAATAAAAGATTACTGAATAAAATATGGAGATAATTTTAAAATTATAAAAAATTTAAAATTATTATTATTCACATATATTTAATTTTTGTATTTTCAAGAGAATAGTATCTGGCATTCCAACGTCAATAAAGGTCGGTACTTGAAATTTCATCTTCACTAATTTACTCATTGCTCATGAAATGGTGAAATTAATTGCAATCTACTTTCTGCATATTAAATGAATGATCCTGAATATGAAATGAGACAATGAAAATAGTTTTCATTATTTATACGAAGCCGTTTATATATCAAAAGACGTCTTTAAAACGTATAGCTAACTTGAAACACACGCACGTCCAATTTTCGAGTCGAGACGCACAGTGAAGGAAGTGGCGTGGAGCAAGCGCCGTGGAAGGGGGCTTTGCCAGATGTCAGAGGCGGTGGCCGCCACCTGCTGCACCGCGTTGGCCAGCGGTTAAATATGCATCAGCGCGGGATTGCGGCGGTAGCAGCGGGACGGCGGCGCCCCTCTCGCCACACGCCCACTCGCTCTCTCTGGCCTTCTGTCAACCCCGCTTGCCCGGTTCGCCCCGCCCGATCGCCCCGCCCGCTCGCCCCGCCCCGCCCCGCCCCGCCCCGCCCGCTCGTTCCGTCCCTGCCCGTCCCTGCCCGTCCCTGCCCGTCCCTGCCCGTCCCTGCCCGTCCCTGCCCGTCCCTGCCCGTCCCTGCCCGTCCCTGCCCGTCCCTGCCCGTCCCTGCCCGTCCCTGCCCGTCCCTGCCCGTCCCTGCCCGTCCCTGCCCGTCCCTGCCCGTCCCTGCCCGTCCCTGCCCGTCCCTACCCGTCCCTGCCCGTCCCTGCCCGTCCCTGCCCGTCCCTGCCCGTCCCTGCCCGTCCCTGCCCGTCCCTGCCCGTCCCTGCCCGTCCCTGCCCGTCCCTGCCCGTCCCTGCCCGTCCCTGCCCGTCCCTGCCCGTCCCTGCCCGTCCCTGCCCGTCCCTGCCCGTCCCTGCCCGTCCCTGCCCGTCCCTGCCCGTCCCTGCCCGTCCCTGCCCGTCCCTGCCCGTCCCTGCCCGTCCCTGCCCGTCCCTGCCCGTCCCTGCCCGTCCCTGCCCGTCCCTGCCCGTCCCTGCCCGTCCCTGCCCGTCCCTGCCCGTCCCTGCCCGTCCCTGCCCGTCCCTGCCCGTCCCTGCCCGTCCCTGCCCGTCCCTGCCCGTCCCTGCCCGTCCCTGCCCGTCCCTGCCCGTCCCTGCCCGTCCCTGCCCGTCCCTGCCCGTCCCTGCCCGTCCCTGCCCGTCCCTGCCCGTCCCTGCCCGTCCCTGCCCGTCCCTGCCCGTCCCTGCCCGTCCCTGCCCGTCCCTGCCCGTCCCTGCCCGTCCCTGCCCGTCCCTGCCCGTCCCTGCCCGTCCCTGCCCGTCCCTGCCCGTCCCTGCCCGTCCCTGCCCGTCCCTGCCCGTCCCTGCCCGTCCCTGCCCGTCCCTGCCCGTCCCTGCCCGTCCCTGCCCGTCCCTGCCCGTCCCTGCCCGTCCCTGCCCGTCCCTGCCCGTCCCTGCCCGTCCCTGCCCGTCCCTGCCCGTCCCTGCCCGTCCCTGCCCGTCCCTGCCCGTCCCTGCCCGTCCCTGCCCGTCCCTGCCCGTCCCTGCCCGTCCCTGCCCGTCCCTGCCCGTCCCTGCCCGTTCCTGCCCGTTCCTGCCCGTCCCTTGCACTCTTCATTCCACCCTTTCTCCGCCTTGCTACACCCCACACACCCCTGCCCCTGCTTGCACGGTTCGCCCCACTCACTCGACCCGCTCACCTGCCTTGCACACTGCACCCTGCCAGCCACCCCGCACCATCCGCGCACCCACCCCGCACCGCTCCACCCCACCAAATCCCCGCAGCCCTCCTCCACCCATCCTGGGCGTTTCCCTACCCCCACCCGCCCGCATGGCGCCGGTCACCTGCCGTTGCGCGAGCGGCCTGCCTGGGGACGCGGACGGGCCAGGGCCGGCGCTGGCGAGAGCGAGCAACGACAGACGGGGGCGAGAGGGCGGGTGCGTTGCAAGCACCTCGTCCCGGGCGTCGAGCCACGCGACCGCGTCGTTTGGCCGCGCCGCTGGCTGCGCGCCTAACCAGCGCTGACAGGCGGCGCTTTTAGGAAGCTAATTTCTCCCCGCCAGGCGTCTGGTTTGTGGGAAGCAAATTCACGCGGTAAATATATCACTAGTAAATTTTATTTGTTCTCGTGGTTCAGACGTATTTATTTCCAAGTTTGGGGAATATTTATTTTGATAATGTTTTGTTTGTTTATATTTTTGAGGATTGACACTTCTGGCTTAGGTAATGCATGATGTATTAATGACAAAGCGTTACTAAGAACTGAGACAATGAATATATCAACTTCCAGCCAATATTTTAGACATTCCGCCCGATTATAATGGATAAACGTATCAAACTTATTTTTCTGATGTGAAGATTATGTATTTTTGTTACCAAAACGACGTGTACTTGGCTACTGGCCGTACGCTTGTTGCTATTTGGCTGAGCAATTAAATTAAAAACTTATAAATACTACAAAGTAATTGAGAAGCAATGTTAGTTCCAGTCTTTATTTTTACAAATAATGTAACACATGCATTAGAGTTCTTTTGCTGCATATTAATAATAATAATAATAATAATGATTTTAATGATTGTAATGATTATATTGATTGTAATGATTATATTGATTGTAATGATTATAATGATTGTAATGATTATAATGATTGTAATGATTGTAATGATTGTAATGATTGTAATGTTTATAATTGTGATAATGATAATAATATTAGTAACAAAAATAAATTTAATAATCTCTCTGACTACGATATATTCAAGAAAAATATATTAAGAAAAAATGTAAACACTGTAAAATCTTCAACTGTTGACAATATACTGATGATTAGTGGGTAAGAGGATACCTGTGTCAGAACTGCTCAATTGTTTAAACTATCAAAGGCTGAGCCACCTTATATTCCGTTCACTTGTGCTCTTGTAACCTCGAGTGGCATGCAAGCCGTTTCCTCGCTAAAAGCGCTGTGTACTTGAAATGAATTGAGGGAGGTGAGAGGGGCCTCTGTGACTAACAAGTTACGAGGAACTGTGGCCCGAGCGCGCTTTCTCGCGATCCGGAGTTTTCGTGGAACTGGGTTGCTGTATGCTGATGCAACGCGACAGGCTTTCGAGGAAGGACCTAAAGCTCCAAGAAATGCTCATCGCCCCGAAGCCATGTTAGAATAATGGTAATTGAAAAACGACATACTTAATATCACAGAACACATTGGTATTTGCAACAACATGACTTGGAACATAAAATCTCGTACAAAAAGTTCCTAAATGAAAAGAAACCTATCTAAATTAAAATACTCAGAATAATTTTTATTATCAGTAATATTTATTTTCAAGGTGCAACTACTCAATTAGGTCATTCACTTGAATAAATGAATGAATGAATAAATTAAAACTAAAGTGATACAGTGAAAATGCTGTTACAAACGTACAGTGTAATGTCTCACCCAAATTTCCCAGATATTTTACTCTGAACCTATTAATGAGTAAATTGTGTAACACTCGGTATATTTTGCCAGCCTTGGTGGTCGAGGTGTCTAGAGCGTGTGCAGACTCAGCGCTTCTCTCTGAAGGGTCGCGGATTCGAGCCCCGCCTCGGGCACGCTTGTGTGCCCCTTGTCTCTCGTGTATCTATTTTCGTGGAAGGTCGCGCATTCTGCTGACCACAGATCAGAGGAGCCCGCAAAGTGGGTTAATGTCTAGTATATAGTCAAATATGAGTCCCATCGGAACCCAAAGGGTAACCTGCTGGCGGTTGGAAAAAGCCCTAAGAAGGGTGTATTTTTAAAACATTAAATTCAGTATATTTCAAAAGTAAATTAGTCTAATAGTAGTAGTACATTGTTTATTTCGTCATGTAACATTCACTAAGCAACAAAAATGCATCGATTCCCAATAAAGTCTTTTCACTTATCCCTATTCGCTGCTTAATGTTAAATGTTAAATTTCAACAAAAAGTCAATTTAAATATAGTTCTTTAAGAAAATTTAACATCGCGTATATTACTGAAAATAAACAAGAGCTTGAGTAGACAAAGACAAGAAAACATGTAAGCCTAGTGACCTGACAATCACTAATGAACTAATATAAATATAAGTTGAAAAAATAGAAAATAGCTTACTAGAAGGGGCATGATGCATCAGATTAAGAATACATGATTTATTTTCCGCTGTGTGTGTTTACTCTGAAAATGCAATCTACTAATCGGCCCAAAATCAATCAATATTCGTTAATTTGAAACGTAACGTGCAAGACAATACTGGAACAATGCCCTTTCAAGAGACCTACAGCTAGCCAAATGGCGGAAAAAGGGAGAAGCCAAAGTAATTCATTCACAAACAGCAATTTTGAGATTCTGAAGCTGAACATATCTACATTCTCTCTCAGCAGTATTTTTTCCATTCAGTTTAATATGTTTCAATTTTATCATCTTATGACGGGTTAGTAAATGTACAATTTTTTGGTTCTTCATTGATTTAAATATGTCTGCAAAACATTAAATGAGTTGCTTCTCAAGTTAGGAGCGTTTGTGTGCATTGTGATTATAACACATTGACTGCATTAAATTGCAGACTTTGGTCTTATAATGTGATGAGAGGTATGACTGCCCTGCCACCGGCGTCGATGCATGTGGAGGTAGATCAGACACCTGGTAGCGTCACAAAATATATGTGAGAACGTGTAGGGCGAACAGTACCGAAGCGTAACTTGTCTGCGACCGATCCGAAACTTTAGTGAAGGGTAATATAGAAAGATTAACGCGTTATCCTATCTGATCTCATCATCATCATCATCAGCAACAAGGTTTGGGCCTAGTGGCCCGTTCCGCTCTCAAGAGTCTCTTTCCATCTTGTGTGGGGTCTGCCTCTGGATCGTTTCCCCTTTGGTTTGTATTCGAGGATAGTCTTGAGAAGCCGTTCTTGTGGCATTCTGGTTAGGTGTTCGAGCCAATTCTTCCTCGTTGAGTCGATCTTCTCCAGTATGCTGGAGATCTGTAGTTCACCTCTGATGTCTTCATTTCTCTTATGATCTAGTAGTGTATATCCTGCTAATGGTCTCAGTAATCTCATTTCTGCCGCTTCGATCTTTCTTCTGTCTGACCTATTGACTGTCCAGTTTTCGCATCCATAAGTTAGCATTGAGACTGCCATAAATTTGTAAAATTTTAGTTCGGTGTCTTGTCTGGTCTTTTGTCTTAGTGCTCTGCTCTGCTCTCCTATCTGATGTTTGATCACCTAACAATGATCGCGTAATGTGAATAGCAGGGTTACGACTGCGTCGTAATGTTTCCGGTATGAGATCAGACAAAGCTCCAGTGGTCAAGCAAAATAAAAGATATGTTAACGAGTGGCGTATACAAGTGACTTATCCGAAACTTAAAAACTTCCGAACGATAGTGTAATGAGGATTGTAGGGTTACGTGTGCATGTATTGTTGTGACCAATTCGGAGCTTAAATGATTGCGAAATGTGAATGAAGGCTAATGATGAACAAACTGTGGCCAATCATCGCAGGTTGATGAGGGAATGTATGCAAAATGTCGTCAGCTAATTGGTCTACCTAACTATCGCTGCATCACGATTGAACGCATGAAGAAACCTACACCTGCTTTTTTCGGGCAATGACGACTGATGATAGACACAAATAACCAACGCCAATTACACTGTAGTGTGTGTCAGTGTAGATGACTTTGACCTGGTACGTCAGTGTAGATGACATTGACTTGACCTTAACGAGCATTAGCCGAACATGCCTTAAAAGTTTATCACATTGACCCAATGTCACTGGACTTCAGATGTCTCGATCAAAACATTTCAAACATACCTCCACCACACAGAATTGAATCCCTTCCTTTCATTCCGATATAAATGTAAAGTCCCTTAAAGATCAAGAACTGGAAGGTGAGTAGGGCACTGTCATCCAATCGACAGCTTCGTCACGACTTAGTTTGGTACTGAAGCTCTCGACTTGATAGCAGCGTTTCCTTCCTTCCAGCTCGTGACCTTGAAGGAACACTCTATTTATAGTCAGATTTAAACACAGTGGCATTTCAAGGTTACGGACTGGAAAGAGACGGAGACATTGTCATCCAATCGAAAATTCCAGACTCAAAAATTTGAGTGTACTGAAGCTCCCGATTGGGTGACAGTGTGTCTGTCTCTCCGATTAGCTCGTGACCTTGAAAGGCCACTGTGTTTAAATCGGAAATATAAATCGCAGTAGGCAGTATTTGTAGCGACTCACTGTGGTGCGCGGCGGCGGCGCCGCCGGCGTGGGCGTCGTCGGCGGCGGGGGCGGGCGGCGGGGCGCCGGCGGCGGGCGACAGCAGCAGCAGCGCGGCGAGGGCGGCGCCGGGCCCGTGGCCCAGCAGCGTCACGTTGCCCGGGTCGCCCCCGAAGGCGCGGGCGTTGTCGCGCACCCACTGCAGCACGGCGATCGCGTCCCACAGCCCGTAGTTGCCGTGCGCCTCGCGCGAGTCCGGCGGCGACAGGAAGCCTGCAACAACACGCGACACTCACTTTCCGCTAGAGCATGAAAAGGGGGTTATTCCTCTCTTCGGGTATCGCTTTATATAAGGCTAAGGAGTTAGCATTGTTCGCGCCTTTTCTAAAGAAACAAGGCCAGAATCATCCCCAAGAATGTCGACGTTTACATTTAAGTTAGTCCTCATGCGTCTCCAGAGAGTCAGGCTGCGACAGGAAGCCTGCATCACCATGCAACACACGCTCAAATACACTCTCTGCTGATACAAGAAAATGGGTTTCTCTTTGCTGTTTGGGCATTGTTCAATAAGTGGCTGCAGAGTTGACATTTTCGGTGCTTTTTCTAAAGAAACAAGGTCAGAATTATCCTCAATAATGTCCACGTAATTTTTGTTTTCTAAATCGTCGCGCTAAACAAGAAAAGGGCTCAAAAATTGCCGCAGACAAGTCGTTCCAATCTACTACTGTCTACAAAAAGAGTATTTTCCTACATCCATTCTTTGTTTTTGTGTTATAATTTTATATTTATAATGAAATCTATTTATATAATCTGGTTTATTTAGTCTTCTTCGAATTTCTCTCTACGTTAAACAACGAGTGTAAGATTTATACACTGCGCAAAGGCGTGCCTTTTTTCTTCGGTTTTCTCATGACTCCCAATGCGCAATTAATTTACACCCCAAATTCAATTACCTCCAAAATATTTCAAAGACGTCAGTACAACTTTGTAAGCCTATAAAAGGTCCGGCATGCCAGAATTAAATGTAGTGCAAACTGTTATTGATGCTCAGTATCTCTAGGAGTCATTTTAAAACATTGTATGAAAATGCAAAACCAACTACCAGGAATTTGGAATTCCACCGCTGTATTGCTTACACGTGTTCTAATTATCACGTAATCATCCATTGAATATATCGAAGCAACATGTTCCTCATTACTGATAAAATTTATGTATTATGGATACAATGCATTTGCGATTTTCTACTTAATTTTGCATGATCAACATCACCTCTAATAATCTAAAATTTCTGCTTTTAACATAAATATGCAAACCAAATGATCTTCGAAGTCAAGTTTTGAAGAAAGTATTAAATATTAGTTAACAAACAAAACGGGAACTAAAAATAAAGTAATATCTCATGTATCTATTATATTTTTTGTGTACAGTTATTTTCAGTAGAAAAACTTTGTTAGTTTTAATGAATTCATACGTTTTATGACACAGCAGATTCGAGATAAAAGAACTGTTCTATTATTCTTAAACATATATAGATATGTCCTATTGAAAATGGGAAAAAGTTACATTAGAAACTGGAAAAATCTTGAAATATTAGAACCAAAAAAGAATAAAAACGTGTATTAAAAGAAATTTGAAAAACTTCCTTGAAACTCAAGAACACTCTCCGTACTGCAATAGTACATGCATTCTTTTATTAGTTATATCGATTACGTAATCGTGTCTTATTACATTTATTCTATGAACATTTAATTTTCTCTTAATTATCTGTCTGCATAAAACTGCAAAAGTGTATTTAAAAAAATGATATCTTTAATTTTTTTAAATTTACATTATTTTAACGATAATGATACTTCGGTTATTACTTTAGTATGGTCGTTCTAAGTCAAAACCCGACATTACAAAAATGTTTCAATTTTGCGAGGTTTGAGTTTTTGCAAGCAACATTCAGTTTGGAAACACATCTGTGTGAAGTTTAGGTGCTAGTTGTTTTCTCAAACAGAAGAATCTGACAAACCTGGGGATGACTGACCAACTGACTGACGTCCGAACTGAAGGGCGTACGGACTTGCAGACGTACGGACTGGCAGACGGTCTCACGAACGGGAAAATCGATTGACAGATGTAAGAAGGGACAAGCCTTCGTTAAGAAACCACCTTTTGTGGGTAAAGAAAAACCTAAAACGTGTATCTGTCGTCTCGAATTTTTTAGTGTTACTTAATTTTATATAAATAATATACAGGGATTTATCATGAAAGTATTTTAATCTGTGGTTTAATAATAATTTTATATTAATTGCGATTTAAAGAGCGATTTGAACCAAGTGAAATAAATCAACACTAAATAAGTTTTTATTATTTTCGGTTTACTTAAAATATTCCGATAAATTCTTCCTGGGTATCGTCGACGAAATGGGAATTGAAAGTGAAATGTACAATTATGTGTACTGTTATTCTATACGGAATAACAATATAATTCACTGAATTGTGTCTCGAGACTCAAGACAGTTTGATCATCTAGTCGAGAACGTTCTCATTTTTAAGTTTCAGAATGTATGTAACGTACAAAAAATTTCTTAGGAACAGAGTTGTGTAGTAACGAAAAAAATAGAAACAACAAGAAGAAAACCCGAACAAACTACCCACGAAATCAAATTTCATATTTTATATATTTTTGACTGTTTGGTTAATAAATTTCTGGAATTGTATTGAATGTTGTAATTATGTATTCCCAGTATAATTTGGCTCTCGACCATTATTAAATTTCAACGTCCAATCGTTGATGCTGATATTCGTTGAATGAAATATTTGCATGTTTACAGAACACAGAATTAAATTATAATGCACTCACACAAAATATAATTTAAGGATTAAATAATGAGGGACTATGAGGTGAAATAAATTGTCGTATTGTTTTCAACATTAATCATAAAATGTATTTCAAAAGAAAGTTTTATAATTAAACGTGCTTTCTTTTATTAAGTAAACTGTGTTCTGTTACTTACGTCTACAGGTATAAATTGCGAAAAAGCGTTTGCTATGAAAATCTGTTTTAAATACTGCGATCAATATTCTTTTGGTTTTTTATTCTATTTAAATCTAATTGAAAACAATTTTTTTCGACGTATGAATTTAACCAAGCACAATCCTCTGATTAGGAGTCATGGTCATCATGCTCGCTTTCCACTACGCGGCCACGAGTTCGATTCCCGGTCGAATCAAGATTATAGTGTGCCTTTTCTTGCAATGTCCCAGTATACTTTGCTCTGCGACGATGAGAAAATTCACTTCTCAGGTTGAGAATACCGGAATACGTCGTGGGGATGTCTACGTCTGGATGTCTGCTAACCACACGTTCCCCCAATGGCCACGAGGCAGGGACGGCGCCGGTTGGCCTGAGCCCGTTCACGGGATGTCGCGCCAATTACATACAAATATGCATAAAATCCTCTGATAAAATTATGGATTCTCCATTCTCCATATTGTTGGGACATACGTGAAACTACAAACAAATTTTAGAACTTGATCTAGAATTGAACTAGATCTGTTACTATCTTTACCAGTGAATAACGAATTTAATCTCTGTAAAACAATTTTGTAAAGCACAACAACCGCACGTTTTGGCTACACAAAAAATCGAAAGTGTTGGAAAGAATGAATTTGTGCAAAGATAAGTAAAACATATGTATACGACAATGAAAATGGTATCCAAGAAATATATTGCTGTGTGAGTTTGGAGGAGTAAATGTAATGTTTTAACACCATAATGTGAGTGACTGTAAAGTCACTAAACTGTAACCTCAGAAAGTCTTGTACATGAAAAAAAGGAGAAAAAATACTGGCGTTGAAGAGTCAAAAAGGTGTTTCCTTTACAAGAGCAAAAAGCCTAGAAAGCATAGCCTCAAGAACAAACCGTCTCAACCCGTACTCTATTGCAAGGCTGCTCCAGTAGGCGACCTATTTGATTTGCACCGACCCATCAGAGGGCTACCGGGATGGCCCGTTGATTGCCGAGAAAGCCCGAAAAGAGGGGAAGCGTTCGGTTTTATTGATTGATATATTGATTTATTAGTGTTTCCGGTCGCTGGAACAACTGAGGTAATTGGTTCCGTATGTGGAAGTGCATGATTTTTGATTACGGAAGGTGTCTGTGACTTTCCCTCGCCACTGTACCCCAGCCACATCAAGCTCCAAGCCCCCGACTAGTCTTCCGCCAAGTGCATGCATGTGTGTGTGTGTGTGTATGTGTATAAGGGGTCAATTAGGATCAAAGAAATGGAAGCGAAGATCACGCGCGTTCCGCAACCAATTTGTTAGGGTACTGATCCGGCATTCGCCTGGGGTTATTTGATAAAACCAATAAAAAGTTCCGATCTGAAAAGGACATTTTTCTCCTGACAGCAACTGAATTTGACCTAGCTAGTATCGAAATCCTGCTACCGTTTAAACTCGAATTATAGGATCTCCCGTTCATAAGCATCGCAGTGACGTCAGTTGCCACCTCAGTCGGTGGGAAGCGCTTTTGGCCCGTGGGCTCTAGTCTAGTGAAAGGCGAGTGGTAGGCATTGGAAGCATCTGGCTCGAATGCTTGCGTTTGGGCAGCCCTGCAGTACGACGCAATTCGCGAATCAATGGCCAAGATGCGGTCCCCAAGGCGACCCGTGTGTGCCTTACGCGCCAACCGCAGACCGCCCGCCGCCCGCGGTGGCACTGAGGGGGCCGCAGTGCACAGCGCGTGGGCCGGACGCCGGTTGAGGCTCACCGCCATTAGTGGGCACTACACCTGCCATTGTGCGACCTGCACAATGCTCCCTGTCTCTCCGGATTAATTATTGCACTGTGTTTGGAAGTAAGGAACTCGGCACTTGTTTAATTTAATTATTAAATGTCCATAACGATACACCATTTTTTTATTTCTGAAGTAGATTAATGTCTTAGGTAGTACATAAGACGTAGAAATTATCAGTTACGATATTAAATTCAATGTACAATAAAAATCATCAGCGTGTAAGGCCTAGTAAAGGAAAGGACGCTTTGTTTGTGAAGTCATCCTGGTTCTATATGTTCACATTAGTTATGTAAGTACCCCGTAGGTAAGGTTGCTACAATACGTACGCTGATCGTGAAAAATACCTGAAATTTTAAAGCGTAAAAACAGCGATTGAATTTCTTTTGGCATGTAATTTCACACACACGTCAGAATTAATGTGTGTTATGGATGCTGTAAAGACGATTAATATTAATGTGGATCGCGAGGAGATTCATGCAATTTCGTATCCTAGAATCGGAATGTCTGTATGGATAGACGGAAGCAAATGTCAGAAAAGCGACAATAAATCTGTGATTTTAGACATTTCGGAACATATACTTAGTAAATACATTAAGTGTAAGATCTAGATATACGGATATAATTAAATTTCTTTAATTTTGGGAATACTTTACATGAAGCACGTCTGACATTTTCATAATTTTGTGGAAAATGGATAAAATGTGTTTGTTTACTTCTTTTGCTAGAATAGCAGAAAATGAATACGTAAACATGATTATCTTTCCACTTCCGTAAAAACCTACGAAAGTTTGAAATTTGCAGACTTGAAATTTATTTTTCAATTTGTCCCACACGTCAAATATTCAAACTAGTGACACTGAGAGGAGAAAAACTTTCGGTAAGCCGGGCATCCCCAATAGTTTTCACAAAAATTAAAACCAGATCACTTCCGTAAAAAATGTAAATAATTTAAAATAAATATTTCAAATTCTTGTACATCCCTACTCAACTTTGTTGATGAAGTTCATTATATTGTATACGCTATTTACCTTCTGATAAAATCTCATTTAGTATGTGTTCTAAATATCTTTTAATACGCGTTCTGTAAAATATAACTTCAAACAAATGTATGCAAGCTAAGGGAAACGAGTGAAGTAGCATTTCTCCCAATAGATAAACAATTAAACAAAGTGTGCACAACAATCGCTTTCTTCGGTTACTTCATAAGAATTTGTCAATATTCGAAAGTCTAATTATAAAATAATTGAAGTGAATGAGCCCTAGAAACTCAAAGGATTGTAATTTTGCGTCTTCGTATAAAACTGTTACAATAATATTTTATTTTGTAATAAAATTGATTCCTAATCTTTTATTAATTCTCTGAACAAAATCCACTTGGGTTTGCCAATAAAAAAAAGCATTAACGGAAGATGACTGTTCAACCATGAAAATTGTATTTAATTCCCGATCTTTCACGAAATTCTCTCTTAAATCAATTTGATCTTTTCAATTTAATGTCCATGGGTGGCACAATACGATTTTATCTGATAAATCTGATAAAGTAGTTTACGTGTCGGTCAATCTAAAAGCCGCTCAAGATTGAAAGCGCGAAAACAAAAATTATTGGCCGATTGCCGGGTGAATCCAATCGTCATGACGCAAATTTTTAATGAGCGATTCCACGAACGCGAAGGTGATTTTAGAACCGATTGAAAGGGTAAGCCTGCGCATAGAAAAACGTGGCTACTTGTAAACAGTATAAAAGACTAGCGATGAGCAAGTGAGTGTGAAAAAGTGAGGGTAGAGTGGGAAAGGATCTGATTGGGTGTCTTATTGGGAGATGTCTTATTAGGAAAGGGACTAATTGGAAGGCCTGACTGGGAGAGGAGTTGATTGGGAGAGGTGCCAATTGGGAGAGGAGCCGATTGGAACAGGTGGCGATTGGGACAGGTGTGGATTGGAAGAGGTATCGATTAGGTGAAGAGATGATTGAAATGATGGGATTGAGTGAGAGAGGGGGTGAATGGTAGTTGAGAACAAGTGCATGGAGGGGCTAGTGAACGTGAGAAAACACGATTGTGGAAGCGAGTGAACGGACGACCGGGTGAGAGATGGCGAGTGACGGGATGAGCGGACTGGATACTGCAAACGGCGGGCAGTGAGAGGCACAGGCGCCAGCGATGACTGTAGAGGCGGCCCTTCGATCACCGCGCGCTCCTTGGTTGGGTGAGAGGAGAGGGGAAGGGGTAAAGCTGGACGCGGCGCCACCCGCTGCTTCCGCGAGCGTATTGTGTTTCCCTCTGGAGCGCCGAATCGCATCCTGACATTCTCTACACGCACGCGCTTTTCAGGTTAGACGACAGGCGGCGTAGTTGTCAATCTTCTATAAAATTTTTTCCTCTGAGGAGGCTACTTCAAAACTCTGCATGTCAAAGATGTAGAATACAAATTTTTGCATGGCCATAGTTCCAAGTTTGAAGAAAACGGATCTTGGAAGTTTGAAAATGTGCAGTTATATAAGGAGCGACAAGGTTTTCTTTCTGGAAAAAGCGATGATCCCTCTTATATGGACGCAAAATGTGTGTACACTATGTAGATATGAACGAGAAGACTCAAAAAGTGGTGTTAACTCAAAAATGACCATGTGTGGACATACATGTTTGTGCATTAAGCCGTCGATGCGGTATCTTCTTGTCTTTGCACTTAGAGCCGACTACATTATATAATGCTTGATGTTTTACGTTCTGTCATAATCCGCACACAGTTTACCCGCATAACAATTAAATATATAAAAAAAACTTGTGTGCCTCAATTTTTCATGTACGTGAAACAATTGCATAGGCAATAGCTACGGATTCCTTTATACATTTTTTGGTTTAGCGAATTGCGAGTTGGATATCGAACCCTATTAAGGCTATGAAATGGATGAGGTGGTTCTTTTGTGTTAAGTGAACGTTGAATTTCCCCACATTTTGACTTCTGTACACGGCTGCGCTGACTCAGTGGCACAAGTATGCAGAATCACTTACCGGGAAATACTAGAGATCATGCTCCGATGGTGATGATATTTTATATTAAGTCCAAAGGACGTCAAATTAAAGCTCAGGGGGAGAAATCTTATCATATGGCTGCTGGGAACGGTAGATTTTCCGATCGATATCAGGCAAATGTCGGATTAGTATAATTTACAAAAGGGTCTTATATCGCGTATGATAATGCATTCTTCATCATTGCCTTCTTCATTCCCCATTCATACACACACTGAGACACACAGTTACATGCATGACATAACTACTAATGTGGAGAACTTAGGTCTTGTACCGGTTTGGACGTACGAGAGGCTTAGATATCTGAAAGGGAAGAACCTTGCAAGAGGATATGTAGATCGAAGATGACTCTAACGTTCCAGCCTGGGATGAATATGACATCTTCCGAGATGCAACACATTTACAAGACTAATGGACACATTAGTTGACGTGTCCGGAAAATATAAATAATCAACTAATCGACTGCCCTTGCAATTCTGTTTTTTCAATAATGTTTTTTTTAATTTACCACTTTAATCTATTTGTGATGGCAGGCGAAACAATGGGATAACGATTTACTTTTTATTTATTTTATCTCGTTTTAAATTTTGTAGGTTGAGTAGAACAAATCTAGAACCATCGTACTAGGCAAATTAGGTTTAATAGCTAAAATATAATATATTAATATTTGACTTTCAAAAATATGTGAGTTAAAAATTTCATGGTTAAAATAATTACATGGTATAAACTCTTCTACTGTTTTGTCGATCTCAAAAGTTTCTCTTAGTGCCTGACGTGCGTTAAGGACAGCCGTCGGTTAAGAACAGTTGCAGAAAATGAATTGAAGCTTAACCCTTAAATGGTAACATACATTTTGTACGTTATAGGTCACACAGGTCTCTCACAACCTGCGATGTGTTTCATATTGTTTGCACATTATTCAAGGTTCTTATTGAATTTACTTCTTATATTACTAAAAATACATGTGCTTGAATCAAAATTTTCGTAATATGTTTTTGAATTTTAAAATATTTTTTACGGAGCGGAGTTACTACAGGAATGTTTCAAACTAGCGTAAATTCCAGTTTTATGTATTTGTTTTAGATTCTTTTTATAAATCTGTATTATATGGCCATGTCACATAACTAGCCACAAGAGATAATAATGACAATTTCTTCACACATTCATTGCAAAACTTCTTGGAACACTCTAAGCAATTCCGTTCTCCACACTTGGCACACATGTAATTAGTCTTCCTGGTCTTTTTACATTGTCAGTAGTAGCATTACAGAACTAATCACATCAAATAGGGACTCTCTAATGGAGCATAGGTCGGCGTTCGAAGTGCAACGTAACCAATAGAGTCAATACAACACAACAAATGGACAGTAGGTTCTAAGAGACCAGTGTCTTCATGAGTTAAAATAGCGTACGTGTACACTTATTTCAAGAAATTTTTTGATTTATTTATAAGATTTTTTCCCTCTAACTGTCTGTTATTTAGTGTTTATTGATCAGTCAAATTGTCAATAACTTTTCCTATGGAAAGCTCAAGAAACGTTCTTGTAGCCCCCGCCTCAATGGCGTGTGCGGTGGAGCACCTGGGCTGCAGAGGAAAGCGGCGCTCGCCTCCGCCCGACCACCCCATCCCCCGCGTCGCCCACCGGCCCAAATTGCTGCGCTGCGCCGCGCCCCGCCCCCGCGGGGGCCCTAATTGACCGGAGGCTGGCGAGCGCCTGCGAAGGGACCAGGGGGCGAAGGGAGCGGAGGAGGAGGAGGAGGAGGGGGCGCCAGGGCACCGCCGCCAAGGTCGCAACCGGGCGCCCGCCTCCACCCCCGCCCCCGCCCTCATCCTCTGCCCCGACCACGCCACTGATTGCACGCTCAATCCCCGTCCCAGTCCCGCCTCCACGCTCGCCCTTGCCCTCGCCCGCACCTGCGGCTTCGCCCGCGCCCTCGCCCTCGCCCGCGCCCTCGCCCTCGCCCTCGCCCTCACTCTCGCCCACCCCTCGCCCTCGTCCTCGCCCTCGCCCTTGCCCTTCCTCCCACCCTCACCCTCGCTCGCACCCTCGCCCTCGCCCTCGACCTCGACCTCGACCTCACTCTCGCCCTCACTCTCGCCCTCACTCTCGCCCTCACTCTCGCCCTCACTCTCGCCCTCACTCTCGCCCTCGCACTCGCTCTCGCCCTCACTCTCGCCCACCCCTCGCCCTCGTCCTCGCCTTCGCCCTCACTCTCGCCCAACCCTCGCCCTCGTCCTCGCCCTCGCCCTTGCCCTTCCTCCCACCCTCACCCTCGCTCGCACCCTCGCCCTCGCCCTCGACCTCGACCTCGCCCTCTCCCTCGCCCTCGCCCTCGCCCTCACTCTCGCCCTCACACTCGCCCTCACTCTCGCCCTCACTCTCGCCCTCACTCTCGCCCACCCCTCGCCCTCGTCCTCGCCTTCGCCCTTGCCCTCCCTCCCACCCTCACCCTCGCTCGCACCCTCGCCCTCGCCCTCACTCTCACTCTCACTTTCACTCTCACTCTCACTCTCACTCTCGCCGTCGCCCACCCCCTTCCTTCGCCCACGCCCTCGCCTGCACCATCACTCGCGGCCGACTCTCTTACGTTCGCCTTGGCCACCGCCGTTGCCACAGCCTCCACCTTCACCCTCCTTCGCCTCTGCTTGCTCGCTCTGTCCCTGGGGTCCGGGCTGCGTACGCTATGCCTCTGTTCACGCCGCATGCCTCCTCCTCACCCCTCCCGAGCCATCGATCTCCCAACACGCGGCTCTTCATAATCAGAATTTCAATTCTCCCCCGTCACAACGCTGTTTATGGATCGATAGTGGAAGGTGCACAATGTTACATTCCAACATTAATGTTTCAATCTTTATTTAAATGCCATTTCAAATATAAATTTGATTTTTCAAAAAATACAATTCACTCGTATGAGCGAATATAAAATAGTTATATATATGTTGAACGATATTGTATCGCACGATGTTATTTTGCGAAAGCGCACAATTTTAAAATTTTCTATCCCATCAGCAAATTCCATGCACAATGAAGAAACGAAGCGCTTTGGCAGTTTACTTAAACGAGAGGTGGGGTAGAAATAATGAGAATATGAAATTAATATTTTTCAGATATTGAAGAACCCTTTGAATACTTTCATAAAAGGAAATGTGTCCCGTAAAATGTTACCTTCAGAAGATATTTACAAAGAAAAGGGAGAAAATGATGAAATTTGTCAGAGCAAAATATGTTAAAAAGAGTAAAAACTGGTGGTCTACTTACATAAAACTTTACATCGCCTGTTTTAAAAGTAAACTTCATTCAAAAGCAATAATAATTTTCCAAAAAATATAGTTTACAACAAATATACAAACCCATAAATACGATAAATTATTTAATAAAAACTGGCTCAGAAAAAATACATGGTGTTAAACATTTAAATGCATTTTCATCAATTTCAAGTGAAAATGTGATTTTGGATATTAGCCATTTACCTCGGTCGAATTCATCGAGTTATTTTCGGGAGCTTTTATAAGCTTCAAAGGATTCCAAATTCTCACTATGTCCCTGATGGGGACCAATATTTAACCTTTATACTAGACACAGTTTCGAGCTCTTCGGTTATAGTCAGCAGACTCACAAAGCCTTCCACGACAACTTACATGAAAGACAATCATTCTCACAAAGCGGGACTTGAACCCGCTGAAGCACGACCTTTCCGACGAAGGCGCTGAGTCTGCACACGTTGTAGCCACCTCATCTCGAACATCCAGGTCGACTGACTTGAAGTCAACCAGTCTGGAAGGATATTCTGGCAAACACATGTACCAGAGAGTAACTGAGTAGTATCCTAACAAACGGACACAGGAGCTTTCTTTCTCATCAATTTTGTGCCCTTGTGCCCTTTTATCCTTCTCTCCCTTTAAGTACACTCTTACAATTACAGGTACAACACTATAACACATGAACCGATAACCGTAAATGGCATAGTTTGGGGTATTGGCCCATTGTAATGTTCGAACAAAAATATCTTCTAAAGAATGGGAAAGTTCATGGGAAAATATACAGTCAGGAGGTGTTCTTATCAACGTTTTATAAATATTTGTTCACCTCATTGATGAATACATGCATCTTTTTCACATCCAACATGACATCCTAAATCGTTTATCAAGAAAAAAATATTATCCTTTAAAATTTAAATAACGGTCAATGAGCATTAATAATTTCCACGTTTTCCTCTGCTGCAAACATTCCTACCCTATCATTTGTTTACTCTGTTCCCTTGAAATCGCCTTCATCCCACGTTCTAGTTTTGTTCCCGTTACCAATACGTGGGCGCCCTCTCCCACTCTGAAACCCATTCCTAGTAAAAACAGGCTCCTTCCGTGCGCATGTTTTTCATAAGCTAATTCAGTAGAAAAATGGAACTGGTTCTTCTAGCAATCTCGTCTCGAAACTCAGTCGTAACGTCATTATTTCCATGAAGCTCCCGCCGTCACCAGCGCTCTTGCACCTCGTTCACACCTCCACCGATCTGACGTCATGTCGCTCACGGACTCCGCTACCCTTCACGTTCCTCAAGCCCCTGATGCATTCGATGCGCAGAAACCCTCGACACCTTCAACGGTTTTGTAATTCTCTGAGTCGCTCTTCGCCCCCGCAGTGCACCCCACCACCACGACCCACACTCCCACCACATTCGCTGCCCCACCACCTCTACCACCCTACCACTGCCCTCACTGTCCCACACAAACAGTTCCTAATGCTTTTATACCAATTCCAACAACCCCATCAATACTGATGTTTCCACCTCTAGCGTTCTACCACTCCCTTCAATGTCCCACACACTTCCACTGCCCCAACTGCTTTTATACCAATTCCAACAACCCATCGACCCTAATGTTTCCACCTCTAGCGCTCTACCACTACTCTCATTATCCCACATAACCAGCAACCAGTCCCTACTTCTTTAATGTCGATTTAAACAACTCCATCGATCCTAATGTTTCCACTTCTAGCGCCCTACAACTGCCCTCTCTGTCCCACACACAATCACTGTCCCAACTGCTTCCATACCACTTTTATCATGCCATTGCCCCTAATGTTTCGAGCGGTCACATCTTAACCACCCTTGCCAATTCCCAATTGCGCGTTTCTCGGTACTCGCGCTCACCACCCTTTCTACTCCACCCTCTCAAATGATTGATTAGTTTTTCAGGGAGCATCGACTGCTAAGGTCATTAGTACCGTAAATGGGCGGCAGTGACCTTTCCCTTCTCGATTGCAAGATTCGGAGCCGACCTGCACGTTTGCGTCTCCGGTTTTACTCAAACACCAGCGAGGCAACGCCTCATTCGAGACCAGCTCTAAGCTTTTGATTTAATATGTGCGGTAGTGTTGTGCATGTAAGTGCAAATGTGTGTAAGGGGAAGACTTGGACACGAAAGAGGAAGAAAAGTTCGCGCGCAGTCCGTGGTCAATTTGTTAAAGTAGTGACCCCTATATACCTGGAGTTGATCGGAGAAACCATGGAAAACTACCAATCAGAGATGCCGCTAGCTAGAATTCTTCTTCAGACAGCCGCTCAATTCGACCTATCTAGCTATTTGGGCATCTTGCTACCAACAGGAATAGAACCCATGGACTTCTTGGTCATCAGATGATGGCCAAGGTCACCTAAATCGGTCCATTCTCTTATCAAGAAGACTTTTCCACCTCCACAGTCACCAGCATCCCTGATGTCTCCAACCAGCTGAATGTAGCTGAGGGTCAGCATTGTCACTGTCTATTCAGCGTCTCGAACCCGGCGGTCGTAGGGTTCGAGTCCCGACTGTGACCTGTGGATGTTCGATACCAGCTGAACCTCCGTCAGAGCTCTGAATGTTAGATACCAGTGGAAAAGCCAGGTCTAATTCATTGGTTTGCCTGGAGGAGAATTCTAGCGGCCGGCTGGACTAGTTAGGGGGTTTTCGTGGTTCCTCCAATTAATACCATGCGAATGCCGGAACAGTACTCTAACAAACGTGCCTCGGTCCGCGTGCAATATTTCATTCCTTTCCTTGCAATAATTCCTCTCTCTTTTGACATACTTACAAGCTCTGTACTACCGCTCATGTCAGAAGCAGGGTTGCCAGATCGGGTGGAATTCCGCTTTTGGATGGAAAACGGGTCTCTCTCTCGTGGCACAAAATTGACTTCGCGGAATTCCTCCTAACGGGTGGAAATGCATCAAAACATGAGCAGGTTAAGGCGGGTTTTCAGATCCCGACAAAATTTTCAAATAAAAACCAACCTCGTTGACAATCATGTTGACCAAGAATTTTATTTTTTTTACTTTATACATGGTTTTTTACTTATCATTTATTTGTTCAAATTTACTTCTAGAAGTGAGTAATGTTTTAATATGTGTGTCCATATTTCGCTGTTTTTATAGCATATAAATCACAGCCCTACTGGTCATTTAATACATCGCGCCTAACCGCAACCGCAGTCGCTTTCGGCATTGCCTCTGTAAGCTCAGAGACTCCGCTGCATTCTTAATCCAATGATGGTGGCGAGTGGTAGACAGCTCTGCTCTGGGTCCCTATCTGATTTGTTCCGATGAAATCTTTACTATGCAGTTTGCCACTCCAGTTAAGAGCATGAAGAGGCGTCATGCGTCACTTTGCGAGGGTACCGATTTATAAACCAGCGAAGTGAACCATACAAGTGATACTGTTAAGCTGATCTTAAAAGTAATTCCGGTGAAGGCGCTTTAGTACAAATCAGTGGAGTTAACTGAAGTTATGTTGAATTTAATGGCATTCAGCTCTGACCTTCCTTCAAGAGAAGAGGTAACCGCATTGCAAGCTGTTATTAACAGTGTGATTCCGTCAGCAACAATGAAAATTTCATCCCAGAAAAAAAACAATTTAGAGGAGGAGAAATGAAACTGAATTTGTGTGTATACTGCATTAGTGTGCAAGAACATATGATACATATTTTCGTAAATGTGGAAATTTCTTTTCTGGTTATATGTAGTATGTTGGTTCTTTGGTTCTTTCCTGGTATGTTTCGAAGTGATTTTAAAGACGCGTTATATCAAACAAATGGAGCGCATCCCACTCCCCACTCTCGAGTTTGCGCACTTTTCCCGCCACTACCTGCCGCCCCCTCTAGATGGCGAGGCTCCCTCGTTCGCGGGAGAGCCCGCCACGCAGAAGCAAACACACTGGAAATGTGTACCACTCAACTCCCTGGAACAAAGTTCGCTATTGCTTGTGCGGTTTCTGAGTATTGTTTGAACTGTACTCGTTGAAGCTAATTTCGAGATTTGCTACTAGATTTGCTCTGCCAGTATTCTCTTGCTTTGCGTCCCACAACAGCGTCCCAGAACAGCGTAGCATTATTCTCGACAAACAGAAAGCATACGCTGCAAAGGCAAATGAAAATTTACCTACTAAGATTACGATTAACATGTAAAACCGGTGAAAATAGTAAAGAACCATATTACACATGGTTATTATGTTAATAATCATATATATTATGTTACTTGTTCTAAAGACTCAGAATAATAAAATTATCCCCTCAAAATTGTACATCGTTGGAGGGAGATACCTGGACAAAAAACTTCGCATGCCACTTATACTTAAGTCACTTTCCACGTATACTTGAGTCGAATACAGAGAAACACGTTGTAAGGTTACATTTTCTGAAGCAACTTTACTAAGTTATTCATTTAAACAGAATGGAAGAAGTACCCAGTACTTTCCTCTGGTAAGGAGAATAATGCATTTCTCTATAGAATGAAGAATCAATACAGGAGAGGGAGAGTAGTATATACAACCAAGTTTGAGAAACACAACGCTGCGGACTCAACAAAGTTTAACTTAGTAGTAAAGTGTGAAGACGTGCACAGAATGACGAATATGGCTGAGAGCCACTGGGTTCCCGTTGAGGCTGTAATCTCGAATTCCAGCTGTGAAGAGGCGATGCCTTTTCTTTCCCATTCCCATGCTAGCGATATAAGTCGGGTGCGCGAACCAGTTCAGTACAGTGAGTTTCAAATAAGTACGTTACTTTCTTCTCTTCCGGAAATAATCTTTGGGAAACTAAAATTTCGCCTGAAATAAAATTAGAAATCTTCATTTTGTGCGACAGCGGTCACATTTGTTTAAAATATATTGCGTTGTTAATTTTTTTATAATCAGTTCTTCATAAATTTGCTTTAAATTTACAAATGAACGAGCAAATTGATCATTTTTGGTTCATTTTAACCTATAAGCTCCACATTCTTATAATTTTGTATAAACTTTTTGCGATGCCAAGTTCTAAGTAATGTGAGTTTAGTTAAATTTTCCTTCCTAATCATCTTAATTCTATTATATTTTGGACTTAACATTGTTTATTTGAATTGTTCTTCATTCCTGTTTTCGCTCTTGGAATTGAATTATTACGGTCGTGAGTTCAGCCATGGATTTTCATGAAGGTAGAACATATTCTCTAGCTTTTCGGTTTTGTGGGATGTACGTGATCCGTAAGAGTGGTTTGGTTAAATTAACTATTTCAAATTTTGATTAAATGAAAATTCACAATCGCTTCCAAGGAATATTGTAAAGAACAGGTTTTACAGGAACTACTACACAATGTATAAAATCTGTGTTTTACATTTAGACGTCTTGTACTGTCAGAAATGTGACGAAAATATAAACCATGATGAATTAATACATAACATTCCAGCTGCTTTATTGTAATTCCTATTGTTAATAATAATAATAATAATAATAATAATAATAATAATAATAATAAACAAATTGAACCCAAAATATTTGTATGTATCTATCAAGGTATCGGAATACTATCATGATTCAGCCTATATACTAAACCGATTGAAAACCTTGTTTCAAGTGTTTTAAAATCACACAGAGGCTGAATTTCAACGCACTTGCTGGGGAAAGGCATTTTTGTAGCGCAGGTATGTTTTATATTACACAGACTGATCATTCAACAAACAATATTAAAGGTTCAAAACTTCCAATGATTCCGAGGCAGTATTTAATGTTTCCAAACGATGTTTTGTTTGCAAACTTCTATCGTAAAACATTGTTGGTTTTCTGGCAAACAATTCATGATTGCAATCAAGCCCAAACAACAAGATTCGATCGGATTAAATTGTGTTACCAACGGAGATTCAAAACATCCAATACTGTTTTTCACGTTTATGTGATTGGATACGATTATTAAGGGGAATTTGGAATTTTCAGACACAATAAAACCTCTCAATTAAATGACAACTCACTTAAACACACTTAAAATGCTTTTTATTTGTTAGGGTTTGGTGAGGCATCACTACTTCCTTTCTTTTTTTCTTTTTTTCTGTTACTCACAAATTACTACCCCCAAATTACGTCGTGTCAGCCTTTCACGGCGTAATCGTGGCCGGCTACTGGGTATAATTTTAGGAAACACTTCGTGAGCTCTGCTACACGCAATACTCACTGTGCTAAATACAGTTTTGTCATGGAATTTCGCGAGCTTGTTCAGCTCCCTTCAAAACTACCATATTCAAATTTTATGAGCTATGAATCATTACAAAAAATGTCTTTGCGACAATTATTATTGAGACCTATCATGACTCACTGCCTGTCGAAGCGCGGGAATGGCCTCCCGTCGCCGGTCTTGCGACCGTTACCCGAACACCCCAATGCCACTATCAGCATATCTCTTGGCAAGGTGTCTATTGCCCCGGAGGGCATGCAAGGTGACAAACACGGGTGTTAAAGTGATATGTTTGGAAGTACGAGAAAGTGAAACATATGAGTGAATAATTTACTTACAATTATTTCAAATATGGATATCTGAAAATGTTATATAAATAAGTATATACAAAGATACATTTCAGTTATGCATTTTAGAAATAAAATTTTCATAATAATGGGATCTAATACAAATGTCAAATCAGAGTATAACCAAGTTCACCATATGTAAATTTCTTCTCCATATTTTCATAAAAACAGCATTGGTTTACAATATTGTTACAACTGTCTTCGGGTAGAATTATTAAGAACGCGTATCAATTTTGCACTCCAAACTAAAACCAACGAATTTTACCTATGCCTTCAGTTATGAAACAAGGAACTCCCTAGAAATCGGAACCTGTTGATAGACGTCGCGGAACATTCTTGTCGATGCAACGGGTTACCGACTGCAGGTGGCGCGAAAGTCACGGTTTGGTACGAAACTCCTCTAAAACACTACTTCTAATACTATATAGCAGTTAATAATTTGGTTATGCGGGTTCTGCATAGTGTCTATCTATGGGTTCTACCTATGGGGTTCTATCTAGCTGGCGAAATTTTATCCGAGCATCCGAGTGAGTGTTGGGTATTACGGCACACTGCGCGATATACAATTAGTGCACACGTTTTGAAATTTAGCTAGCAAGCTTGGGCTGGTCCTTCCGGCAAGGCTCCTGTTATTAATTATTCATTAATGTTTGCAGTGAAAATATCATCTCAAATATTCTTACATTCTATAAAACACGAATTTATTATACTCCACCAAACATGTTAGATCCTCCAGAAATCTTTATCACTAAGCTTAGTATGACAATTCCGACCCCTCAAATACTTTACGAGTATTTTCATAATAATTAATTTCTGTTTTAAATAAAAGTAGATTAGGATACAGGAAATTAAGATGCATGCCAGCATTGCATGACAGGGCCTCAAACTGTTGAGCGAGAGGTTTCTAAGCCTGAGAGGCGAATAATCTACGAAGATTACCTGATAACTTCTTAAGGATTTTATGATACACCGTTAAGTGCTATTTTAACAATGCATGATTTTGATTATTATTGTCAGACTGTTGTCGGTTTCGTCTTAAGTCAGCAAAAAACTAACAAAAGATCCAAGAATTTTAACAAGAAATCAAAATGTGTTATTCATAAAGGTTTGGTTCCTGTTTCAAGTAATTATCTAGTAATTAATATTATAACTCCTCCACAAAATGACATATTTTTCAAAGTGAGTTTTATTTCTTTGTTGATATTTCAAAATGCAAGATGTTTGCAGTAAAGTTCCAGTCATGCTCCTATTAAAAAGTAATTCTCTTTAAAAAATTATGTTGAATTCAATGCTCATAAATGTCTTTGTTATGCGCAACTAAAAAATAAACAGCTTTGAGGATCAGAAATAAACCAATTTTACATACGTTATTGTGCCCGAGGTTTCTCTGTGCTGTATGATGAACTCCAATACTGGCATACTGGCATACGTAAAAGGCTTGAATCGAAAAAGCTATTTTTATTTTTAAGAGTTCATATTACACAGAGATACAAAAATTGATATTTTTATCGAGCCGATATTATTTGCTCAGTTAAACGAATGTTGCCTCTGAAGATAACAAAAATATAAATATATGTTCCGATTATTTATGAAGAAATGTATTTCCTTGCTTGTAAATTGTTTTAAACCTCAAGAAAAAACTCATATCACTTTAAGTGTGTAATGAACTAATTTTACTCTCCGGTATATTGAAGTTTTTTGTTTATGTTTTCCACCACATTGATTATTCGCTGAAGCATCTCATCTGAGAGCTCAATTGACGAAGGAAAGTTTCTGTTGATTGCTGTAGTATTTGGAATTTTAAGTTCCTTCTAAATTTGCCCATTAAGTGACGGACTTCCAAAACAGCAAGTTCGGCTGTTGATCAAACACATCGATCTACTTGAAGCGCCTCATAAAACGACGAATAAAACGAGTGTCTCGGGCAGCCAATATGCTCCAGAATGACAAAGCCTTCATTGCATTCTCAACAGCCACATCAATTCTTCCCCTCTCTCGACAAACTCACCCTGAGCTACCAAGTCATTCAACTACTCGGACAACACGCCATCCGATCACCTCACCACCCTGTCGCTCTGCCATTCGGACATACTACTACCCGGACACACTACCATCCAGACACTACCACCTAAACACACTACCACCGGATACTCTACTGCCCGGACAATCTGCCGCCCGGACACTCTGCCGCCCGGACACACAGCCTCCCGGACACCCTGCCACCCGGACACTCTACCGCCCGGACACTTTGCCGCCCGGACACTCTGCCGCCCGGGCACTTCACCCGGACACCCGGCTTTAACGAAAGTTTATTTATCATGTATAAATATAATATTTTTTGTTATAAAAGGTTACAATGATATTGTCCCTTTTCTCATTGAATGTAGAATTAGACGTTAAATTTTGTTTTAAATCAATGTTCAGACAAGACATTAAACACATTGTGTAGAAAGCCTGGAGAACTATACATTTGGTTGCGAGGTTTCTGAAAAAGAGAGATGTGAAACCTAAAGAATTAGCTTTACATGCTTTACTTAATTTCTTTATTTTTATTTACTAGCTAACGGGTGACTAGTGCGACCTATGCTAGAATATGACCCGATATGTTGAGTCCAATAAAGAATTTGGAACAAAGAAAATCTAGAAAAAGTCCAGCGCAGATCATTCATCATTTTGAGGGGTATTATCACGTATTAAAAGTTTGGAAGTCACTTGAAAACAAGGCGGATTAAGTCCAACTCTATGCTATTTGTACAAAATGTACACAAGCTATTCGGCGTGAAATGAAATTCTTCGTCGTTTGAAAAAAAATACTAGCTCACAACGGAGGATTTTTCCAGCGTATACTTATCTTTGTTGTGTTAATCAGCGTTAAGAATAAAATCAATGCGGAACGCATGGAGCACAAAATGCCCTCCTTTCCAATTAATTAACTAGCACACACTACCATCTAGATATTTATCTCTCCTCACGTCCCACCACCAGCCTGTTAAACCCCCGACCTGTCACACCTCCAACCTGTCACACCTCCAACCTGTCACACCTCCAACCTGTCATACCTCCAACATTATTATTGAATAATTACTAAGCTACAGTTGCCTGTGACAAATATTTTAATAATTTAATTTATATGTGTTTTACAGGTAGGATCGTCGCTTTCCTTATCCATTGCCGTAACTCTCTACGTAAGTATTGTCAATTTTCTGACATTCTTTCATTATTTATTGAACTTATCATTGTTTTTACGAAGAAAGTGTTTATAAGATATAATTGCATTTAAATGTTAATTTATTTGGTGTTGAAAAATGTGTACACAAAAATAGCATTTATAGGATTTAAGCAAAATAATGTTCTCTTACAAAGGCTTACAAAAGCACTCTTATGTCCCGGGCTGTGTCGAAAATGCCTTTTGTGTCCTCTGTCGTCGTACCAAAACCACTGTGGTAGTTCTAACATACATATTAACATACTTATTCCCAAAACACCTGTATATTTGACATGCAGAAATGGGTAACTGTAATTGTAAACTAGTACGGATAAAGGTATTACACTTGTTTCAAATGCAATTTAAATAGCTGATTATAACTATTTCACGGGTAAGAACAGATTATTCTAATATGATAGATTGATTTGACAGATTATAAAACTGATGTGATAGCAGTCATTTATATTTATTGGCATTGTAGAGTTGTACAACATGTACACCTCCAACCACTGAGTTTATCCCCACCTTGGATCCTCAGGTCTCCATCCCACTGATGTCTTCCCTCTTGCTCCCCAGTGTTGCAAGGGTGACACTGATCCGGAGCGAAGGAGTTAATGAGGTGCGGAGCCCATCGCGTCCGCCTCTCCACTATCGCATCGTCGAGGCCCCGCGTCGCCCTGCTCTGGCGGCGCAAAACCTGCCCCTGCCAAAAGCCGCGCCCGAACTTCGTACCTATCCCGGTTTCGTACCCGGCCCGACATCTGCTCCCGCGCCAACCTCAGCGCGCCCTGCTCCGACCCGTCTCGCCGACACCTCCGACTCCCCGCTCCGACTGCCCGCTTCGACTCCCCGCTCCGACACCCCGCTCCGTTTCCCCGCTCCAACTCCCCGCTCCGACTCCCCGCTCCGACTCCCCGCTCCGACTCCCCGCTCCGACTCCCCGCTCCGACTCCCCGCTCCGACTCCCCGCTCCGACTCCCCGCTCCGACTCCCCGCTCCGACTCCCCGCTCCGACTCCCCGCTCCGACTCCCCGCTCCGACTCCCCGCTCCGACTCCCCGCTCCGACTCCCCGCTCCGACTCCCCGCTCCGACTCCCCGCTCCGACTCCCCGCTCCGACTCCCCGCCCCGACTCCCCGCCCCGACTCCCCGCTCCGACTCCCCGCTCCGACTCCCCGCTCCGACTCCCCGCTCCGACTCCCCGCTCCGACTCCCCGCTCCGACTCCCCGCTCCGACTCCCCGCTCCGACTCCCCGCTCCGACTCCCCGCTCCGACTCCCCGCTCCGACTCCCCGCTCCGACTCCCCGCTCCGACTCCCCGCTCCGACTCCCCGCTCCGACTCCCCGCTCCGACTCCCCGCTCCGACTCCCCGCTCCGACTCCCCGCTCCGACTCCCCGCTCCGACTCCCCGCTCCGACTCCCCGCTCCGACTCCCCGCTCTGTCTCCCCGCTCCGACACCCCGCTCCGACACCCCGCTCCGACACCCCGCCCCGACACCCCGCTTCGACACCCCGCTTCGACACCCCGCTTCGACACCCCGCTTCGACACCCCGCTTCGACACCCCGCTTCGACACCCCGCTTCGACACCCCGCTTCGACACCCCGCTTCAACTCCCCGCTTCGACACCCCGGGGAAGGAAGGAACGGCGAAAGCTTCCGGATGAACGGATGAAAGGACACAGCATGTCTCGTTGGTATGATTCCTCTCTAGTGGAACATTCGACCCTTAATTAAATTAACCTTATATATAAGAGGATAAAATTATAAATTTTAGTTTTCTTTATTCGCATTATTTTACGTTGTTTAACATTGGCGACCAATATACTTCAGTAATTTTTGTACTCTCTCTTTATATTGTGATTTGTGTAATAATATGATTAGTATCATATTGATGGTACCAACTTTACCAACCCTGAAAGTATATTGAATTTATGCTGCTTGATAACCTTTTCATAAATAAGTCAGTTTTTAGTTTTGTTAATTAGAGAATAATTTTAATAAAATGCGAATGTGTTGCAGTAACAATTTCCCATAAATTATTGATAATTTTGAATCAGAACACTTTTACAAATCTGAATTTTAGAATGCGTTCTTAATAATTAGTGCTGTTCCAATTCCTGTCATTTTATATTTCTCGTAAATTTTGAACTGATCATATATTTGTAATGGTTGATGTATTAATTTTTCGTTTAAATGTAATTAATAGTCGTTCAGAAAAGTGTATGCATTCCAAAACAATTTATAAATCATATTGAATTGTTTAAATCACAAACAAATAGCACCGCAAAATAAATGAGCAAAATTGAATGTAATTTGATTACGTGAAATGATAAAATAATTGAAATGTAAAAATAGTATTCACTGTTAGGTTTTATGATTATTTTAAATATTTACAAAATACGAGTTACTAGTTAAATGCATTAGAAAATGCATTTAGAAAAAGCATTAGAAAATGCAACGTGCATCGAATGACGAGCTATAGAGCCAATCCTCACCACATCAATTATATAAAAGGAGTATTTAATTTCTAATGAATAAAACATAAGTCAATTAAAACATGCCATTATTTCATATAGAACAAAACATACGCATAAAAATTAATATGTCGAGGTAGCAATAATATATGTTCAGGTGCTTGATTCTTACTATATCATCATATTCCGTATTTACTTTGTTTTCACATTCCGTGTTCATACCCTAGTGTATCAAAGTGTCTGACACAAGTGTATGAAGTATCACAAAATTATTTCAATAGAAAGCGATCTATCCAATCACGTTCTTCACAAGAGAAAAATATTGGAGAGGTATGAAGTTAAATATAATAATGTTAATTTTACGAAAAAAATTTTGAAAATTTAAATTGAAATAAGTAGTAATATAATATAAGTTGAAGTTTACCATACTACCAACCACATTTGTGACATATGACTGACACACACAAGTTGAATAAAACCTCGGATGCTCCGTGGATCGCGGGACCAAAGCCAAAAGGGGTTCCTCCCTCCCACTGCCACGGCCCCTCCACAGCGAACGCACAGGGCCAGGGGCGCGGCGAGGCGAGGCGAGGCGGGAAAGGAGAAGCTGGGTCAAGGGCGACAAACAACCAGCGAGCCCTCCCGGCCCACCCAGCCCTTCCAGCCCTCCGCCGCCTCGACCTCCCTGCTGCATCAGTGCTCCCGCCTGCCAGTCGCCAGAAACGCCGCTCCGTCGCTTGCCGCCAGCGCTTGCCGCCCACACCTCCTTTCGTTGTTCACTGCCACAGGAAGAGGATGTCAACTGATCTCACTGCAGTGCAGTTTCTGACCGGGAGGTCCAGCGAGTTTTGAGACTAACCAGATAGCTAGATCAAGTTCTGTGAGATAGCTAGGTCGGTGCCGAATCGAGCTAACCAGAGGTACAAAATAATTCGCACGTCCCGAGAAAAAAATCATGCACTTATGAGGCTAATGACCTCAGCAGTTGATGTGCACAGAACCTCTAGTATACCCCCCAGCCTTCCTTCCCCATTCTTCACTGTTATTCTTTCAATCCTGTTGCCCCCTGTTTTCGTTGTTGCCTGAAAATGCCTGTACCTCCTAGTGTTAATTTATTTCCGTCCCAACCTCTGCAGCCACCACGGGCTTCCAGTCGGCGCAATCTGCCACAATCACCCCTGTCGCCCAGTCGCAAACAGTTTTAACATCGCCCTCGATACATCCGCTTACACTGCCGTCTCTGCGGTCAAGCACCACTTCCTTTCCAACTCTCCCTTCCGCCATCTCCTCGTATCCGTTACTCTCACTTGCTCTCCTATGTTAGCAGCTAATCCATCTTTTCAGTCTCATCCACCCTTCAGGTTCCGCCCTAATAGCCAAGCTGATGGCACTGCTGTTCTTTATCTACTGCTCTGCGCTACCCTTCTCTGTGTCTCTATTTCCTTCCATACCGCCCCCACGGCCTACCTCGCCAGCGCCCCCGGGCACGTCCCTTACAACGTTGCCCACGCCCTCTATCCGCTCGCTCGCCCCCGCCCCCGCCCCCGCCCTGCGCCAGCCAGCGCAACCTCCGCCCGCCTCGTGTACCGGGCCGCTTTATTCTTTTATAATGACCGCGTGTACGACGCCGCGCTCATTGTCCCGCCGCCGGCAACAATAGCCGCTCTCTGCCGGGCGGGGCGCCACCAGCGCCACCGCCACCGCCACCGTCCCTGCTACCATCCCCTCTACCAGCCACCGCAACCGCCACCGCAACCGCAACCGCAACCGCCACCGCCACCGCCACCGCCACCGCCACCGCCACCGCCACCGCCACCGCCACCGCCACCGCCACCGCCACCGCCACCGCCAACGCCACCGCCACCGCCACCGCCACCGCCACCGCCACCGCCACCGCCACCGCCACCGCCAACGCCACCGCCAACGCCACCGCCACCGCCACCGCCACCGTCCCTGCTACCACCCCCCTTTGCTTAAGCCACCGCAACCGCCGCCACTGCCGTCGTCACTACCGCCACCACCACACCGCAGCAGCCAGTCCCGCCTCCGCCCCACCGCCCCCATCACCACTTCCAATCATTTGCCGCCAACAACGCTTCCACCGCCCCCATCGCGGCCACCGCCACCGCCACCACCTCCATCACCGCCGTCATCGCTACCACCGCCGCCTCTGCCGCCATAACCACCCCCACCGCTACCGTTCCTGCCACCGCCGCCATCACTGCTACCACCACCAACGCCGACGCCGCCGCCACCACCGCCGCCTCCGCGCCATCGCCTCCACACCACCATCTCCGCGCCCCCACCTCCGCGCCACTGCCTCCGCGCCACCGCCTCTACTTCCACATCTGCTGCCACCATTGCAACCGCCGCCTCCAACATTGTTGACGGTAACGCGAGCACAGCCGCCTCCATCCCACCGCTACCTTTAACGTCGCCCGCACTACCACTACGCCCTTGCCACCCCCGCCACCTCGGGTAGTGCCTCCCCAGCCACCACCACCACCGGTGCGAGGATGAGGAGACATGGCGCGAGGACACGGCGCTGAGAGAGGCGGCAGGCGCAGGGGGTGCCCACGGTGTGAGGACACTGGTACCCCAGCCCCCGGCCCGCGTTTGGCTCGCGTGGGGGCGTCAGGGCGGCCGGGGCTGGCAGTGGGGGCATTGCTGTGAACGGGAGCGGCGAGGCGTATTGCGACAGCACCCGGCGGGTGATAATGATTCCGGGTGGCGGGTACAGCGGGTGTACATGGAATGAAAAGGGGAGGTAGAGATGAAGGCCGGCAGTATTTTTGGGAAAGAAAAGTTACAATGAAGCGACGGCAGAGGTGGAGGTCATAATGGCGCAGGTAGGTCAGGCAGATGGTGACGAAGTAGAAGTGATTGTGTTCACTGCGATGTTGCACTTAGGGGAATGAAATTCACGGTTTCACTTCTGTCTGATGCGGAAGGGCACCGAGTGGCTCATTCACAATTTGTCTTCCGCATTGCCACGGAGAAGCGTTTCGAAGACTGTGGAAACACAAAGGGTCATATACTGCACAAATATATTAGCAATGGAGGTTCATAATAATTTGAAGTTATAATTACCTAGAATTAAGAAGTAATTAAAACATTTTAACGGGATAATATTAATGAAAGCATTGTTATTTCTTCTTTGCAGATAATACCCAATTGCAGAGTAAATATCGGTCACTAAAGAAATATAAATTTAAATGCTAATATCAATCTGTCCTACACTCTTCTATTCATAGAAAACAACCCTCACATTAGCTGTGTTGATTTGTTTAGTGGCTATTTCCAATAATGTTTCTTCTTAAGATATGCATTAAAACATTACATTCGCATCGAAATAGTACAAATGTTAAAATACTGACGTATTATTTTACTGGTAAAAATATGTATTCCCCTTATACGCACTTACACTAACAAGCACAAATGCCGGGAGACCGGTCTGGAGCTTAGAGTTTGTCCCATATGGGGCGGTGCCACGTTGGAAAGATACCTGGCTAGGGGAAATACCGCTAGCCGACGATAGGTTGGCTCCGAATCTCGTCATCGAGCGGGTCAAGTTTGTCCTCTGAGCGAAAACATACGCTACACCTACGGGATCTTAGTAGTTGACGTGCCTTTAATCGGAAACAATCAATCAATAAAGACATAGGGAGAGATGTAGTCAGAAAGAGGAGATGCAGAAAAAAGAATAAAATGAGATAGTTGGGGAGAGACAATTACAAAGAAGGGTGTAAAAAGTAGTGAAATATATGAAATAAGCAAGTTTTTTAGGTAAAGAGGACATCACGCCAGAGTAGTGTTCTGATCCCAAACAGATGATGGCTGGATGGGGCAGAGCTCGTGATTTTGGGATGTGAATGCTGTGTCACAGAAAGTTGTTATAATGTACTAATGCATCTGCCTCGTTATTGCTTGGTTCCAGAGAAAGTACATTGAGTCGTGGAGGCCCTTTAATGGATCCCTAGAATTTCTGTAGCTCTTACGTAAGTAACGGGAGCACTACGCTAGTCATAAAGAAGAAGTTTTGTTGCATTCTGCAAGGCGTGGTCATGAGAGGCAGGGCAGGGAGCTCTAAAGGAAGATCTAAGTCTACAAAAGCACTCAAAACTAAAGACATTATGTTCAGGATATATTTTCATCCACTTTCTAATAAATGCAATTATATTACATGTTATGATAGTAAATTTGTAAGATTGTATCTTCGTTCATAACTAAAGGCTAGTTTTACGTGACTTTGGCGATATGTTTTACTAATGAAAATGTAATCTGAAACATTTTCATCTCTCATCTCTTCGGGAACTTCTGTAATCAATTTCAATAGAGAAGTTCAACTTCTTGTTGATAATTGTCATGTTAGCGTTGTGACTACAGGAACACAGAGTTGGCATTTATTTCATAGATACAATTTAATTTGTCGTTCTGTTTCTCATTAAATTTCATATCATTAAAGTATTCAATAGTTCAAAATTTATAGAGAAAGAAGTTTCGGTAACTTTCGGTACATGAAAAAGTAGGTCATCAAAACCCAAGGAAAGTAAAGAAGAAAAATCAAATTAGAACACAGGCATGTCCTCTTTCAAATGTAACTTTCATTTAGTATTCAGTATTTAATTAAAGTGTACCAATTTTCATTTACATTTACTCTATGTAAATAATTAAATAATATTTTTATCAAATTAATTAAGGCACATTAAATTTAAGCACATGAATTATTTCCTATGACGTTTTAAAGTAAATTATAATATTAAAAATCGTAAAACTCATTCTTTAACTTTGTTTATTGTACCATTACTTCTATTTACATTCATTATACCATACTGATAATATCATAAATTTCATCCATTAATTATAATTAAAACTAATATATAATAAAATATAACTAATAGTTGCATTCCAGATCTGGTGGTACATACTCAAAGTTTGGTCGGAGGTTTTATCATATTCTAGCGGAACTCGACCAACGTTGTCCTGCCCTCCATCTCTCTCTTTCTTCTTCCCTCTCCTTTCTCTCTTCGTCTCTTTCACTGACACTTTCTTGTCCCTGACCCTCTCCCTCTCTGTCTCCGTCTCTCTCCCCATCTCTTTCTCTGTCTCTGTCTCTCTGTGTCTATCCGTGTCTCCCTTTCTTTCTCTGTCTCCGTTTGTTTCTCTCTCTGCGTCTCTGCCTCTGTCTCTCTCTGTTTGTCTCTCCCAGATATAATTTCATAGTCGTAAGGGCAGAATATGCAAAGAAGACGCTCTTAAATCTCATACTTTAGGGTACGGTCCTATTGTGTAAGAGCGCACTGGCGTAGAATGCCCTGTTCGCTGGCGCTTGAGTCAGAATAAATTAATTATCAACGCACGTCTATGTAAGCCTAAACACATTCCCATACTTCTATGCCTATATTCTTTTCACATGTGCATGCAATATGTTGACAAAGTTGTTTCGCAATCAAATGAACGGGTCGACAGCGCATGAAGTTCGAACCAACAAAAGAACATATTTTTTATATATTGCATTTAAAAGAATCTATATCACATTGTGAATTGATTTATTTTACTTACTCATATTTAATGTAATAAAAATAAAATCATTTCTTCATTATATTGATTCGTTATAACATCCACGTAAAGTAAACTGGCACAAAAAACTTGCCTTCGCGTTATCCTGAGACTACTTTCTACATCAGAGATCGGGTACTTGGTCTTCAGTTCGGCCTCCGCTCCTCATTTCTGAGCGCACCCGCTCCGACGATCAATCGGCGCGGAACAATCCCCCCGGCCCTCGTCCTCGAGAAGGGTCTCCGGCGGGGGGAGCGGCTGGAGCGCTCACGATTCCGCCCTGAAAATCGCGCTGCAAGTGAACGCCCGGCTGACTAGTGCCGTGCTAATGAACGGGGCGGCGGCGGCGTCTGGAGGGCGGCGGTTCCGACGGCACGACGGCGGCGGGGGTGGCGGGGGCCGCGTGGTAAAAAGGGAGCGGCGGGGAGAGGAGAGGGCGGCAGGAAACGGGGGCGGCGAGTGCGGCAGGGAGAGGCAAGGGTGACGGGGAGAGGCGGGGACAGCGGGGGCGTGAGGTTTTGGGGGAAAGGGTGGGGGGTCCAGGTGCTGAATCGCGCCCATAGCAAATCCCTTCGCTCTGTTCCCCGCCCCACCCCGCCCCCTTCGCTCTCACCCGCTACCCTGCTCGCTCGCCTCCCGCACATAGAGCGGCTGAAACTTCCCCCCCAACTTCTCAGGGTCCCCACCGCGGCGCCGCCGTCGCCGCCGGTAAGTAGGACGCTAATCAGCGTGGGTTTCCACCACGAGCCGCCGCCCTCCCCCCGGCCACTTGCCACCACTTCCCGTCGCTCCGCCACGCCTCAGCACGCGCCCGCCCAGCGCGTCCTCCTCGCCCTTGACGCGCGCCCTTCGCGCGCTCCGGCGTCAGGGGCTGCGTTCTCATTTTCGCCTGATTGCGGTCTTTTTCAGGCACGTACCTTGCTCCGTTTCACTTTACTCTTTATGTTGCTTTCCTCAGCCAGCAGATCACGTATCTTTATGAATACAATAGGAGATTTATTTTCCTTCTCCTTACTTCTTAATTGTTAATAGTCACATTGCGGCCTTGTTATTCCGTTCTTCACATTTACATAAAAACCCAATCCTTATAATATGTTTTTCAACGCGTTATTTAAGTCTTCAAAATTTATATTTTGTTTTACTCCGCGTCGTTATCTCATTTTCTATCCTACAAGTTTTTCCCTTGTTTCGCAGTCTATATTTTTCTTCCCAAGCGTGTCCTCAAAACTTGCACGATTCCGCCAAAACAAGCCTTTCTTTCCGTCTCTTGTTCCCATCTTAACAATTTCCCCTTTACCACTTAATCATTTCTCGCCCTCTACATCCGCCCGTTCCGCGGCACTTCTTCGAAGTTTCTCCTTAGCTCCTCCCTCTTCCGCTCCCTTTCCTCACGACCGCTCCTCCTCCGCCAGCTCTTTCCTTCCGTGTCGGCGCGGTCTCGCCGCTTCCCTCCTACCCCCCCCCCCCCCAAACGACGGCCCCGCGAACTGCTTAATCTCCCGTGCCATAACTGGCGCCAAGTCGCCCGTCCGTGCCGCTAGGGCGCGGGTCGAACGCACGACGCCTGGGAATGGAGGGGCTGCCGACGCCTCCGCCCTTTTGAGCGCATATCTTTGGAAGAATTAAAACTTTTGTATGGATACTTCCTTGACGTTTTGAAATGCCACCAACTTTGGAGGCGGGAATTGAACCGCAACCGATCTGGTGAAAGCTGTAATATCATTGCAGTTGAAGGGTTCTTTCTGTCGACACGTTTTTAACTACACTGTTGAGGCTTTCATTCGACGCTTGGTTTCTCGAGATATAAGACGTTTTCTTGTGCAACGTTTTACTTGAGCACTGTTTTCTACTTAACTGTCAGTTTAGAGAACTAAACTTTTCTGTTATCACCAATAATATTAAACATAACTTTGACCCCGGTAAATTAGCTGATAAGTTGTTAATGCTTAAATTTTACAAGAGATCAAAAAACATCTTTAAACTGAAGTAAATCAGGGATTAATGATATTCAAACTAAACTATTTGTGTATAGGTTTGTTTGGAAACATAATACCTGATTTACAGCATAAGCAGATTTTTTTATTTTTGCCTTTCCTGTAAAATTTAAGCATTCGTGACTTATGACCTTCTTTACCGAGGTCAAAGATAAATTATTGTAATTCAACTCTTATATTTTTTAAATAAAAAATTTCTGGTTATTTTGTATTTCACATAATCGTAGTACATGAGTCTGTCACGAAAGTTTGTACATATTCTCTACTTCTAGTTTATATGGGATAGTAAAGAAATATTAAACAGAAACTTTTTTCTGATTACTTAAGAAAGTTGAACAACATTGCTGATGTGTGCAAGGAATTGATTTGAAAAAGTAATATAATATTTAACAATGTCTGAAAATAATTATATAATTAATACAAAAATGAATTAAAATAATATTAAATGAAAAATAATCTTGTTTACGTCTTTGTCTACTGTAGCCAACTGCACATTATGAATACATCACTAAGGGCGGGTTTATTTAGTGAAGTGCGGAATAATTTCTAAGTGGTGTCAATCCTACATTCAAAGCAATCCTGGCAGTCAGTCTGTAAATTTCGCCGCTGGCGTTTGAGCGCCATAATGAAAATCAGTTTTTCTCTGCAAACATGTGAAGTTATTTTCCAGTCTCTTTCTAGTCTAGGGGAACACACTGCCTCAGTGATTCAATTTTTCAAACTTCGTGAAACATAAAAATATTTCGTTCAAGTTCATTTGCTCAATGAGGATATTGAAAATAGTGAAAAATGTAATTTTTTGTCTATTTTTTTCAGTGGGCGTTTTGAAAGACCTCTTTTTTAGAACAGTTTTTTTGATGCTAATATGTAATTTTGCTATGTTACCTTCTTTGCAACTTTGAAAAATACAGTGTGTTCACCGGGAATGGCCATTTTTAATGATTTTTAATACCTACGAGAAGAAAATGTCAAGAAAAACTTGGATCTGTTTTTGAAAAAATATTTATTTAAAAATTGCTTAAATTTCACGCAAAATTACATGAAAAGTAGACTAACTTCGGAAAAATTGAACAAGTTTTTTTATTCAAGATCTTTGAAAAACATATTTATTAAAGAGGTAATATTTATCTTCAACATTGGTATTGTAGGAATTCACCAAAAAAATTGAAGTTTTGTAATCTTTTGAGAAATCAGGGATTTCTACGACAATGAGACTCCCGCAATTGTTTTAAGCGTCGTTTGATGTTTCAAAAAACAAGTTTAATCAAAGAATTAAGAAGAGAAGTTTCATAAAAGAATTGAAAATAGAATTGAAACCTATTAATATTTTAATAGTTGTATGCATATAAATTTATATCAGAAATTTCTAAATAAGATGTATATTACATATTTGTACGAGTTAACACAAAAGCTATTTAGGAAGTTATTAATTTTACAATTTTTATTTGGACAGTCACTGCAATTTCCACTTGGCCATTTCAACTTCTTTGATAGTCACTTCATAATAGGTAATGATAATACTAATTTTTAATGATAATTATTACAAATATTTTACCTACATTTTAATGAAGCTTTCTCACTTGCATAAATACAGAGCGGAATATATTACGTAGATACTGACTGAAATAAGAATACGCTCTGGTAGTTCTGTCAAAGCTCAGGACTAGACATGTAAAGCAAGGCTGTTTTTATCAAAGTTTCTTCTTTGTTTGTGTCGAGTAGGCACACAAATGTAACAAAAAATGCATTACGCACTGTTTTAAAAGAATTAAAGGGATTTAATTACATTTGTGGTAACAGACATTTTATGGCCCAATTGGCAAATTCAGGTAATGTTACTATGAATGTTATAAGTCTGCCTGTCAACATTAAACAAATTATTATCTGTTGAGGTGAATATTTTAAAACGCCCCCGTCACTATAATGATCAAGGGTTTCATAAATGTTCGTTGTCGTTCGTCTTAATTTGGAAATGTATATTTGTACCTTTTGATTCTTTTTATTCGTGTTTGAGAGAAACATGGATTGGTGCTCACTTAACAAATACACACAGACTAGAAACTAAATGTATTTAGAAATTAGTTTTGTGATAACGACGTGATATGAATGTCAAGTTTTCGAATGTGATATGTATTTTATTACTACTAAAATCTAATTTTTATTTATTTGATTCGTACATTTGAACTAGAATCGTCAATTAAAATACAAGTATAAATTAAAGCATCCTCGTTTAGTTCAATTTATTTCAGCAAAATTCAAAGTAATGTTGAGTTTGGAATACAAATAGTTTTTTTGTAACAAACAGGAGCATTTATTATTTTAATTGCTTCCATTATACCTAAAATCACAGAATATATTTTGTCTCAGAAGGTAACCGATTTCTATGATTAATACAACTTGACACTGAATAAGAAAACATATGAACATCATGAAAAGTTGAAAAAGCAGAAACAGTAAGCTCTTTCACATCCGCAGCCACACACATACACAAACGACGTGATTTTACAGAATCACGCACACTCGCTTTCACATTAGTAATTTCACATTTTTCGTCGTTTTTTATTCACCCATTGTGACTAGAGAATCGCGTATTTTCCACAAGAGACTTTGCAGCGCCCTCGTTGGGCTCCAACAAGTTCTCCTACACGTACGCAAACGTATTTAATCCCCTCGGCGATATCGCCACAAACTAAATTGCCTCCAAAATTCCCGCAGAACAAAACGCGTTCACAGATTTCTGTTAGAATCAACTAGTCGTCGCAGCTGTAAATAACTAACAATACTCTTTGCTTCTTTTTTTACACTGGAAAAAAGATACAACGAACACGTTTCCACGAAAAAATGTAAATGAAAAAGTTTCACCCCTCACGACGTTTGCTCCGGGTTTATCGGGCTTAATCGGGGTTTTTGGTCAAATCCCACCTGGGGTGCGTGTTTTTTTTTTTAAAAAACGAAGCCACTCTTATTTTCAACGCAGTCAGAGGCGAGAAGAGAGATGGAGCGATTCCGCCTGCGGCTTGCAGAAAGAAGGGAGGGAGAAATTGAGAGTGAGAGGGTGGGATGGAGGGAGGGGGTCGCGAAACACAGGCGAGGGTTCCAGCGTGGCGGAAGGTCGAGCTAGGACGGCGGTAGCAGGCAAGGGCAGGTTGTGAAGGCGGGGGAGGTAGGGGCGAGTTGATGCCAGGTAGAGAAGTACGGAGCAGAGCGGAATGTCGGGGAAAAGATCGAACTTGGGTGGGTGGGACGTGTTTGGGCAAGGAGGATTTGGTGGGGAGGGGATAAGCGAGATGGAGAGAATTGGGCGCGCAGGGGGGTGAAAAAAATTGAGATAGGCAGAACAAGGCATTGCCGGGAGGAGTTGGACGGTGCGAAGCAGTTCGAAGAAAATCGAACTTGCGTCGATTAGGTGACATGTTACGGGGTTGGGTGGGAACAGACTGGCGGGGCATGAGAGAGACTGAACGGAGTGAGGTAGGAGTGGGTGGGACATTTGGTATGTCGGGGATAGCCGTGAAGGGGTGACTGGGGTGGAGTGCGGCAGGGTGGGGGTAGAGCTGGGAAATAGGTCGTAGAGTGGTCGGAGAGGGTCGGAGAGGGTCGGAGAGGGGTCTGAGAGGGGTCGGAGAGGGTCGGAGAGGGTCGGAGAGGGGTCGCAGAGGGGTCGGAGAGGGGTGGGAGAGGGTCGGAGAGGGTTGGAGAGGGTCAGAGAGGGATGGAGAGGGTCGGAGAGGGTTGGAGAGGGTCGGAGAGGGGTTGAGCTGGGGCCGAAGAGGGGTCGGACAGTGTTCGGAGAAGGGTCAGAGAGGGGCCGGCAGTGGTCGGAGAGGGGTCGGAGAGGATCGGAGAGGGTCGGAGAGGGTCGGAGAGGGTCGGAGAAGGTCGGAGAGGGTCGGAGAGGGTCGGAGAGGGTCGGAGAGGGTCGGAGAGGGAGCGGAGAGGGTCGGAGAGGGAGCGGAGAGGGAGCGGAGTGCGCTCGAGGAGCGATCGAAGAGGGAATGGAGCGGAGTACGGAGCGGGAGCGGAGCGGAGGCGGAGCGGGGAAAGGACGGAGCGGGGCGGAACCGAGCGGGAAAAGTGCTGTGGTGCCGAGAAGAACGAAGCGTAGCCGTGCGTTGCGTTGCTGCGGCCGGCGGCAGGGGAGGGGCGGCAGGTTAAGGCCAGGAGTGTGGAAGGGGTTGGAGGCCGCTGCAAGCGCCGGAAGCCAAGCTCTTGTTCCCGCGCGGAACTTTTTCTCTGTTCGCGTTTCTTTCCTGGCGGTGGCCGTGGGGAGGAAGAGGGCGTGGCGGCGGTGATTGCGTAGAGGCGAGGGTTAAGAAGAGGCAGCGGAGAAGAAGTTGGTCGGCCCAGACCTGGTGCTGAGGCAAAATTGAAGGTTGCAAGCGTCACGTTAGCGGCTTGGATGCAGAGGCAGTGGAGGTCAACATGAGATCAGTTGGCTGACGTCCAATTAACGATGAAGGTAAGATCCCTCTCCGATATTCAAATCATTAGTTACGTCTAATCCGGTGTCGTTCCTTAGGCGGTAACGTTCTGAACATAACGTTGTTGGTATGGTCACTTAGATGTTAGCGGCTTGGATGGAGAGGCAGTGGAGGTCACCATGATATCAGTTGGCTGACGTCCAATTAACGATAAAGGTAATATCCCTCTTCGATATTCAAATAATTAGTTAAGTCTAATCCGGTGACGTTGCTTAGGCGGAGAAGTTCTGAACATAATGTTGTTGGTATGGTGACTTAGATTGGTGACACACATCCAGAGAGGCATTTGATGCAATCATATTGGTGATAAGATTTTGGAAACGAAGCCATGAAAAAATAGCACACGTCCAACCCTTTCCTCGCCTCTGTCCCTGTCAGAACATTCTCGTCCTCACTGCCCCTACAAGATTCGCCCGTCTGCATCCCGCGGCCAGTTTTTTTCTTCACCCCGCTTCTCTTCTGGTTCCTTTTCGCTTTTCATTGCATGAGAAGACTTAGCACGACTGCATTGTGTGTTTCGGATGAAATATTTTTTTGGTTAAGTTCCTATTCATAAGTCGCACAAATAGAAGTTCTCGCATCAGTCCAGAGAAAACCTCCAGCGCAGGGGAAACTGGCAGAATCTTAAGGAAAGTTGACCGCTGGATGAATTCGGTGCCCGCCCGCCCCTACAAGCACCACTCTCACCCAGCACCGCCTTCATGGTTCCGCACCAACCTCTCCACAACCCACCTCTTCCGCCCCTCGCCTCGTTTTTCGCCTCCCCCCCCCCGCCGTCCGCTACAAGATCTCCCGAATCTTTCTTTACGTAGTGAAATTTTCTTTCACTTTCATCTGGCATCAATGGCCGTCCTCTTTCTCTATATACCTTGCAAATGAGGCTTGATTGTATTGAATTACTTTTACACGACAACTCCGGAGAACAATGCTTCAATTTCTAAAGGTCATCGACCTTCTTTCAATCTAATTGTGCTGGGATTCCACGTTGGCAATGCCCTCGTAAACACATTATTTAATGTTGCGTAACTAAATTGAAAAATGTTCTCCATAATATTTCCAAGTTGTTTCCCCTTCTCGCATCTTTGTTTTCAGAGTTGGAAAATAAGGCCGGAAAATTCGTTTACTGCGACTACAAGATTCTCGACCGACTGAAAGTTAACTCTCTCCTCTTCAAAGGCACAAAGTGTTGCTATAAAACTCATACGAGGGAACGTTATGTTCTCATGCACATTGCGTTTATTTACGTTCACAGAGCAAGTATATCGTTCGAATAATATATTTTGAGAAGTGTGTGTTTGCTCTGCAGGTTAATGTTCCATTATCTAACAATATAATACATGCAACATGTTTTGTTTCTTTCCTCATTTCAGATCTTTTCGGTATCGGAAAGATAAAGCTCCGATTATAAAATGGGCTCTACTACACAATGGAGACTTACAGGAGCCCCCGAAATATTATTAGCTTTTAATCATTCTCTAATTGTTTTCAAATAAACACAAATACTTGAACATATTTTGAATAATATAAATATCAATTATTCTCTAATCATAAGAATTTTTCATTACAGATGTTATTGTTAGGTGTATTTGAACTTTCGCAGATGGGAAAACGGGTATATTTTGCTTGAACTCATCGCAAACACAATACCACTTCCAATTTACTTGTTTTTGAAGTACTTTGTAACTGTGTACATATTATCTTACTAAACGAATGGATTCTCTGAAGCACTTTTTCTTATGCGGGCGATATTATTGCAAGAAATCTTCCTAATACAACACAATTATGAGCCATTAAAGTTCATCGAAAGAAAATGTCATATGTTGCAATTTAATCAAGTAAAGGTAAGATAAAAATCCAAAACAAGTCAAAAAGTAAGCAGAGCAAGGTAACAGAAAATATAAAATACATAAGACAGAAGAAATAAAAATAACAGGAACACCGAGTGAGAAAGGTAAGAAAAGAAATTGACACTGCGGGACACAAATATAAATCAGGCAATTTATCAATCAGGCAAGTCCCTTCCTTGTCCCAACCTCATCCATTACTTACACACACTTACAAATTCTAGCACTTCATTATCACGATTAGATGCCTTACACGCTTAGATGACCAGTCGAGAGCTTCGGGTATGTCCTGGCTGCGGTGATGCACATTTTGGCAGTTTTCTGTTTTGGAAAACCCCCAGCAAGTCAGCGTGAATATCGGAGCCTCACCCCGCCATCCAGGGAGGGAAGCCAACTTTCGTGATTAAACCATGCCCCACACTTACCGTACTAATATCAATAGCAGTTACGGCGCCCAGAAACTCTAATCGATCAAACAATCAATCAAGTGATGGGCGATGCTGCTAATGGAAACATATCGGTGATTTTCTTTTTATTTCCAGCGATTTTTTGGCCGAATGTTTTATGTATTTTCTCGAATATTTGTAACATTCCAGGCAAGAGGCGTAGTTACGTTCTCGAGAACCCCGATTAAAAAAGACTAAATGTGGCCGCTTATGTATTACCATTGCCTCTGCCATTGGCATCTTTTTGGGAGTTTGCGTATGTCCTCATTGTGGCGGCGGGTGGCTTGACTACGGAAATCCCAGTGCTGCGTATGGTAGCACCAGCCTAGCTAATAGCAATTAAAAAAAACAAATAACTTTTAAAGTTTTTGAAACAGATAATGAAAGTTAAGTGAAACGGTTACACACAATCGATATTTAATTAACGATTAACATAAATTACGTAGCTTGCGATGAATCATCAATACCACCACCCATATCGAGAAACCAGCACGGAATTTAGAGCTTGTCCCGGCTGAGGTGCCGCTCCGCTGGGGGATGATATCTCGACGGGGAAATTTTCCTCGAGCCGGCGTGTTGGCCGGCCTCGGATCTCGCCCTGAGGGAAGAACCTCTCGGGGAAAAAATCACTAGCGTAGCGATGCTAAGAATCAATTATCCTGCCCGGAGAAATCAATTGTTCAATCAGTTAATGAGTCGATCAATCAATCAATAAGCAAATAAAGGAATTTCCCTTATCAATCAATAAGCAATCAAACCATTTCATTTACCATTCAATTAATTCTTCAGCAATAAAACAGTTCCACTTACGAATCAATCAACAATTCAGCAATGAGGCAATTGCGCTTACCAACCATTCAACAAGAAAGCAATTTCACTTATCAACCAATCATTCAACAATCAATCATTCAACAATTCAAATCAACGAATCAGCAATAAGGCCATCGCACTCACCGAGCACGCCGAGCCGGAAGTTGAAGGTGATGACGAGGACGTTGCCGTAGGAGGCGAGGGCGCAGCCGTCGTAGGCGGCGCCGGCGCTCCACTCCAGCGACTCGGCCAGCACCAGCACCAGCACGGGGAACTCAGGCGCCGACGGGGTGCGCTCTGCAACACGCGGACAACGCATTGTGCTCGTCAAATGATCTATCTGCTACTTCGCTTCTTTACGTAACTCCCGTACATCAAATCCTGATGTTGAATACTTTTGCATGCTAGTGCCCAAAACATTTTATAGTAAATAGGGACTTTACGAGAATAGTAAAACAAGGGATTGGGCGTGAACAGAACAGGCGAGAAGAGATTGGGCGTGAACATCACTTCCACTGTTCTACTGATTCGGTATCCGTATGAAATTAATTGCCTGAAAACACTAAGATAATTATAACTGGTGACTCCAGAATTTGTATCCTATCAACAACTTGTCCCAAAATAGGTATCTTCAACCTGGGTTCCTCGGAATCCTTGGGTTCCTTGGAATGCTCTCAGGGGTTTCGCAAGTGATCATCATTTGCTCAGCCTAAATACGTAAAATATAATCTATACAAGGGCTGTTTTTGTGTAGTAAAGAGGTAGTCGAATGTCTTATTAAAATATTGAACTAATATATTTAAGTTAACATTACAATATTAATAATAAGTTTAAAATAAAAAAGAGTTCATTATACAAATATATAAGGTTGATCAAACAATAAAAATATTGTAAAGATAAGAGAAAAATACACAAAAATAAGGATTTTTCTAATTTTTAATTTTTTTTCATTTTCAGACATAAAGTAATTTATATGAATTTATTTCTTACCTGATGCTGCGTAAAACTACATTACGCAAAATGAGTATCAGAATATGTAAAATAATAAAACATTTTTTAAAAATTTTGTACTCTGATTGTTCAAAGAGGAAATGAAAGTGATATTGTTGTATTACCTTAGTTTTAAATTATTAATATTATGCTACAACCACTCTTTATAATATATTGGCTATTTAAATAATTTTGCGGATTTGAGTAGAAAAAAGCTTTGATAAACTCTTTCATCTACTGCTTTAACATGAGGTTACTTCAAGACAACCGTGAACTCGAAGAGTTTCTCAAGGTGTAAAGCGTTGAAGACTCCTGACCTAAACTAATTATTTCGCCATTAATTTTTGGATCGTACAAATCGTGAGTCTCAATTGGAAAACTCATATCAATCCAAGGGGCACCGCCACAACAACTCCGTCCACAAAATCTTCCTCTACCCACCCACCTCTCCATCACGCGGCCCCAAAATCCGTCGTCTCGTCCACGAGCCTCCCGGGGCGGCTGCGACACCGCGCGGTCGCCGACGGCGTCCGGGCGTCGAGAGCGCGTCCTCGCCCGTCCTCGGGCGGCGCGCCGCCCCTCGACGCAGGCCCTCCAGGCGGCCGTGCGCCGTCCTAGCACGCCCTCGGGCCGCGTTAAAGGGTCGCTGACGCGCGCCCGTGTCCGCCCTACGGCACCGCCTCGCCCGGCCCCTCTCCGCTCCGCCACGCCCCGCCACGCCCCGCCCCGCCCCGCCACGCCCCGCCACGCCCCGCCCCGCCCCGCCCCGCCACGCCACGCCACGCCACGCCCCGCCATTTCCGCCAGCCCCGCCACGCTCCGCCCCGCGATTCCAGCTACACCCTTCCCGCTCGGCAGGCTTCCCGCCACACCCCTACTCACCACGCCCCCTTCTCGCACCACCCTCTTCCCGCCCTGCTCCCTCCATCCCTTTGCCATCCACCCCTTCCCACCCCGCTTCCTGCCCACCTCAATCCGCCCCGTCCCCTTCCCACTCTACCCCCTTGCCACACTACCATTTCACCCCTTCCCACTCCGCCCCATTCTCACCCCTTCCCATTCCCACACCACCCCTTCCCACCCCAACCATCCCCATCCCACCCCTTCCGGCCCCGCCCCCTTCCCGCCCGCCTCCTTCCCGCGACTCCCTCTTCCCGCCCCGCCACCTTCCGCCTAGTCCCCTTCCCGCCCCGCCCCTCCGCTTCAAGCACAGCAACTATCCATTTCACCTATTTCCCGCCCCATCCCCATCTCGCCCCACCCCTTCCCGCGATTCCAGCTACCCCGTTCCCGCCCCGCCCCTTCTTCTCCCCTTCAAGCCATGCCACCTTTCCGCCCCACCCCGTTTGAGCCCCGCCCCCGTCAATACCACCCCTTTCCTGCCCTGCCTATTCCAGATCTGTTCCTACTCCCCACCCTCCTCCATCCCCACCCTTCCCACCCCGCCCCTCTCCTGCCTCGACCGCCCGGAGTTGGTGCTGCACACGCCACCGCCCGCGGGCGCATCCACAGCGATTCCTTCGGTAAACAGTTCGGGGGGCCAGTGGGCGCCTCATCTTTGGGGCGCCGTCAAAGGAAAAATACCGCTACGTATAAAATTAAGGCTTTTACTTATCGATCCGGAGTTGCGATATGTCACCAGATACCTGGCCCATGGCATCTTTTTAGAGAAGTCAGTTGCCAGTTATTGCCTTACAATTAGTCATAATAACTCATACCTCCTCTACCACAGCAAATACTCAATAAAATATACCAAAATATTAGTAAGATTTCAAATTGTTAGTTGATACTAAAATTAAACGAATTAGAATTATTGAATCGAAATTATCTCATTCATGTTTACGTAACAGTGCTATAATTACATCAACTTTCAACTTTCCGGTTTCGAGGTTTAATAGACTAAGATTTTTATTTTCTAATAAAATAGTTGTCAGTAATCGAGAATTATCAACTTACGAAGACTTGTTAATTTATTTCTCGTATTTACTACACATATGAAATAATATATTGATTTTATAAGACGCAATGCAAAAGGAAAACATAAAATATATTCATGCTTCTTGACAAAAATATTTATGCAAAGCAGAATTAAAAAGGAAATAAAAATAAACAGACATAAATTGTAAAGAATCTTTTTACCACGACAATGTACCACGACAACCACGTACCACAACATCGTCTTTTTTTCACTCCAATTTATCTGGGTTTATGAACTTTAAATATTGTTTCTGAAGTTCTCTAATTTAATGACATTTTAGTAAACATCCGCTACTTCTGAGGGATGAGAAAAACAATTACTTACCTATTTTGTGAAACTCTGGTGAAAAGAAGTATACAAACTAAGTCCGTAACATACATTATTAATGGGCTAAGTTTGTTTGAAATTAGAAAATAGAGCTTTGAAAATGTTTCGGAAGGAGGTCGTCGGTGAGGTGATGGAACTCGTGCGTAACAGATTCCTAAGCCTCTGTCCGCAATCGCGACCTACACAGATATCGCGGCGAGTATGTGGTGACTTACGACCGCTCCTGGATCCCACGAAAACAATGAGTCTAACATCTTGGGGTCAGCTAATAGGGGTCACGCGTCAGTTGACGAACAAAATAATGAATGTACTGAAGTAAATCAATATTTCTTCACTTTTAATAATTTACATTGAACTATTTACTGTATTTTACTGCCTTGTATTAGACCTGCCATTGACGTAAACTTTAATTACTTTTATAGTATTTACATTTTTAACAATATTTTCTTTTTTAATGGACAGGATAGCTATCGTTTTATTTAATCTCTGAGCATCATCATACTTACGCTTCTCAGGCTACTACTCGTGTCATCGTGCGCCTGAAAATACCGCCCATATGAGTATTCGGGTGTCGAATAATTTAATTATCGTTAAGAATTGTTTGTCACTACTGTTACTGATAAATTAAGCAATTTACAAATTTTGTATAGGAAATCTACGTGATATTAAGTGTCGGCTGTTACAATTAGTTTATTTCAAATTCTTTTTTTAAATAGTTTTACTGTTTAACAATGTTTATTTATACTCCTATAGGTTTGATGGCCATCGAATTTCCACAAACAAAAAATACAACAATTATTTCTCAATCTTCATGTTAAGTTAACCCTAATCATAATTTGGTCATGTTATAGTATTTTCATTAATGTGTTTCTGTCACTTATTGCCTAAACGTCCCTTTCGAAGAACTTACAGCAATCTTGGCGTTGTCAATGACGCTATTTGCATTTAAATTACTTCCCTATTCTCTTATTATACGTCGACCACATGTCCATTTTTTATCTCCACGGACTAATTACAAAAATATTTCAATTTATAACTTGACGCCAACGATGTTTTCTCTACCAAATCCAGCATAGTTCTGACTAAAGTTGATCGTTTACACATTTCATTCGGCCTGACCGGGTCACTTGTTTCATTGTTATCTTTCTCCATCGATGCGCTCTTTTGCACCGTAACTATTCGTATACCGCAAGCGTCTTTTGTCCCCTGTCAACAATGTCCTATAATATTTATCTGCTTTATTTCAAAAAAGTTCTTAAATTTACGTAATCCAAATAATATTTTTATTTTTCGACACCTCATATTCTCAATGTGTCAGTTTCTTTGCGTCATCGCGCAATTCCGTATGTTTTGCGAGTTACTCGACATTAAAGGTTCGTTTAGAAATGGCTAAAATAACGTTAGGTATTTTGCCTTGCTTCAATACAAAAGTCTTGAAGTATGAAAGAGAACGGATTCTTAAATACTTCACAGATCTAAAGGTAAAAACTTTATCTGACTGAGATATGTCAGTAAAACGTGTGTTTCTTAAAGCGATGAGCTTTGTATTTTTGGAAAGTAGAATTTGTGTGTTATTTTGCATTAAATTGGATATATTTGTATGTTTAAGTGCACGAGAATATACATTTTATGATTCACAAAACGTTTTATTAATATTCGGAGAATGTGATTACTCTGTTAATACTTCTCGGAGGGTACTAGTCCCTGAAACAAGTTTCCATTCCTTAAGAAGTTTCCACAGGTTTATGAGCTCAAAGTTGGAAGGCTTACCGTACACTTACATCTTCTTTGTAAACTTACGGAAGTTGTATGGATTTACACGTGAGAGAAATGCAATTGCACAGAAAGTGTATTAAAGCTAAGCATTATTTGAAGAAAGCCTATTGCGCTAGCGGCACCATGTTTTTCATTTTGAAAAGGTAAAGCAAATGATAAAATAATGTTTGACATTTTGTACGTGAAGTTAAGGTTCATATTTACATCAATAAATAAGAACATACTCCACTCATAAATAATGTTTATATTATATTATTAAGCTACATTTTAGTTTCAATTTTCAGTACATCATTTTTTGCAAGAATATGTAGGCAAAAGTTTCTTCAAAAATTTTCAATTAGATCATGCAATTCCCGTCTTTATGTTTTTGTAAAAATAATGGCATCTTTCGTTACATATTTGAGTAACTTAGCCATTAACCAAATGTGAGGAAATATACTGAAGAAAGGAAATTATAAAGAATAAAACTGATGCTCGCTCTTTCGAGTTATTACCTGTTGAAGACGGCTCATGATAAAAACTTCGGTTTTAGAGAGCAAAATTGAAGATTTAAAAAGATAAAATGGAGTGATCAGTACCCTCCAAAAGACAATTAAAGAAATGTGAAAGAGAAGAGTAAATGCAACTAAGTACATAACAATTGTAAAATTCCAAAAGACCAGGAGGAAAACAAACACAATCTATTGCCTCGCTCTGCACCACTTCCCACACTGGACCCAAATGGGGCGATGGGAAATATAAAAAAGTGAAAAAACATTAACTGTAAATAAGGGAAATAAGAATAATGAATACATTTATAAGTTATGTCAAGTGAAAATTATGTATGAAACAAAATTATAGTCAAATATTAATTACATGTCTTTTTTTTCCTAGCGCGTTTTCCTGCCGACAGCCGGTTGCCCTTTACGTGCTAATGGGACGTATCTTCGACCACACACTAGACACAAACACACATGCGGACTTCTCTGGTCTGAGGAGTGCAAAAGCGAGGACTTCCGCGACAACAAATACATGAGAAGCAAGGGACGAACAACCATGCCCAAAGCGGGACTCGAATCCCGGCCTTTCAGACAGAAGCTGTAAGTCGCCACGCTCTTAGCCGCCTCGACCATCCAGGCAGTCCAAATCAAATTTATTGTAAAATAAAACTCATTTTAAAAGAAAATTCAATTTGAAAGTTTTTAATTTATTTTATAAATTTGAGTATTCGTTTTAAAATTAAGTTTATTTTCAAATATTTTTCTTAATTAAAAAAATAATGCAGGACAAAACACCTAGTCATAGAAATTTAATCGCAGTCTAAGACAATTGAATTCTGTAATATTCTTTATAAATTTGTAGTCTGAAAGATTTAACATTTTGTACAGTTTATGTTGCTTCAAATATTTAAAGTTCATGTGTTTTTACTAAAAAAATCAACTTAGTGAAAATAAAAATTAGTAACAAAATTAGTAATAAGTGCTACAGGCATGTATTTGTAGCTCTTGATAGGATTCAACATATTGATACATTTCTAAAATATATCGTTTGATTTTTCCACAGTAGTCTTAAATAATTTTCATTCTTGTTGTAAATGTGAAATATCACTGGAAGTGGCGTTTCTAGATCTGGAAAGCGTTACAGACTTTTTTCAACAAAACCAGAAAAATAAATCGTGACTTCTCTAATTGGACAGTTTTGTAAACACTGCCGAATTTTAAAATAAAACTAGAATTGTAATATATTTTTGTGCACAGTATGCATTTGAATATCATTGCCATTATCATCCTTAAGATATAAGAAGATATTTTTGTAGTTTTGTATTCGAACTCTTTATGTCAAAATTGAAATTCTTATTTCATAATATTTTGATGAAGATGACCTTTTATTTATCGGAAAATTGTAAATAAATAAATCTCCAAAAGTTTATAAAAAACAGGGAATATAAAATTATGTTTGTTCCTGCCTTTTTAATAAGCTACTAAAATTTTTCATTTATTATTTAGCTGATCGTAAATACGTGCCGACTTTCTGTTAATTCATGGCACTGTGCCCCGCGCTAGGCAGCGCTGTTGAGCATGTGCAGCTGCGAGCAGAGCTGCTGGGAGGAGTAGAGAGTAGAGAGCAGAGAGCAGAGAGCGTACACAACGCGCGCCAAGTCACGTCTTGGGGCAAGAACGAGCACCGGCGCGCGCCCTCGCGGACGGCTGCAGAGTTACGGCGCCTTGCGAATAAAACAGGGGTTTACAAAATCTTTGGAAAATCGAAGGAGTGGGGGGTCGTTGGTGTCGCGGTGTGAGCGATTATTTTGCGATTTTGTTACGCGAGTTTCTCTCTGAATTGCAGTCGGAATTAACTGTGTGATAGTTACTATCTGTTACTCATTTGTTCTTCTGACCATGTTCAACAACAGTTCTAATATCATATTTCGAGTTATATTTTGAAGTCAGAACAACTCTCTGGTCATATTCTAAATTATGTAAGAATATATTTTTATTGAAAAGTATTTGTATTTAAAATTGTACTACTATTTTGTATTTATTTTCAAAGATACAATATTTTTCTTTTTGCTTCAGTGTTTGTGTTTACGTGAAATAATTCTTTACAGGTACAAAGTAAAGTTTAATATTTGACTCAATTTTGCAAACTCCTCAAACAAAAGTATGAAGTGAAATTACACATACTAATTGTAAGATTGCTAATAGCAAAAACACACCAAATATGCTTCTTTTTCTAATGAAAAATAAATAAGCTTGGACTAAAGGAATAGTAAAATACATGTTCTGCAGGACCACAAAATACTATTATCGTTCTCTCTTAATTTATCTTGCAGATATGACACTTGTTTATTATTGTAGTCTTAAAGGTTATCTGTAGATCTTGTACCTATGTTTCGACGACTTGCTATTGCAAAAAAGTGTATGGTTTTAATTATTTGAGAAAATTAATTTTAATATTATAAATTTCTTGGATAACGCAGCATCGGTGAAATGTGTTGTGCTAATTTATTCACCAGCCTTCTATAATATTGTTAAACGATTTTGTTCCTACGATTGAGCGCAAAACTTTCGACTCACCAATTGATATCGCACTCTCTAAATGATTCCAGCGCTCTAGTTGTATATAATGTGTTAATATTAAACTAATTATTTTATTGTTTATTAATTAACTGATCGTAAGTAGGTGCTGACTTTCGGATACTAAAGTTATCATAAAATGATTTTTTAAATATGTACATTAATTAATCTTCTATTTAAAACCGGTGCAACAGTATAGAGTGTAAACATTCCAGTTGAACTGGTGACTCTTCTAAAAATATTGCTTCACGTAATCGAGTAGCCGAATGGCTTTAAACGTCTTACGGGGGCCCTAAGAAAAGCGCTTCTCCCAGTTGGGAGGAAGAAAAGGTTCTCGAGTTAGGAAGCGCCGGAGTTATCTTCCTATCATTAGCCAGTGTTATCTAAAATCTGAAGATCCAATTTTGTTCCGCAACATAAACCTATCAACGGCCCCCGAGCCCACCTGAACTAAGTTCTCCTCTCCAATCCCTTCTTCGCCCTCTATTTTTTCCCCTTTCCCCCAGTAATCTTCCAAAGCTTGTTCAGCTCCCTTCTTCTCCTATGTTGGTGCATTTTTCAGCAAGTGTCAGAAAGATTTGCTTTCCTGCAGATTCTCTGCTATTATACCAACGCACTTCTTCATTTTGTCAGTTGCACTTTGAAAACTCATTGGCTATTCAATATTTTGTTTTACCTACCTCTTTCAGCTTCGAGCCCCATCTGGTTATTTAGTTTACCGCACACGAGTGACACAGGTGGCACCGTCATGTGCGATGGAAGGCATAGGTGAATGTATCTCATGATTGTTTTCATTGCGCATGTCTGATGTGGGAATAATTGCATACCTCTCAAGAATCGTCAATCTCTTCGTATATTCAATTTCTATTTATATCTGAGCCGTCAAATAGAAATTTTAATGAAATAGTAATTAATTTTTAATAATAAAAAGTCCTTTTTGTTATTACCGATGTTATTTTTATCACGTTTATACTTAAATTTCAGTTTCACACAGATACAAAATCAAAGCATTATTTGAAATCTACAAAACATACCAAGTCATTGTAACCTATTTACATAAAGTAATAACAGTTTTTACAAATAATAATAATAATAATAATAATAATAATAATAATAATAATAATAATAATAATAATAATAACTAACAATGCTTGTAAATCCCTCATGCCGCCCCCTCCCCGCCATGAATCTCCTGATTTGTGAGGACGTATTTACGATAGTTGAATTCTGAAGGCCGATGATGATATTATTCTCCAAAACTACTAGGTTATCCCACGATTACTGACTGTTTTTGATATGACGCCAGTGCTAGCAGTCGAAACAGTTTTCACTTCTGAAATACGCCATTATTGCTATACAGCAAATGCTAGCTCTCTGCATTTGTCGATTTTATCCTGGTTCGATGTTCATTCCTTTCTGTCCTCATGTGTTCACTCTTCCTCCCCCTTCACATATGAGTTTCGCTCGACCTTTCACCCGTCCTTTCCACTCCGCATTGCTCCCTTCGTTTCCCTTATCTCCCTCGCGACCACGCCCACCGACGCCCTTTCTTCACGTATCTTCCCCTCGCTGTCTTCCCCCTCGCCCTTGGCGCCCTTCAAAGAGGGAACTGCTTCTTACCACAAAGCACCCCTTAGTCAATTCATTATTGATTGCTTCCAAGCGCCACTACTTAAGTCATTACTAGAGACCGGATTAACCGGAGAATATGCAAGTTGGAAATGCATGCATATTTTTTTGATAAGTGCATATTTTTAACAATCTGACATATATCAGCACATTACTACTGTTTAAAGAAATCCGACTCAAAATTGCAGGTGAGAGTTCTTGGCAGTAAGTCGTTTTCGTTTGTTTTACTCTCGGGACGACAATAATGTCTTCGAGAAATGACATGTCCAGAAAATTCCGTCTTTTCAATTCTTGCAACAAGAACAAAGTGGAGATTCAAGTAAGTTGCATCAAGAAGAAGGTTCTTCCAGAAGAAAATTTTGATGGCCTTCATATAACGTTCTTTAATGGCACGATTTAAAAATTGTCCAACAGCTATGATAGGTGTTGAAGGAACATTTTCGATTTATAAATATATACAGGTAAGTAATGTTTTGGTCGACAATTTGGACAAACACGTTTCGCAAATACTATTGTCTGGTGAAGACATTGACATGAAACCTATAGTTAAAAGGAGTATTTAATAATAAATATACTACATAGCAAAATTATGAATTTATTTGTTTTAATTTTTAATTTTTAGTTCCAAATATTTCATTTCCTGGGTATTTGCATATAACTTGGAATAAATCTCCATTTGCCATTCATATTTTAAAATAAACTGCATATACAAGCGCATATTTTTCCAAACAACGCATGCATATAATGTGATCTCTAGTCATTATACGGTATAGTGCATCCTATAACCCAGTTTGTGACACTATTCCTCCAATCCTGTAACGTGAGTTTCGGCGCCGACCTAACTCGCAGAGTTTTGCCTCCAGAAATCTCCCCCGACGGGATATCTCACCAACCTGGAGAAGCTCGCAGCCCCCAACTGGTCTGCCAACATGTCGAAGAAAGGAAGATCTCGCGCGTTTCATGGCCCGTTAGGGCACTTCTCCGCAATTTTCTGCGAAATCACAGAAAACTACGTATGAGAGCAGTCTGACTTAAGACGTTTCCTCCAGACAGTGATTGGCACTCGTCATTTAGCTTGTGTTAGAAAGGTGCCTTTGTCGAGACTCAAGTTCTGCCGGCCAACGGTGCCCCAGATGCAACGCTGTTGCCGTTGAGCCACTCCCGCAGGCCCCCTTATCGTGCACCCTCCCTCACAGCCGTGCTCAGCGACCGACGCGCTTCCATCGTACGTCTTCCCCTCGCCTGCGCCGCCGCCCTCGCACCCTGCCTTCGACGAGGGAGCCTCTCCCGAGGACAATGCGGCCCTTAAATCCTCGAGGAGCGCGTCGCGCCGCGCCGCGCCGCCATTCCTGCGCCGGCGACGCACGGAGGGTTTAAATATAAAGCGGCTCTCGAGTGCGAAAGAAGCGAGGGATATGGGGCCTCGCTTCCTGCTAACAGCTCGGTCCCGAACTGCCGTTGTTTCTTGGAAAAGATGCGGGAGGGGCGGGCGGAATCACCACAATTTCCGAAAAGCTGCTCGGAGGAATGGGTGTCAATTCCCTCACAGAAGGAGGGAAAAAACCCAATGGATGTTTACCGCTCAGAGATGGCGACAATTTGGGTCCAAGGAATGGGGTTGGTTTTTGTATGCGAAAGGGGGAATGAGTTTTGCTGTTAAATGTCTAACATGCTGCGTTGAGTGAGTGTTATTTTTTCTTATTTAAACAGGCGTATTATTCATTTCTTTTTTTATTGCTAATACTGTTTATATGTCAGTAATGCTCAAATAACTAAAGAAACAGGTATCTCTATTATGGGGTTGTGAAGTGCTGAGTTTAAGAAAACATAATGCGACCTTTCTTTAATATCACATTGTACTGGGAACTTCACTTTTTTTCAGTTTACACGCATTGAGCTGACCATACCATCTCCTAGAAATCTTTAATTAAAGAGAAAATCTTTCAATAACTTCTCGAAATTACATTTTCGCCCCTTTGAAATGTTTTCTAAAATTAAGTATTTCGTTGTCGAAATGTTTGTGGATTACGTAAACGCAATCATCTCTATTCTAGCTACGTGACTCTCGGCTTACACATTCAAGTTAAATTAAAAATATCTACATGCAATAAAGCAATTTCACTCACCACCACACGTTATTAAAGGGAACCCGCTTTTCTAGACGTAGGCTTTAATTAACTATCCCATAAAACTTACTTACGTGGTAATAGTAGACGTCGCCCGACGTATAGAGAGAAACGGCTTCATTTGTTTTACGACATTCCGTGCGAAGAACACATAATAACCAGTAATAACAGCCAATGAAATCCCCTCAACTGTTTGCGTGTGTACGCGAGCCGACACAAACGCGCGACCTCCATTTCGCGTCTGACTTTCTTTCGTGCAAAATGGCCGCACGAAAAGAGCATATCTTGGAGTGTGAATGCAGTCCCCGCGCGTCGCTTGTTGATGAAACCCAAAGCGCCGTAAATACCGCGCTATTTTTAAATTCGACGCCCATTATTCCTCTTAATTTGTCCCTCCAGCGCGCGGCCACAGGCGAGCGAGAAATCACGGGACTGCGGCGGTGCAATGACGGAATATAGTTTTCATCGATCAATTAGTCCCATTAGGCGAAACACGTACCGCGGCCAACTGCCTGTGTCGGTGTTTGTGTCGTTTAACTACATCTGCGTTTTATCGTCGGCGGGAAATCTCCGGCAAGGCATGCGAGAGTGCCGGACTTCCTGCGTCAATATTTCACGGCGGTGCGCGCCGCCGGTCGCCCGTCCATCCGCCGGCAATTTTCACGGAATAAACCGATTACGAGCTGTTGGAGTTCTTCCGCCCTCGCGTGCTGGCGCGGCCGCATGCAGCACGGCCCCCTGCGCATGGCCTCGCGCCGCGGCCCGCGGCGAATGGGCAGCTGATGACGCCACCGGAAAGCCGTTGTAGGCAGTGAGGTGCTGGAGACGCTAGAAACAAATGCGTGCTCTTTAAAGTGTACTGAAGACGCTCTAAATAGACGTATGAACTCTAGAGTGTACTGGAGACACTCTACATAGACGCATGATTTCTAGAGTGTACTGGAGACACTCTACATAGACGCATGAGCTCTAGAGTGTACTGGAGACGCTCTAAATATACGCAGGAGCTCTAGAGCGTACTGGAGACGCTCTAAATAGACGCATGAGCTCTAGAGTGTACTGGAGACACTCTACATAGACGCATGAACTCTAGAGTGTACTGGAGACACTAAATAGACGAATGAGCTCCAGACTGTACTGGAGACACTCTACATACACGCATGAACTCTAGAGTGTACTGGAGACACTCTACATACACGCATGAACTCTAGAGTGTACTGGAGACACTTTAAATAGACGAATGAGCTCTAGAGTGTACTGGAGACACTCTACATAGATTCATGAACTCTAGAGTGTACTGAAGACTCTCTAAATACACGCGAGCTCTAGAGTGTACTGGAGACACTAAATAGACGCATGTCATTGCCATTTCGGTACCCAGACAAGCACTATTGCGCAGGTTCGTTTGAGGCATGTGTATTGGTGTAGGAAAATCCCAGAATGCCCAGTGTCGTTGTTGAGGCATGTAACAGAGCCCTGTGAGTTCACCGACAAAATGAAGTCCCTCCAGCAATTTCTCATCCTAAAAATATCTCGAAGTATATCGTTAGGATGGGGAATTGCTGGAGGGTTCTCCCATACCACCGTTCTTCCATATCAGAAAATTAGAATAGAGTCACTGACGGACATCTGGAGGCAGGAGTCCCACCCAAGCGTTTAAAGGAATGCCCATGCTTGCCGGGTCACGCCAGCTTCAGAAAGGTCTCTTAGCCATGAGATGGAGAAGAGTTCATTGGAAGTCAGGGTCGAATTCGCGGGTGCACAACTACGCCAAAATAATCCATAGTATAAATAAGTAAACCTGCAACTGTAAATCACACATTAAATTGAAAAATATTTGAAGGATTTTTTATATTTCAGAAATAATAATTAATGTATTTACAATTATATTACAATCATTTTCTGTGTCTGTGTTATCTTATTATCTGGTTTTGAGCTAGAGAAAAGCACAAATATTTTGAAAAATTTCTTTAATTTTTGTTTTTTTCTGCGAGGACACAAATTGCTACACCTTTGTTTTTGAAGATCTAGGCAACTGTGCAACTCTGAGGATCTAAATACGCAAGAGTTATCTATGTCGACATATACTAAAACAATATATATTGTATGTATTTTTTAGCAGGTCTGACGGGAGCAGAGCATGGGAATTTTCAAAAAGCAATTCCGCATAGCGGCAGTTTTTAATTGTTTTGTAAGTATCCGAAAAGTGTTTAAATATGAAACTATCCCATACATTTAACAGAAAATCATATAATGAAAATCCTAAACGATGAAAAAGTAAGTTCTTAACTAAAAGAACACTGGTTTCTATTGGAAAGTAAGAAATCATGACGGTATGTTACATGAGGCCACCATGAATGTCCTCACGATCGAATTATTTACCATATTTTAAGAAGTACGTAGGGACATTTCATTGTCTCAAATCAAATTCAAACATTTTGTATATCTTTACAAAAACTTCATAAAATTTATAAAAACAATATTAAATAGTCTGTAATTGCAAATATTTACTTACAATACTTTCATAAAATAACTTCTTTCATTCTGGGACGATATTTTTATGTGGTAGCAATAATATGTTATTTATATATGTGGTAGAAAGATGAATGCAACATGTGTATCAACGTTCGATCGCTGTGATGAACACCAACAACCAATCAGTTATTTGGCTCATACATGATATATTGCGTTGATTTCCCTTATATGCCCAAACCGGTGATCTTTAGTGAAACCGATATTTTGAAGTTGACAGAATCTGTTTTGAAAAGTAAAATTTTAGGTAAACAATATCTTCATTATTGATGAGTGAAATATGCTAAAATATTACTTGATGTATCCAGACCGATACTTTACTTTTGAAAGAGAGAAAGTGTAATAACAGAGATGGGGCTTAGTACAGCTCATTCTGAGCTTATAGACATATTGTGGATAAGATGCAATTTTTTGCTTACTTTCTAACATAAATTATTTAAATTGCAATTTGCGTACATCCCCTTTTTTTATTTCCAAAAAGATACTTAACAAAACTTTAAGGCGCTTGGCAGTAATACAATTAGACATCCTAAGTAGCAAGAATGGAACGTAGTCATCCAAAATGAAAGAAGGCATACAATATCTCATTATTTGAAACGATATCCATATCTCCAAACCATGTCCAATCATCATAAATCATAGATTTGAATATAAAAATGGGTTCATATTGATACCTAAATTCGCATGTTTATGATTTATATTAGCCGGTATTAACAGTTTACAAATAATTTTGTTTACGATGGTCTTAAATCCGCAAACTTAAATATTCTTTATGAAAACAAAAACAGATCATCCGAAACAAATTGCTAATTGTGGAGTGATCGATTTGAGAAACTTGAGTGATAATTTTTCCAACTAAAATTTTTCTTATGGCCAAAACAGCATTAGACCTGACAATTTTAGACATAGGCAAGCATAGGTATTTAAATGTCTGACAATGTCACCTACTCTTCCAATTTTGATGTGTATATAACTTTAATTAATGATAAGTAAATATCTTGGTTCCAGTATTTTGCCTTGTGTTTTTGTTAACTAGCTGCATGTACTGAAAGATATTCAACACATAACTTAACCTAATTGTCATTAAAAGATTCCTTTGCGTTTGCAACACAAAACAGTTTCATGAGCGTCAATTGCTTCATTGGCTCTGTGCTATGAGATAATACTGTTATAATGGCGATCGATTCCCATTTTGTACATCAAAACGTACGATTTTAGTTAGTCGCCATTATTATCACGACGCTTGTCATATTTATCTCGCTTCTCTGTCATTCATTTTGCGTTAATCCAAGACCATAATTGTTCGTAATAAGTCTTTATCCTAAAATCACAACACTATTATTAAAGGGAATATCGTTTATCCAAACAGTTAACAAACGTCCATCTGATAATGATACTGCCAATAGATTTATATCCTAATAATCCACCAACGCACAATGATTTATACTCATATTACACATCACAAAACGCTCAAAAAAACCACTATTTACAACAAAAAAGTTATTTGCAAACCATATACTTGTTTACGTATAATGTAATTTAAGTTTATTTAGTTGAGTGTAGAGTATCTATTTTCTTTAATTATTAGAACAAGACATTTGAACAGCTCACATGTGCCAATAAACCGTAGTCACACGCCATTCATGGTTTAAATTAGTATTTTGAAGGGGTTGTATCTTTTGAACGTGGAGGAGTTGAGCAGTAAATGTTTAAAAAACTATACCATTTTTGCGAAGAATGCAACTGAGTGAGCCTCTTTTTAGTTTATCACGTACTCTATTTCTACGTAATTTAGAGAAAATATTATAATTCTGCAGCGGATAGTTTCAACGTTTCGGCAGAAAAACTATTTACACTTGTTAATGAAATCCGCTTCATTAAGTTGATGTCATTACTACACAACTCCTAAAATAAAAACATTAGCTATTCATCACAAAAAAAGATAATATTGAGTAGAGATCGTAACACTAAATATCTCAGCTTGGAAAATAGCTAGAAAAATCATTCAATATAATTCAATTTAATTATGCCTCATTTTACGTGGCGAGACTCAGGCCTGCTCTTCATTGCGATTGTCTAGGACAATTTGTATAATAGAGGAAATGATCATGATAAATCGTCAATTACTTTTTACCCTCTCGGGTGTCTCGTATTCTAAGTCAGTAGTAAGTTTCTAAAGAAGCTTCTTAAAAGTTTCGCGTGAAGTATTCAATGTTCAGTATGGAAAGTTAAAAGATCAGAATACCACAATACCAGCAATTTGTGTGATAGTAAAACTCTACGATAAAACTTTTTTTTATTTATTTATAACAAAAAATTTACAATCTATTTTTTTTACAAAATAATAAGTAAATATGTTGTTGTAGAATTGTTATGACAATGATTGATTTCCAGTGAAGGTATCCCATCGGTACTCTTCATCTACTTCTTCATACTATAACAAAAAGCAAGTATTATTTTGGGTTGGCTGCAAGTGGGATAGTTTATTAGCTGAGGGTAATGTTTCAGTTATTTGTTGAGAATCTATATGGGAGTTGTAGGGGTGAGGTTCTGGTTAGCCGATGGATATCTGCACTATTGTCTAGGATGTTGAGGGCTAAGTGGTTTGGATGGTTTTCAAGGCGCTGGAGATAGTTTGAGCTGATAAATTCTATTCTTTCCAAGACAGTGGGCATTTTTAAGTCCTTGTGCAGTGCTGCATTTGTGATGAACCATGGTGCTGCCGTGATCATTCTTAGGGTCTTGGATTGAAATCTCTGTATGATCGAGAGATTACTCTTGCTTGCTGTGCCCCAGATTTGGATACCGTAGGTCCATATTGGAATTATGATGGCTTTGTAAATCAACAGTTTATTTTCCAGTGATAGTTTTGAGTGGTATCCTAGTATCCAGTATAGTTTTCTTGTTTGAAGTTGAAGGTGCTTTTTTTTGGCTAAGATGTGATGCTTCCATGTTAGCCGTTTGTCTAGATGTATTCCCAAGTATTTTACACTTTCCACCTGTACTATTGGATTGTTGTTGATGTGGACAGTAGGGCATTTGTTTTTTCTCAGGGTAAAGGTTATATGGACTGATTTATTTTCGTTGATTTTTATTTTCCACTTTTTGGCACAATCTTCAATCATTGTGAGATGTTCTTGTAAATGTTTTGATGCGTCATTAGGGTCGTCATCCGAAGCTAATATGGCCGTATCATCTGCAAAAGTGGCTATGGTTGTTTTATCTTATTTTGGTATATCAGAAGTATAGAGCTGGTATAGGATAGGGCCGAGTACACTACCTTGTGGTACTCCGGCCTTGATTGGATGGAATTCAGATAATTCATTTTGATATTTGATTTGGAAGGTGCGGTGGGATAGAAAAGATCTGATAATGTTGAAGAAGGGATACGGTAGAAAATTCTTGAGTTTAAATAAGAGTCCATCGTGCCAGACTTTGTCAAACGCTTGGGCAACGTCTAGAAAGGCGGCTGAACAGTATTTCTTTTCTTGGAAGCAATTCTCAATGTAGTTGGTGATTCTATTAACTTGTTCGACGGTAGAATGCTGTTGTCTAAAACCAAATTGATGATCAGGGACTAGGTTATTGGTTGCAATGTGAGGACGTATTCTTGATAGAAGAAGTTTCTCAAATACTTTGGATAGAATGGGAAGTATACTGATGGGACGGTAGGAGGAGGGTTCATGTGGAGGTTTCCCAGGCTTGAGAAAAACTTGAATTTGGTCTACTTTCCATTGCTCCGGGTAGTGCCCTGTTCTTATAATACTGTTGAACAATGCAGTAATTATAGTCTTGCCTTTTCGTGGTAGTTCTTTGAGAAGAGGTGTTGTAATTAAGTCATAGCCAGGAGCTTTTTTGTTTGATAAGGCGTTTATGGTTTTGGTAATTTCTCTGGGAGTGAAGTGCGGGATTGGAAGAGTCATTTGGTTTGGGGAGTTAAGATAATCTCTGATTTGTTGCTCTTGGTTAGTATTTATAATGGGATGAGTCTGGAATACATTAGCAAAGAATTTGGCAAAGGTAGACACTTTTTCTGTGGGGTTTCTTGCCCAACACTTGTTTTCGTCCCTGATTGGGGGATTTGATTTGGTCGGTTTTTTTAGCTTCCCCGTGGCTTTAAATAAGGAGTAATTGGTATCTTCTGTTGGGGTAGGGTTGGTTATGAAATCTTGAAACCTGTTGTTGTTGAATTCGTTTAGGAGGCGTTTTAGTTGCCTAGTTGCTCTGTTGTAGTTGGTACGGTCTTCAGGATATTTTGAAGTATGCCAGATTCTTCTTAGTCTTCTTTTCTCGGCTATTTTGTTCAAAAGAACTTTTGGATATTTCACGCAGCCTTGGGTGAAGTGAAGTTGCGGTGTAGCGGTCCAGGCTGCTTCTTGAATATTTTGTATTATATACTCAGTCGCTTCGTCTATGTGGTCAGCTGATTTTAGTGGTAATCGGATGTTTGTTTTCATAGATATCTGTTTTCTATACAAGTTCCAGTTTGTCTTTCTGTTCGTTAGTGACGCGGGAGAGGATTGTAGAATAATTTTGTTGCCGACTATGATAATTATTGGAGTGTGGTCTGAGGACAGTTCGTGGGAAGATTCAATGATACAGTTAGTGGATGGGATTCCTTTTGTTATGAATATATCAATTACATCTGGCGTTTTGGTTAGGTCGGTAGGCCAGTAGGTAGGTTCTCCTGTAGAAATGGTTTCTAGTTGAAGTGAGGTAACTGCTTTCAGCAGTTCTCTCCCTCTTGGGGTGATGAGCCTGGATCCCCATTGCGTGTGTTTGGCATTGTAGTCTCCTCCCACCATGTACCTATTTCCTAGGTTAGGTGATCAGGACTTAAAATAGGTTTCAAATCGTTGTTTGTCTATTTTGAATCTTGGAGGGCAGTAAATGGCACTGATGGTAATTGGTCCACTCCAGTCCATAATTTGTACAGTCGTTGCTTGAATATCCTGTTCCTGTACAGCTTCCTGTTCTTGATGTTTTATAGTGCTTTTTATTAATATTGCTGTGCCACCATGGGCATTGCCACTAGGGTGTTTAGTATCGTATAATGTGTACTTCTTCAGTTTAAAGTAGCTTCTTTCTGTGAAGTGAGATTCAGAGATGAGTAGCATGTCTATTTTGTTTTCGTTGAGAAATATTTCGATTTCTTGGCGATGATTTGCCAAGCCGTTGGCGTTCCAAGCTGCAATGCGAAGGAATTTAGGCATTAGATAGTTTGGAGACAAGCGACGTTATGAGGTTAATGAGAGAGTTTATTTGTTGACTTTGCTGCATTAGTATGTTTTCAAACCTCTCAAAGGAGTGCTGTATAATTTTCATAATGGAATGGCTATCGTCGTTGTGTTCATGTCTTTCTACAGGCTTTGATCGCGCAACATCCCTGCCCATGTTCCTGCATTTACATGTCTGCTTCTTGAGTTTTCGTGAGAATAAGTAGTTTCAATGTTACTGTTTTGTGTCTGCACATGCATCTCTTGTTGAAACATTCTGTGTTTACTTGAGTTGTTGTACCCTTTCCTTTTTAGTATTTCTTGGTATACTTTGCAACCTTTGTAGTTGGCGGGATGATTGCCTTCACACAGAGCACAAGTCGGTTGACTTTGCTTTTCTTTTAAACACTTATCTGGGTCGTGTTCTTTTCCACATTTAACACACCTATACGGGTATGCACAGTACGACCTGGTATGTTCATATCTCTGACAGATTTTGCATTGTACTATCTCGCGTTTCAGGCGTGGTGGTTCGAAAGCAACAACACAATTTAACAGTCGGTTAATTTTGAACACTTCTTTGTTGTTAGGTTTGGGCTCAAGGTCTACAAAAAATAGAGGCAGAGGTGATTTAGTTAGCCTGTGGCGGACATTTATAATGTTTCTAACTTTGTGGTCCCTTTCCAGAAGCGCAGCCTTGATATCTTTTACATCTACCGTATGATGTATGTGTCGCAAGACAACTCTATACGCACGTTCTTGTTTCAACTGGTATGTATAGTATACGTGACTGTTGGCTGATAAATGTTTTATTATTTCCCTGTAGGTATTAGGAGTTTTCGGCGCTATTTTAATTTTGTCGTTTGCTAGAGATTTTATTTCGAAATCTTCTGTTTTTAAGGCTTCCTTTAAAAACTTTATCATAGCTGGAACATTATTCACATTTGGCACGAAAATTGGAGGTACAGTGGTTTTTGGAAAGGTTTCCTCATTGTTTTCTGTTGTGTCTTCTATATCAAGAGCACTGAATTGATTCTTGGTGGGAACTGTATATACACTAGTATTACTATCGCAAGACGCTGTCTTTTGCCTTACCCTTCTATTAGCATCAGGGTCGAGGACGTCAGGGTTCGGCCTCTTTGACCGAGCTGGTGTGTATATTTGCCATACATTCTGCGTTAGGTTGACGGGAGCAGATGAATCATGATCCATGCCGTTGCTGTCGCTGCCTGTTGATTCTTCGGATGACATTTATTGAAGTAAACAGCTTCCCGGGTGTCAGTAGCCTGCAATCGCACTACATGCTACTGATCCTACCCGAAAACACTTCGGTAATCGACTGAGTTTTAGTATATGTTATCTTTTGTTAGGTTGATTTGAATATGAAGAGAATGAAACACCGTTATGCTTCACAACTGTAACTGTTCACTTAGAGCTAGTGCGCACTGGTTATTATCGCTAGACTTTTCCTTGTCTTGGCGCCCTCGCGGGCGAGCAAGGTAAGACACTACGGAGCTGCGGGCACGATCCGCACACCACAGCGGTCAGGCGAGTACTGTACGATAAAACTGCTTCCCAAAATGCATCCCCTTCCGTAATTAGCTGAACTTAACTCAATAATACTCATACAGAGCTTGTCACGGAAAATTTCCCAATTTTTCTTCTTAACCAATCGTAATAATCGAATTTTTAAGGTAATTGCTTTCGTAATTGCTTCGTCACGCTTATAAAGGCAGCAAATAGAGTTGAGTACCGAAAATGCATTCAATGATCGGAGACCTCGTGATTCTTTATTCAGTCCAATGATATTGAAGGTATCATTATCTAATTTCAAATTATTGTCGAGAGTTGAACCGGAAAGTTGAATTATTTCCATTTTGAAATTACTCAGTATGAAAACTTTATTACATGGTTGCTTTATTAAATTAACTTTTCGAATTTTGGACAATAATTTTTTTCTAAATATTATGTATCTAAATTTTAAAAAACAGTAATATTTTATAACTACTTTTTTTATTAATGTTTCTTATCTCACGTCAATTCATTTTTTTTCGCAATGACTGGTAATCGTGCAATTATAAAGTGAAATTTTAAAATCTGGAGTAATACTTGTATTATAACCTCACGATTAATCTTCGTGAGATTAATGATTCCCAACTAAAAAGTTAAATACTAAAATCTTTAGCATATATGTATTTCATCATAGCAATTTGCCCACCTAATTAACTAAAGAGCTTAAGTCGTCAATTACCCCTAAGAATTTAAACCCAAACATTTTTTCACAATGAATGGTAATAGTGCAATTATAAAGGGAAATCTTAATATCGGGAATAATATTTGTATTATAATCTCATGATTAATCGTCGTGACATTAATGATGTACGAGTAAAAAGTTACATACTAAAATATTTATCATATATTTATCTCAACATAGCGATTTGACCACCTCATTAACTAAAGAGCTTAGATTGTCAACTACCCCTAGGAAGTTTAACCCAAACGCGACGCACACGTGGCTTCCAGGAACCAATAGCGCGTTCCAAGAACATTCACGGAACCCGGATTGGCGGAAGAGAACCGTGGCCACGGCGGCGGCGTCGCTCCGAACCGGCCGGACACATCCCGGAGAGTGGCGGCTGCGGGGGTGGCAGTGTTCATTACCCTCTATAGATGGAGCTTTAATATATCGAGGGAGCGCCTGCTTTCACAGCGCTACGGACAACTTCATGTTAATGAGAGAAGCGCGCAGAGGATCCTCCGCCCCCGCCCCCTCTCCCCCTTCTCCCACCCCCACCAACGCCGCTGTCGTGTTCCGCCTCCGCCCCGCCCCCTCTCGCCCCAACTCTGCCCCCAGCCTCCTCCCTCCCAGGCCTGCCGGCTCGCGCCGCTCCAGCGCTGGCCTTGCCAGGTCGAAACTCCCGCAGCGGCTGGGAAACGGAGTTCGCAGCTCTGGCGCGACACAACTTTGCGATTTTCTTGCTTATTACGAAGTGATCAACAAGGGCACTGTTCATCAAATGGGACCTAAGTGAGGGGAAGTAGTATCTGAAGTAAAATAATTAGTTTGGTATCAAATTACAAAGTAGCACAAGTGTACAAAGTAGCACAAAGTAGTACGTGCGAGAATCATTTATTTTTTATCTAATATAAATATAGATAAAAATGAATGATGAAATGTCGTTTTTATTGAACAATTTAATGTTTTAAATATTTATGTTAACGTATTTCATCCTTACTAAATAAGTTCAGTTATAAATATCGATTATTTGGATCCACTGTAAAAGATTTACAAAATACTAGGACAATCAATTTATATTAAGATCACAGATTTTTCTTCTTTTCTGGTATTTTCTTCTTCTTCTCCATTTCTTCTTCTTCTACGTCTTCTTCTTCTACTTCTTTGTAATGGTAAATTTATCTACGTACATATGAAGTACGTATTGCGTAAGAGAAGCAGTGAATATTTCTTTCAAACATGTACGTGAGAGAAATATTACCATTCAAACATCTAAATTAGGGTCGCGTCTGGAGCAGCCGCTCTGCTTGTCTTAAGATTTATCTTAAGGTCATGGGTGATAGGGGTCCCCAAACCGCCGTCAACGCTAACACGATCCAGACGTGGAAACAGGAATGTTTGGGAACTTGTGAGTTTTCAAAAGGACAAAAGTCCTCTGACAGTTATGTCAGTTTATTGCGTCCAGGGCATGCCGAGTTCTGGCGGAGGTGGCGTAATGGCCTCGTAAATCTCCCTGTTTCCCATATAAGGATCCTCTAGCATTGATATCGAACAGACAGCCCAGAGACTTTGCTGTGTCAACTTCACACTGCTCTGCAGCTCTACTTTTTAATTAAACTTCATACTTCATCGGACTTGGTCTCTGTACTTGAAACCTCGCTCACCACCACGCTCCTCCAGGGAACTTAGCTTCCCTGCGAACTCACTTTTTTTTGCATCCTGTACTGGAAGCATTTGTAATTGCCTGCAATCGCTGCTAGTAGCACGACACCTGCAGCGAAAGGCATTACATCTTCTTCTTCTTCTTCTTCTTCTTCTTCTTCTTCTTCTTCTTCTTCTTCTATATCTACTATTATAATTGTTAACCAATATTAATCTGTCTTCTGAATTAATTTTCCATTAATCCCAATGATTGTGAATTGAAGTTGAATGTCAAATTACATGTAAATAATTTTATTATGTTTTCATATTTTTCACTTTTCATTACATTTTTCAGCTTTTCAAACTTTCATGTAACTGTTAGTTAAAGGAATAAGTAATAAAATTCCCTACTAGAATATAATAATAAAACTTGGGGAATTTCATACTAAGAAATGACTACATTAAAAGTGAAAGTTACTCCACATGTTAAAAATGAGTCACTGCACGGTTTTATCTCCCAAGTGGGTGGAAATACCCATGATAAATAATTATGTTCTGTTTTATTCATTAAAAATCCTTTTATGGCGTTCACATATGATTCCTTTGGAAACCTTTGATCGATTAATCAAGAAAACTATAATTAAAGATATAATGACATTATCAACTTTTGCAACATCTCTTTTATGTTCACCGTACAAGCTCCGCTTCCAAGATACGCCGATCACCGTCAATACATACCAAAGCAAATTCTACTTCGCGTATCATTCTCCATTCCCTAATATTCGATACAGCTCTACCTTTTTGCAGGTATGCACAGCTGATAAAATGGTCGGACGGAAATGAAGCCGAGCCGCGGGCGTGCGATGAAGATAATCATGGGGAGTCGTGAGGATAATCGTGAGGCCTCCCTCTGCAGAGGACCTCATTAAGTGTGTGTTGATGGCCAGATTTAGCGTTGGTTAAGCCTTTTCTGTCTTTTGCTCCGCGGAATGATGCGGTTGGATGAACGGGAGTCGACATGATTTCCGTGGCAGAGAGTTTTAAATTCGTCAGCACAGTTTTAAATTCGTAGATGGGGAATCGGTTTGATGTTTGTGTTACAACCGATCAGTTGTTAATCTCTCCATGAGCCACGTTCTCACATGTATCGCTTTGAAATTGTCGTGAGAATTTCTCCAACGTTTGTGAACAATGTTTTAATTTATGATTTGGGGTTAAAGTAACATTGTTTTTATTTGAAAGTTGAATGGATACGTTGAAGTGAATGAGATTAATTTAATTCTGCAAATCAATGTCACGAAAAGTAAAATCGTATTAATTTCTTTTAGTTTTTCAACAAGAAATTAAACAATACATTTTTATGAGATGATTTGACTTTTAATGAGATGATTTAGACTAAATTTGGAATATATTTGAATACAATTTAAAACTACTTTCTTCAGGATGGACTGTAGTTTTTTGTTATTATCAACATTTATTCACTTCAACAATAGATCTCTCTATATCTTAATTATTAACAATTCTTTACTTGTGGAGCATAGTACACTATTAAAACATGATAGTAATATATTTAGTTTAGTGCTAAATATACTTACTTCACTGTTTTGAGATGTCTGGACTGTGAAACGTCGTGTAACTTCATTGTCGCAATTATATCATTAGAAAGGTTTAACTCATTGCGTTTTGCTGAGTCGTAGAATCGAAACCTCTCGGTAATAACACATTTAATTATTGTTTCTTTCTTAACAACTCCCTGTTACCATAGTTCAACAGTCGCATTTCCGAAAACCACTGTCTTGTCATCATTTCCGTCGACATTCAATTCTCCAACAATGCCGCAGAAATGTCGGTGTCACCAGCGTTGACTTCATTACTCTAAAAATTATTTCTCTATATTTGTAGCAGGGGCCATCCCGACTATAAGTGCACAACTTTATTCTAGTCTCCTCTTCCATCTTCAGTTAATGTGTCCTTACTTTCACGAAGCTATTCACTACACTCGTCATCAGTAGCCCCTATTCTCACCTTCTCCCCTTTGTTTACCTTCATTATACATTCTTTATATACTTAAACACGTAAAAAGAAACAAAATGGACACACTTTTCTGATTGATCATTTGCTTTATTTTATATTCAACTCCCATGTCTGTCACAAATGCGTCTAGTATCCATGTAAATTAAATTTTGGGAAAGTTGCTTCATCTCCAGTATTCCGTAGAGTCTATGTAGAGTCGTTGCAGAATAAAACGATTTTTTTTAATTATTACATTATTTACCATTATTTCACCTCAGTTCATTCGTCCTTTCAGTGCCCTAATTTGTTCGTCATAATGAAAACAAAGAGAGAAAATCTCAGAAACAGAGGATCATCCCCTGCACCATGGAGCTGGTCGGCACGTGCGGTGATGTTGCCGTCGCAGCACTTCCCAGCGCCACTTGGGTCTCCGCCGGTCACAAGTCATCGCCCCTCTCCCGTTGTCTCGCTCCCTGTGCCTCTGGCTGCGGCCCACGCAGCGGCGCTGGGAAATCATTGTGCCGGCCCCCCTTCTGCCCCGCCCCGCCTCTCCCCGATCACCCCTCCACTGCGGACCGGCGCTTTTCGTAAGTTACAGCCGGCGCCGCCCCGCCCTCGCTACGCCCACGCCCACGCCTCTGCCCTCGCCCTCCTCCGCCAGTTCACGCCGCAGGCCTTCGACGCCTCAGCCCTCCAACTCTCTAGAGCTTTCCCTATCTCTTTGTAATACCCGCCGATACCCACCAATGCCCACCAGAAGGAGTAAACAAATTTGTTTATTGCTATTCAATCCTCATGAACCCTCACGAACCTCTCTAACCCTGAGCAAACCGAAACTACCGACACCGAGTTTCACGAAACTTCACCAGACTTAACCATGTTTTACTATGCTTCACCAAGCTTCATCAAGATTCACCGAGCTGCAGTAGAGTTCAGCCAACTTCACTTACCTTCACCAAGCTTGAGCAATATTTAACAAGATTCACCAAGATTTACTAAGCTGTATCCAGTTTTTATAAGCTTTATAAAGCTATACCAAGATTTACCAAGCTTCTTCAAACTTTACAAAGCTTTTTCAAGCTTTACCAAGCTTTTTCAAGTTTTGTCAAGCTTTACCATGCTTTCTCAAGCTGTACCAAGCTTCAAAATTTTATCCGACGTCACTAGTCAACCCCGTGATATTCTCCCAAATATCCCCATATTCCCAATACTCTCCATGCACGACCCACCTACCTCACACTAGATTCTTTAACTCCCTCCTCTCCTACAATCCCTCGATGAACCCTCACAAACCACGCCACCCCCCACCCCCCGCTAGCTTTGTGCCTCGCCACGCCTCCGTGCCTGCCGCAGCCGCCCCCGCCCGCCTGACGCCACCGGATGAAGTTTGTTTTTAATTTATCACTTGTTATGGCTGCCCTTGCGTAGCGCGCCGCCGCGCCTCCATACTCCCCTTCTTTCCCTCCCCAGCCACGCGCTCCACTCGCAGCATTCCACTGCACAGTTCCTCGGGCCGCGCTGCGCCCTGGAGCGCGCCGAGTAACCTTCGGACTGCGCACGTTTTTTTTAATTTTTTTTTATTCATTTCATTTTGGAGATGGATTTACAAAGTTCAATTATACCTTAACTTTACATTTGTTTGTAGTTGTTGGCCGACAATATAACTTACATTTAACGCTAAACTACTCTTAGAGCATCACAATTGCTTTATTTTAGGTTGCTGACAATGTTTAATAATGCGTGATCAGGATATCTATTTTTTATTTTAGTTTGACGCTCTGTATATTTCAGCAATTTAAGACTTCTGATTTTATTAATCACGTGAGGTTTGAAAAAAAATGTTACCGGAGAGGTCGGCTGGATGGTAAGGGATTGGTTTGATGTTTGATTCGACGTATAGTTACCTTTCGTAGAAGAACCAGGGGATTAGATAGTAAATATTAGGAATGATTGATTTGCATTTTGAATGGATGATTTGTATTTTGTGAATATTATAAATTCTCTGGTTATTGTTCATATTGGGCACTTGTTGACTAGGAGGGGGTCTTATGATTAATTTGTGTATGATGATGACTTTGCTTCATTAAAGTTTAGTAACTTTATTTATGATCGGTTTCAGTTAAAGAATTTTGAATTTGGCTAGTTGCGCTTTCGGATCTATCGGTGATTTTTCCGTTAAAGGTGACGTCCAGATAGATTTTTAAGTATTTAACTGTGTAATGATTTAGTGTCTATGAAAATATACCGTTATTTATTCTTAACGAGATGGGAGGTGCCGAGTAACTTTCGGTGTGCGCACTGGCGCAATTCACTTTTGAATAAATTAAACTCTTACTTATACTTTCATGCTTTTGATAGTTTTCAATGGCTTTCAAGGACAAATTATTTTCTATTCGTTCCTGTGTCAACCGTATTCATATTTGTCCGGCTATACTGATCTCTAAAGTACGGATTTATAATTGATGCTGTAACATCGTAGCTTGTTGTAGATTCAATTAGAATAAAAGTGTGAAATTTTGTATGGTCGTGTAAAATTAAATAGTCATCATAACTTAACGATAAAAAACAATAACTATTTCTTTATACGAAATTTTATTTTGTTCTTACTGCTTTTTCCAATATTGCTTTTGAAAAAACGTTTTGCAACACCATTTTTTTAAATACATTTTTTAAAGTTAACTACTTGTGAAATAAGTAAAAAAAATATGAACCGAAAAGATACCAGATATGTACTACATTCTTATACTTGGTTTTCTTTTCTGCATTATTTAGAACACACACCCTTTCTTATCGTGGATCCGTTTTACTGAAATTCAAGAGCATTCGGTCGGGTAATTAACAGTTTGTCTGTTATAGATCAATTTTCTTGAAGCAAGTGTTCCAATACTAATCATTTAAATAAAGTGTAGGTAAATATGCGTTCCTCAATTTCCTAATTTTTTTATCATATTAACATGTATAATTTAATTGTTTTCTCTTACACTTATTATGTACGCAGGGATGTGTGCACTTAACAAGTAATTGTCTCAAAAGTTATCTTGACTTATACGCGGCCCCAGGGATCACGGGTACTGAAGGTTGAATGTCGACACCTTTTGGAACATTGTGTTTGTTGCTTTTCACGCAGATATTCGGAACTAAGGCAAGATGTCAGTTACAGAAGCAGCAATATTCGGGAGCGAGTGATGCTAGGCGAGATGTTAGAATATTGATAAGGAGCCAGGCAGCGAGAGGCAGAGCTGCCTGAAGATACACTGGGGATACTCGACTCCTGTCAGGGATGTCGTTGCTTTCTGGACCAGGCATTGCTCTGGATGGACCACCGAGAAATACTTATGCAATCACCTTATTAGATATACCTGTCATTTGAGGTCTTAAACACCCATTCCGCTGCTTGGGGATAAGCTTTTATACCCTCGCCGTGCCCCACGTACATTATTCATTTGTTTGTTAATTTATTTATTTACGTCAAAAACAGTTACAACCTGTGTGTGATGTGTTACGGGGAGACGTTAATTTGAAATTACATTTATGTCTAGAAGCTATACAAGTGGCCATCTCAGCATTTGCTCAATAATCATGGAAACTGGATGAAAACCTGATCGAGATGGGGATCATTGACCCAGAAGCTGAAGTACAATACTTGTAACAGGTTTTTTACAATTATACAATTCAAATGATATTTAATACATTAAATGTGATTGTTTTTTTTTTTTTTGTTAGTTTGAAGGCTTGGCATCTAAGGCCTTTAGCCTTTTTACTGATTGATGTTATGATTAATCATATATTAATCTAAATTTTGAAGAAAAGATTGGCTTCTTTCAAGAACTGTATTGTTTTGTCAGTTGCTGTCTTGTCAGTGCCGAGATCTATCTTCATGTTGCCTCTCATGCCGCATCTGTGTCTGAGTCTTGAGAGATCTACGCAGTCTCTCAGAATATGTTTCACTGTTAGTAGTCTTCCGCAGCTGCAGATGGGTTGTTCTTCATTTCTCAACATGTATGAAGAAGTCATTCTTGCATGGCCTATTCTTAGTCGGGTTATGCACACTTGTTCTCGTCGAGGGTAGCTGACATTTGGTGACCATTTACTGATATTTTGTTTAATGGGGTGTAGTTTCGTGTGAAGACTGTCCCACGTGGTCTGCCATTCTGTGAAGATGTACTTAGAGACAGCATTTCTTGCATCCTGAGGTCGTATTTCAATATCCATTTCTGATTGGATGTTCCCGGCATTTCGTGCTGCAGAATCGGCTTCTTCATTGCCTAGGATACCCACGTGTCCAGGGCACCAGATAAACGTAACTGATGCTCCTCGCTGCTCTAATTTATGGCATGCTATGAGAATCATTTGTAGCAGTGGATCTACAGTTTGGCGCCTGTCTATTGCAGTGAGAAGACTTAGAGAGTCTGTGCAGATGACGAACCTTCCTGAATCGAGAGTTTCACAGTGTCGCAAAGACTGCAATACTGCATATAATTCGGCAGTGTACACACTTGCTTCAGGTGGAAGCGCCCAAGCCCTCGACAAGTTCTCAGTTACAAATGCGCTTCCAACCTGATGTTTTGTTTTTGATCCATCTGTGTAGATTATGATGTGATTTGCCATGTATTCTTCGAGAACTGATTGAAATCTAACTTTTAAATCTATGGGAAGGCATTCTGTTTTCTTTACACTGGTAGTATCGAGTCTTACGTCTGGCATTTTCAACATCCAAGCTGGAATTTCATATGGTTCGTATTTCAAAACTGGTGGTAAGACGATGTTGTAGCATTTGGCTATCTCGATTGCGCGGATGTTGGCTGGACGAGTAGCTGAAGGTCTTCGATCGTAAATATTTACTAGCTTAGGTCGAGTCATCAATGAGTGGTTTAAATGTTTCGGTAGAGACAGCAATTTTGATCTATAGTTGAGTAGCATTGTTTGTCGTCTGTGATGTAGCGACATGGTGCTGGTTTCACAGTAGAGGCTTGAGGAAGGACTAGTGCGGAACGCGCCAGATGCATATCGGAGGCCTGCATTGTGAACGGGGTCTAGTTTCCTTAAACTTGATTTTCTGGCTGAGGAGTACACTGCACATCCATAATCTATTTTGGACATCACCATGGATTTGTACAGGCGGAGTAAGATGTCTCTATCTGCTCCCCAATTTATATGGGAAATGCATCTTATTACATTCAGAGCTGTTTTGCATCTACGCAAGGTGTATTCTATATGCTGTTTCCATGTTAAATGCCTATCAAAAATCAAACCAAGGAATTTTGCCGTTTCATTGTATATCAGTTGAACACCATTCAGCGTCAGCTCTGGATCTCTGTAACTTTTTCTTTTCCTACTGAAGTGAACGCATTTCGTTTTGGCTGCTGTAAATGAGAAACCAATGTTTTTTGCGTTCTGTACTAATTTATTGATGGCATTTTGCATTTTGAATTTGACCATTCCCAGTGATTTGGCTGAGTAAAATATAGCAATGTCATCTACATACATGCATTTCCCTATTGACGCTTCTATGCCGTCAAACATCCCGTTAATCGCTATGATAAAGAGCGTGCCACTCAATGGAGAGCCTTGCGGTACTCCGTTCTCTAGTACGCAGCTTTCTGAGATAGACTGCCCAACGCGAACTTTGAAAGATCTGGTACTAAGGAAGCTGGATATGAATTTTGGTAGATATCCTCTTATTTGCCAGTTATATAGCTGTCTCAGAATGTTATGTCGCCAGGTCTTATCGAAAGCTTTTTCCAGGTCAAAGAATACGGTAACCATGTGTTTTCTTTTGATGAAGGTATTCTGAATTGCGTTTTCCAGATATATTAGCTGGTCGATTGTAGAGTGATGTTGTCTGTATCCGCACTGGTGTATGTTTAGGAGGTTGTTTCTTTCGAGACACCATGTTAGCCGGTTGTTGACCATTTTTTCCAATATTTTTCCTAGACAGCATGTCAGCGATACCGGGCGATAATTTTCAGGATTTAATGGATCCTTGCCTGCCTTTAAAATTGGAATTATTATCGCTTCTTTCCAGACTTTGGGGTAATTACTTTGTGTCCAAATGTTATTGTATATATTTAGCAGAGTGGACAGTATTTTCTTCGGTAATCGACGTAGTATGCTGTAAGGGATGTTATCTGATCCTGCTGCAGTGTCTCCAGCTGCATTTATGGCGTCTTGCAATTCTCTCCATGTGAAAAGAGCGTTATATGGCATATCTATATTGGTTGTAAAGTCAAGTACTTGTTCTTCTTCTTCTTTCTTTTTGTCGAGAAAGTCTTTAGGATAGCTATTTGTGCCACTGGCTTTGGAGTATTGGGTCGCTAATGCATTGGCTATTTCGTCAGGGTTGCATATTAGTTGTCCTTCGTGTTCAATGCATGTTATTGGACTGAAAACATTTTTCCCAGCTATTGACCTGATTTTCTGCCATATTTCCGTGACTTTGGTCGTCCGAGTTATGGTGGTTACGTACTTTTCCCAGCTTGATCGTTTTGCTGTTAGTATTTTTCTGCGAGCGAGCGCACGCAGACGCTTGAAAGCAATAAGATTGTCTTGGGTTGGTGCACGTCTATATCTATTGAGGGCTTTTCTTTTCTCCCTTATTGCTTCTTTGGTCTCCGTATTCCACCATGGTACTGGAATCCTAGATGAGCGGCCACCGGTCTGTGGAATGTATTGTACAGCGGAAGATATGACAGTGTTGGTAAAGTCGGTAACGTCTTCCTCGGAGTTTCCACTGACATTTATTGGTGGTATATGTCTGGTGAAGCTGGACCAGTCTGCGCGGTTGGTACACCAACGTTTTGGTAAGTGAACTGTGTTCTTTGGCATGTTTGATGATATCAACAGAGGAAGTGATCGCTCTGATGAAGATCTGGCAGTGGTTTCCACGTCAGCCGAGTTGCAAGATTTGGACTACATATTGAGAGATCTATGGCTGAGAATGAGCCATTTCTAGCATTAAAATGAGTGCTTGCTCCTGTGTTTAAAAGTACGTATTCGTTGTTAAGTAGCAGGTCATCGATTCTGCGACCGGAGTTATTTGTCCTAGAACAGCCCCATGTGGTACTGTGAGCATTGAAGTCGCCTAGAATAAGAAATGGAGTCTGTAGTTGATCGATCAGGTCTTGTAGATCTTCATTTCGCCATGAGGCATCGGGTAAGTATATGCAACATACCGTCATCTTCAATGGCTTGTACAGGGTTACAGCTACTGCTTGTAGAGGTGTGTTGAGATCAAGACGACTAGCAGGATGAGTATTGCTGATCAATATGGCAACACCACCTCTAGCTCGTCTATCAGGTTCTACGTCACTGCGAAAGGTTTTATAGCCTCTAAAATTGAAACGGTCCTCTGGTTTAAAATGAGTTTCTTGTAAGCACACACACATTGGTGTGTGATTGGCCAGTAGCAATTTCAGCTCACAGTAATGCGAGATACAGCCGTTGATATTCCATTGAATTATATTTTCCATGGTTGGAATGGGGTTTTTCTGCTGTAGGATGCGTAGATCTTGCTTATTTTCTTGGTTTTCCTTTTGGCCATCCTTTCTTCTTTCTCTTCTTACGCGGGGTTTTGCATAGATCGATGGATTGGTGATCATTATGTTCAGCACTTACCATCGAACTTGTCTCAGAGCCAGTGGTCGTGTCTTGATCATTGGTCATTGATTTGATTTTTTGTTTGAGGAAGTTGTCCTCGGTGTGCTTAGGAGAACGAGGCGATCGACTTCGATAGCCTGTTGTCAACACTTCTTTGCTGGGTATGTCTGCAGGTGCAGCTACTGGATTTCTGTCTGCCTCATTTGGTGGGGGTCTTGAAGATTCTTTTTCATTTACCTTTTCACTTTGAGTGTTTGTGGTTAAGTCTTCTGTGTTGATTTTGTTATTGTGAATTTCGTTGAAGTACTTTTCTATGCATCGGGTTATTGCAGGCATTAGTTCTTTCACTACTAAAGAAGGTAAATTGGTGTTTTTAGTAACTGCTTCCACGTATGTAATATTTCCTTTATTTTCGGGACACACAAGTTTTTTTGCTTCAGGATAGCTGATCTTCTGTCTGGCTTTAACTTGTTGTATTTCTGCCTCCTGCTTATATACAGGGCAGTCTCTCGACCTCGATGAATGTTGTCCACTGCAATTAATGCATTTGATAGGATCTAGGCATGGATCATCACTATGAAATGGCTTACCACAATGGCATACTTTGATTCTTGCACATCTAGATGCTGGGTGTCCAAATCGTAAACATTGGAAACACTGCATTGGTTGAGGAATGAACATTCGTACGGTTAGACGATGAATGCCTGCTTTAATCTTCTCTGGTAACGTACAACGCTTGAACGTCAGGACATGGGACGCAGAAGGAATTATCTGCCCATCCCGCCTCATTGTTAGCCTACGACAGGCAATGACTCCTTGAGAAGCTAGTTCTTGAACTATTTCCTCTTCACTGCAGTTTAGTAAGTCACTACAAACTACAACACCTTTGCAGGTATTCAGTGTGCCGTGAGCACTTACTTCAACATCTATAGTGCCTATTTTCTTCAATTCTAGTAACTTTTTACCTTGATTGTCATTAACTGTTTCTACCAAGAGTCCAGATGAAGTTTTCTGTATATCTTTTACGGCAGATCCAGCGCAGGTGCTAATACTCCTCTCTATTATAAACGGGCTCACTTTATCAAAATTTCCTTCAGTTCTTTTTACTGTAAGGTACTTTAGTACCGCTGCGGTGTTCTTGAACAGGTCATCATAGTTTGTTGATTTTCCAACTTTCATTCTTTTAGCATTAAACTCCGGACTTTTTTCTGGACGAGGGTTTTTAAGGGTTCCCTCAACCCTAGGTTCGCAGACTTCCATACGAGTCCCGCGAAGCTTGCTATCACTCGTAGCACTATCTGCCAGCGGTGCCGAGTGATCCGCACCCCTGGCATTGCAGTCGCTGGGTGACGACGCCCGGTGGCCTGCTTGCGCACCACCGACCGCCGGTACTGGGGCTCCGATCCCCTGCACCGTAACTGTTGATCCTGACAGATCCTCCATCTTGGGTTTTTTCTTCAGGGTCGCCTTCCCCTAGCGTTTTTGAGCTACCGCCAGCTTAAGGAAACGGAAGGAACAAGGGGGGACAGAGAAGACAGAGTTAGAACAGAAGGGTAGAATGGAAACGACTCCCTAGCCCTCGCAACCTAATAGCGTCGGGGCGGAAACACAAGAGTTGGCCGATACAAGATTGGCCTACAGGACAGAAAACAGATGTGTGCCACAAGTAAGTGGAAGCAATGACACACAGAGTTAGTGGGAATGACGGGATGTTTAGGGGAGTGACAGCGGACAGCTGCTCCGATTAGTCGCCTTCTACGACAGGGGGAGGTCCCGTGGTGCTATTCTACTAAAATCCCCGACACCACACGGGGATAAATGTGATTGTTAAAATTAATATTACTTTCCTTTTAGATGATCGGTATAGTCTCTAATTGTATATAAACAGTTGTGAATCAGACAGATTTTACTTGTGACTGAAAGTTTTGTATTGAATTTTATCGTTTAATGTCATCTGGCAAGTTTTTGTAAAATAATGTACATGTATTATATGTGAATTTTTTTGTAGTGAGCTGTTGATTTTGTGACCAGATGAATGTGATTACCACGTCGAGCGTTGTAGTTATAGACAACGGCGTTTGCTGAAAATATATTCCTGCCCCTAAGTAAGCCATTTTTGACAAAAAACACTGATTCATATTGAAACACGTAATGTTTCATTATGCTAATTAGAAACATTAGCATATGAAATTAGAGTTCATTTTGGACTGCGTGGTACGCACGACAGGCGCGACGAACAGCGGTGGGGAGGGACCAACGGTCGCCGCCGCTGCCGCCGTCGCCTCTGCGAGGGTTTCGTGGGAACGTTGGTCGGCGGTTGAAAACCGAGCGTGGAGCGGCAGGGAATTCAGCCGTTACGACAGTTGAAGAGAAGTTGTCGATGACGACGGACGCGCTGTGAGAGGCTCGTCGCCTCGCACGGACAAAGAAAGCACGCGGCGGGTGTTATAGGATATTAGCCAACGCAAGAAGCATAGATATACTAGGTAGAGACCGGATAGGTGATATATAGAAGAGATTAGTGTGGGGAGAACAGTAAATCACGCTTATGCCATTTGACGCAGTGAGAACAATACCAGAACTGTGTGTTGCGAAGCTGACGCTGGCACGTGCAGTGGCCACGTGTTATGTAGTTATATCAAAACGGTGAAGGATAATTAGAAGGAAGTGCGACGCCGAAGTACCAGGAGCCAAGACCGAGGGATCCGAGAGGCCGCCAGCCGAGGCGACCACTACACCACCAGCCGCCGACTGCGCCAAGCTGCTGCGGAGGTCGGCGACCCCTGCCGATGCGAACCGTAATCCAAACAACGGAGGTTTTTGTTGGGGCCCCAAGGTATGGTAAAAACTCATGTTAAATCTGATCTTGGTACCAAGGCAAAGTGTATCGGTGTATTAAATCATGTATATGACAAATTAGTTTGTGAATAAATCATGTTTGTGATTGTACAACATATGATAATTAAATTTCCCAATGCCATATCGACTCCTCATAGGGACCCATTCACGAAAAAGATACCCACCTTTAGTAATTTCTTTGCAGTGAAAGTACCGCCAAACGCAGGTACGTCACAGCTGGCGCCCGAACAGTGTATTGCACTGATAGGTACGTTACAGTTGCGGCATTACCAGGTACGTCACAATATATTAAGAGACAAGCTAATGGTAAAATACCTAGATTAATAAAGAGAGGCTTACAAGAATTACATGGGTGGAATTTGCTTATTATTCGTACAATTCTTATTTGTAATCTAAAAGTCTGGGAGCTATAAGATGTATTTTCCCAGAATATTATTCCATATCTCAGGCGGGAATGAATATTCGCGAAATATACACAACGAGCAGTGTGGAGGCTGACTGAATTTGAAAGCGTAGCATAAAGAACTTAATTTAGTGTTCAATTTATTTAAATGGTCTTTTCATTTAAGGTTTGACTGAATTGAAAGACCTAAAAATTGTGTTATCTTAACATCAGTCAATGGCACGCAGTTCATTTTCAATGAAGTGCCGAGCTTTTTATTTGAAATGGAGAACTGCATTGCAACAGTTTTCTAATTCATTTACTATTCATTTATTATTACGAAACCAATTTGAAGAATCTGATATTGTACTATTTATGGTTTCTTTATTGCAAAGAATATTCGTATCGTCCGCAAAGAGAACTGTTTTTCCGTTTCTAATCGTCGAGAGCATATCGTTTACGTATAGTAGGAAGAGAATAGGGTCTAAAATCGATCCCTGCGGAACTTCATACGCAATTGCCAAAGAATCGGAAAGATGTATACATAATGTTTCATTATTCCAAAAAGGTATTTCTACTCTCTGAGATCGTTGTTTAAGGTACGAACATAACCAATCTAGAGCAACACCACGAATTCCATACGAAGATAATTTTGAGAGTAAAATATTATGATCAATGACGTCAAAAGCTTTTGAAAGATCTAAAAACTTTTCAAATAGGTCCTTCGTTTTGATCCATGGATGAACGACATCTTTAAGAAAAGAAAATATGGCTGTTTCCGTTGATTTTGGTTTTCGAAACCCATGTTGGCAATCTGAAAACGCTTCGTGTTCACTAAGAAATGATTACATTCGTACGTTAAAAAATCTCTGTAATATTTTTGAAAAAACGGACAAAAATGAAATTGGCCAATATTTTCGATTTTTGTTGCTTTTTTCAAAACGGCTTAATCTTAGCTGTTTTAAAAATACCTGTAAAAATTCCTGTGCATAAGGTTACATTAAATATGTGAGTTAACGGGTGTATAATGGTGGGCCCGCAAATCTTTAACAAACAATCCGGAAATTCATGTACACCGGCCGAATAATTAATTTCTAGTCTATCGATTATTTTGAGAACTTCATTGGAAGACGTTTCGGAAACAAACATAGTGCCTGAAATTTTTGGGGAAACATCTGATGCTGAATTTTGTGGTTAAAGACTCTCAGTGAGATCGGCAGAAATTCTCGAAAAGTACTGGTTAAAGAGACTAGCCACTGTTGCCGAATCGTTCACATTTCTACAGTTATCTTTTCAATCAACATTCTCAACAAGGTTTCTAGTTGATTTGGTCAAATTGTTTTCTATATTCCACTATATACTATACTTTCTACTATATTGTTCATAATTGTCCTGGAGTGCCTATTCTCTATCTGGCTCTGTAGATCTCAGGGATGTACAACAAGTTTTCACTAAGTCATTAAATTAATACATCATAGATAAAATAAATCTATCATGAAAAAACATAATAAAAAGTTTTATATTGTAGCGATACCGATTTCCTCATACAAATTAAATAAAATAAACCCGGCCGCCCCGAGTTCTATTGGGAGAATAAACAGATGGCGACACGCGCGCAACCCCGCTTATCGTGACAGCCACTTGCGCCCCCGGCCCATTACGAAGTTGTTATGAGAGCTGGTGTCAAAAGATTAACTGAGGGGCGCGCGGACGCAAGAACATCTGCGAAATCTCTAGAACGCCCGCTCGCATTCGGGGAAACCCAGAACGATAATTCTTTCACCGGACAACGCGCCCCTTGCGCAGGCATGGCCGATGTTCTAGAAGGAATAAGAAAAACACTGTACACTCACAGATGGCACAGAGAGTGGAAACTTCCTTCGCTCCTCCCGTCACGATTGGTTGAAACTTGTGTACTGCGCCATTACCTTTGGCCAATAGCGACGCGACCTATTATAAGGAGCTGGAGCACACGAGAAAATGGGTGGGGGTAAAAGTTTACTTGCTACGTTTCCGATTTACAAATTTTCATTAGGCTGAGGGCAGTTGGGAGAGAAACTTCTCTGGGGGGGAGCTATTCGACGGTCAGAGGCGTATGTGCCTCTGAAGGACTTATAAAATTTCTGCGTGAGCTATCATAAAGGGCTGAGTAGTGTGGGCAGAGAGACTTCTCTGAAGCGGGAATCAGTCGCGGAGAGAGGCAAATGTTTCTCTGAAGGAGTTCTAGACTTTCCGAAGTTGTGTTCGACAATTATCATAAGAATCAGAGAGACGCATGGTTGATTACTACGCTCCTGAGATCGAGAGAATCCCGGCCGCTCCGAGTTCTACCAGACACTACCAGACGTCGTTCAACGCCGCCAGACGCCACCGCCCCTTGCTGACGTCACGAGGCGGTCGCTCAGCTGTCGACAAGGGAGGCCATCGGCCTCCGCTGCATTCTTTTGAAGGACGCCAACCGCCCCCCTCGACCGCGCCCTGCCTTTCTCGGGGGCACAAAGACCTTTTCCCAGGCAGTATCACTCAAGGGCATTCGCCCTGTGTAACTTTGTAATGCGGTGCCGCGCTATGGCACATTGACTTGTAATTTTTTTTCACCATTGTAATGTTAGTTATAATTCTTTCTAGTTTTTAAGCTTTACTCTGAATTCTGACCTTTCATTTTCTTTTCTTTTCATCTAATTTTCTCATTTTTTTATTCAATTTACAAATGTAACTTCCCTGGGGCATTCTTTTTCTTGCCCAGGAATAAAAGTAATTTTTACCAGTGATCAAAGTGTTTGTTTCGTACTGCCATTGTATCTGTTTAACAATTCCTTCCATCACCGACTGAGCTACAACCGGACCGCTAACCGGGCATTCTCTAACGAGACGACCGGGGGTGTTACAATATAATATTGCTTAATTATATTTTCGGACTATTTATTTATAATAAGTTCTCTAAAAGGACGTAATTGAGAATTCCAGATCAAAGAACTAGGTGGTTTCTTATTTGTGGTTTGCAATATAAGAGGTTTTCCCTTCAATATATAAAATTATAAGCCCTCCAATACGTATTTTGTAATTGCTGCCTTTACTGACTTAGCAAGCAACATTGAAAAATATTTTAATAACGTAGTGTAAACGAAGGGATGGTTTAAAAAGAGAAAATTTCAATTAAATATATACTTTTCGTCTCAATTTATTCCACCAACAACAATTATTTTCAGACTCGTGAATTGTTCCAAATTCTTGCCTTCTCCCAAGCTCGTTTCTTTGTCTTCACCCTATACCTCTGTATCTCTTTCTTCCTTTACACTTCCTTTCTCTATTTCTTCTTAGGACTTCTCTCTTTCCGAATGTATTTCTTTCACCCTCTCATTTTTTGTCTCTTCAAATTTCTAGAATATTTCATTTATAAGCGAATATTTTGCACCACCTGTGTACATCTCTCTCCATCACTGTGGACTGAACAAGCATTTCAATATTGTCGGTGTTTGCTTAAGCAAATGGATGGAGGACATACAAGTTGTTTTCATAGTAGAAAAGGAAATATTTGATGAAAAAGGAGACACATGCGAGATCAATGAGAGCAATGGTGGCAAAAATCTATATTTCTAGTAGACTCAACATCGTCCCCATAAAAATTATTATTATAAACTCCACTAAATATTTTGACTGTGTGAATCGTAACTAGAAATGACTATTTTATTCAGAAACATAATGTTTCAAGAAACCCTTAGTTGTAACTATTAACAAGTTAACAATAACTATTAACAACTATTAACAAGAAAACAAAAATCTTTCTATTGAAGCACAAAAATATAAAAAATCCTTATCTTACCGAGTTTACAGAATTATTGTAATTAAAAGTATCATATATTTACGAAACATGTTTTATCAAGTACAATGTCTATTAATGTTTATGAAGTGGCATTTCAAGGTACGACGTATTCCAAGTGGCGCTTTATAATTTTGGATATTTAGAAGAATGGTATTAAAGTGTTTCAGAATATTGTAACAAATCAGTTGACATTTTTGATACTTTCTTGTGCCTAGTGATAATCTAATATTTTATATTTTTGAATTTTATATAAAGTTATTACATTAATGAATTTTAGTCTTAAAGCACTTTATTGATTAATATGTATCCGAAACCATCAAAAATCTCAATTTTTCAGTATGTTTTTACAAATGTTCATGAATCATACTATCCGAACATTGAATTTCCAACACCGCTAATTAAACAGATTCGCTTTGTGCAACAGTGATTCCCTGGAGGACAACACTTGACCGAAAGTGTGTGTCACGCTCTTGCCCACGGCCACGCTAAATAGTTGTTCAACATTGTTGCCGACGCGTGTAGAAATGAATAGCTCGCAGTTAGTATCGAGCACCGTCACTAATTGCGTATTTCGTGTCATTGCGCCGCTCGCTTTTTGCGTTTTGTCCTCAGGCTGATTTGCAAACGTATCTACTCTGCATCGCCCACAATTATTCGAAGCTCTCTCCATCGCTCGCGGAACTATTCAGAGCCGAGTGCAACTGGACCATCCAAATGTTGCAGCCCTTGCGGGATGGGCGATGGCTTTGGCGGATGATACACTTACTGTTGAAATACGGTTGTGGGGTAAAAATGTTTGAGTAAATGTGCGCTTAAATATTATTCTAGGTGGAGCCACCGTAGTAACTTCAGCTCGTGATCACATAGTGGGATGACTATAGCTCTTAAATATACCGCGATTAGTTCTACTGTATTTTATAGGAAGGGATTATCGAGAGATGTGGCTCAGCGCGTAGCGTGCTGGATTCGCAGTCGGGACGTCCGGGTTCGATCTCCGGACCGGGGTTTTCGAGGTTTCGCTCGCTCATAAGGCGAATGCTAGGATGATTCCAAAAGCCTACAAACACCTCCCACTACTACGCGAACTTGGGAATAAAAGCCCTGTACGTCAACCGTTACATCACTAAAGTCGCGTTTATCCCTGCAATAGAAATAGCTTACAGATATGCATTTTAATTAAAAATATATTTTTATTTGTTAAAAATTTCAAAAATCTTTGGAGTTTCAATTAAATCTGGTTTGTGGGCAAATTGCTCCAGCTACCTTTCTCTCTTCTGGGTGCTCCTGTCGGTGATTGATTACTAGTGATTAAGGGCACATCAACTGTTAAGTTTTTATTCTCATAAGTGTAGTTCTTATTTTTGCGGGCAGTGACCGTGATCTTGTCCCCATGATTTGCGAGACCCGGCGCCGACCTACCTTTCGCTAGCTATTTTTCCCCAAATAGCTACCTCCTACCAGCGGGGGACCGCCACAGCTGAGGCAAACTTCAAGTTCTCGACCGACCTCCCGGCATGTGTGTTAGTGTAGTGCATGTAAGTGTGTAAAAGTAAGGGCTGAGAATAGTACAAGGAAGGGGAAGGAAAGATCGCGCACGGTCTGCAGCCCGTTCGTTAGGTCACAGCTTGGCATTCGTCTGGAATTGACCAACGGAAATACGGAAAACTACCGGTCAGAACAGCCGGCCGCCGGAATTCGCCTCCACACAGCGAATGAATCGGACCTAGATATCTGGCTAGTGTTCAAAACCCTACCACAGTCGCCGGGAGTGTAACCCTAGGACCTTCCGGCCAGAGGCACTGCAGTGACTTCAGTCGATGCCCTTAGCCGCCTCTCCTGGTGCCCCTGTCGCAAGGTACGAGGATAGTGGCGCCTTCTGGAACGAGCGCGATCTGCATTCGGCGCGTGATCTGGCGGCGCGCGCGCCCCACGGCGCCGTGCGTTGTCACGCGCGCTCTTGCCGTTCTGTTCCCGATGTTTATATCCATTTAAATTATCGACTGCGCATCGGTTTATCGGCGGTGGGACGCAGCGTCTCGCTCTGCCTCGACGCACCGCACGTGCAAACAATACGCGACGAATGACGCGCCCCAGCCCCACCGCCGGCGCGTGCCTCGCCCGTGGCCCCTCGATGGACTGCGCTGTAGCTGGGGGGTGCTTTTATAATATTGTATGCGGCAAGAGTGTTATAAGGAGTTTACGTCTGTCGTACCTACAATATTTTATTTTTTCATACTTTTAAATATACTTGAGGATGGTAAACACGTAATATATTGAATCTATCTAATCTATCTATCTCTCTATCTAACTATCCATCTATCCATATATCAACTATCTATCTTTCTATCTATCTATCTATCTATCTATCTAACTATCTATCTATCTATCTTTCTATCTTTCTATCTTTCTATCTTTCTATCTTTCTATCTTTCTATCTTTCTATCTTTCTATCTTTCTATCTTTCTATCTATCTATCTTTCTATCTATCTATCTATCTATCTATCTATCCATGCATCCATCTATCTATCTATCCATCTACCTATTTCTCTATCCACCAATTTATCTTTCTATCTATCTATCTATCTATCTATCTATCTCATTTTAATGGCAGATTCACTTATTGGCTACTTAATTAGATTTTAATTTTACTCGGTTTGCATTTTCAAATTCCTATCCCAAATTTCCTTCATAATTCCTTCCGCAAGAGAATTCGTAGTATCATTCAACTGTTTTCATATTTCCCTCGTAACGACGATCCAAACGATCCAGGAAAGTTATGCAGAGTACGTTGAGTTACGTATAGAAGGCAACAGCAAGAATAACGTATTGCATTAGTAAAAAATAAATTGTATATCTACAGAGTGAATTTATTATTTATTTTGCTTGGTTAAATTCTGTCAAGCTAAAATTCTCCAGCATCTGGTTTCGAACCCTAGGCTCTCCGGGCTTCAATAGTAATACGGTAGTATACGGTCCCAATAGCATACAGTAACATGCACGGGAATATTTTGCGAAAAACGCGTCTGGAGGATTCAAAGGTGTACTATTTCAATATTACTTGACAACGAAGGTAAGGAAACGGTGATACTTGCACTGAGATAAATCAGCCGGACACTGCTTGAATAATTCGAGTATTTATAAAATTCAAACTGTAAATGTAGATTTACCCGGTTACGTTATCGAAAATTCTTAATGATTTGGACCAAATGGAAAATATTTCCCGGTATCTTACAGCGTTTCATGTTTCCAGAACCGTTTCTTACAATTTTCTCGCCCTTGTGATACTAATTAAGAATATCTCTTATTAGGAAATGCTCACAGGCAAATATTTCTTACGAAGAAAGCAACGAAATTTCAAACAAGATATGATTTACTTTTAAAACTGTTAATTGAAAATGTTTCTTAAATTTTAATTTCTTTTACGTGGAATTGTTAGGAGATTCGGCTTAAACCTTTGTGACACCCAAGACGCCCCCGCCCCAGCCACGTGGCCGCGCACCCGGCTCAGGCACGGGGCCCGTAAAAAGAAGCAATTACGTCAGGGCAAACGCACTAATTAAGTAGGTTGCTCCGGGGCGACCTGGCTCTGCAGCGAGGTTCCAGCAGCAAGAACGCGTAATGAGGCAAAACAACGCAGCTTAGTAAGGTGCGCCGCCGCCATCCGCACCACCCTTGGCCTCGCCTCCCTTCCCCCTCCACTGCTACCTCGACCAGATTCCTCAAGCAGCCCATACTTCCACCGATGAACCCACCCCTCTCCCTCACCGCATGCCTTATCCACTTCGTCTCCCAACCCTAGCAGCCCTGTGGCCCTCCTCCGCTGTAATGGTAAATGCACCTACGTACATATGAAGTACGCATTGCTTAAGAAGAGCAATGAATATTTCTTTCAAACTGTACGTGAAAGAAATATCACCCTTCACACATGTTTAAATTAGGGTCGCGTCTGGAGCAGGCGCCCTGCTTACGGTCATGGGTGATTGGGCTCCCCAAACCGCCGTCAACGCTGACACGATCCAGACGTGGAAACAGGAATGTTTGGGAACTTGTGAGCTTTCAAAAGGGCAAAAGTCCTCGGAGAGTTATGTCTGTTTATTGCGTCCAGAGCATGCCGAGTTCTGGCGGGGGTGGCGTAATGGCCTCGTAAATCTCCCTGTTTCCCATATAAGGATCCTCTAGCGTTGATATCGAACAGACAGCCCAGAGACTTTGCTGTGTCAACTTCACGCTGCTCTGCAGCTCTACTTTTCAATTAAACTTCATACTTCATTGGACTTGGTCTCTGTACTTGAAACCTCGCTCACCACCACGCTCCTCCAGGGAACTTAGCTTCCCTGCGAACTCAATATTTTTGCATCCTGTACTGGAAGCATTTGTAATTGCCTGCAATCGCTGCTAGTAGTACGACACCTGCAGCGAACGGCATTACACCGCCTCGCCACCCCCCCCCCCTCCGACTCCAATGAACCGATCTCTTTTGCTTCTTTCTCTCTCTGCCACCTCGATTTCTCTTCCCTCCGCCCACTTCTACCTTGACCCACCGTCCCGATCTCACCTCACCTCTCCCGCCCTTCTCCTGTCCCCACTCCACCCCCTCTCACCTCAATCCGCTTCTGCTCCCGCGTCTAACGGCCTTATCGCCCCTACCTGCTCTAACACACCATCTCCGATGACCCGACCTCTCTCGAACCCACCTCCTCCACCATCTCGATTTCTCGCTATCGCTGCCTTTGTATACTCCGCTTCGACGTTCCCGGCTTTCTCTCGTGCTTCTTGAACGGATTTGGTTGGTCGGGGATTCCCCGGATCGTAGTATATCCGCCTTGAGACCAAAGCTCACCTCTTGAGGGTGGGTGCAGTAAATCTCCATTGTAAACGCGGCGTTCTCTATTACTAGGTTTTATCCTAGATTTGGATTATTTTAAGAGGTATTTCGAACTACCTCGTTATTAGGAAGCTTATGCTATACATGACTTCAGTAATTGGGTTAAGTAAGACGCTATGTGTGTTGAGCAAAATAATGGTTAATTTTCGAAGAAATTCTAGTTTCTAATTCTTCACGACTGTCACGATGTTCATGATAATGTGGCAAAGTGTCCGTGAGTTCGTATGTTCGTCTGATCGTGTTCTAGTGAGTCCTGTTTTGTCCACCTGCTCTACAAATTGAATATTCCTTGCATGTTTTAATTGACTGTACTTTACATGAAGCCGGAACATGTTCAAACGTTCCTGAAACATTACTCCCAATTATTGAATAAGATATCAATTTCATTGACTTCTCATAATTTCGATTCTTCACTTCACAACTTACTTATTAAGAAGAAAAAGCATTGTAATCGTGCGTCTGAAATCAACTATTTTCACCAGTAAAATTCAGATTTCCGTACTCTAGAAACGAAAAACTGGATTATTTTGTTCATACATGTAGTATATTACGTTCTCTCTAACTTTGTGTAGTCATAATCCATGTTTATTCTGCTCTTGATACCGAAAAATCGACAGACGGCAAAACTTATCTGGTTAAAATACTAGACATCTCGGATTTACATCTGGAGTCTTCACGTGTACTAATTTAATCGGGGAGTATCCGCTCTCGGTAAAATAGTGTGTACTTTATGAATAATTAGGTACTAATTATTCATAAAGATGCACATACGCTTACAAAATGAATGACAGGTTTCCTGAAGAAAAATTGTTTTGGAATTAAAACTATTGAAAGGAATTTCATCAACATTACAATCGTAACGTTGCAAAACTATTTTTACAGCAGTAAACTTTATCATCAATTTATTAGAACTTATTGCCAATGTACTACCTAGCTGCTGTAAATGTTAATTTGTACATTAAAGAAAGGAAGGTTTTGTATTTATCAAAAAATACAGTATTTGTATACATCAGAATTCGAAAAACACTTCTTCTGATAGAAAATCAGGTTTATAACTGTACGTAATAATTGAACATCACTTGCACGAACTAAATACAAAATGTTTCTCAGATCCAGAGACCGGTCAGATCCACGCTTTTTGGTAGATTCTTATTTATTTGGAAAATAATTTGGTGTTTTCAGCTTCCAAAATAATAGGAGACAAATGCAACATAGATGTCATTCACTTTTCAACATGACTGTTCGGAAAGTCGATTAAGAATACGAATTTATTCTCAAATAAGTTACGAGTTTCAATTTCTACATGATTTTTAGTAAGGACAGGTGTAATGTCATTTGATAATATTTGTCGTTATATGTAGTGACATTTTACTTAATTTACTTTGTTATTCATCATATAAACACGGTGAAGAGCCTATTGAAATATTTCGTAAATACCGAGATCCTTACAGCGATATGCTGCTTACATTAGAGTCAATTTTGTTTTCAAATAAATAGTAACAAACTGCTATACAATTTTTTTGGTTTATTTATTTTGAATTTAATGTTAATGTTTTTATGTACAAATTATTCAATTTTGTCGAAAGAAAAAATCTAAAGAAGCATATTTCTACATGCTAATTTCTCATCATGATTTCAGAGACACTTTTGAACATCTTATCTTATTTGTATTAAAAGGGATATTAGTATGACCTTGTATGTTCCAATGTTTGAATTACTATTCACTTTTTCATGCGCGTTAGACTTACTTTTCAGTGAGAATTAAATCAAATAGTGCCGAGGGAATAATAATTGCAAAAGAAATATTGCAGGGGAGAACTTCATAAACACTATTATGTGATATTAGGGTTTTTATAATTTAGTTTTCACAGAAGAACATCGTGGACAAATATATATAAATTAAAAATGATTCATGAAGATAAATAAAGTGTTCAGTGTTAAACATGTATCATACGATGAGAGGCGGGCAAACGTGTTGTAAATACGATGGTCACAAATAATATTAAGTCATAATAAAAGGAATGAATACATTTAAATTATATGAAGATATTTAATTGTGAACTGTATTATATATACTTTAATAAAATACTGCATACTAATTGATGTTAATAATTTAATTAATGAAGTCTGCAAAATAATTATGCATGCATTTTGTGCAAAGCGTAAATATAATTACAACTCGAATAATAATACATGTAAAATGAGACTATACAAATAATTACTCCATGAATATATAGTAATCGATACGTAACTTCCTCTTTCTCCCCGAGCCTTAAATAAAGTAAATAACCAAATGAAGGAGAAAAGCATTAAACAAATTTTTTAAAAAATCTAAAAATAACTTTTTAAGTTTTAATTACGAACTGTTATTACAACAGTTAAAATAATTCTTGAAACAAAAAAAACTACAAAACTTAATATAGAGATATTATTAATTAAAAGATCTGAATAATAATCACATAATTACGTAATTAAAAATAACAATAAATTTATTTTTTTAAACACTTCACTAAGATATCAATTTTTTTAAATACTTCATAAGACATCATTTTAAAATAATTTACTACTAATTTGAACATAACTCAGCGAACCCTTAGTTTATTAACCAAATAGGAGATACGATGTTGCAAATATTAGATAACACTGCCGTGTAAGGCTAGGTCGAAACCGTTTGTGGAGGGGGAGGGAGGGACTCCCAGGGCAATAGGGATTTGCGCAGCTCTTCCCGGCCACCTGCCGGCGGAGCTTAGCGCCCGGAGGGGCAGCGCCGACTCGAAGCCCCCTGGAGTTAGCATCCGCGTAGGCGGCCGTGGCTCGGTCACGCCCCACTGCACCGCCCCGGCCGCCCGCGCCGCCCCCGCCTTCTCACAACACCGTCCGGCCGTCTTCGTAATCCATTCCATCCCTGCCGTCCTCAACTCTCACCGCCCTCGCAACCCTCGACGCCCTCGTAGCTCTCACTATCATCGCAACCTCCGTCATTGTATCACTACTTTAGTTACCTCTGCTGCCTTCGATAGACACCTTCGTTCTAGCTTATCGTCACATATGTATATGCCGTGAATGTCTCTTCAATTTTCACTCCTTTTGATCTCGCCGTGGCCCAAGGCTCGTTTCCTTCATTTCACACCCCCGCTCGCTAGACGCTATCTTCTATTTGGCCGTCGAACTTATTATCCCATTGTTAATATCCCTGAAGAAAGTCGCAGTAATGGACGAAAAATTAGTAAGACTGTACGGAAAATTATAACCCAGAGCTACAACTTCGTCGAACTTTAACGGGTGTTTGTGAATTCGTTCCTACAGTATTCCTACATGGTAGTAATATTTCCTACATGATTTATTACGCCAGAACCCATGATACAATCTATGTAAGAGATGAAAATAAAGCGGTGGTGGGGGTCACGGAAATGTGAAATGTAGAGACAGAAACCTAACAGCATAACTAATTTGTTTCCTGTATAATTAATGGTGAAAGATATGACGCCAGCTTCGGAGTAATACCTTCTAAGTACTACGTTTCAAATTATTTGAAGGAATCTTAAGTCTCCTCCCCGATCTACACTGGGAAGTAAGTATGGCACTTACCACATCGATACAGATGACCTTATTACTTACGTGGTTTTTTCTCTAAGAAAGTTACAAACTATTTCAGATGACTTCCTCCAATGTTAACTGCAGCCAAATTTTAATAAGGAGTTTTTTGGACCTTTTAATAGAAAAGTGATTCTGAACACTGAAGGTAGTAACTAATTACAAAAAAGTTGAACCCACCAAAATAGAAGAACATGTTTATTTTTAGTATACTAAAAATTCATTTCTTGCATTCACATTTAGATTTATTACTAGGTAATCTTCGGAAAGTGAGTTAATTATTGGGGAAAAATTCACAGAGACATTACGAGTTAAGAAACGCAGTAGCAAAGTGGCTGGGTTTCAGAAATGAAGTTTTACTGCTGTTACTGCTGTTTTATAAAGAAATATGATTAGGCTCCATATATTAGTGATGACATTTTATTGCATTTAGCGACTGTTAATATTTTGTAAATGCTCAGTTAGCCAAATATATGTCTATTAAATCAATTAGAACATTATTAAATGTTTAACTATATCGATGAAAAACGTGGTGGTCTGAATAATTTGGTCAATTCTTTCCAAAACAGATAAACTCATTCTAAAAAAACACTGTACATTTTAAAGCACTTCTATTATGTTTGTACGTTCCAACTTTACGCTCAACTTTGAATAGTTAACATCTTTGAATCAAAATAAAATATATACTATTTTGTCGGCTAAGTGTTTTTTATAGAAGGCAACAGCAAACTGCCACTTTGTAATCACTGTAAAACAACAGTTTTCTGGTCGACCACGGTCTCCACGTCCATCCACCTCACGTCCCATTAAAGGCGGTCTGCTGGCCAGCACCGTCGCTGGTCTACAGGGAAACAATTTAAGTTGCTGCGTAAATACTACAATTACAAAAACTAACTTGTTTTTCACCAGCAAATGTTCTCGTTGCAACGCATCTTCCTTTCCGCTCCTCGCGGCCTCATCTGGTGCTGCAACGCCTCGCTCCCTTGAGCCTACATTCCTGGCAGTTTTCGCCAACTTGCAAGGAGCGTTGCCATGGTGAGTGAATGAAATCCTCAAAGAGTTGCTTTGTTGTTTATTCTGTTTCTTTCCTAAAAGCGTCCCAAGCCTTTTTGTTTTTGGATTGAAGCAGTAATTCTCCTTGAACACATTAAGTCAGTCTTATGTCAATCAGCGTCATCGCCTTTTATCCTCATCCGCCATGGGCTCAGCGTTCCCAATCATTTTGGCGTTGGACGCAAGAAGTAATTCTACTTGTACTTACTGTCATCTTACGTCGTCAGTCATTGACTTTTATTCTTATCAGCCAGAGGTCCAGCGCCGTTAGTATCCGGTCATCCCCGACGGTCACCCATTCAGGGATCCGCGGTGTCACGAGCTACGTAACTTCCGTGACTTACAAAGTTCGGTTAAGAAGTTAGGCTACTGGCGTAGGCTCCTCAATTTACGTAATTTACGATCTTTCATGAAGCAAAAATATATGTTGAAAAAAATAATAACATGTGAAAACGTAAAGGAGGAAAACCTATACTTGATAGAAGTGACGTTTGCATATTGCAAACATTTTCCATTTTACATGTAAACTACACTAAAATGAAGTAGTAATATTAATCTTAATCTTAATGGAATGTAGATGCAGTAACGGATAAACTCTATAAACGTTTTATTAAAGAATTAAAAATTAAAATACGTTTTAATAGTATAACTAAAACATTAAATGACACATTTTCACCTTAAAATGAATTGTTGCACTTCACATTCTAGTACGACTGTACGCTCTCTTTTGAGGCACTCAGTCATCAAGCATTAAGTAGTGAAGTTGTGTCCGACTCCGGTGAATGGGCTCTTGGTTTCCATTCGCGCGGCTTATGACGTAGTAGCTGCAAAGCGGAAGCCATGCAAGCGGCTTACCCTAATGTTGAGTGTAAAGAGTTTCCATGGGCGTGGTCTGGAAGCGTTTGTCTGAGGGAAGTCGCGAATGAACAGGGCTCGAGACAACCCTACGGCGCGGCGTAGGCAGCAGGGAATTGCCCGACTGAGTCCTGTGGTCAGCTTTCCCTCACTCTCGCTTCCCATCTAATCTTTAAGGGTCATAGTGAAGTAAAGTGAAGTGAAGTGAAGTGAAGTGAAGTGAAGTGCTGTGTGGTCTTAATTGAAGAAAAATTCAGTGCGGAGTTAGACTATAGAAGTTTATTTTTCTTATGGTAATTAAGTGTTTTATGAATCAGCCAGTTTTATATTATTATTATTATTATTATTATTATTATTATTATTAATATTATTATATAATTTGCATGTTAGCTATATTATATTATTTATTCAATTAGCTGCAACCGGGTTATACCCACTTGCAGTTTAAATAAATTAATCTTATCTTTATTTACTTTCATTCACTTTTTGATACGTGGCAACGCATAGCCCTACTGCCTCGCTTCGTTCATCCAATGTTTCACAAGGAGTAAAATGTTTTGTTAAGTTTACATTAATGTCTTTTTCTAGAGATAGCCGACAGCCGGTTATCAATTACGTTCAGGTGGGTCGTTTATTCGATCATACACTAGTCTCCAACACTCTTACGGGCTCCCCTGATGTGGAGTCAGCGGAACTTGAGACCCTCAGCGACAACACGTACATGAGAGACAAGTGACTAACAACCATGCCCAAGGCGGGACTCAAACCGCGACCTTTCGGACCGAAGCTCTGAGTCGGTACGAGCTCTTGGCCACCTCGGCCATCCAACTAGGCTCAAGTTTCCATCCACAAGTAGTGCAAATAGATGTTCTCGCACCAGTCCAGAGAAAACTTTGGTCACAGGTTGGTAGCAGAAACTTTGGTAGCAGAATATTAATCCTTGTGTAGTTGCAAATGAGTCAGAGAGATAAGAGAATGGTTGCGGTATGAGGTTTTAAGTGTTTTTTTTGCAAACTTTTAGGTGTGATCTCAACGTTGGCAGTACTCTACAAGGACGTGACAATGTTTCTGGAAAACAGAAGTGAATCAGTTATAGTTAATATTATACTAAGCAGACCAGGGCAAACGTAGAAATCAATTCTTACACTAAGGAGAATAACTGAACGGGACACAGTCGGGCTTTGCCTTTTTGGGAGGTAGGTAAAGAGCTTAGAAAACGTTCACAACGGAATTCAGTCGGTATACCCCCAGGCAGATAGCCTCTAAATTGCATCCAAATGTGATTTGAAGAGTCCCTTCTCTTTTATCGCATCTGATCAGAATCTCGTCTTATTTTATGGCATGTTTCTCAGTCATTTTTTTCTTATTTAGAATGAAATTTTAATTTTTCTGGGAAAGTAGAAACTTGTTACGAAACAAATTGCTTTATGTAGTTTTTCTACTCCTTCAGAATGCGACAAATAAATGAATACTTGAGCAAGTGTGGAGTAATGAAAAAAATCCCTTTCCCCGAAATTTACAGGTTCACAAATTTTACACGTTTTTGAAAAAAATGATTAAAAAACTTCAACCGAGAACTGTACTTCCTTTAAATACACATTATCGAGAAATATGAAAAATGTACTCATTGTGTAATAGTTAATACATTTTCATATTACATTTAATAATATATTATCATAATATAATGTAATATAATATAATATAATATAATATAATATAATATAATATAATATAATATAATATAATATAATATAATAATTATAATAATATAATAATATCATTACATTTTAAATATACTAAGAGCATGTGAACATAACAATATAGTTTTCAGTACTCATTTACTATTTTACTTCATTAATTATTACTACTGTTGATAGATTTTTCCAACGCCAGAATTATCTCTGATTTATGTCTAGCTTTTTATTTTTTAGAGCTACAATTATTTTGAAACATTACGGATAAAATGTGCAGCTATACTAAAAGAAGAGTTGGAATTTTTCTACCAATGCGTATTTCATTTGATACGATGCATGTAAATTAAACACAAGGCAAAAAATATCTATTTCCCATCTCGTTGTAAAAATTGAAGTTTTTACTATTTACAATAAGCTTCACTGAAAAAATAAAGAATATTTTAAACATTATTTTGCCTGCAGAACATCGGCTCCGGTGTGTTCATTTCAAATAAATAACTTTTACCGAAAGCCCTAATCACAAAACGTATGTAAACATTAAATTGTTGTATAAAAATACTGTCATACTATTTTTTTTTACATTAGGAAATGTGTAGGTGATTCTTACTGCAGAATAGCGGAGCGATTAATAGTTGAATTTAAAGACAGATTAAATTCGTATATTTAAGATCATTGAATATCCTTCCTTCATTAACCATATTCTTTATTCAAGTCGAGATGTATTGCATACGTATTCTCACTTCAAACTATAGTTGACCACATTAGGACATTATTATTCATTAATTCATGAAATTGCAATTGCATGTTAGAAATAAAGATCGAAGATACTTTTTCAACATTCCCAGACGTAAGGCGTAAAAATGTGATGTATAATGACTCTTTAAATTGGTTACAAATGTTTTGATATTGTCTCAATGATGAGTTATCTTAATTTATTTAATTTCTGAATCTAAATATATAAATATTTATTTAAAATAAACATGTTTTAGTTTATTTATTAATGGGTAATTAACACACACATACAAATTAAATAACTTTATACTATTTCGTTAGGCTAAAGGTGTTTAAGCAATTACAATATCTACATTCTACCGCGTAGTAATGTATCGGATTCTGGTACTCACCCAAATTGTCTCTCCATCGCATCAAAGCCTCTCCATCGAATTTGATTTGGAATCAACTGAAAGAACATTTACTTCACATTCTGGTTCTATGAATTGAATTTTTTGTGAGCCTAAATCCGGTGAGTGCTGGAATTTGGTGAATGTGATAGCAAAGGTTTGTAGCAAATTAGGGATGTCATAATCCAATAATACAATATAGAATTAATTATGAAGCTGATTATTAGAAATGAATAATAAGGCGTCAGTTATGGATCTCAGAAATTGATTTTGAATTATTTTGACTTTGCAAACTTTGTATTGATGGTATAAAACCGTATCTGACAGGCAAAAGTAAGCATAAGAAAATTAAACTAGAAAAACGTCGGTTAACAAAATAGAACATTAAATGGGAACGCGAATATAACTGGCTGCGCGAGGTAAAGTCAAACGAGTATAAAACATGTTGTCGACTGTAGAAAAAAGAGTGGAGCGTTTCTCATGGTGAACTAAATATCTTAAAGCATTCGAAAACAAGCTCTCACATGAAGATTGCAAGCTTTCATGCTGCGGGCTTAAAAACGGACGCGCGATTTTGTTCTCCTATAAATGTTACGATTAACTGACTGCAATAATTGTTTCCGTAATTTCACAAATTATTTTGCAAGTACGTCTTCTGACTACGAAACTACCTATAAACTATCAGAAGCCGAAATTTGAGAAGCTATTAATTATTTTGTTTGTGACTGAATTCTACATAAATATATCTGTTTAGATACAAATAAAATATTACTTGTAATTGTTCTTTTTTATTTTGTTCAGAATTTTCCAAGCAAATCACGCCCTTTTCTCTAAGATCTGTTAGAATCACGACTTAGAAGAAAAATAATCTGGCAACGCAGCGTGTGCCTTCCCTAGTCGAATGAGTCAAAAGCCAGAGGAGTCGCTTGAATCCTTTTACCGGTAGAGAGGTTTGGTAGCGGCTCAGTGGCGCTCATAGAACTTTCTCCCTCTGACACGTAGGCACTCACATCCACAGTATTCAGGCAGAGAGAGCCCTGGGAAGGAATGGGTTATTCTATGGGTCAGGGCAAATCACAAAAGTAAAAGACACATCCACGCACAGATGATGGCTTAGGGCATTAATTGATAACAGTGGCAGGCTTTCAGGCAATACCTAGATAGCTAGGTTGCTATATGGAGAAGAATTCTGATGCCCGGTTGCTCTGATTGGTAATTTCGTTGTTTTTTATCAACACCGGACGAATGCCGGAGTAGGACTCTAACGAACGCGATCTTTCCCCGGGCGATATTTCCTACTTCTTCCAAGTCCTATCCTCGTACCATGTTTACATTTAGATGTACCACACCACCACTCTTGTCGGGAGACAGTCGGGGGCATCGGGGGCTTGTCCCAACTAGGGTGGTGACCCCCTGGTAGGAAATACCTGGTTGGGGAAAGCCCCCGCAAGGCGAGCGGTAGGTCGGCGTCGGATCTCGCCATTTAGCAGGGGGAGAGTCACCTCCTACAACACAAAAAACCCACTACACGAATGGGAATAACGATTGTAGCCGTTGGTGCTCTCGGAATCACTAATTAATTAATTAATCAATCAATAAATTCTGAATCCCAGGTGGAATTAGAACCCGCAGACCCTGCAGCTCGAGCTACTTCGAGTCGTAAACACTAAACTTCGATTAAAACATCAAGTCCTTTGTAACGTGATCAGTTGTGACGCTATCCTCAAATTGGGAGCTCGAACGGCACCCTAATAACGTCACTATATTGACGTCCGACCTCCCGATTGGATGACAGCTGATCAAGTTTCAACGCAGTCAATGTTTTAATCGAAGTATAAGCTGCGGGGTCCCGGCGACCAAGTGGTCTACATTCAGCCTTCCGCCTGAAAATAAAACCAAGTTTTTCACGTAAAAGAAACGAGTAAAGAACTACCTGGAAGATGCTCGACACCCCAATTTGCAGCACTATCACCGCGCTGCTGCGGGCCTTCACAGGCCCAGAGTCTGCCCGCCCCGGAATCGACGGCGGAACAAGCGAACTCGTGGAGATCCGAGGCTCTGAAGCTCCTTTCCTCGGCTCGCGATGACGCGAAACGGAAAAAGAAAACAAAAAAGCGACGAGCGAACGGCTCTCGCGCGATGGGCGAAAGAGCGCGAATAAACGTTGGGCGCGCGGACGCGAACAGTTTTTCTCTTAACGCTTCATGAAAATCCGATAAGTCTAAGCGCCCCCGCGCCCAGGTCAGGCTGCGAGCGGGATACGCGGACTCAACAGAAAAATGTTTTTTGACTTCGTTTGACTCGCCAGCCACGGGTATTTTCATATTTTTTAAATTGTTTTTAAGCAAGTTTGTTTGTTGATTGGTTGATTAGTGATTCTGGGCGCGTCAACTGATAACGTCATTAGTCCCATGAGTGTAGTGCATGTTTTTATCGCGAAAGGTGGCGGGGATCTCTCCCAGCTAGCTCGCAAGATCCGGTACCGACCTATCGTCGGTTAGCAACGATAAGCTCAACCAGGTATCTCCCACCAGCGCGGCACCGCCACAGCCGGGACCTACCTCCCGACTGTCCTCCCTACCGGGACCTAGCTCCCGACTGGTCTCCCGGTGTGTGTGATATTGAAGTGCATGTTAGTGTAAGTGGGGGGAAAGTAAGGGGTGAGGATAGGACAAGAAAGAACAAGGAAATATCGCCGTGCGTGGCCCGTTTGTTAGGGTACTGCTCCGGCACTCGCCTGGTGTTGGTCGGAGAAACCACGCAAAACTACCGATTAGATCAGCCGGCCGCTAGGATGCTTCTCAAGGCAGCGACAGAACTTGAATCAGTTATCTAGCTAGTGTCGTAAGTAGTGCTCCTGGCTGGACTCGAACCTAGCACCTCCCGGTCAGAAACACTGCAGTGACATCACTTGTTGTCATTTCTCCTGGTCCAGTTGTTGGTATTTAATGTTTTAAAAAAAATGTAAAGCGAGTTTGTAATAAAAGGAAATTTTCAACGTAGGACTCTTGCCTGGATCGGTCAGACTTACCCAATATTTTAAATTCAATGTTTTATTACAAAATGTAGTTAAATTTTCGACAATTCGTTCTAACGTGTTGTCTTAACCTGAAAATAGGGTACAGTAATTCACAACGGTTTACAGTATATGGCTAACGTCTTCCTAAAATACCACATTTTCCTAGAATACTTCCAGAGCCCTGTCGAGGGAAATTGAATGAGCTATTGATTACTTCAGAAGATGTATTTACCCACAGAAGCCTGTATCAAAGATACGACAATTCCGCGCACAAAATGCAGCAAAAGCAATTAGACCGAAAATATTTGTAAACGAACTGGATTTTCATTACAATGTATCGCTTTAATGCAGATAAATAACATCTGAACATACAGCAATCTGACATACATAAAAAAAGAAACGCGGGTTTCATTATTTTGTATAACTCAATAATTAAAAAAATATTTGTGGGGTAGATATATTTCAGAAAAAATTATAGTGCAGTCACTGCATTAATGCCGTGGCGAAGCACTAGTTCTCTCAAGGAACGCGACTCGAAATCTTATTTGCTCCCTCGTTCCCATAATAATTATTATTGCCAGTAGGGTGAAGATAGTATGAGATAAGAATACTATTACAATTTCGTAACCGTGCACACTAGTTGTTCTAGAACACTAGCTATTGAAGAAGCTTGAGTTGAGTTACGATCTCTCTGGCCCCTCTGACCGTTTTCGCCTCTCACCGAATCGACGCTTTGTGGCGGAGAAAATGAGCCACAGTGGGTAGAGGGGGGAGCCTTCTGCCGCTCTACTTTCCGGGAACTCGTATAACATAAAAACTCCGAGACGTCGGAAACTTACAAAACTGATATGTCAGAGTAGTAATCATGTATGTTAAAGCTGTAAAGAGAACGATTTTGATATCCCTTCTAAACTGTTTCTAGTGAACGATTTTAAACAAGAGAGGGACCAAAAAAGGCAGTGGAAGTCACTATATATTGAATAAATTGTAGCTTTCCTTCATTAATGAAAAGCAACGATATTTACATTGTTTGAAATACGAAGCTAAAATAATAATAATAATAATAATAATAATAATAATAATAATAATAATAATAATATGTGTGTGGATTTGTGAATATATGAGTGTGTCATCCTTTCACCCCTCATTATCATCATAATTTCATCTTCCATACCCCCAGAGATAACAACCCTGGGGAATAAAAAGCGGACTCAGCTGAATACTGGTCCCCAATTAAAGTTACATGCACCTGCCACCGCGATAATAATACTGAGCAACGGTAAAGGCAGGATGCATGCATGCATGCTCCTAGACGAGCTATTCGCGAGTAAAACAATAATATTAATAATAATAATAATAATAATAATAATAATAGTAATAATAGTTTGGGCAATGCTAGTAATTTCAACCGTAAATATCATTCAGCTGATGGGCAATGTCGGCCGCTGACACGATGCCTCGTACCACTGTGCAAAGGCGACGCCTCCAGCGGCGACGCCGGCCGGCTCTCCGCGTCGTGCCTCAGAAGCGGCAGCCATTTTGAGGCGCGAGCAAATTGCGTTTTTGCGGCGGTTGCGAATTCGCTCTGGAGCCGTAAAGATGCGCGATAGCGGGAAGAAGGTCCTCTAATTGCTTGACCACCGCTCCGGCAGCGCCAACTACCACACCGCCTCCACCGCTACTACCGCACTCTCAGGGCCGGGCGCGGAGGTTGCGTTAAAGGTGGCGACGCCCCCCCCTCCCCCGCCGGAAAAGTGTAGGAATCGCGCCTACGCCCACGCCCGACGGGTTTTGAATTAATGAAGAAACCGATTTTTAATTAAACTCGACCGAGAGAGACACCGGAGTCAGCCGCCGGTGCAGAGAAGAGGAAAAGGAGGAACGAAATAGAAAAACGTCTTACAAAGGGGCGCGGAATATTTCATTTCGTCCTGTTAGTAGGAACGGCTCGTTAGAAGTTTCAATGAGTCGATTTAAATTCACCTTGGATTCGGTGAGATTACTGATGACACGGTCAAAGGTTCTTGACTCGGCGATGAGGAAGGAATGTTTATGGACCGTAGGCGCGTGACGGAAATAATGGAAATATTTCGTAGATATTTATAATTTGAAATGGTAAATTTGCCTTAAAATGAATGTAAATTATTCCTTAATATACTGTAATAATCAATTACATACCTTATTGTAGAGTATGTTATGAAGAAATCCACTTTGTCTTAATTTTTGAATGAATAGTGTATCCGAGAAAACTAAGTTATACATTATTCCAACTTGTACTTCCACTTTGCTATACAGCACTGGACAAAATCAAACTACCATGTTAATCATTCATTATAATGAATATTAGAACACAATTCCACTTCTTTAATAGAGAAGACGTGGATTGTTTGCTATTCAGGTTCGTACATTGACCACATCTTTCATAAACCACTGATTTGTGTCAGGTGTCCCATTGAAATCTCATTGATGATGATCATTACAACGAAAGTGCAGGGTTGCCAGATACTTCATACAAATATTCGAAGTTGTACAGAAGTAAATCCTCTCAATACCGCCCAAGAAGAAAAAAGTCAACTTTTCAAATGAGAAATTAGGATTTGCATTAGAATAACGTATTTGGGTGTCTTTTGAGGTAGTGACCCTATTAAATGCTTTATTTCCATTTTTTTATTGTGAACATTTTAATTAATAATTTAGGTAAAAAATTATTATTTTGTAATAATAAGTTATATCTTAATATTAAAAATTAGTTATGACTATTCTCATGACTACAGCAGATAGAAGGAATACTTCAAGAGATAAAATAATTTCCCCCCTTTCCCATTTTCACTCTCCTTGATCATAAATATTCGCGCTTAAAAAGATCACAGAAGTGCTTACATATGAAAGCTTGTTTACTATGGCTTGGGGGAACATATACCTAGATTACTTTTTTACGTTTTTCGATTAATCCAAAATCATGATCACACTCTATTGCTGTATACATTGGGTCTTGAAATGAATGATCAATGGTTTTTAGGTAGTAATTTTTTTAAATGTGACGTGACACTTGTCCAAACAATCGAAGTTAATCTGACTCACTTGCCTCTTTAAACAGCATTGCAAACATTTTGAGAACCTTAATTTGATTGCACGTAAGGATGCTCAAAACATCACGGAAAATAATGAGTAATTTTCTTATGAATGATAATATATTCAATTGTAAATTACTTATTAGGTTTACATTATATTATTAAATTATAATTATATCATATTTCGATAAAACGTCACTTATCTGAGTTTTTTCTGAGTCCCTCATGTGATCACTGACACGTACAGATGTTGAATTCCATTGTTACACCATCATCGACAGTTTTATCACGTACAAAAATCCATCGCACGCAAAGCAACTTTCCTTTCGAAAAAAGGACTAAAATGTGAACAAAAAAGAGAAGGTGAAACTCGAGGCGGAATATCGCGCATTCTGTAGGGAGGCGGTGAAACACGTCGCGCTTTCCCTCGCAGCGAACGTGGCACGTTCAGCTGCGCGTCAGCCGACTTCACAATGGCCGGCGTGCCCTCCCGTCCACCCCCTCACACGCTCACTGGTCCACTCGCCCTCCCACCCGTCCACTCGCCCGCTCACACGCCCACCCGCCCGCTCGCCTGCCCACTCGCCCGCCCGTCCACTCGTACACCCACCCTCCTCTTCACCCACCGTCCCGTGCACCCACCCACCCGTCCACACACCCTCCCTTCCAACCACCCTCCCGTCCACCCACCCTCCCGTCCACCCACCATCCCGCCCACCCACCCTCCCACCCGCCCGCCCGCCCGTCCGTTCACCCACCCACCCGTCCACCCACCCGTCCACCCACCCGTCCACCCACCCACCCGGACACACATCCTCCCCTCCACCCACTCTCCTCTCCATTCACCCTCCTCTCCACCCACCCCCCGTCCATCCACTCTCCCGCCCACTCACCCTCCCGTCCACCCACCTACCCACACGCCCTCCCGTCCTCCTACCTACACACTCGCCCGCCCGCCCACCCGATGCGAACGGCGTGGCGGTTTGTTTTCGCTTTTTATTCAATATTTTGCTCCGCGCTGCGCGACGGCTGTCGATGCAGAGGGCAGGGTGCAGGGGGGGGGGTGAAAAGGGAGTGGTAGATGCTGGGCCGTGGTCTGTGCCGAGCGTGTCCAATTAACCTTCAAAGCCGCCGTCGCCAGGCCGCTGACGCGAACGCTTCTACCACGACCTCCCTCATTTCAATACTTCACTCGCGACGTTGGTAAGACTGTTGAGCAAATCGTGACCTGATTCATTTTCTGTCTAAAATTTATTTCGAATAAAATTTGTAAGAAATACGCGCTAGTCTTTATATATCATTCGGCGTGCACTGAGCAAAGCACATTTGACATTATTGTGTATGTTATGTTTATTTTTTTCGAATGTTTTTTAATACTGCGAGGAAAATCGAAAAATTTTGACAGAAAGCCTCTTTTCATTCGTGATGTAGAAACGGAAATGTGGATAGATTATGCTCTTGTATGTAGTTAATCACGTTTAAAACGTTCTGTAGTCAGTACTCATGTTTTGTGGGTCCTTGATACAGAATAATAGATTGTCACCAAAATGTCCGTTCGTCCGTCTGTGATCAACGTTACTATCTAAATCGTTCAAACGCTTTTCTCCAAAACTTTTATTTTTCCATCCACTCAAGGACCTGGGAGTTTGAAAAGAATATTTTGGTTTTGAGGGCTACTTTACTCAAAGCCACAACATGTTTGTAGTTTTGTTAAAAAAGTTTTCAATTGTTTTGAAGGACTTTTTATTCTCGCGTAAAAGACGCTTAAAATAATGGCCCAGGTCTAATTTTTGTTGAAATATCAGATTTTTTGGAAATTGAGAAGTTTAAAATTTATTCGACGTCTTCATACAACTACACCATTGTGGTAGTTTTTCTTCTTGAAATTTATTCTTTGAAAACTTAAAATAAAATTGCGCACAATTTTGTTGGTAAACATTTTTGTGATAAAGTCAGGCAATAAACCTCATAATAATGACTACTATAATAATTACACAAGTAAATTACTATAATAATGACACTTTACTTTATACATTATACTTTAAACAAAGATTGAATTCGTAGGTGGGGCATATAGTATATTGTATGTTCTTTGGTACAAGTAGTACAAGTTCATCAAGAATAGAAGTCTAACAACACGAGACATATTTTCAATAATATATTGTTATAGAATACTTAAACTTGGCGTAAGTAATTTATAGGCCTCACGTAAGCTATCTTAAACTGTCAACATCTAAAAGAAAATAACTTACATAGTTGCTTCTAATAAAAATTGTAATTTTTCTCAAGGAATTCTTCAACTTGTCACTCATTGATTTACGTAAGTCCCTCTCGATAGCATTGTCTGCGCTTCCGAAATACATACTACAAGCGAAATAATTATATGCGTTGTCATTGCCAACAATATTGCCTGCTTTTTTAATAAATAATATTGTTGCCAATGACGACTCATATAATTATTTCATTAGAAATGCCAACGATAACTCACCACAATACCTATATACTACAACCGACCGTGAAATGAAATTATGAGGAAAGCTTCCGTAAACCAGGTAGGAAACATAAAAAAGAATTTGAAATTCCTTACTCTGAATATTTTTTCTAGTCTATTCACGCTGTTGTGCTTTAGATCGCTTCATATGATCTCAACCAGCATGTATATACAATTTTTACATCCACCTCATAGTGTGTTTGGTTTTCACTTTACAGTGTTTTTTTATCTAGAAAGTAAATATTGCCCTGTGCGGAAAATTTAAAGAAAATATCAACAAACAAGAGTTTTGTATTCAACTTGTTTTTTATGAAGATCAAATCTTACCCATTATAATAAACAATTACTCAAAATGCACAGCTTATGCTGTGCACCCTCTATTTCTCAAAAGAATATTTTAAAGCCATGAATGAATAAAGCAGAAATTATTAATATGAATTTGTGTTGTTAGAGCCCGACGCCTTTGGATGCTGTAAATACATAAGAACCTTACCATTGTAAATTTTAAGAACATGTTATTAACACATTTCCTTCTTTACCTGATGTACCATATTTATATTTTATGCGAATAGATTGTAATATAAATATGCGTAGGTAAAATTAGTACTTGTCATTTTTAAGAGCAGTTGATTAATACTACTTGATAAGATTCATAAAAACAATTTCTTTGGAAATATAGATTCTGAATTTGACAAGAAAAATCCTACCATTAAAAGAGTCAAAACAAATTTTGTTGACTAGAACCGTGAAGTAACTTATTTCTTGATTTACGTGGTGTAATTATGTCGCAATCCCGGGTTCAATTCCTTTTCGATTCAAAAATAGATCTATAGCTTTCCATTACAATCGTCTTATTTTCTATGTGACCAAAAAGGTGTGTAATGAAAGAAAAGCTTATGCGCACCGAGTTTGCTAGGTGCGGCGAATGAAATACGTCTTTCTCAACACATGTCTCCCTTCTTCCTAGACTCCCAAAAAAAAGGAGAAGAAAAAGGAGAAAGAGGAGAAAGACGACAAGGAGGAGAAGGACAAGGAAGACAAAGAGGAGAAGGAGGAGAAAAAGAGAAAAAAGGAGATGAGAAGACAAGAAGAATTAGAGAAGAAAAACTACAATAGAAAAATTAGAGAAGAAGAATTAGAGAGGAAGAATTAGAGAAGAAGAATGAGAAGAATTAGAGGAGCGCTTTAGGAGACGTAACAATGCACCTGGGCAGTGCTTTGTGGAGTCGTGACATTAATGGGAGTCTACTATGAACCTTAGTATTATGAAGAAAGTGTTATAAAATAACACGTAATGAAACATTTAAAATGTATTTGGAATTTTCTTCACGTGTGATTGATATTATTAATAAAGTTGTAAAATTTTCGTAAAAATCTCCTGCTGGCAATATCACAAGAAATAAGATCTTTTTCCGAAGAATTAATATACAAACACCATAGACAGAAGCATGCTCATCATCGCAATTAATATTCGTTCAAAACATCTCCAATTTGAATGAAAAGTGTCTGTATGTTATCTCTATAAGTGTTCCAAAATTTAGTAAATTATTCTTAATGAATAATTTATTACAATTTACATCAACTAAATCCATTATGATAATTAACAATACAGCATTTTCTGTGAGAACACATTTAATATAATTATTTTTTTTATTCCAGCATTATAAATGACTTTTTCTGTTGCAAGAAATAAATGGGTATTATACGGCATAAATGATGAGGTGTTAGATTTTACGGCACGAATGATGGCGTCATCAGATATTCAGCCAATCGTAGCGAGAGAATCGGGGGTATGTACAGGTTAACGGAGCAGCCGACCACAGTTTTTTCGCTCAAATGTCAAATACCGGAGACGCATAAAGAAAGTTGTTTCCCACAATTAAATTTGATTCTCTGAGAAATTTATAATGCTGTTATACAAAATATAGCGCATTCAACTCGTTTATAATGTTGATTCTTTGCATTCGTACAAATTTGAAAACTCGCTCCTAATGTCGCTCGCTTTCAAAACATGCACTCATACAATAAAGCTTAACATTATAAAATAATTGCATTAACTACTATTATTTTTTTAAATATTTATATTGGTAACATTCACAATGAAATTCGAAAGTGGAAAAATTCAACTCTCTGCATTTCGTCAGAAAATAAAGATAGTTCACGTTATATGAACTATTGACCTCGGTCATAATCCTCTGTCAATCTCCCCAAATTAAGGACATGTTCCTGACCGCACAGAGATAACAATCGATCCAGTTGCCTGTTGTTATGCCAACGTGGGAGGTGTTTAACCATACGCCAGCGTTGAGCGATAATAGGCCTGTTTTACAGTGAAGTGAAAGCGAATTTGCATTGTTTCCATATAAAGCAGGAAATCAGCTATTATGAATAATGCGAGGATGCTGTACGGCAGCAAACGACTAAATTTTATGGTCGTATGTCGTGACCAAACAAGCTTCGTAATTATCTCACACTCTTCTTACCAGTAAAGAATGGCGTATGTGTGTTTGGAAATGAAGTCAATAACTTGTGAAGTTACGTTTTTGAGCGTTAATTTGCGTTGTATACTAAAATACCTATTTTCCAACTTCGATTTATTAAAACAATATAATTATTAAATACCTTTGGGGATTGAGGGCGGTTAAAACTCATTACAACAATGCTTTTCCAATCTGCTCTGTATGTTTTCTAAATGAATCAATGAATAAATCATTGAATCTTTACATGAACTGGGTAATAAACACGTGTGATAAAACGTGGACATAAACAAAGCCGCTAACTGTAAATACGAGACAAAATATGCAATGATTATTCAATTTGTGTCGCGTGTAGTTGCATGCATACATAGTATTGCTTTATTTATTTTGATTGAATACATTTATAGGAGGGATATTTATAAAAACATAAGCTATCACTAGTAAAAGGATCATTACATTGCAATTTTTATGAGCCCATTTAATTTGTTTCCATATCAATTCCTTTCAAGTTCAAATTTATCCGACACTATCTATATACTTTTGCGCAACTCCCCAACGTGGCTATAAAGCCTTTGGTTTCCTCTTAAATCAGATTTCAAAATATCAATCGCACACATGCGATTGATATCTTATCAGACATTTTTCATTCGACAATGGTGTAACGGCAAGTACGACTAATAAATAAAATTGAATCTTTCTATAGTGTTTCAAAACGCTCAATCACTGTTCTTACCGGTGTAAACAAGAAAGCTAACATGTAGAAAGCTAACTATGTAGGAATTTCTCTGTTTTGAAATTTGTCGTAAGGTCACCCATATATTTTGGTAATGTGAATATATTTGTTACGCTATTTGAAATTTCTGTGAGGCTTTAACACATTTATTAAAAGAACTGCTGTGCGCAACTATTTATTATTACTTATTATTGAAACAATCGTGTCTATCCTAGGAATACTTGAGACATTTTTACTGCTACCGAAAATTTGAAAAAAATTGTTACCCTTTTCTATTTGTTTTCGTCTGTTTTTTATTTACATTTACCCTATTTTCGGTTGCTTCAAATTTCAAATGGTTTGTTGATTTTCGGAACAATTTAATAACCTTTTAAGGAAATCAATGAAAATAAATGTAATATTTTCTATATTATTCAAGTGTTTCTTTACGTTGAAATTCTCGTTGAGAATTTTATAAAATGTATGTCACTGTCTCTTAGGCATTTCTTACTTAATGTGGATTCGAGAAGTCATTATATTTTTATTGCCATTACACGACATAAAACACTTAACTTAGAAACTCACTTCACAATTTTTTTTTGTATTTTTTTGTATTTTTTTGTAAATTTTTTAACGGTATACTCAGAGTTGCAAATATTTCATGGAACAAAGGGATATTCTCTCAAATACTGCAGCAAAAGACATTAACGATCTTATGATTTTTTCACGACTAAACCTTTGTAAATTTTACTGAACCGAATTACGCTTGATATAAACGAGCCTTACAGAAAACCACATAAAGTTTTGAAGTCATTCCCATTTACATCTCTCCAAGACACTAGTTTTTCTCGTCTCCCTCCTCCCCCTCCTATTCCTTCTTTTCTTCTTCCTCTCACGATAAAGACGACTACGCCACCGTCCTAACGACCATTTGTAATCAGAGAGAACTTTTAAAACAAGAGCAAAATATCTGCAAACTTCTCGTGCAGTGTCCATTACCATGCGCAAAGAAGAGATTAACTTCCCGCGGTCCTCCCGAGACCCGCATACAACACGGATGTTCATAGTAGGGCGACAGATGAAGGTTGTCTAAAGAGGCGGAAGCTTAGTGCGTGCTTTTATCTCGGGCAGATTCATTTATTATATTAAAGTAATTCTCAGTCGCCATGGGTCAGCCGCTTCAAGAGAATATTACTAAGGCTCACAAAATGGATCACACACTTACTACATAACTGGTCGTACACAAATATGTTAACAGAAATGAAATAATATTCTTTCAGAAATGTTGTGGAACTTCATTATTGTGTATTATAACGAGAGGAAAGAAATATTTTCAATAAGCCATATTTATTAATCAAACAATTATTAAATGCCAGTATACATATGTGTGGAAGATTATTTATTTTCCTCCTGATATGATGTAAAATAATATTCGTTTACATCATCGATAATTAATTTTCAATATCACATCGTTTTGAAATACGTACTATTGATTAAGTGTTTCAGTGCGTATAGTTTTGACTCATTTTAAACTAAATAAACAAAATTATTAGCAATATAGAAACACGAGTTATAATATGGTAAAGGAAAAATCTAGAAATACTGCGACCAAAGCTAATCATTTTTGAACACGTACTTATTCGCCAAGCCACCTTTTCAGAATATTTTACTTAATATTTTTCTATTTAAAAGAGTAGGGATTTCTTTATTGTAATGTTTATGTGATAACTTTTTGTCTCAGTAAATGCCTTGTGTTAATAATGTTGTTAACAAATTTTGTTAACTTAGTTTAAAGAGTCAAGAATTAAATTCCTGAAGACAGTATTTATTTCCGAACAATGATTCTTTAACATTATTGATGAAGTTCACTGTCACTGTTTTATTTCTGATGATTGTTACACGTATGATCTTTGTCGTGTTAGTATATAATGATCCTTTTGAATCTGTGAACATAAGGATATCATAGATGTAATACACGATTTTGTATTTAAAGGTTTGATCGTTAAATGATTGCGGTAATATAAATGTCTTCTTCGAGATTCACTATGAGGTAAATGTTTCAACTAAAATTAATACATAGGTACATTAAAAAATGAAGTGGATTTATAACTCAAGCTGTACTGTAAGAATATGATTGCACAATCATATTTTGCTACAAAACACATAAATTTTGCGTAAACGACTTATTGAAAAACTGAAAATTAAACACTGCTTACTGTTCCTAGAATAATTTGTTTAAGAGAGATTTCCATGTGTAGTTGTCGTCGTTGTAGCGCTTAGTTTGTATGAATAGAAAGAGAACACGTATTACATAAGATAGAACAATTCTTAATTTCTTAGAGGGTAAAAATTTTGATATTTTTTTGTCTATTCAACATCACAGAATTCACTATTACGTAAATCGTAATTATTCACCCAAAATGATTGTGGCAAGCGCTCGAAGAAAAACTGTCCAATATTTGAGACACCCTGTGCATTTGCACATGAATATCTGTTTTTAAGTAGTACACACCCTGTGCATTTGCATTTCGATATTTGTTTTCACGTAGTACACATTTCAGTACGTAAACTGTTGTCCTTTGAAAAAGCGGGATAAGCTGACTTAATGGCTAGAGCTGGTCGAAGTTCGCGAATAACAGGAAGAGGGCGGGTGGCGGGAGGGGCGTCGCGCGCCGCTAATGCCTTGTTCCGCGGGGATCGGGAGGGGGGCGTCGTGGCGCGCGGCGCGGCGCGTGCAGGTATTTGCATGCGCGCATTTACGGATTACGCCGTGGGGCCTGTTCCACCTTAATGGCGAATTCCCACTGCGGCGCTCAGTCAATCAGCCAAATGTAGTGGACACGCGCCGCCTGAGCCGCGAGCCTGCGACAGAAAGTCAGCGCCGCCCCAGCCACCGCCAATATCGCCGCTGCCGCCGCCACAACCGCCACAACCGCCACAATCGCCACAACCGCCACCACCGCCGCCGCCGCCAACGCCACCGCCAACGCCACCGCCGCCGCAGCCACCAAGATCCCCTAACCACCACCGCCACCGCCACCGCAGGCGCCAACGCCACCGCCACCGCCACCGCCACCGCCACCAACGCCGCCGCCGCCATCACGATCCCCAAACCACCACCACCAGCGCCGGTGCCACAGCCACCGCCAGCGCCACCGCCACTGCCGCCAACGCCGCCGCCATCGCCAACGCCGCACCGCCACCAAGATCCCCTAACCACCAGCACCACTGCCGCCAAAGCCGCCGCCAACATCGCCACCGGCGCCGTCGACGTCCACACCGTCATCGTTGTTCCAGGGAGCGGCGGATCGCCCGTGTAAGCACTCCGGGACCTGCGCTGCTGCCATTGCCCAGCTACAGTGGTAAAATGAAAGCTACTCACTTAAATCGGCCTAAATACCTTAATGCGATTAAATCGTTGTTCTATTCATCAAATTGAGAGTTCCTTTTAAACTAGATGATACGTTTTTTTTCTGAAGTTTGTTTCTAATTTTGATATATTAAATTCTTGGTTATAATTTTAAAAAAAATAATATAAGAAGATGTTCTGGTATACGTAAACAGAATAGGAGACTCTCCTAACTCCTTAGAAGAAGAAGATGAAGAAGAAGAAGAAGAAGAAGAAGAAGAAGAAGATGATGATGATGATGATGATGATGATGATGATGAATTTCTTTCTTAATGAACTCTAGCAACTAAGAACTTTCAAAAAAGTACATAAATTAGTGTAATATGTATTTTGGTATTGTGAACTAACCTAATGTCTGGTTCTAAGCAAAATTGGTAAACTCATTTATCATTAAAAAGTTGAAAAGAGTTAATGATTATTTTGTTAAATTTTCATTTCCAAATTATTACATTTAAGAGAACATTATGAACTTCTGTAATAAAATTTGTAAGTTTCAAACATAAATAGATCAGTGCTCATGTATGTAAAACTATGTAAAAAGCCAGTGTGTGTAATGTCAAAAGCCCGTTATAAGACACTCAATGGCTAAAATTAAAAGAATATAAAACATACATCAATACTTGATTACAAACCGTACATTTTTATGAACCTGGAGCTTGTGCAGCACTAGTTGTGGAAGGCTAAATCGGCTCTCCACCTACTTCTCCGTTGGTGTCCAGTAATTGCTACCTCTATAGAGATCATCACGAGCACTCAGTAAATGTTTTGCTCATTAATATGTATTAGCTGGAGCGTGTAATAGAACAACGCACTACATACGCATCAACTATTTCCGATGTTGAACACAACACATGTGCGATGAAGTTACGAAATAATGAAGACGTAAGAGAGTGTTCTAAACCTCAATTGATGTTGTTTGAATATTCAGTCCTGTATTTTATATCACTCTTGAATCCTTCGGTCCCAGGTTCGATTCCCGGTCGAGCCAAGACTGTAGTGTGCATTTTCCTTGCAATGTCCCAGAGTATGTTGCTGTGTGACGATGATGTAATCGATATTTAATACTATTTTCTATACATTTCTTTTTTCCATTATATTTGTGTTTATTTAATTTCAATATAAATTTGTTTAATATCTCTCAATACCAAATATCTCTAAACAATCTCTTTAACCAGATAAATTAAAAGTATTCTTGAATGATAATAATAACCATAGTAATAATAACAATAACAATAATAATAATAATAATAATAATAATAATAATAATAATAATATCCAATCAGAAGGCCGAGATCGCTAAGGCAGTAGTGCCGGAGTGGTTTCGGACCAGAAGATCGCGGGTTCGAGTCCCGCCTCGGGCCTGGATGTATTTGTGTATGTCTGTATGTGTTGTCCTTTCACCCCCATTATCATCATATCATCATTTCATCTTCCATACCCCCAGGGCTAACAACCGTGGGGGATAAAAATCGGATCCAGCTAAAAATGCTGGTCCCCCCCAAAAATTGTCGCAAGCACCGGCCACCGTGATAATAAATAAAAACTGAGCCACAGTAAATGCAGGATGCTTGCATGCGTGGTCCTAGTCGGCCGATTAACGAAAATAATAATAATAATAATAATAATAGGAAAACTGATTTGAAATTTCAAGATACATATGTTAAAGAAATACTTAAATTTCAATACTATCTTTGCTGCATAATTGACTTCTGTAAATGAATTGAAGGTAATTAAACTTAGTGTTGTAAATAAACATTAATTTAAAAGAAAGTGTTAATATCGATACACATTACATATTTTATGGAAGATGAGCAAGTCAAGTACGGGTATAATGAAAACTTTCTTTAATATGACCTTATAGAGCACACATATATTTTTTAACCTCATTCAGTTAACACACTCAGTTTATAAATAAAAAAAGCCAATAAAGTAAACATAACTTCATTATCCATCCACGTCAAATCATCATCATCCCCATCCCCCCCAAATTCCCCCCCATCCCCCATCCAAATCATCATCAAATCATCATTTTCCATATCGCGATGCAATAAGTTGATTCCATTACGATGGGCACCATGAAGAATAATATGGAAAATTGGTGACTAATTTGCTTTTGAAAACAGCTTTTATTACAGTGAGAGCGAGTATTTTCTTACCAATTGTTATAAAAAATTCTCGTTTTCATCTGCAATTATATTTACATCTACAAGAGTTAATGTGGGATTCCCGGAACTCTACATCAACTCTTGTAGAGTAGAATGGGTAGAAGAGTATTCTATGCACTTTCAGAGCGTAGAATGCGTTTTTTCCGATTCTACGTCGCACATAGTTTTTAACAGTTTTTTTGACGTTAAATAAATAAATGAAAAAATAAACATGGAGAAGTCATGTTAAACAGTACGTTCCTTTCGGTTTTATGTCGGACATAGTTTTTGACCGTTTTTTGACGTTAAATAAATAAATTATGAAATAAATAATAAATACAAGTAATTACTAAACATTTTGTAAAAACGAATTTTTATTGATCGTCTAAAGCAAATTGATTAATTGTACCAGCAAAACAGATGGTCTAAATATTTTTTTGAAATTTTGATTCTAAATTTTCTCTTTCATGTTCTATCAAATATGTCAAATTTAGATAATTTTAATATCCCTTGTGATAATTAATATGTTACAACTATTATAATGTACATACATGTGTTTCTTGTTTATTTATTTACCAGAAATTGTTAGGCATTAAATCATAAATATTATTATAAAGTAAGGGGACTTATTCCTTTTAGCTTGTTAAAAAGTAACTCGTCAAATACACGTCTTGAAAATTATGGAGTTTTTTATCTCCATTGACATCACGACATTCACAATTCCACATAAATGTATCGCCTGCATGAAATCGATACGAAGTTTGTGTTGCGCAATTAAACTATTAAAAGCCTAATGGCGTAATGTCAAAACGGCAACCTCTAATCGGGTGGCTGTTATTAAAACATAATGTAATACTAATAGGCTATTAATAGACTAAAACCTCTCCCCAGCCCTCCATTTACTCGTTCTCTCTCAAATACGCGCACTAGCAAACGCGCTCAGCTGCGTTGAAATACTTTGTATCACTGGCATCTCCAAACGCGTAGGACGGTTTGCGTGAGAAACTTCCGGAATGCATGCAGAATCAGACATGCGAGGTATTCGCAAACAATAGAATTTCGAATGAATGTTCAGTGCAGCGTTGGTATGAAGCAGATGCCAGAATGTTAGTTTCAGTTGTCGTTCTCAAAGAATTAGCCAACCGTTGAATACTGCTCATAATTTGCCGCACAGTAATTTGCCAGTAAATGATACTTTTAATATTGGATACGCGAATTATGAAATTTGAGCATTGAAATAAATAGGTTTCATTTGATGAATAATATAGTGGAACTACAACAGCCAATAATCTCGCATTATTTCTAACTGTTCCAATTTTTAAAAATTCGCAGAGTTTAACGAAAGTGGGACCTACGCCATTATTTTAAGCATCATTTGTTCGATCTACAGAAAAAAAATTGAAGAAATAATTTGGGCAGATTTTGGAGAATATGATTTTTTCTTTTTCTAAATTGCATTAACTTCTATCAAAAATTACGCGAAAACTGTCAGTTTTTTTCAAATAATTGTTGATGGTCTTTCCCGGGCAAAAAGCATAGTACGAGTATTACACACCTTAAATGTATGTAATTAAATGTGTCTGTATTTCTTGCGAAGGCACATTAGTTCAAATTTCATAACTGTATGTAAGTTTTATTACATTCCAATGCCAAATTCCCTTCTCTTTCGATGCTGGAAATGTCGCATATCTCCAAGCGTGTTGCAGGAAATGGAGGTCACGCGTTATGCCCTTTGCAAAGGCTTTCTAGCGCATACATTGCGATTTAAACACAGTGACACTTTAAGGTCACGAGCTAAAGTAAGAGTGGGATGCTGTCATCCAATCGGAAGCTTCGTTACGACTTAAAGTTTTGTTACATATGCTCCCGATTGGATAAAAATGACCCCCTCTCCTTCCAGCTCGTGACTTTTTTCTGTTCAATTATTACAGTCGCATTAACTTCAGGGTCATGAGCGATCACATGATTTATACAAGACATTTACAATATTTGAGGTAGTCAAGTATTACATGATAACAGTATGAGTATTACAGAAGGTACAAGTAATTTGAACAATTCTTGTTACATTAATATATGATAGTTATATAATTGTATAACACATACCTTCGTGACATTGTGTTAAAGTCGGAGTCGACAGAGTGTTTAAATTGGAGTACAGCGCCAGAGCCCATGCCAGTGAGTGGGGCGCCTTCCGTTAAACTCGACCCCCAATTAGAGAAGTCCCGCCACCAAATGCCCCCTAGAATTGTTCTGGAAACTTTCAAACTCACCATTTCTATTGTTCCAAATACATCTTCCACTTATTCACGTTGAATGAATGCGCGCAACGAATCACGCAATGAAACGAAATAAGTTCAATTACAATGTAAATTGTTTGAGCACCCGTTAGTGTAAGACGTAAAATGTCATAACTTAAGGCAATTAAAGTCTCTTTGTGGGCAATTGTGGCCTTTGTTCTTGTATATGTGCATGAGTACACTTCATTTAAACTTCTCTTGAACTCTGTCGTACGTGAATGAGTTCATTAAGTGCGAATTGTATTTCGTTTGCACACTACCGTGCAAAATGTATAGTAGTACATAGTAATTTTAACAAATCAAACTGTGATGAATAGCACAATTATTATTTGAGGTTAAGACTTTACGTGTTAGTCGTGGCGCTAAACTTGTGCTACGCGTGTTGTTTGCATGAATTCGCTTGTGTATCGTCAGAATTCCTAATGGCGACCGGAATGGTTGAGGTATGTAGAGCGTGTGCCAACTCAGCTGCTCGGTCTGAGGGGTCGCGGATTCGAGTTCTATCGTGGGCAAAGTTGTTTGTCCCTTTCTTTCATGTACGTATGTTGTCGCGGAAGGCCTTGTGGTTCTCATGACCACAGATAGACATATTCCCAGCAATATGCAAACACTATTGCATTTGTTAGTTAATAAGCTTTAAATGACTTGCAATAAAGTATTTCAAAAACTCAAACATTTTCTTAGAAAAGAAGCTTCAAATTTAGAATATATAGTAGCCCTTAAGCGCCATTTTATTAAAAAAGGCTCCTAATTTTTAAACGAAAATTGCCATTTAGGACTAAGTTTTATTGATCTTTAATATTCTTAAATTTTTATTTCTGTTCTACTATTAGAAAACTGAAAAAATAAGAAAAATTCAAAAAATATACTTTGGGCGGCGATAGATGCCAGCTGCCAAGAGTATGTGGAAAGAGTAGCTAGCCAAGGCCAAGGAATATAGAAAACTAATAGTAAAAAGTCCGTGCCATTTTATAGCACCACTAGTTTACTTTGTGTTCTCCGTTAAATCTTAATTATTAATTAATAAACATGACCATTCTCAAATTATATGTTTTCAAACATCGATGTGTTACTGTCGAGTTGCTTCCCTAGATAGAGAGGGAATACGAAAGAACTCATAAAATATAATTTAGCAATTATATCGCAAACTCACGGCCATTTCGCATTTTCTATGTGATTTCGTATTTTGAAAGTGATTTCACATTTTATTGCAAATTAAAAAATTCCAGAAATATATTGAACCAACCGTGAAACATACAATTACTAATTTTTTCAGTGTTTTGTAATATTTCGCTTTTTTAGAAATTTCTCAAATCTACCACCTCCAATCATCATTTAAATGCGCTCCCGATGAGACAAAGAGTAGCATCATGACAAAAAGAGGTTCCGACAACCAGGAAGGAGAGAGCGCTGCAGTCGCGTGAGCACTGAGCGTTGCCGAAGAATGTTGGAACTCATTCTGTCTTTTCCCAGACGTGAAGGTGCAAGCACTGTTTTTCAGAATTGGATAGTGCGATGTACGCGAGCTGTTATCTGGTGGCATCTCTCAAAAGGTGATGACAGAGTGCACGATGTTTCAATACTGATCGGACAGCCCAGATTTCTGCTGGTGAAAGGACTGACGCTGTGACAGTGATGCAGAAAGATCACTGACCCTGCTCTAAATTCAAGTAAGATTGTTGAGATTTTATATCAAATAGCAGACTATTTATTTAAGATTTTTGCGTAGTTATTTTGAAAACGAACCTTCGTTTTCTTAAAATTATTAGGAAGTATGAACAAAACTTGAAAATAAATGTATTGATTTTAGAGGAGATAGTTTGGAGTGATGTTATTGTATAAATCCTTCTTGAAATAGAGATTACATTTTTCTTTAAACCTTTTAAATGCTTTATGTAGACGTTTGGGACTCTATACTGTCCGATAAATATGGTGAAGTACTGGTTTTCACTTAAGCATAAACCTGTGCGCCCATGATTGATTCTTATCCTGGAAATTTTCTTTCGTGGGTTCGAAAAACACACAGAGGCTTATTTCGGATCAATGAGAGATGTAACCACATCAATAGCAGTGAAACATTTGTAATCGAGTTAATTTGTTTGCACTGATGTTTCCAGTATTATAATGTTATTTAAACTTTACGAGTAATTGTATGAGAACGTGGGTGCTGTTGTAAAGCATTTTGTTTTACATTTCAGCTGGTACCATAACTATTAAGCAGTGTTTTGGTTAGGGTATTCATAAAACGTGTCGTTATATAATATGTTAGCCCGAATTTGTAGTAATTTACTTAGAAACAATAAAAGCTCTTGCTTTATCAGGCTTATGGCTTTTTATAAGTGTCAACAATTCAAAAATATATATTGCTTCTCAGAATAAATTTCTTGCAATTTTTAACAGAATAAGTGATTTCAAACTACTGTTATTTTAAGTTCGGTTTTTAATTTACGTCTTTTGCATTCTCTTGACATTAGAAAATCTTTTCATAATTTTGCAACAGACGTCGACATTCTTTAGTGAAGGTCCAAAGCCTTTGCGAAAGTGACGATTTTTTCTTCAGAAATGTCACTGGAAATCAAACTGATGTGATGAAGTTGGAACAAATGAATCTATAATTTCACTAGCCTCTTATCGTCTTGAAAGTGGTAAAAGTTGTATTACTACGAATACTTATTTTTAGAGAATTTTAGAGAAAGAGCTGAAATTTCACAGAAATAGCAGTTGATGAGGTAATATAGAAAGAAGAGTTAAAAATCGGGGAGTGATGCAGAAGGGTTTGATTGAAGCGAAAGTTGTTGGAACGTCGTGAAGATCTGTGACTGAATGTCATCGTAGATTGAACAGTGACAACTAAAGAGAAATTTACAGAAAATTATCAGATAAGTGAATATTAGCAGTAAGTGATAGCGGCGTTTAGATTGTGATGCATACGTCATTGTAGATTCTGGAAGAATTATGTAGGACTTCATCCAACAGACTGCATCTGCTACTATCTCAGAATAAAAACGAGAACAAAAGATATTTAAATGTGACTCCTCTTCAAAAAAATCAAATATATTTAATACCTTGGCGCGAATATTTATGTCGTCAAATAAGTTAAGATATTAAATATGGAATGTATATGAAAAACGAACTGAACACGAACTGAGAGTTTGACGTGCGATGGCACACAGTGATCCAAAATAGGCACACGCCAAGAGACAAAAGCAGATAAAACGTCGTTTCATGGATCTCAACTCAAAATATGTTCCTTGATGAAATGCGAAATGATATTATCAGTTGTTTACAAAATAGTGTGGTGATATAATTATGGTTATATAATAAATATATACATAATGTGAAATCTATGACAACCTAAACACTATAGCGTCAGTGACCGATTTATACAAAATCCACACATCTTAATGAAAAATTTCTATTAGAGCATTTTTAGAGTTATTATTGTGTGCGTAAATTGGATATTTTGCAATTTTGCGTGAAACTTATTGCACTTTCTATAAAATTAAATAAACATTCGTCCACATTGTATAAATCTAGACGTTAAATAAACGATTTCATGAATTCTTCTCGCTTTACTAGGTTTGGACATATGTTCATTTTCGTTACAAAAAGATTTAATTTTAATTAAGCAGATGTAATGATTTGAAACGGACTGAAAGGCACAGGTCTTCAGAAACGTAGGAATTTGTGCAATGATATTACATTGACCTATATTCTACAAGAGAACCGACTCGCCGGCTGTAGAAAACGGCGGCGGCGGCGGCGGCGGCGGCGGCGGCGGCGGCGGCGGCGGCGGCGGCGGTGGTGGCGTAACGGTTAGCGTACCGGACTGTTGTACCCAAGTTGGCGGGCTCAAACCCGATCGAAGCCGTGGATTTTTAGGGCGACAAAATCTTTCGAACGCCTTCCTTCGGAGGGGAAGTAAAGCCGGCTGTCCCATGTTTGTAGATTTACTTGCATGTAAAAGATCCTCAAGCCTAAATGACGCCTCTGAGCTAAATTCAAAATCGCCTGTTTCTCGCCCACGAAATACCTCCTTTCCTCTGCTAGTTGGTGAAAGGAGCGTAGCGAAACTTGCGTGGTCAGACGGAAGAGCGGGCCTGATGGCCCGAGTCTCGCCACGTAAAATAAGGCATTAATTCAAATTCAAATTCAAAACCGAATTTGTCGGGGGCTTAGAGCTTGACCCGGCTGGGGCGGTGAAACTTCAATGGGAGATACCTGGTTGGGAGAAACTCCGTACGTCAGCATTGTCACCAGATCTCACCCTGCAGCGGGGACAGATCACCGCCCCCTACCAAGTAAAAAGTATGCACTGCACTTAAAGCACTTAAGATCTTAGCTGTTGACGCACTCAAAATTGCGGGTACAAAACGATTGAAACTGGATTTTTAAGGGCGAAAATATTCCTTCGTACGACTTCCTTCGGAAGGAGCGTAAAGCTGGCTACTCCATGTTGTAGATTTACATCATGTAAAAGATCCTCAAGCCTAAAAGTAGTCTCTGAGGAAATTTATAATCGCCTGTTTCATCGCCCGAGTAATACATTCTTTTTCCGCAAGATGGCGAAAGAAGCTTATCAAAATTTGTGTGGACAGACGGAAGAACAGATCTGATAGACTGAGCATCACCACGGAAAATAAAGCGTGAATTGAATCCATCAAACCAAGATTTGAGTGTTTCGACCAACTGCGCGCTGCGGTCTGAGGAACCACCGCTGACGAAAAACAGAAGCCACAGCGACTGCGGCGGCGGCGGTGGCGTCAGTGGTGGCGGCGGGGCGTGAGGATGGCGGTGGCGGCGGCGGCGGCGGCGGCGGCGCTCTCGTCCTCACGAGGACGGGCGAGCGGGTCCTCGAGCCCCCCTAATGGCGGTGGCCCTCGACGAGGCATCCGAACTAACGAGACGCCCTGGCGCGACGGCGCCCACCGACGACGACGACGTCGTCGCGACGAGGGCGGTGACGACGACGAGCACCGCCCTCAAGGCTCGTTCCTCACCCCCCTCCTCCCACCCTCTGCCCCTCCCCTCCCTCCCCCTCCGGCTCCCTCCTCGCCCTTGCGAGCTGCCGCCCGGGATTCGTTAAGGCGCCGAGGTCATAAATTTAAAATTCCATGCATTATTTTTAACCGAGATAAGAGCTCAACTTGCAAAGTACTGGAGTACTTAGTATTACCCCGCCGGCGGTATCCGAGGCGAGGTCTCTCCGAGGTGAGAGACACAGATTTTGCATTAGAAGGCCGGGCGTTTCCACACGCGCAATACCGGGGTTCGTTGTGGTCAATGCCGATAAATCAAAATTGGCGGTGCTGAGTTCTTCTTGTACATTATATTTTGTTTCGTCCCCTCAACACTTTTGTATAATTTAACCATCTTGTTGAAAGTTCTACCCAAAGGCAGTGGAGAGCTGTGTAACTAAATGTTCGGCCTGTGTAGTGATTATATTCTGCATGCGAATGAAGCCATATTTCACTGTAAAATCAGTTACACGATGTTTATTTACGGCATACCGCAAAGCGTTCATTATTAAACAGACCTCCAATGTTTTTGCTCAACTTCATTAGGCGAACTCTTTCCGAACCGATAATACCATTGGATATCGATAGACAAAAAGGCCCTGATATCGATATGCAAATGTTGAAATCGACAGTGGGTATTACCGACCTTCCCTTCGTGCTGGCGCAATATTAAATCGAGGCCTACATTAAGCCGAATGCAACAAGCGAGATGTACGGGGCTTAAAAGCCAAAGAGACCCTTAGGAAAATAATTTTCGATGCAAGGTTGGGGGAAACGGTACGGTGCTTGAGGCGTGGAAGATACAACTTGGGGGCGAAGACAATTTTCAAAGTGGAAGAAGGAAAGAAGGAAGGAGGTAGCGGAAGTGCACGTTACATGAGGGCGATTACTGACGGAGAAAACAGTACGCGGACAGCGTTGCAAAGAAAAAAGTAAGATGAAAGTAATGATAAGAAGACTAAGAGCTAACAAAAAAATTGTGAAATGAATGTAAATTGTCAACGTATAAGTGGAGAATCAATGAAGAATTTGTTGATAGTCTTCAGCTTTTTACAAAAAAGTACTTGATTTAAATAAGTATGGGAAAAGAGCATTTGTAGTTTATACTGCGCTAAAAAACAGTTCCATGTGTCCAATGGTCTTAAAAAAATAAAAAATGGTAATTACAAGAAGACAATAACTACTACAAAAGGTAAACCCATAGAATCTGAAACTAAAAACAAAACGACGTTTTTGCGATTTTACTCTGCATTATAGATAGAGAAGGCCAACTGACGATAATGCAAACATCAATGTGATTGAAGAAGAGAAACTGGAATAATGAAGAATGCGAGTGATAATAGGAAAGAGAGAAAACTGCAAACGGATGAGCTCGGAGCAAAGCAAGTGATTCGAACAAGGAAGATAAGAACAAGGAGCTGCGAGGGAAGGAGTCCCTACCTCCAGTCGCAGGATCTTCTTTAAGCGCGTGCTGCGAGGGGGGAAGGGGATGCGGGCGGGCGCACGCGCGCGTGCTGCCCTCTACCCCTCCCTCCCTCCCTCCCTCCTCACCCTCCGCCGGGCACCTTGGACTGGGCCTCATCTGCGTAACTCAGAGGCGCCGGCACGAACCAGCCGAGGCCGCCTCTCCAGGTTGAAGAGAGCGGCAGCGGAAGGGGGCGAGCAGCAGGTGGAGGCGGAGGCGGGACAGGAATGGACGAGGTTGCGGCGGAGCGGGGCGGAGCGGGGCGGAGCGGGGCGGAGCTGGGCGGAGCGGGGCGGAGCGGGGCGGAGCGGGGCGGAGCGGGGCGGAGCGGGGCGGAGCGGGGCGGAGCGGGGCGGAGCGGGGCGGAGCGGGGCGGAGCGGGGCGGAGCGGGGCGGAGCGGGGCGGAGCGGGGCGGAGCGGGGCGGAGCGGGGCGGAGCGGGGCGGAGCGGGGCGGAGCGGGGCGGAGCGGGGCGGAGCGGGGCGGAGCGGGGCGGAGCGGGGCGGAGCGGGGCGGAGCGGGGCGGAGCGGGGCGGAGCGGGGCGGAGCGGGGCGGAGCGGGGCGGAGCGGGGCGGAGCGGGGCGGAGCGGGGCGGAGCGGGGCGGAGCGGGGCGGAGCGGGGCGGAGCGGGGCGGAGCGGGGCGGAGCGGGGCGGAGCGGGGCGGAGCGGGGCGGAGCGGGGCGGAGCGGGGCGGAGCGGGGCGGAGCGGGGCGGAGCGGGGCGGAGCGGGGCGGAGCGGGGCGGAGCGGGGCGGAGCGGGGCGGAGCGGGGCGGAGCGGGGCGGAGCGGGGCGGAGCGGGGCGGAGCGGGGCGGAGCGGGGCGGAGCGGGGCGGAGCGGGGCGGAGCGGGGCGGAGCGGGGCGGAGCGGGGCGGAGCGGGGCGGAGCGGGGCGGAGCGGGGCGGAGCGGGGCGGAGCGGGGCGGAGCGGGGCGGAGCGGGGCGGAGCGGGGCGGAGCGGGGCGGAGCGGGGCGGAGCGATGCGAGGCGGACCGGGGCGGAGCGGGAAGCGACAGATCACAGCGGTGGAAGAGGTTCAAAAGGGTGGGCGGGCGAACGAGGGCGCGAGAGAGGCTCTTTAAAAAGGGCCGTGTGGGCGGCGCGCAAAGGCGGCTGTGAAAGGGACAACGCGCCTCCATAGGCCCTCAGGATTCCGGCTAATACGGCGATGTAATCGAAATCGATGGTAATCGACGCGGGCGGGAGCAGGAGACGTGGGGCGATGCGGGCGGTGGGTGCCCCGTCACCTGTGGGGTTTGCGGCGCCGAAGGTGAAGAGGCCGGTGGGGTTGGATAGATTAGCGGGAGTAGGGGTGGGGGAATGCAGAATTGGTGGGGGAAGTGAAAGTTGTTGGGGAGCCGGCGGGGACTTTGTTTCACATGTGGGGGAACATGAAGGGGAGCCTTGTCGGGCATGTTAACAACAAATCGACGAATATGTTGCGTGCCCACTATCTGTCCGGTTGTCCATCCCCAGGTTTGTAAACTTAAGAGCCGTCTATGTCAACTGTCTCTGTGAATAGCACGATACATCTCAATTTGTGATTGTCTTTCGCGTTATATGCCGCATATTTTGGAAAATTCCAAAGGGAAGTTTTGTCATCTCCGTATATTGTTTTCCTTTTGACTAAATATGTGTTTCCTGAAATTAAACAGTAATGATAAATCGCAGAAATATTATTCGTTAGAAAAATCTATGTTTTGGTTTTTTGATAATAATTGAGATGGAATAAATTATTGCCTACAAATATCTTAAATTACAAAAAAAATACTAACGAGAATTATTTTAAAGGTAACAATTTATGTGCTCATTTGTGTCAAGTATAAATAATCTAATGTAGATATTTCGTGATGAGGATTAACAGGTAATCCTCTAGTCACCCGGACTAGTCTTATTATGTCTAGTAAATACTGAAACATTGAATCAAAACGCAAAATATGTTAACATCGTACATGTTACACATTTAATTATTCATACCGTTCCTTATGTAAATGTAGGTAATGTTATGTAAATGTATTTGAACTAGATGAATGTACCGTCATCTGTACTGAGTGGGACAGATACGCGCGACTAGAGAATCCTCTCGTGTCGTCTCCAGTTGATACCTCGCGTGTCACATCCGACGTAAAGTGAGTATATTGCGCAAACCAGTTACGTTTGATGCGGGAACCCGTGCGTAGAGTAGAAACCACGACATTCACAGCTGCAATCCCGAGGCATCTGTCCGCCCAGTTTAGCGCACCATGTCGGAGCACGGCACAAGAGTATACAATGCTTTGACAACATTGTTAATGCGTCACTGATGCCTATTGAAGCGCTGGCTACAACATTTTCAGTCTTAAAAAATATTGCAAAGATTTTTAGTGAAAATTATGGAGAGATTTGTTTCTATTTTTACTTATGTTTAACGTTTTTTTGTGCAAACATAAATGGGTACACCAGAAATTGTAGGTTTACAGGAATGTTATCGTTTAAAATTTGAAACACTTGGTAATACTGGGGGCAAGAAATTAAATTAATACAGACAAAATATTATTACTTAATATATAGACGGTTGAATGATGCAAGTTATTTAATACCAATTACGCAAGGACCAAAATCAAAAGTCGGTCAAACTTGAAAATGCTGACTATTTAAATTGCAAATTTTTATTTTTATAACAGTTGTGCGACCAGTTCAAAACACAGCTCCCTGTAAGTAGCTGAGAGCTGGGATGATTTTACTTACAGTGTTGGTTTGTTACGGTAATAATTACTTTAAGGTAATTATTGTTTTGTAATGTAATTAACTTGTAACGTAAAAATGTATTCGCCCATATACGCCTTATCCAAAGAAATCTATAAATATTCGTATCATATAAATGATATTCATGTCCTTTTATTTAGTGTTATCATGAAATATATACTGGTCCCTTTTAATGAAAATTCGAGTAATCTTTGAATTTCATCTTGTCTCTAGCGTTATATTATTTCTAGAATCTACTGTATTCTCATTGTAAGATAATAAAGCAATATTCTAATATTAATGAGACGAGAAAAAATTTGCTTTGTAATACAATGATGGCTGACTGTTAACGTAGGTTTTCATATTTCTGAGACGTAAACTAATTTACCTTGGTCAGATAACGTCTCCAACAAATATATGCAACGAGAAATCTTTTGGAACATTTTTAATCGCTGCAGGTGATGAAGATAAAATATTTATATTCAGTATTCGCTACTTCATCAAGACATGGATGTACCAAAACTCAAAATTACTCAAAATTATAGATTATATAATAATTTTGTATATAGATACGGACGTTTTGAAGACATCAAAGTTTAATGAGATGGTATGCCAATCAAGTGACATAAAACAGTGAAAATATTTTTCGAAAACTTTAAAGATGATTATTTCTACCCATTTTTAAATATGTATGCATGTAAATATATATGTATGTATGTATGTAAGTATTTGACATGAAAACAATAAATAGCTAAACATGCAACACAGACACACACACACACACACATTCACTGTAACTCGTGAACAAAGAAAACTCATTTTACAAATACGAGCGATAATATTAAATTACAAGGAATTCAAATCTGTTTCGTCGAAACCCAACACTATTTAATTCAATCTCACAGGAAGTGTAGTATACGTATGCTCATTTCAATGGAGAGATAGCGTAGTGGTGTGCTATGGTAGATTAAGTTGTCCACGAGGCTTGAATCTCACGCCACTGCAGGAAACCTCGACTGTGGTCGTCCTGTTATGGCTACGCCCCACGTCCGCTGATGTTTGAATCTTATTGTCATTTGCCCCAATCAGCGTGTCTTCTGTGCTCTCTGCAGCAGGGCTTCATTATTTATTCTCATTATTTCTCTATTACGATAATGGCTGATACGAAATGTGTAGTAATGAATATGAGCGCTGTTGGGATTCCTCTTAATGCTTCTCAAACGCAAACAATCCACACTGCAAACGAGCGCCAACGAATACAAAATGATGACTTGCCCGCCATGTAACAACACGCCCTGACCACCCCCTGGCGTGATGGGGGGTGCTGTTAGCCATGCTGGCAGCAGTTACCCGCCCCTTCCCACCCCACTGCCGTACACTGTCACGGAAGCCGCACAGCGACGAAACGGGATGAAACCTATGACTCGGCGAATGTTTTTTTAAAAATATATTTCATCTTCCTGGGCTTACATTTTTTCAGAGGTTTCAAACATTAAAGAACAGTCACATTGGTAATTCGCATTACTGGTGAATAATCTACACCATACTGGCCATTTGCCAACTTTATTCCAGCTAACGTTTAGTTTAAAATGCAGATTAGATTAAACAATGGATATCACCACTGTCAACAAATAGTTTAATACCAATAGTTGGCTTCCACAATACAAGCAGGGAAGTCACAATACATAATCTGAATTTCCACTATTGCGGTACACGGACTTAAATGATAATATCTGACGATATGGGCATAAATCTAAAGATAAAAATAATCTATGAAATTAAGTAAATGCCATATTTATGGATACAAATGGAATCAATAACCAATAGTGGTTTTTGCATAAATGTTATGAGATGAAAGAATGAACGTCACTGTCTTTATCATAAAGAAGTGTATTATTGAAAAAAGTAAGAGAAGATGAATTCATGCGAGTTATCTTTTTATCTTTATTATTGGATGTAAATTCGGAATGTCTTTCATTAATTTTAGAAATGAATCTCTCCCTTTTTTTAATATTACGAAGACCAATGGACCAAAGTTAATATGCTCGTATTATAGTAGGAAATTAAAACGCAGGTTTTGAATGCATTTTTTTCTTATTCATAATCTTAAGATTGAAGATAAACCAAAAACTAAATGATTTTTGCAGTAAATGAAAGTTTGTGAACAGAAGATGTATTATAGCTTGATATTTTGATCTATTATACGAAATTCGTAGGGTATGAACACTAAATTTAGGAGTTGTAAAATAATAGAATGAATGCTTTTATTATATTTTTATTTTGCTCTGTGAGTTGTAATTGTTTGTATTTTTGTTACATACCGGAGAAAAGTAGGAGGGTCTGAAGTTTCAGTTATGTTTAGAAAGATGGCTCTGGAAACATGAACATTAGAAGACAATATGAATTTCTTTTCCGCGATAAAGTTACTATTTTTCTTTAAATACCATATACATAATTCATGTGAGGCTTTGCTCTAGAATTTCGCCCTCTTAGTACCAACTCGGCCCACTGCGCGGCGCCACTGCCGCCGCGCGCGCGCATCTCATCAGCCACGCTCCGCCACGCGTGTAGTGGCGGGGAACGGGAGCGATCGGGTGTCGAACCCGCGCCCCCACGCTCGAGTTTCACCGCTCCCCGGCCGCACGGCTATTGCGGAGCGCCCGCGCGCGCGGGGACCGGTGCGGCGGCGCGGGAGATCGAGCTAGGACTGGCTGCAATCGCAGGTCATTCATTATTTATTCGCTCGTTTAGGAATTGGTTTTTGGACATTCAATCGTGTTCCATTCGTTGTTGTTGATCTAGTTTTATTGCTTAAAGAAGATGAGATGAGTGGGAAATGAAGAGTAAATAGAACCAGTCGCGCACCCTGTTTTTTCTCTCTCTCGCGCGCACGCGTGTGTGTGAGTCTGTGAGAAAGGGGTAACAGGAATATTCATATTCTCCAGTCTATTTGATGTTTTCTTGTAAAATCTTTTTCATTCGTGCGGAATGTATAATTTGTTTTTTTAATATGATTTGATAGTATTTATAAAAAAATATTTTTTTATTTTTTTTCGATAATATAAAACACCAATAATAATACTTTTAATTTGTATATGATTAATAAAAATATTGTATTTGTATATACTTAAAAAAACTTTGAATATTCATTGATTTCTTCTGTGGAGGGGGGAACTGAAGACTCATACGCCTCAAAGAGCGGGGTCCGACCCAGCCGGACCAAGCCCAAGGGGGTGGCGATAAAACAGAGAAGGGGAAAGTAAGATCGCGCGAAGTCGGCTTAAAGCACTGCTCCGCCTTTCACCACGTAGTAGTCGGATAGAAACCTACTAGTGAGAACAGCCGGCCACTAGAATTCTCCTCCAGACGGCTGAATTCGACCTAGCCGTGTAGCGATGTATCGAAAACATTCCCGCCGTCGGGGTTGGAAACCTAGAACATCCCAGTCAGAAGCATTGCAGTGACATCAGTTGATGCCCTGAGCCACCTAAATCGGTGATATATGTCGACAACAGAATACGTGTAGTTAAACATGTCGCAGAGGAATAGGAGATACAACGAACATCTCTGCACTTCGTTTGATCAGCTACCCATGTCAGAGGGAAGTTCTGATACTTCCACTGATACGCACACTGGTGAATATGTGAATGTTTCTATCGAGAACACAACCCCAGAGACAAAGAGACGGAAATCCAATTACTATTGCTCGAGTGCAGAGAGCAAACATGTTAATTCGCTCGTCTATGATCCATTCCGCTTTGCCTTCTCCCTTGCCATTTCAGATCAATTGGCTACCACAACCTCAATTGGACCATAGTGTTCTTACGTGCAACCGACATGTCCCATAATGATTGCTCATTACTAAGGTGTAGGCTATAAAATGATACGATACGCTTTTTCTGTGAAGATGCAAGATTGGAAATCAAACACGAGTAATCTTTGGTAATAGAATTATTTTTGTATATCACCAGTACAACAACTTTTTTGATCTATTAAATACTTCATAAAATTGCATTCCAGGACCAATACCTTTACGTCGCCACTCTTTTTGCACGATATTTCTAATGACATACTTTTGTACTGATGAATAAGATAATAAATGTAAATACTCCTATCAACAAGGGGTTAAATTAGTTCTGATTATATAAAGGTCAAAGAGGGAAATATCAGTTCGATATGTTTCTAAACTAAATGTAAGTTATAGCTTCAGTAACGGCAAGAAACATACTCGATTATCCAGTAACGTAACGAAATGAGTGCGGGCCTGCCCTCAAAACCTTAATTCGGGCCCCCTTCATTCACGCGTATAGAGAACACAAGTAGTATCAGTACCTTAAATTATAAAAATATCCTCTAAAATAGGCATTCTTTTGCCTGGAACCACCCGTATTGCGGACCCGAATTTTACGCCACGCGTATAACAATTAGTTCGGTATAATAGTTTCGCAGGAATGATAGATTTCCTTCAATCCTTCTGTTCAAAACTTTTTATATCAATTTATTTCAAGTTAATTATCATCTAAGCAAAATAAAATCCTCTTTTACAATTTTATTTTGAATCTTATTTTTACTTTCTCGTTTAATACTTACGTATTATAGAGAAAATATACACTGCGCACTGTCACATGACATTGACCACACACACACACGCGTGCACACACACACACGCACACACACGTGCAAAAAGGGAAGGAAGGAAACGCAGGAAAAAGTGCATGAGGACATTTTTGCAAGCCGACGAGAGTTCGACGCCCGACTGAATGTACCAAAGGGGAATTATCATAAACGCCTCCCACGTTAAATATACTACACTTACAAGTTTTATTACTAGAATTATTAACACGTTCGGAAACAATAACGCAATTTACCCAATTGATTAAAATAACCTACCAACTATATTAGTATATGAATCGATTTTAATTCTGAAATTTCAAATCATGCAAATAAATTGAGATCCTTGATTACTTTTACATTTGAAAGTAGCACTGATACAATTCAACTCCGAGTAACGAGACCATCAGTTGCCGTTAGAATTGCGATGAAAACAGTTGCGTAAACTTTCCTGATAAAACCACTCCACGCGTCGCGCACGTAGCGAGATGTAATGAGAACTCCATCTCCAGCACTTCCTCTGCCAGTTAGAACGCCCACCCGCCACGCACTCTCCGCCCCGCCACGACCCCCGCACCCGCCCCATCCGCTCCGCTCCGCCCCGCCCTGCCCCGCCCTGCCCGGCCCCGCCCACATGGCAACCTGGCCACACTGCCCGCCATGTCTATCCCGCCCGCCCCGCCCGCCTCGCCCGCCCCGCAGGCCGCTCCCGCCCCGCCCTCCCCCCCACCCGACCCACTCTACCCCACCCTGCCCAGCTTTGCCCGCTTCACCCCGTACTCTTCTCCCCGCCCCACTCGCATTATCCCGCTCCGCCCACTTCACTCTGCCCGCCGCTCCGCTTCGTCATGCCTGTCTCTTCCCGCCCTCCTGGCCTCGACCCGCCCCTACCCGCCAACCTACACCCTGCTTCCCCACTGCCCGCTGCGCCCTGCCCACCCGCTCTTTCGCCCCGTTCGCCCCGTCTCCCCTGCCGCCCGCCCCGCTGCCCTTCCCCTCCCGGCCGCCGTTGCAACGAAGGCGCGGGATCTCGCCCACCTGCTGCCACGTGGCGTCGTAGGGTGCGGCGCCCGCCGCAGTTCTTTAAGTAATTTGCGAGGGGTAGGTAAAGTAGAGCCGTAAACCTCTTGGAGGGAGCGCGCGCCAGAGGAGACCCGGCCGGTTGGAGGGGGAGCAGCTGAGCAGTCGCTGCGCCGCCGGTGCAGAAGCTGCAATGAGATGGGCGAAGAGACTGCGTGAAAGCACTGAGCGACTTTCCGACGGTGTCGCCAGAGTTGTCGCTGTGTCTACGCAGAATCTAACTGGGAGGTGATAATGATGAGTCCCAAAGGTGGCGGATGTTCGTTAACTGTATATGTCGAATTCAGCCGCTCTCTGGAGGGATCTAGGGACCAGTTGCTCTGGTCGGTAGTTTTCCGTGGATTATTTAAACAGTACAAGTCAGAAGAATGACGGAACAGTACTCTGAAAACCGGGACAAGGAACGCCCGCGTTCTTACCTACTTCTTTCTGATTGTTCCATCACACATATAACTCCAACACAATTCCAACACTATCTTACAAAAAAAATGTGCTGGCTAGAATATCTTCTATAAAACTATTGTTTAAGAAATAAAGTAAGAGTTGAAATTAAAGGGGGAAATATAATCAGTTTTAATGTCATATAGTGTATTTTCACAATATTTCAGAATAGGAATTCCATATTTCTCCGTTTTCCCGGGACAGTCCTGAATTTAACCTTTGTCCCAGTGTCCCTAAAAATTATTTCTGGATGCCAAATTTCTCTTGTTTTTAATCAAACAAAGTTTTTTTTAGATAACATATTCGATTATTTTCAATCGGTGAATTTCAATTTCCCAGTTGAACTGTTGGTCAACGTGACAACGGTTCATCAGAAAGTTTTGTTTGTTCTTTTGCGACATTCCTAGTTGATCGCATGATTAATGTTGAGAATTTATAATAATATAATTGCGAGCAGTTTCATATTCATACTAACAGTGAAGTTCATGAATGAAAGCAACCAAAAGCTCTTAAAAATGTTTTTTCTCAGTGAATAGTAAATGACGCAGTTCTATTTTATAAAATAAACTAGCGACTAATCAAAAGACAAAGAGGTAAGTGAAATCTTAACAAGCGGTTTTAAATGTTTCAATGTTTAAACAAAGTATATGAATATTTAGTCTGTGTCATAATTGTCAATTCATTTTTAATATAAAGCACTAATTGTAAACACATCAAAAGAATCAAATTTTTTTCGGTGTTCGTGAAGTGTTCTAAATATTGGTATGTTGTTTAGGATGAGATGCCCTCAATCATAACTTTCTCTTCTTGCTCAGTTTTTCTTTTGAAAAATATCCCCATTTCAGGAACCAGTGCGTTTCGAATAATTCTTTGAATTCCTATTGTTTTGTACATGTGTCCTGTCCAGAGTTGTAATCAGGATCTGTCATATTAGCAATCACTTGCATCGCTTCCGTACACGTAAAATTATTCTGTTCAATCTCAATTACTGCAAATTTCTCAAAACTAGTACCGAGAACAGATGCTTTCGAACGATAAGGAAGATCTAAATATCACTGAGACACATAATTGTTATAATAAATGAATGTCAACAGCGCGTAAACGATACCATCGCGCGTTTGGGTGTCTCTCCCAAGACACAAAACACACGGAGACGACACCCAAACTTTGAGACTAAAGGGATAAAGGAAATATAAATTTTCAAAAAATGGCACCGGGATACAGTTCCAGTATTAAAAAATGACCAACAACACCGGTTGAGTTAATTGAAATATCTGTTAGGATTGTGGTGACAAGCTCATTTTATTACTGATTTTCTAATTTTCAATAAAACTTCGCGGTATTTTGAAATATCACACATGAATTAAATGTAATTCTTACATCAGTTAATAATCGGAAACGAATATTGAGATTCTCGGTATAATTTCTTACGGTTTAAACAGAAATGTTTCATTCGTGTTATGGATTACTTCATATTTTGAATATGACAAATTGTCGCATTTTTTTAAAAATTGTTCTGGGAGAACCCAAAATAATGCTAATCAACCTCTGAACCTTTCCCATAGCTCATTAGCTTTTCATCCAAATTATTACGTAAATGCGGCAATTATGCAATAATTACTGCCGTTTACAAATTGAACTTTCCTCCCTTCATTTTACGAACAGCTGGCACAAGAAGCACAACACGATTAAAAACTTCGCAGAATTACTCGGCCTCCTGGGTTTAAACCTCCCTTCGGTGTGCACCCTTCAGTTTGCGAAGTGGCCGCAGTGGTAGAGGGTGGAAAAGGTTTTTATTCCTTTCTGTCTGCCTGAAATAACAGTGGCTTCTTTTCTTCTCATAAACGAGTCTTGTTATAAATGAACAAAAAAGAATTTTTATAGGAAGTCGCTTTTAATGGAATAACTTAAATGAAATACGGTGAATACTGCTATTGGAAAATCATTCAAACAATACAGCTGTTGGCGTCATTAGATGTATATAGATAAAATAACGGACGTGGTTAAAATTCGTGAACTACGGCCTGTAGCTTTTATTTATAACCAAACATGTCCATTATTTGCGATGTCGGCCGCGAGTCATTCAATACGTTGCGTAACATCACCTTCATATAAGAAAAAAATCATGGAAAGTAGGAATACCTTTTCTTCGAATACTTCATATACACCATCTTTAAACACAACTCATTTCTTCGAAAACGGTCGTCGTGTTATTAAAATTTATAATGAACGCTTGCCGTTATGAGATTTTTCGGACTTCCTCTTGCTTGCTTTATAGTAATATAACAACACAGTTTTACAAAAAAGGAGTTGATCGGTAAATCTAAGATTTTAAACAGAAAAAAATAAATAAAAGTATAAATAAAATAAGACATGTCTAATTTATTTAGTACAACATATGTTAATTTTACTCGCGGCTCCTTAATTAATACCGAGCAATTACCCTCTGGCCTATCCTTGGAGGGCCGTTGCATTGTTCCTTACGACCAGCGCCAGCCGAGCAGGGGTCACAGTTCGCAAACTTCAAACTATAGCAAACGACTTGGTCGGCGGCGAGGGCTGGGCGGGCGACCGCAGCGGGGCAGCGGAGCGGACCGGGCGGTTGTGGCACATCGGTTTTAAGGGCGCCCCTCTCCCCCCTCCCCCGCCCCCGACCGCTGGCGGTCCGCGAGCGCCCCGGGCGGGGCGGACGCCCGCCGCACGGTCGCTTGTTACCGCCGCCCACTCGCCTCCCCCCGCCCAACTTGCCGCAACTCTCCGGGAAATAAGATAATAGTGACTTTTTAAAACTTGGCCGCAAAGAGACGAAGTCGCGCTGATCCAATTTGTCCGCCATCTATAGGCGGGCCATCACACCCGTCATTTATCTGACTTAGCGCCGTAGGGCGCGACGTCTTCACGGAGCATAAGACGGGGGAAAGATGGCGGGTGGAAAAATGGAGGTTGGGGAGGACAAGATGGGAATCGGAAGGGCGGGATGGGATGAACTCGATGACGGAGGGGAGTTGGAGAAAGCAAAGGGGATGGGGAAGTGAAAGGTTCCAGATGGAACAAGGTGAGAAGGGGTGGAGTGGTGGAGAGGCAGTGAAACTAGGGTGTTACGCGTGGGAGGAGGTGGAAATGAATAAAGGTGGAATGAGTAGGGCTCTGGCAGACGAAGACGAGAACTTGATCGAGGGAATGAGTGCGAAAGCGTTAGGGTGACTCTGCAGAAGTGGGTGATATAACAGTAGACGAGAAAGAGTGGTTGGGTGAGGAGTAAGGATGTGATATCTATGTTTTTATAAAATCATCCATGCATTGAACATCCAATTTTGGAAGCTGATGTTTTTGAACATCTATGGTTTTTGCTGGATACTTTTACGTGGTTTATTTTTATTTTTGTGTAAAATAGTATGATGATAAAAAAACTTGAAATAATTTTGAAACATCAATAAATTGGGCATTCTTAAAATCAAAGTGAACAAGGAGGAAAAATAATTAAAATAGCGGTTAAGTAGACTACATTACTTATAATTATAAAATCAGATAATACCTCTTCTGTTAATTATCCTGATGGTTGTTTTATATTATTTTGTCAGTAAATTCTTGATTGAAAACTAATAAAGTAACCACCGTCAAATAGCCTCCCCTTATGAATGTTAATTGTAAATAAACGTTATTGTTAAGGTTTTGAAAATATCAATGTTTCAAAACATCGATTGTTTTGAGACAATGTTGTATTGACACTGGCATTTTAAATTTTAACATCGATGTTTAGAAACATGGATGTATTGTTGGCATCTCTAGTGTGAAACTGAAAGGAAGAAGGGGACGAGAGGGCACGTAGGTAGACCGATTAGGGAAGGAAGACAAAAAGCAGGTGGAGGAGGAAGAGGAGGAGGAAGGGGAGTAGGAAGGGGAGTAGGAAGGGGAGTAGGAAGGGGAGTAGGAAGGGGAGTAGGAAGGGGAGTAGGAAGGGGAGTAGGAAGGGGAGGAGGAAGGGGAGGAGGAAGGGGAGGAGGAAGGGGAGGAGGAAGGGGAGGAGGAAGGGGAGGAAGAAGAGTAGGAAGAGGAGGAAGAAGAGTAGGAAGAGGAGGAAGAAGAGAAGGAAGAGGAGGAGGAGATGGAGGAGGATGAGGAGACTGAGGGAGTTGGAGAGATCTGATCGGATTGGACGGATCCCGAAGAAAAGTGGGCGGGGCTTGAAGGAGATAGTCAGCTGCAGAGGTTCGCTGATGGAATCGTTTCCCCAAAACGCCCTTCTTGAAAGAATTTGAGACCGGAGATCGCGCGCACAAATAATTGGCATCGAGCGACGGCACTGCTGATAAGTATGTAGACTTTTCGCCTTTGTACTTTATTTTCATGAATAAAATGTAGGCTAAAAATATTTTTAATCCGATTTTGTAAGAAAATTAAATTAGCGTAACACGATTAGTTACCCCACCTCCCCTGTTGTGTTTCTCGGATTTCTCAGTCCCTTGTCTTTTTCAATTTTTTTATCGCTAATTAAACATTTATATTTTATTAATCAAAAAATATATTATGATTTATTAGAGAATGTTCAATATTTTGAAATAACTTTTAATTAATCTTAATTACATTTAATTAAACTGATTTATTTGACCATGATTATATTTTACTTGAAACTAGAGGCAATTAAATAGTAAAAATGCTCATTTCAAAACTCGGGCAGATAAATGTGCTGTAGCTGGAAAATTATTGGTGTATTATTTTATAATTTCTAGTATTTAATCTTTCTTAATATTCTTAATTTTTTTAATACACGGAAAAAATATTACTTTAGTACTTTATTAAGTCATCATACTACATACATATACATCATCATCATACAATTTTTGTATAAATTGAACTCGTTAATAATTTTTTTAAATGTAAAACTAAAATATCTATCAATTATACATTGACGAAATAATTCTTTATGTTGCTAACACCGATTGCCTTTTTTGGTTTTGAAATCTTGACCGAATATTTTCATTCTTTTTTAATTGGTTTATTTATTAATATAACTTTAACAACATGGTCATTAATGACCCCGATATTATTACAAAGGATTATCAATATTTGCAACAGAATGATTATAGATAAAAAAATTGAACTATTTTTTATTTACATTCTACAATAAAACGATAAAATTCAGAATAGTAGTATGCAACTTCATCAAATGAACACATTGATATATTTTTAACTATTTTCAATACAGATAAAAAGTTAATTACTTTCTAGGTCATATTTCTGTCAGTTCATACCTAATGTATGGTATTTGATAGTTCATATTTGTTTGGTTCCTAATTAATTTCAATCAGTACACTGTATTAACAAGAGAACAATGCTGACAGGCCTCATTGATACTTCGTCGTTTACTTATCTCAGAAAGATCCTTCTACTATCCTTTCGTAATATTTACTTCACGGTTCATGTGAAGCGCAGGGAACGGCGCCTTCCCAGCAAAATCGTGAATTTCCCACGACTCTTTTCTTAATTCAAGACACAATAGGTGTTGTAAACAATAGAAGTTGTACTCAAGTCTTCCAATATCGAATCTCTAGAGAGAGAGCGCTCAACCAAAAAGCAATTGTGAGAAGCAGTGAGTCCATCACTAAATCGAGGTCAGTTAAAGAGCGTCCACTGGTAAGTTATAAAAAGGCAATCTAGAGCGGAACTGATCTTCATTTTATACAGTCACAAGGAGATTTGACAGATAATTCGCTGGTTTATTATTACTATTATTATTATTATTATTATTATTATTATTATTATTATTATTAGCGTATTTTCCCAATAATGGAAAACGTTAAGCAAAAATTGACTCGTTTTGTGGAGTTCTAATTAGTTTTTGTGGAGTTCTTCTTAATTTTCCAATATTCTTTCATTCTGTTGGAGAATGCCAGTTTTCTTTCTTCAGACCATTTCGGTCTGTAGGGTTTTGATTTTGGTTCTGGTTTGACTTCCCATTTGTTCACTTTGTTGCGGAAGGTGTTTTTGTCTGAGGTGTCAGTTATGTCGGCGTGTCGCATGTCTTTTTTTGTTTCTTTCATCCATGGTGTTGTACTTTTAAGTGAGGATATATAGTTTAGTATTCTTTTAGTTAGTCGAGTATTTGGTAGCCTGTCTATGTGTCCGAAGAATTTCAGTCGTCTTTTCCTGATGTCGACTTCTATGTTCGAGTACTTTTCAGTTGTCTCAATAGATTGTAATCTGTATCCATCGGGAGTGAGTCTCGCACCTAGTATCTTCCTAATGATTTTTCTTTCTTCTTTTTTGATTTCTTCCAGTTCATATTTCTTGCTGAGCGTGAGTGTTTCGCTAGCGTAAAGAGCTGCCGGTTTGATGACAGTATTATAATGTCGAATTTTGGTTTTCTTAGACATGCATTTTTTGTTGTACAGGTTTTGGATTAGTCCGAATGCTTTCTTGATTTTCTGGAGGCGGGTTTGTTGTGAAATTCTTTCGGATCCGGTTGGTTCGATGAACTCACCCAGGTATTTGAAATGTGGTACCCTTTTGACCGTTCCATACCTTGTGTGCATGTTGTCACCTTTGTGGGATAGGACTTGAGTTTTCTCGAAAGAGATCTGTAATCCTACCCTTTCTGCACATTCTTTGAGTGTTTCTAATTGTTTGATAGCGGTCTCTTGGTTTTCAGACAGTATCGCTATATCGTCGGCAAAGGCAAGGTATGGTATGCAGAGGTTATTTTTGGGTATGCCGAGAGTGATAGGTTTCCAAGCATCTTGTCTTTGAAGTTCTTTTTCCCATTCTTCCATTACTTTGTCCAAGACTAGGTTGAACAGGAGAGGAGAGAGACCATCTCCTTGTCTCACGCCTGTCCGAATTTCGAAAGGTTCTGAGATTTCTCCCATGAATTTCACTTTAGAATTTGTTTTTGTAAGTGTTTGCTCGATAAGTTTCCGTGTTTTGTGGTCTAGTCCTCTTTCTTCTAGGATCTGGAATAGTAATGGTCGATCGATAGAGTCGTAGGCCTTTTTGAAGTCGACAAATGTACATGTTACTGGTTTGTTTCGAATTGCTCGCATTTTGATTAATGTTTTTAGGTTGAAGATTTGTTCGGGACAGGATCGGTTTGGTCTGAATCCTGCTTGAAAATCTGATAATTTTGGTTCGAGTTGTTCTTGTGTTCGTTTCAGAAGACAGGCCGAGAAAATTTTGTAAATAACTGGAAGGAGGGAAATTCCTCTGTAATTGTTTACATCTGACTTTTCTCCCTTTTTATGTAGTGGGTGAATGAGTGCGGTTTTCCAATCGTCCGGGATTTGTTCTGTTTGCCAAATTTCTTGGACGATCAGTGTGATTTCTTTGAGTGAGTTGGGTCCAAGGTTTTTGAACAATTCTGCTGTAATTCCATCTTCACCTGATGCCTTGTTGTTTATGAGTCTTTTGATGTGGGAGTGGATTTCGTCTTGACTTGGTGGTGACGAGTCTTCATTTGTGTGGTCAGGTTGTGTCTTTGGGAATCTCCTTGTAGGTTCCGGACAATTCAAAAGTTGTGAGAAGTATTTAGCCAACTCTTTGCAATTTTCCTTGTTCGTTAATGCCAATTTTCCATCTTGCTTTCTGAAACATAAGTTGTGTGGTGTGTATCCCTTCATTTGGTTGGCGAATACCTTGTAGAAGTCGTGCGTGTTATTGTTTCGAAAGTTATCTTCGATCGACGTCAGTTGGTCATTGATGTATATCCGTTTGATTTGTCTTAAAGTTTTGGATGTCTCTTTTCGTACTTCGAGGAAGATCTTGTGGGTTTTTTCAGATTTGTTACTGTTGTAATTTTGGAAAGCGTTTTTTCTATTATTGAGGGCAACTTCGCATTCTTTAGTCCACCAGGGATGTTTCGGTCTTTTGGTGAGGGGAATCAAGGATTTGGCAGTCTCTATGATTTTGCCCTTGAAATTTTCCCAGTTTTTTGCGGATTGTTCTTCCCATTTTTCAGCATTATTATTATTATTATTATTATTATTATTATTATTATTATTATTATTATTATTATTATTATTATTATTATTATTATTATTATTATTATTATTATTATTATTGTTGTTGTTGTTGTTGTTGTTGTTGTTGTTGTTTTAATGGTCCACCATGCAAAAATCTTACTTTAAAATATAAAATTAATTTCGTTTAGTGCTTTTCTTTGTGATCGTAGAAAATGTTGATTGCTTGATTTATTGATGTTGTCAGGCACGTCCACTGCTGTGGTGGTTAGTCCCTACATACACACCTACACCTCGGCTTGCGTGCTATAACCCTCTTCCGGTATCGTCCTCCAGCGTGGAATCACTCCAGCCCGGACAAGGTATTGGCGCACGACATGTATGGCAATTTAGCATATTGACGTGTGTGTGTGTGTGTGTGTGCGCGCGCGCGTAAACCATAGGACAAGGAAGTGGATAGAAAAATAGAGCGCGGTCCGAGTCCCGTTTGTTAGGTTACTGTTCCGGCATTCGTCCGGTATTGATCGGAGAAACCACAAAATCTACCGTCCTTTCAGAGCTGAGTTCTCCTCTAGACAGCGACTGACTTCGACTTAGCTGCATGGCTGATGTCAAAAATCCGTCACAAGGAGAACTCGAACCCAAGGACCTCCCCGTCGGAACCGCTGCAGTGACAGCTAGTCTAAGCCCGACTCAGCCCTTACAGGTGACCCCCTAATGTCCGCGGTCCACCCTGTGCCAGTTCGCTCGTCGCGTCTGAAGCGGGGTAAAAACGCAGCAGGCAGGGCGGGGCAGTGCGTTGGGCAGCGTCGCGTGAAGCGGTCTGCAGCCTAACGCGCGCCGCGTGTCCGGTTCGGACGGGGGCGGCATTCGTATGCGGCGCGGGCGCGTCGTTACGTTTGAGGAGGTCGTGGCGCTGGCGCCCCGCGACGCCAACGTGCGAACGAGCCACGGAGAGCTAGCTCTCTCTCTCTCTCTCTCTCTCTCTCTCTCTCTCTCTCTTTCTCTCTCTATCTCTATATCTATCTCTCTCTATCTCTGTCTTTATCTCTATCTCTATCTCTCGCTCTCTTCCTCTATTTCTCTATCTCTCTCCCTCTCTCTTCATTTCTCTATTTTTATTTCTCTATGGGTATGTCTCTCTCTTCTGTGGCTTCCTCTAAACTGGCATCTCTCTCCCTCTCACGTTCTCTCTATCTTTATTTCCCTCTCTCTCCATCTTTATCTCCCTATATCTCTCGCTATCACCCTCTATCTCTCTCTATATATCTCTTCCTTTCTCTACTTTTATTTCTCTATGTATCTGTTTCTCTCTTCTGTGGCTTACTCTAAACTGTCATCTCTATTACTATATGAATGGTATTTTTTTAAAAAAAGCATCTTACTGATTCATGGTGACTATGAATAAAGGGTTGTTGAAATAGATGGAAGAAGGTCACATGCAATGCTGGTACACAACTTGTTTATTAAAACTCATGATTCATATTGATAATTAAATAAAAGTATAAATTACACTAATCTCAAAACCTTGAAAGAAATTTATGCCTAACAAGTAAAATGAACTACAAATAAGAAGTAATTTTGATTTTGATGACGAAAAACGAAACAGTGAGACAAACCTCTGTTCAGAACTGGGATATAAGAGAACGTAAAATCCAGGAGTAGACTAATTATTTTTAAAACTGTTATTGATGTGATACAAAGCAGATATAACACTTGCAGTAGGAGCAGTAGATTTTCTTCAATTATAATTATTGTAATTAGTAAGAAAGTAACTTTATCGTCGTTAGAGAAAGTGCAAAACTGTGTAAATACAGCGATTGATGTTATTCCAACTTCTGTTAGGGAGATAGTAAAGTTTTACAGTCAGCGGCCATGACTGCAGAAAGCTAGCTCAGAAATAATAACATAAACTTTCCTAAAAATTGTATTTTTTACATGAAACTAGTTTTATATGGCATTGCTCTCGTCGAATTATAACGAGTGAATGAACAAATTGAAGATACTTAAATCGTTGTCATTAATTTTTGAGTTTGAATTGTAATTAAATATGAAGAAACGTCAGTCCATAAGAAAACAAAATCACTACCTTTATTCTGACCTTAGCCCTTAATTGGAATTACATATTCCTGTTGTGACATATCAGGACATTTAATTGCAAAATGAAAGTATTTTGTTTAAAACCGTAAATAATCTTGTAAAGATGTCAAGACACATTAAAAGTAGTAAATTACAATTACTTTTTAAAAAAATGAGAAGTTGAAAGGTTAGCAATAGAAATTCGTATCTTCATAATCTGAAACCCATTTTTTTGTATCTTTTATATAATTTTTTAAGATTTTATTACTACTTTTTTATTTGTAAGTTTTTAAATATCCTTTAAAAAAAAAGAATTGGAGTTCAAACGAACGAGACAATTTTTCTCGCTTTGAACTCGCATATTTACAGCACATTCCGATTGAGAATTTTATATTTCTCGCTCATATTCGCAATGGCCGTGGCTCCCGAAGCGTGGAGGGAGGGGGCGGCGGAATTCGTCGTTTTGGCAGAAACAGGAGATCGGCGCCGGAGTTTTACGAGGAATGTGTCGGGCGGTCGGGACGTGCCCCGCGAAAACTCTGCGACCGCGCTCAATGCGACGCGGCGTTGTGAGCGGCGAACGAACGCCCGGGACTTTGCGGAGACCCAGGGAAGGGGCGGGGCACGCACGGTGAAGCTGGATGTACGCGCGCGCCACCCCGGGGAGCAGCACACGAGGGTGGTAGGGGTGGGGGAGGGCGTAAAGAGAAAGTGAGGGGAAGGAAAGGGAGAGTAAAGAAAGGGAGGGGGAGAGAGGGGAAGGAAAGGGAGAACAAAGAAAGGGAGGGGAAAGGGAGAGTAAAGAAAGGGAGGGGGAGAAAGGGAGGGGAAGGGGAGAGGAGTAAGGGTGGGGAGAAAATGGAGGGGAAGGAAAGGGGTATTGGGCGTGCACCGTACCGGTCGGAGACTGCCCACGATTTCCCACCCACTCGCTCACACCACGTTCAGGGGTGGAGTAAAGTGCGGAAGGGGAGGGAGGGGAAGGAAAGAGGGTGCCACCGTACCCGCAGTGACCGCCCACCACCTCCCCCCTCTCCGCGGCACACCCTCACCACACCTTCCCTCAAGCCAACACGGCGGCAGGCAACAATTCAATTTTACAGGCGCCGAACCCCTCTCCAGACTTGTCAATGCAATAACTCTTTCAAACTCGTAGCGGGGCGGTGGCGGTGGCGGCGGCGGCACGGGAGGCGGCGCGGTGCGTCCCCGGTCGCGCGTAAACCTGTCCGGCCCCAACCCCACCGCCGGCGGCGCATAGCCGCAGCTTCGCGCCGCGACCGCCAGACGGCAGTGAGGGCCGGCGGCGCGTCGACCGGTGGCGCCTCGGTGGCGCTGCCACGTACCGACCTTGGCCGCCCCGCCCCCCGCGGCGCCACCGGCCCGCCGGCCCGCCGCCGCGGCGCGCCATCGCGGGACATCCATCCCCGAATTGGAACAATTTCAAAAGCGAGCCCCTGCCCCGCCTCCGACGCCGCCGTCGCCGCCGCCCGGGCGGCCGGCGCGGGCAGTAAAAGCCGTGTACGAAGCGCCATTTAAATAATGAAAAAAACGACGCGCGGGGCGATAGCGGCTGCTGTGGATGTGCTTGCGGGCTAATCAGGGATTAAGCGGCGGTATGGACAGCGGTGGCGGTGGCGGTGGTGGTGGTGGCGGAGGCGGGAACGACAGGGGTTGCGAGGGTTGCGGGGGTGGCGGGGATGGGGGCGGGAAGTGGGTAGAGGAGTTTCCCCTGTGGAAAGGGGGAGCGGACGCAGTTCGCACGTTTCCGACGCCAACCCGTTTTATTTCATCGCGAGCTTTATTTGTATCTGGAACTTGTGTTTTCGAGTTCTCGATATAACGGTGTTGGTCTCTGCACAGTTTGCCAGTTTAGTTCTCGTAATCGGAGTAAATTTGTGAAAATTATTTATGCCCAAGTTATCCAGTAGTCAGACATGGGAATTCTTGTGGAAGGATAGAGTATCCGCAAGACACCCACTAAAATATAGAGCGCGCATTTATATGTTATGAAAATTTGGAAAGTAGTAAAAATATGCTCAACACGAAAAATTAAAATTTTCATCTCAAAATCTCAACATCTAAAAACATAAAATCTCGTGATAATTTTTAGTTACTTCTATACTTTTTACAAAACTAATTTGAATTCAATGCTCAAATTAAAATGAATTAATTGAATATTGTAGAATATGAAACGAAATATAAAATTGAACTGATGGTAATTCTTAGTATGGGGTGATGGCATTAAAAAGAATAAGGAAAGATACAACAATTATCTGAAACAAAACATATAAAATTGAGTTTCTTGAGAAGCACGTGTTGTCTTAAATAATTGATTACGGTAATAGTAGATTATAACAGTATTAGGCTGCAGGAGTAATACTACTAACACTTCAGCATTATATTAAAAACAGGAAAGGTTAAAAAATTACATATCTTAAACTTTTGAAAACGTATAAATTAAAATGAAAACGTTTTCTGACAATTAATTCTCTGAATTCAGATACATTCTTAGAAAAATGTAGAGAACTAGAAACATCGTTCTATACATCAAAAAACAACAATATGATCTTCAACCCTTAAACTACAGATACGGGCATGTTAACCACAAGTTTATTAGTGTATGGTTTGGGTGTTTTTTAATATACTAGTGATTGTGGAACACAATTTTCATACTTTAACTCAGAAGTGTTCGAAAATTGCTTCCAAAATGTGGAGATTAAATGATTTTAAAGGGCAAGGTGTAAGAGTTTTCCCAATTATCATAATGTAAAGATTGTGTAACTTAAAGTATAAGTGGTAGAGCTATATTGTAGTGTTAAGAGATTTAAATGGAATTCAAACCTACAGTATATTTGTAAAATGTCTTAGTTAAACTTTAGCATAAAAAGAGATCAGAAAATTTTAAGCTAATTTTGAGAAAATTCCACATAAGTATTTGTGAGAAACTCTTATTTTAATAAATATAATTCATTAAGAAAAATATTTTGTAAATACTTTGACAATGTCAATCTAGGACGACGTCAAAAATGTTGATTCAAATATCTGTCAAATTATTAAGCAAACTTCCGACAAATTTAGTTGTATTCGAGCAACAATTTACTGAAAACATTTGGACATGTGTTTGATGAATTCGGGATTATGTATTTTGTTGAAAATCTTTATCGTTAATAATGAAGATATAGGGAGTAATGTATGTGCAGAATGGGAACTTTTGATTTCTTTAAAAATTCAATGGATTTAATGAAAATCAGATGTGGGTAATTTTTATAAGCATAAACAGCTTTATTTAAGCTAAAATAACTGGAATTCTCCTAAGGGCATCATTTAAGTAACTACTAAAAGGTCTCTTTAAAAGTCGCAGTCTGGGCTGCGGCGAGATCAACCTAGAAGTATCCATTTTGGATACAATACATTATGTGAACCGTTTCGAAGCTAGTGCAGTTCCTCTCCGAAGGGGTAGACTATAGCAGGATATACATTCGTATTTAAATTCTTATTTGGAATCATACGCCATAAAAATATTAATTTCTTTCAAAATCTGAAAATTATTTTTGTAATTTAAAACAACACCACGTCGTAAGAAAGTAAAAATAAAAGAAATGTAAATATTTAAAGAAAAAATATCGAATGTCTAACAAATAATACACGCCTATGTATTAAACTGGATAAACTGCACAGTAACTATTAAGTGTAAGCTGATCCTCAATAAATTAATAACGAAATGTAAAATCAAGGCAATGAAATATTACGTAGTAGATGGTTTCTGAAAAGCTATCCGAAAGTTTTTCATTTTCATTTATATTACTTGAATCCATATGAGAAAGTTGTGAGTTGTTTGCTGATAAGTTGGAACAGTGAGGAAGTTGACATTAGTAAGAAACTTCCCACCCTTCAAACTTGCGTTTTGCTTCATAGAGAATTTGAAAATTTTGAAATGCGTTTAAACGAAGTTAATCTGTTTCGTTTTATTCTTTCTGAAATACTAAGAACGTAACTTCAGAACTAGCCGAAATAAGAGTTCTGATGAGTATAACATTGGTTAGAAAATAGTGTGCTTTTTTAATATGAAATACTATCTTTACGTGCTTCTTCAACGACTCCCGTGCTCCTTCCTACTTATTCTTATTGCTTCAACATATATTCTACTGTTACAAATAGTATTCATACGACATTGTATATGTCTGTTTCACATCCATTGATCCAAAAAGGAATCTACATTTCTGCCTTTGCTTCATTTTACATCCATTGGCAGATTTCGTATTCGTTCTCTCCAGCGCAGATGAATAACAGCAATGATGGAGCTTCCTCGTGTAGAAAAGCAGGTCTCATATCTGGTTATCCGTGAATCAACAGCTGCACACACATTCACGTGCAATGGCGAGATATTGACTTTCCACTCCTACACATGGAGCTTGTAACTCGCGAGCAGCACATGCAACGTAATATCTGCCCCACAGCTTGATTCTAAGGCAACATCTCCAGGACGTTACCCAGATCCTGCAAGGGGGATATTCCGTGAATCAAATACGGTGGTGTATTGACCGGTTACGGTTCCCTAACCAGCGGAATCGTCTGGACCTGCGCTGCCGGGGCGGGGCGGAGCGGAGCGGAGTGAGGCGGGACGGGGCGGCGGGAGGACGGCGTCCAACGACGGGCCGGCGGCGGGCGGGTGGGCCAGCGGAGGCGCGACGCCCGCCATCTATCACTGCCCGCGCGTCGGGCGACGCAGACAAACGACTGGCGCGCGGCGCGGGGAATTAGGCCGCGGAAAAACCCTAATGAAGCGGCGGAGGCGGCGGAGGTTGTGGAGGGGGCGGTGGAGGAGGTGGTGGTGGCGGTGACGGTGGAGGCAGCGGAGGCTGAGCCTTCGGCAACGATAGAGGCTGCGGTGGAGGGGTCCGCGATGGTGGCAAGGGGGGCGATGGTGGTGGCGGGGGCGGCGGGGGCGGTAGGAGAGGCGGGGACTGCGGGGGCGGGGCGGTGGGGCAGAGAGGGCGGCGGCGGTGGGCAGCGGGGGCGACGGGGGCGGTATGGGCGGGGCGGTGGGGCAGCGAGGCGGCGGGGCGGCGTGGGAGGCGGGGACGGTGGGGGCGGCGGGGGTGGCGGGGGTGGCGGCGGAAAGTAGCGGAGGTTGAGCCAAGGAGACGGCGTTGTAGCCCTTCGGCCAACCGACCGAAGGGAGCTGTCCTGTTCCATCAACGCTCATGAACCCTTCGTCGAGGAAGTCCTCGAGAGATCCTCAGCAGGACGGACAGTGGGAGTTGTGTAGCTCGACGGAATTCTTGGTGCCTTTTGTCAGCAATAAAATCGGTAATTAAGTTATCTGCTTGTGTTTAATTTTTCGTAAGCGTTTTACCTCGTTCTGTTTTTGATTAAATGAAAGGTTTGAACTTAGATTTAGATTTAGAAAATTGTTTATTTATGTATTGGTAATAATCTGGTTGTTTTTTCTCTAATGCTCTTTCGTTAAATTCACGTTTGGTGCTGTTGTAGAATCAGACATTGATATCCCGTACATTTAGAGTAAACAGTTAATTATTTATGCAGAATTAGTTTTACTGTGTTTATCATTGCACTTTTATCAATTATAATAATCGGAATTTGTATAACCGCCTGCGATACTCTGAAATTTGTATGAATGTTATTTTTGAATTTGAAAGTGAATATGTATTGATATCCCCCGAATTCGGGGTGTTAGATACGAGTAATGTTTCAAATGTGATTGTTAAAACCTCTACAATAGTGCACGTGGCGATAAATAATCATTAAGTGTTCACAACGTTACCACAGTAACGGTCTAGTCGATGTTACACAAATGGAGTAGAAGTTTTTTTTCTAAGAGGGAGTTGGAAATTAAAGATACAACATAAATTATAGAAGAAAAGATTAGTTAGTTTTTCTAGGTTTTTTATTTAATTATAGTGAAATATCAGTAATTTTCTCTCAGTTTGCGTTTATTACCGTCAAGAAATTCTTCTGAAGTAAAAACATGTTATCAGTGGTAAGACTATCACAATTTATATCATGAACAATCTCAGAACTGAATATTTACTTCAATTTGGGTAACACTTTTTGAATAGCGCATCTGTTCAAAATCATGACATGCTTGTTGCATAAACTATGGAGAAAACGTAAGATCTGTTTTACATTCATTTATACTTTTTGTTGATGTAATTGGCGAATGCGATAATTGATGCAATAAATTACTTTAAAACTCACCACTCTTACGCAAACAGCATGAACAACAGTGCAGTCAAAACGTTACCTGCAAATAGAGAAAAAGTATTATAATTTTTTATTTACAGTTAGTATACTACTGTATTACTGAAGCTAAGTAATGTGCTTTTGACAGTACTTGTTAAAACCATCAATTCTGTGTGTAAATAAGATGAATCGCAAGAAAGAAATTATATAATTCAACAAATTTATATATTTAGACCGCAGATGTGGATGACTGGACCATCTACTAAGTTTGTCATTTTTCTTCTACAATAACTTGCTATTATTATTGCAATATCAATTTTTAGTAAAATTAGGTAAAATTCGACTGAAATGTCGGCATGGAGTTTAACATGCATGAACCCTGCTCAGAGTGTATGGGGAATTGTTTAATACGGCTAAAATGAGCAATAAAAGAATGTGTTTTCATAAAAATATCATCGGCAGGCAGCCGGGAAACGTGCTTGGAATACATGTCAAACATCACGATGCTCGGACGATGTACACACATTTCCTCTTACCCCTCTCATTCACACACTACTCTCTCTTGTTTGCCAAAACGCTAACCTTTTTCTTTGGATATTGATAGAATTTAAATTCATATAATTTAGCATAGAAATTATTTAAAAAACATAAAAATGATAATTTTCTTTTCCTAAATTCCAGAACTACATTTCATGATCACTTGAGGAGATAGATTTTACCTTCTTGAATCCCCTTCGAAAATATTCAGAGCAGTAGATTCCCTTCGAACAAGCAGTGTATTTGTCTTTGTTATATTACATGTCTCTTTCCTGTATTCTGAAATTTACAACTGTCTAATAATGGTCCATTATTATATGAACCATTCTATTTAGCAATTGTCATAATCACAGTTACATTCAGGACTTTTACTAATCATTAAGATATTCTAAGTCCATTTGCCATTTTTCCTGTCTCTAATTCCATTAGTTTCACTGTTGTTTATTAAATAATGTGCTTATCTTGATAGTGATATATGACTGTTTGAAAACCAAAACGGCAGAGTGACGTTTTATAAATTCTGAGAAGTATGTTTATTTAATTCAATATCACTGAAAATTCGTAGTCGTTTGTTTCATTATTAAAACAAAATTTCAAATGTTTATTACAACCACGAAAATATATTGCCACTCAAATACAGCGCGAAGCGTTTTCTGAGAATTTATAAAATGTCACTTACACTCCTTGTTTTCACCCATTATTATGATGTTCAGTGGTATATTAAAAGCAGAAAAAATAGAATATTTGACAAGACCCCTTGCGAAAAATCGTTTCGTCTGACACATCTTACATTTATTTGCAAATTTATTTTTCAATTTTACGAGTAAAGGGGTTTACCAGCCTCGTTTCCTCGGCAACTACATAGCAGCCCCCGTCTCCTCAATAGCTCCTCTTTTCTCCTTAAAACTCCGCCTTCAGTTTGGCGTCTGTCTCCCACCAGCTCCATCATGATATCTCTCCTCCCGCCGCCACTTCGTCCATGGTTCCTCTTCTACCTACACCCCAGAATTGGCTCCGTGAACTGCCCCGACGTCGGCATCATCCCTGCCACCCCCTGTTCAAGCAGTCACCGCTACAACGTCACCTCTGCTCACACCGATTCCACCTACTCTGCCAATAATACCGCCACTGCTGTTCACCCTGCCTCCGCCAACGTTATCAACACTCCTGCCACCACTGGCAAAACGCCGCCGCCAACATCACCAGTCCTACCATCACCGATGTTCAGTCCACCTTTGCCAACATTGCCTGTAGAACCCCACCGCCGATCAGGTCTCCGTCAACGCTGCCAATACTACCGCCACCGCTGCCCAGACCCCCTCTTCCTTCTCTGTGAATTCTAATGCCACCTCCGTCACCAACGCCTCCGCCAGCTCTCAAACTGCTATCGCCACTCTCTGTGTACACCACAACCCTGCCCATACTAACTGATCCGGTGACCACTCCGACTTCGCCAACAAGGCCAAAACTACCGCCACTGCTTTCTACACCCCAAACGCAGCCAATACTACCACCGCTTCTACCAACGCCACCAATACCGTCACTTCTGCCCACAACGCCTGCTCCAATGCTGCTAATACTATTGCCACCTCTGTCTACACCCCCAACGCTGCTAATACTACCGCCACCTCTGTCTACACCCTCAATGCTGCTAATGCTACCTCCACCGCTGTCTACACCCCCAACACTGCTAATACTCCCTCTACCTCTGTCTACACCCCCAACGCTGCTAATACTACCGCCACCACTGTCTACACCGCCAATGCTGCTAATACTACCGCCACCATTGTCTACACCGCCAAAGCTGCTCATATTACCGCCACTTCTGTCTACACCCCCAACGCTGCTAATTCTACCGCCACCACTGTCTACACCCCCAACGCTGCTAATACTACCGCTACCTCTGTCAACATCCCCAACGCTGCTAAAACTCCCGCTACCCCCGTCTACACCCCCAACGCTGCTAAAACTACCGCCACCTCTGTCTACACCCCCAACGCTGCTAATGCTACCGCCACCTCTGTCTACACCCCCAACGCTGATAATACTACCTCCACCACTGTCTACACCCCCAACGCTGCTCATACTACCGCCATCTCTGTCTACACTCCCAACGCTGCTCATACTACCGCCACCACGGTCTACACCCCCTACGCTGCTAATACTACCGCCACCGCTGTCTACACGGTCAATTCCCCCACCATCATTGCACTGCCATCTCCTCTGCCATGGCCGCAGCCATCCCCGCCTCCGCCGCCGCCAGCGCCAGCGCCTTTGTCGGCGGGCGGCTGTGGCTGCGACGTCCCCGCCCTTTTCTCGGGGGCCGTCGCTCGCCCCTTTGTGGCGCCTTCAGACACAGGCGCGCGCATAAACTGTGTGCCTTCGCCGCTTTGTGAGGCGCTGGCCGAGCTCCAGGCGGCACCTGCTCGGCCCCCGGCGTCGACCCCCCCCCCCCCTTCCTTTCGGTTCCCCCCTGGGCCGCTCTGGCGCACGACCGATCTCCAGCACCACTCCGCCGCCACCGCCGCTTCGGAATTTCCGGATTTTTCGAGAGGGATCGGGTCGCTGGCGTATCATGAATGTAATGGACCACGAGCGAAGGCGGAATTTAGGTTCCTATACTTCTTTCATGTACTGAACACAGAAAAAATCGTATGAAAGATCCGACCGGCGCTTTTGCCGGCCGCTTTTCAAGGGTGTAGTGGGAAGTGGAACCAGAGCTGAGTAGGAAGTGGAAGAGACAGAGGTATCAATTTCCTGAGAGATTTTGAAGTACGAAACTCATCCAATTTGGGGAGTAATGTACTTGAAATAACACTGCTGAAAAGGTGAAGATGTACTATCGGAAAAGGTTTTGTCGTCTAAGGAATCTTTGAATTCGATGAGCGAATTTTGTTACAAATTTTTCACGGAAGCTTAAATATTCATGGCTCTGCAGTTCAAAATTAATGATATAGATCTTGTACTAACAATGTATCCCTATATTGAAAGTATTACAATATCAAAATAAATTGAATTCTTCAAACTTATTGGAGAATTTATTGATGTCATCAGTATTCACAGTAGGAAAATAGATATTTGCCGAGTACATATATCGGATGGTTGATTTCCGTTTGCAAACTAATCACACAATGCCCGCGAACCGACGTATAGGTTGGCGCCGTATCTCACCATCCACCACCTCCTGCTGTAAAAACATGCACTACACTTACGGCAATAAATATCTTAACAGTTCACGCACCTCAATCAAGCAATTATAATAACGAATAAAACCAACCTACAAATTTCATTTTTCTCTATATAACCTGGGTAATTTCTGAGCCAAATAATTGAAGCTCGTATAATTGGTGTTTCATTTTACCTATAGCAATTTTATATACCTTTTCATATAATATTTCCTGTCCTCTCTCTTCCTTAATATTTGCTACATTCGAGCTACTAAATTTAAAAAAAACAAAACATTCTTTGTTAGGCTGCGCTATTCCAATTCAGTAATTAATTGGGGATAATGTCAAACACGAAAATCTCCAATTTCTCTGAAAGTGATGTGATAGTGTGACTTATAATTTTGTGAACATGAATACTTGGATCATTCACACAATCTTCCTGTAACTGTCGTTTAAACGCGATTCCTGACTGCAAAGCACAATTTCTACTGTTCTCATCTCTTCGTTAATGGAATAAATGATTCAAAATACCGCACGCCCTGGAAATAAATTAAAGTAACGGTAATGTTCGGATTAGCGAAATCCCGCAATCGGCTTACTCTGTCTCTTTTATCACTGAATTCCGCCCCTTCCTTGCTCCAACCGCGCCTAAGGACTCAAGGCGTGAGCGCACGGCTGCGTCCTGTGACAAGATGCGTTCCAAAATAACCTCTACTGGAAATGTAGTACGGATTGAATAGCATTACTCTGTATGTTATCAAAAGGAATACTTATCCGTGGTGACGAGAACATTGACAGCTTGAATATCTATTGAGTAATTTAAATGTCTAAAATATATCATATTACTGAAATTATGAGGAAAAATCAAGTATTCGCATTTTCACTCTTGATCAAAATCTTGGAAATTATTTAATATTTCATTCTTGGAATTTGAAAACAAGAAATATATACAATTATCACTACTTGCTTCCGGTCTCCCATTTTTTAGTCTGCTCAGTTACATTACCATCACGATTTCTATTGAGATTTTTTTCTGTGGAAATGAATAACTTCTTGAAACTTAAACGTAACGAAATGATAGAATCTCTATTACGTTTGTAGCCTTGCTGGGAAGTTATGAAATTATAATGAGTTGTATAGGTTGTCGTTTGCCATCCACGTCACGGTGCCAATGTGAGTTGTTTATGCTTAACGTGAGATTTGTTCTCAGAGACCGACCCAGTGAGGATGAAGCCAAATCTATCTATTTGGTTCGGTAATCAATAACAAAAAATAACTAATAAAAATTGGAAGTAGTGGGAAAAGGTTAAAATAAATAAACAAAAATATTTAAATATACAGGCATATATTATTAAATACAGGTAATGTGACATGCACATTAGGGCATCATATTTTTTTCCCATCTCCACACAAAACTGTGATTAGTAAAACTACAGAGTTCCGCCGAATCATGGGAAGAGTTACACGAAAAAATTCAAAAATAGTGTTAAGGAAATATATAAAAATGTATAACTACAGGATGGCAGCTAGCGTCAAGCGCTGAATTGCGAGCAAAAGGAAAAATATGTTTTTAGAAGTGAAAACTCTAATCAGTTAAGATGGTCGTTCAGGTCATCTCCAAAAATGACTTAATCAACATTGATATTTTATCATTAGACATCGAAACATCTTAAGCGTTGTTCGTTATGTCCATCTTGAAGATGCGAGAAAATTCTTGTCGCACATGCCAGAAAACTAGAAATTTTAGGATGGAAATGTCTGTAGTAAAATGGAGCAAATGTGCTATACAAATATTATTGCATCGTGAAATAATAAGTGGTGAATATGTTTCGCTATTTTTAAATTAGTAGATACAGTCGGACCTTTGTATATTGAATCTCTATATATCGGAATTCTCTATAAATGGAATTATTATTCTATCCCTAGAAAATTTCGTCTAAAAAGGATACTATACACCGAACTATTTTTATGAATTTACTTTTTTGTACGAAATACAAATTTACAGTACATACTTTGAATTATGTTAAACTATTCTGCGGGCATTTCAATTGAGACAAAATGTTCCAGACGTAGTGTGTTAGTGGGTTAACAAGTGTGAACAGTATTTGAACGGAGTGTATCAGATTTACCACAAGGCATTAGTATTTTTCTTATTTAAATTCAATTGTTTAGAACGTATGATATACTAATTTTACGGTCATAAATATGTGGTACGACGTAATAAAACACGAGTTAATTATTTATTGTTGAATTTTCCATTTTACCCAAGTTTTCCAAAATTGTTTAAAAGTACTTTCAAAAATTTCATAATTGTTTAATTACATCAACGTTTCCATATAACGAATATTATCAAAGGAATCGTCAGATTCGATGTATGGAGGTCCGACTGTATATGTGGTTTTGACTCTTTTCCATTTACGTGCTGACGCCTTGTCAGTTTTGTGTTCAGTTCAACACATTTCAATGCTTTATATTGCGATTTTCACTGAAAGTGGTGAAGGCACGGTGCCCTTTCAGAGGATGGCCATTCAGCGCGTCAAAACTTCATCACCTGCGTCTGGATGACACGATCGTCGCCTGCGGTCACCTCGTGACGTAACCGCTGCTGCATCGATCGGTGGCGTCGAACCCGCGGCCCTCAGTCAGAGCTGCCTGCAAGGTGCCTTCGTTGCTGTTTTCACTGCGAGTGCGTGCAGCCTACCCGGCGCGACCAGTAAGTCGCAGGATACACCAAAGGAAAAGAAGTAATATGCTTTCCGAAATGAACAAACAGCGAGTGTTTGAGCAAATTCTGTTCTTACTTATTGCATAGTTTATGGTTTTCGATCTACGCGGCGAGGTTTTACGTTGTCTACACGAGATGTCGCGGCGCGGAAATCCTGCGCCTGCAGCACTGGCAACCAATTGCTTTTTCATACTCTCCGGTGAAGCGGGTTGCATAGTTCGCCTCATCCCTGGCGCGCGAGACACACCTGCGGAATGTAATTAAAAGAGTTTGGCATTGTGAGGTTAAGCAATGTTTTGGGCCAGATATTCGTGTCTTGTTATAAATACTATTTCGCCAGACGTCAATTAGTGCGTTAATTCTACTGACGTTGACACGTACTGTAGAGTGCTTTTGATCAATTCGATGAAGGTTAAAGTAAGGCATTCAATATACCAGTACACAAAGCAATCGTTCTGAAGGAATTGCGAACAAGTTTGTCTAGTCAGCAATATATCTTTATGTTTCCTTTTAAGCGATAATAGTGCGTAATTGCAACAACTGCTACTTATAGATGTCTAATAGTGTGTGAAACATAGCATTAACCTGTTAAAAGAGCTAATGGATGCCCTCTGAGTAAGGAACAATATGAATTCCAATGTAATTTCTAATTTAACTTTTAGGTATTTCGTTAATATTTCGTAATAAATATTTGAAATACATTTTGATATTAGGTTTCTTTTTATAACCACAAAACATTATATTATTTGCGAAAAAACGATTTTGCCGCTAAAATAACTAGTGTCCGTACGGACAATACGTCTTGCACTTGCTAGTAGGACATGGGTACAATTTTTAATTTAAACATCTATTTAGGGCATTAAAATTCAATTGAACCTTTATATTACGAAGTTAGAAAATTATCTCCCACAAAATAGAATACGCAACCTAAAAACTTGAAACTTAAAAACACAAATATCTTGATAATAAAAACACGAAAAAATGCACATTCTGTGTAAGTTATTGTAATATCATTTGTCTGTTAGATACTACATATATCGCAAACAATTTATAGTTAAAGAGTTTTGTCGAAAAAGTACAGTGGGAAATAAGTTCAGAAACGTCGACTAATACGCGAAGATTAAGTCACCAAAGAATTTACACACATTTTCATCTAAAACATTTTCTGTTATTTGATTGTAGTTAATCATGAGATGCTATACATCGATTGCACCCCAATTTTAACTAAATAGTCCTAAATAGTGGAAAATGACCTAGCCCCCAGAGCGGTGCGCGCTCTTTCCGTGGGAGCCGAACGGGTGCGCCAGGCGGCGCGGCGCATCGCGGCGGTCTCAGCGACAGCCTCGGGCGCGGGCACGCGCTCGCTCTGTATGCACCGCAACCCCTCGGCAGATTGTCCGCCCCCGGCGCCACCTGCCCCCGCCCGTAACTCGCCCCGCCCCGCCCCGCCCCGCCCCGCCCCGCCCCGCCCCACCCTGCCCCCCTCGCACCGCCCCACGCCTCGGCACGTGCAGGGCGATCGCTCACGGCGGGCGGGCGAGCGGGCGGGCGGCGCTGGAAATATCGCCGCCGATCCATCGACGCTCGCCTGCTCGCCCGCACGCCCGCTCCGCTCAGCCCGCCCGCTCCGCCCGCCCGCCTGCTCCATCCGCTCGCCAACTCCGCCCGCCCTCCTGCGCGCCCTCCTGCCCACCCTCCTGCCCACCCGCCCGCCCCGCCCGCCCCGCCCGCCCCGCCCGCCCCGCCCGCCCGTCCTCCTGCCCGCTCGCCCGCTCGCCCGCTCGCCCGCCCGCCCGCCCGCCCGCCCGCCCGCCCGCCCGCCCGCCCGCCCGCCCGCAGGGACGGATCCGCGGCGGTTCCCGGGACGTGCCACGCCTCCGGGGCAGCGCCTGCCGTTTCTCAGCTGTTTGCCAGGTTATTGGGATCATGAAAGAAAATCCGAGATATCTGCTCTCTTCCGGCGCCTGCTGGGGGATTGCTCCGAGTGGATACCAAGAGTTTGATTTAGGGCAAGGAATATCTCTGAAATTGAGCATGAATGAGAAATGGTTGTTATATATTTATTTTTGTCCCACTATCTCAGGAGGTTGGAGTCATTCTGTACAGAACGCGCCTAAGACTATCATAGGGTTATCTTTTCCTCTTACTAATTGTCAGATCAGGTCAATACTTTTACATAATTATGTAACTAATGATTTCAGTATTAATTATTTAATTATACAGTATATTTAATTAATCACTCCTCAAAATACACATAGTCTGCATAGACCCGGTGGAAGGTATTACCACACTACCACTGTCACCATGCCACGCCAAGTGAAGAGTGGGCCATAAAGTGAAAGCCTTCTCATTTGCCTAGTATGACACTCATCGAGTTTTTGGACGGGATATAGTCGAACAATTCAGCTCGCTTTGGACACAAAGTGAACAATATAGTGCTATCGTTGGCAATTCTCGTTAATACAATCAATATTTTTCTTTATTACAATTACATTACATTAAAAATTAAAAACATTTAAACTTGGCCCAAAATCAAGAAGTTGGCATACACTTATACATTTGATCAAATTTTGAACTTGCGAGAACTCAGAATGAACAATGTGATATCTTCCATAAGGTTATTCAAGAAATATACCAATTTCAATCTTATTAGATATTGGATTGATTAGGTATTTTAAAGCTTTCTTCCGTAAACAACACATGTACCACGTTCTAGAAATCACACTGTTGCCCGCAATCTTCTATGAATCTGAAGAAATCCACGAAACATCTTGCAAAAAATGCATAAATGGACAAATATTCATAAGTGCTTGAATATTGTAGGCAAAAATTTGCTTTTTCCTAATAAAGGTTTATCGGTGGTTTTATGCTTATTTTCATTAGCATCATTGGTACACAACAATGTTTTAACGTTATTGCGTTTCATAATTTCATAATTTGCGAATATAAAAAGTTTAACAGACGTTCATTGAGGAAAGTTAATAAATTTACATCATTTCTCCTTATTTTTATGTATTTATGTCACTTGGAAGTACAATGTTCGCAGTAGTTACAGTAGAATGTATTGAATGTAATTAAAAACAACGTCTACTTGTTCCAAAAATAATTCTTTCTGTGTTTTCGATAAAGTATTAATTGCTATTCTGTAGCTAGAATCATAATCACGTCAAGATATTTATGGCCTCAAGTATATAGTATGTGTTAATTGGATTTATCGCAAAATTCTGAATTCTCTTGGGTTCGTAGGCTTCTGAATTCTCGTAATCAGAATCCGGACCTACAATCATGGCCAATGCATCTTACAGCCTCAAGGTTTCAATATGTTACAAGTATTGTACGAAAGAGAAAATTAGTGAACATTAGCGGTTAAATTATTGGATATCACAGGTTCATATCACATCAAAGCCCTTGAGAGAAGGAGCAAAGTTGGCTGTCCCATATTATTGATTTACTGCATGTAAAAGAACCTCAAGCTTAAAAGATGCATCTGAGCTAAATTGCAATCGCCTTATCATTTTTGAAGTGATACATTCTTTTGTTGCCCAGCAGTGACAGGAGCGTAGCAAAATTTGCGAAGCCGGATGCATATACAGGCCTGGTTGCCTGAGCCTCGGTACGTAAAATAAGACATAATTGGATTGAAAAATGTTTTTTAAGTTAATAGCCATAAATTTCACGCGCGGCGCATCTAAAAACTACCTATGAGAATGCACAATTCCATTGGTACACACCGGGAGAGGTAGCTCAGGGCATCAACTGATGTCCCTTCAGTACCTGTGACCGGGAAGTCGTAGGTTCGAATCCGGACGGTGAAAAGATTTTCGACACTACCTACATAGATTAGTCGAGTTCTGTCGCTGAAGGAGAATTGTAGTGACCAGCTGCTCTGATAGGTAGTTTTCCGTGGTTTCTCCGATAAATACCAGGCGAATGCAGGGGTAGTACGCTAACAAAAAGGTCACATTCCGCGCACGATCTTCCCTTCCTCTTCCTATTCTCTCCCCTTAATAACACATACACTCATATGTATAACACTACCATACATACAGGGAGACCGGTCAGGAGCTTCGAGTTTTCCAGGTGCGTCGATGCCTTGCTGGTTGGGAAAACCCCACTAGCTGGCAAGTAGTTCGGCGCCGGATCTCACCATCCATACGAGATGATAACCGCCATCGGATGAAAAAACATGCACCAAACGTATGGCATCAAAGACCTCAACAGTTGAGCCCGGAATCACTAATCGTCCTATGAAATGAAGTCCAAGGACATGTGAGAACGCGCAATTGAAATGAGGTGTACCATTGTACCATGGTGTCGTCGAGGGCGACCAGGGCCGCGCGCTCGTCAGGCGGCCTCGCCCTCGGCTGCGCCGCTCGGCACGCGCCCGGGCGGGCGGCGGCGCGGAGAGAGAGCGCGCGCGCCGCCACCGCCGCGCTATCCTGCGGCGGCCGTGCGAACCGCCGCCCGCGGGCGCAGCGCCAGCTCCACGCCCCAATGGCGGTCACCGGGACGAGCGGAACCCCCTCCCCCCTCAGGCAGCGCCGCCGTGCAGCAGGGCGTGAGCCGCGGAGCGTACCGACAGAGCGGGAGTACCCCAAGGTCTCAAAGTTGGGACACGCCTAGACCCCGCCAGGAGCTGATCAGATGGTTCGTTGGTAGTGATTCCGGGCGTGTCAACTGTTGAGGTCATTAGTCCCGTAAGTGTAGTGTACATTTCCCCCTCCGGAGGTGGGGGCGATCTTCCCGCGCTGGGTGGCGAGATTCGGTGCCGACCTACATTCTAGTAGCGGGTTTTCCCTCAACCAGTTATCTCCCATCAGCAACGCCCCGCCCCGGCCGGTACAAGCTCTAAGCTCCTGACCGGTCTCTTGGCATGTGTGGTAATGTAGTGCATGTTAGTGTGTGTAAGGAGTGACGAAGAGGAAGAAAATATCGTATATAATATCGTGTATCGCGATCTGTGGCCCGTTTGTTAGGAAACTGCACTTACATTTCCCTGATGTTGATCGGACAAACCACGGAAAACTACTTATCAGAGCAGCCAGCCTCTAGAATCTTGCCACTGTCGGGACTTGAACCTAGGATCTCCTAGTCACAGGCACTACAGTGACATCACTTGATGCATTGAGCCACCTCTCCCGGTACAAAGAGGGAGTATTCCAGGGTATCAAAGATGGGACACGCCTAGAACCACGTCTGTAGGGAGATAAAAAAGTTATAGCGCTGGTTATTCTTGTATGGGAATAAGCTGGAAGTGAAAATCCGCATGATGGAAGAAGATCGAATCGCGAATATGAAAAGAATAGGATTAGAGCACTATAGCAGTTGGTTCTTATAGAATTTTTTTAGTGTCAGGTTTACATATTGCGATATGGGAATAAACGTTAAAAGAAAAACGATTGAGAGTTCCCGCAGCAGTGAAATTGAAGAAAAATTGTATCCCCTTGGAAACAAGATTGTCAGGAATGAAAACAGAAAACTGTATGTGTTTCTGGGAGAGTGAAAGTGTAAAACTGTATTCAAGAGTAGAGTGAAAGCACATAAGCAAATGGCCGGATGTTGGAGTGATCACGGAAGAGATATGGTGAATGCAATGAACACGACAGCGCGGCGGTGGATAGGAGTGGCAGTGAATTTGCCGCTGTGTCACATTATCTAACATTCGTCCACGACGCCGCGTGTCTTGTAATAATAGGGAGAATGCAGCGAATGATCAATAATGAAGTTAAGGTCTGGAAGCTCAGCGAGTGCAGATAATTTTCTAGTCCGACGTAACAGATGGCATGAGAAAGGGGATAGAACCACAATGCCAATAGAGAGCGTATTAGACGTAATTAGTGTAGCAATAAGAGGCGGAAGGTAAACAGCAATAGGTTCATTTGCTTCAGCTGAATGGTGAACGTGCTTGCGTTGAAGCGGCGTGACGAGAATGAGTGGACAACGGAGTGGCGGAGAAGAGAGATTAAGCGGAGCGGAACGACAGCAGCCGCCGCGGTGGGTAATGCCACCCGGCCGCAGCGCCGCCACACTAGCAGCCTCGCCGGAGGGAGAGAGAGGACATTAGAGGCGGCGGTGGCGAGCGGCACGCGGCGCTCTGGGAACAGCGGGGGATCGAAGCGGCAGGGCTGGGCGTGCGATGGTGGTAGCTCGCCGTTTGGAGACTGTGACGGGGGGCTGGAGTCAAGGGACTTGGGGCTGTAGAAGGGGAAGGCGGGAACCGGGACGGACAAGGCATGACAGGGTGTAGTGGGTGATGCGGGGAGGGGCTGATTTGGACAGGGGATGGGAGACGGTGGGAAGCAGGCATAGGCAGGGGACGATGGGGAATAGGGGGTGAAGCAGGTACGAACCGGTATGGGCAGCGGGGGTGACGGGGGAGTAGACACGATGCCGGAAGTGAGGCCGGTGGATGGCGCAGGATGGAGGAGCCGGTGGTGGCGATGGGGGCGGCCAACGGCGGCATGGCGACGGTGGACGAAAAGGCGGCTGGCGGCATGGAGAGTGAGGGCAGGGCAAGGGGGCGAACTGGGAAGCGGCGAGGGCGGTGAGGGTGGCGGGGTTTCGGGGGTGGTGGAACAGGCGGGAAAGACTGAGGCGAGGTTTCGAGTGAGGTGTAGCAGCTGTGACCGGCAGGGGAGGCGGGGGGAGGCAGCAGAAGCAGGTCGTGTTAAGCAATGGGGCACTGTGGAATAGGAGACGGTAGGAAGCAGGCATGGGCAGGGAAATCGGGGAATAGGGGATGAAGCAGGTACGAACCGGTATGGGCATCGGGGTGTCGTGGGCAGAAACGGGGATATGTGAAGGATGGTGTGAGTGAGGCAGGCGGGGAAGGAAGGGCAGAAATGGGGATATGTGACAGACGGTGTGAGTGGGGCAGGCGGGGAAGGCACGGCAGTGGCGAGCGGGGATGAGTAGGGGCGGTGGAGACAGCGAGGACAGCGCAGAAGGCAAGGCGTGCTAAGCAGAGGGGCAACGTGGTGGAGTGGGCAGCCACGTCAATGCCGGCGAGGGCGGGAGAGCTGCGGGTAACAACCAGCGTGGGGTGGGGGTGGCGGAGGGGGCGGCGCCGGCAACAGAGCGAGCCGCGTGCGTCCCGGGCGAGGCGCGGAACTGCGGCGTCGCGTCGACTGGGGAGAATCAATTAGTGTCGCCGGCGGCGCCTGGCGGTGGGCGGGGACGGGGGCGAGGACGAGGGCTGGAGATGGCGAACATGCGCACGTCCTCACAGACGCCAGTAGCCGGATTGACGCGCGGCGACCCTGCGCCTCCACCGCCAGAAAGGCTGCTGCTGCGGTGCGGGTGATTGGGACGGCGAAAGTGAGTTTTGAGGGCGGAGGGAGTAGATTAGAAGATAGGCTTACGGAAAGACGGACGGTTCGATAGAAGGAGTTGTTGGAAGGGGGTCTGCTTTCGGTAAGGTCACAGCCCAAGCCTTGGAGAGCGAGCCAATAAATTGAACTGAATTGATACCTTATTTAACGTGGCGTGATTCAGACCATGAGACCTGCTCTATCGTCTGACCACGCAAATTCCACTACCCTCTTTTCACCAACTAGTGGAGAAACGAGGCATTTCTTTGGCGACGAAACAGGCGATTATAATTTTGCTCTTAGGCTTCATTTTGGCATGATATTTTACATGCAGTAAAGTATGCAGTAACATGGGACAGCGGTATACTTCCCCTCTGAAGGAAGGCGTACGAAGGATTTTTTCGCCATAAAAAATCAATGGCTTTGATCGAGTTTGAACTCGCGACTAGGGTATTACACGCTACCAATACACTAACAGTTACAGCATCGCCGCCTTCGTGATAGGCTACATGAAGGATAATAAGCCGAAATTGGTTTGAGAGGGTGTAGGAGTGTGAGGCAACGAAGGAAAGGTCATTGCGTTATTCCACGAAATGGGGCGAATTGACGAGCATCTGCGTAGCAGCAGCTCTAGGCCGCTGGTTGGCTACTGGCTGAGTGACGATCGGTGACGGCAAGTGGAGTTGGGTGGGGGAAGGAAGGGAAAAATGGGGAGAAGCGTTCACGGGCTGACTAGCTGACGCGCTGACGGAGTGACGAAGTGTCGAAATGGTGAGGTTAAGGGGTGATCGGTGACAGAGCTACGAGGTTATAGGGTGACAAGGTGGTGAAGTAGAGAGGTGGCATGGGGACAGGTCAGCACAGTGGTGTGGTGATGAAATATTTCGGTAGCTGGACGAAAGTCTGCACCGTGAAAAAAGCGGATGGTGCCCCGCGGGCAGCGCGAGCGGGAGAGAACCAAGCAGAAGTGGCGATGGAGTGGCTCAAAGCGAGGGGGGTTGTGGGGAGTAGGCGTGGCGGCACCGGCTGCGTCGCGGATAAGGAGACCGGTCGCTTTGACGCTTCAATGAAGTGGCGATGGAGAGGCGCGGGAGGAAATGAAGGGACGGAAAAATCTGCAGAGGAGCCTCGACGCTTTTCCAGCTCGTTGAATGGTCTGCGGATGAACGACTGCCACTTCAGATGACGTCCCTCGACACGGTGATTCTCGCCTGCTTCACTGGATCGATAATGCGTATTACGCGCTTGTGATCGGTTCGAGGCACGAGTACTACGAGTTTCCACTTGAACAGGCGAAGTGTGTAAAATTCAACGCGGAGACATTTCATTTTTGATTGAATGATAGGTTTTTGATATGAGGAAAATTGTGATTTTTACATTTTTTTATATGGATTTTTTTCAAATTAATAACTTTCATGCCACATAAAAATAGTTATTTCTTTGAAAAACTTGTAATCAAACCGCTCAGTATACATGCCTACCATAATATTTGAATATATTAAATCCTCAAGATTTTCCTCCCTGTGCTATGCGGAAAGTGTAAAAATACGTAACCGTTATTACCATTGTACTAGTTATTTTTGGGGAGATTAATTCGTCACAGTGTAACTCCAGAGCACAAGTGTTCCAAAGCGAGCAAAATTAGCGAGTTCATTCGTCATCCGTGTTGATTTCGATCATGCCTCATCGCCACATGTCTCCACGAACTGTGACGACTGCGTGCTTGTTTTCAAATACCATTCACATGGTGGAGACTTCCACACACATTTACGAGAGAGAGTCCGATCCATTTCAACGTATCAACGAAGCGGCCTTTCGGTTTGTAGTCCTATTCATAGATTATTCTGACGCTCTCACCGAAGAATTCGGAGAGTGATGACGAGCATGGTAGAACGCGGCTGGTATGTAGGATTGTGAAAGGAGTTGGCTAGCAGAGTCACGGAGGAAAAGCAAGTGAAGGGGAGTAAATGCTTGTAGCGGGGAGTAAATAGCAAGGGACGGGGAGTAAAACGCAAGGAACGGGGAGTAAAATCAAGTGGCTAGGAGCAAAATCAAGAGGCGGTGAGTAAAATCAAGGGCGGGGGAGTAAAAGCAAGAGCTGGGAGTAAAAGCATGGGAAGGAGATTAAAAGCATGGACGGAGAGTAAAGGCAAGGTACGGGGAGGAAAAGTAAAGGGCGTCGAGGTAAAGCATGGAGCGGGGAGGAAAAGCAAGTGGCGGGGAGTAAAGGCAAGGGAATAGGAGGAAAAGTGAGAGCGTGGAGGTATAGCAAGGGGCGGCGGGTAAAAAGCAAGGGCCGTGGAGGCAAATCCGGGGGTAGAAGAAAAGGACTAGTGGGGTAGTGCGAAGGTCTGGGTACCGCAATGCCGGTGACGGGACAGAGAAGCGGGAGGTGCGGGTGGCGGAGGGAGAGGGAGGGGAGGCCAGGGGCGTTGCACTGGAGGGCTGGCGCCGCGCCACGGTGCGCCAGCGCGCGTCGCTTGTCGCCGCCCGGAGCCGTTTTCACGTGCACGCGACATCCGTGGCGGTGTGCTAAGCGGAACACGAAAGGTGAGGAGTGGAGCTGTGATTCTTCTATGCCTGTGGATAAAATACCTCTTAGCACCAAATGCTACATTTCTTCAAATTGCCATTTTATCTGCTAAAATGTTTCTGGAAATCAGTAATATTTAACTAGTGTATGAGTATGTGCGAGCAATCATTGAGTAAATAAAGGGGTTAGAATTTGCGATTAAGATTTATAATTAATGTTAGTCTTTCTGGAATGTGCACTACCTTTCTCAAATCTATATTGGTGAACGTCGAGTTTGTGACGTGTTCGAAAGATTATCGACACTTTAGTTGCTAAAACGACCTTCCGTTAACTCTGACAATTACTCAAGAAACTGGCGTTGTTCATTGTGTTCTTGTACAGAGGTTAATTTCAATGTTAGGATAAAACGCGGTCCCTCATTAGAAGCGTTGACCTACTATAGACCTGGCTCCATTATCTTCCAAAAGTTTTAGGAACACCGACTTCATTGTGCATATTGTTAAAAATTGAGCATCGACCAGTTACTAAAAATGACCTTTTGCGGTAATTGCTTCTTTTCAAATAATTGTTTCTAAATATACAAAAGTTAAGCATCAAAAATATCTTCCGAATTATTACTCATGCGCTTCTTTTATAGAAAAATAGTAAAATAACAAATTTAATGAAATACTATGCACGTGTTTGATAAACACCCTAAACTCACAAGAAGAATTTAATTAATCGTCAAAGGCGTAGTTAGGGAGATTACGATTTGTCAAAATTTCACAAAAGTTTTGAAGTTCACACAGGCGAAACGACTTTGATGAAAAGGAAGTTTGGTATTTAATGTTAGTATTATAACGTGCTTCAAAGCTACTACCCAACCTTGGGTGAAATAGGTTGTTAGAGTTTCAATTAAGTAAAATATACCTAATCAAAAATTATAGGATCTGACAAACGAAAGATATGACGTTCTTTCATAGTACCATCAAGACGACCAACCCGTAATATATTCTGTGAACTTCAGTCACATTATATAAATACAGATATGAATATATATATTGAAACACAGAATGTGTTCCCTTACACTAATTAAAACATTAGTGTAAGTAATCAAGATATATTTTGGACTGCGCGGTACGTACGCCAGGCGCTGCGAACAACGACGGGAGCTAGCAACGGTCGCTACCGCCACCGGTGCCACCGCCGGGAGGCCAGCGTGAGAATGTCGGTTACAAACTGGGCAGCGAGCACGTGCGGGCAGTCGTTAGGAGAATTGCGAAGAAGACAGACGTTAGCGGAGTGGCGGAGAGTTCGGACGTGTGGCGAAAAGCTCGCCGTCAGCGCATGGACAAAAGGGAACATGCAATATGATCGTAAAGTACTAGCAACTGTGAAGCAGTAAATACGTGAAGTAGATAATGAGAGTATCATTAGAATAAAAGATTCGTGTTGATAAAACAATCGATCGCGCTGGTATTGATTAGTGTAGTGGAAACCTTATCGAAACTGTGTGGTACGGAACTGAGACCAGTACGCGTGATAGGTGCGGGTTGAGTAATTAAATCCATCGACGGAAGGTGATTCGAGAGAGGTGCAACGCCGTGGTATCAAGATCCGAGTCGGGGAGGAGTCGCAAGGTCACCAGCCCAGGACGACCGCCACGCCATCAGCCGCCGACGGCCCACAGCTGCTGCAGAGGTCGGCAACCCTGTCGATACGAGCTGTTCTACGAGCATTGAAGGTATTTGGTCGGGGCCCCGAAGGTATGATAAATGCATATTACACCTAATCTTGGTACCAAGACAGAGTGTATAAATGTTATCAGATCATGTAATTAACAAATTTGATTTGCAAATAAATCTTGTTCATGATTGTATCGCCATTTCTAATCAACTTTCCCAATGTTATACCAACTTATCCAGGGACCCATTCACGGAAAAGATACCCTCCTTTAGTGTTATATTGCAGTGAAATACCCGGCATCACCAGGTACGTCACAATATATATATATATATATATATATATATATATATATTAATAGACAATATATAGTCTGAATTTAATAAATATAAATATCTATGACTTTATATAGTTTATAGAAATAAATTTATATACTATTTGAATCAGAAACGGTTCAACCTGGAAAACATATTTACTGAGTTTAATGGTGCAGAAATTTGTGTCGTAATAGATTTTAAAATTTATAACATGTAATATTTATTTTCTAATACTTTTACAACAATTTTATCAACAAAGCTGCTTCTTTCTAGAATACCTTTTAAAGTCACATTTCATTAGTTAAACCCCTTGTGTGTGTGTTTTGTTTTAAATTTGAGTAAATCTGCTCAATCTAACAAATTTATAGCTCACAAACTATGACCTAAAAGCCGAATTTGAATTAAATTTTAGAAAATTAAACAAATGCCAGTGCGCATACAATTATGTTTCATTTGCTTAAACAAATAAAGTCGGGCAAAAAGTTCTTGATGACAAGAATCATTTTGCATTTAACTGAAACTTCTGAAATGAGGTTTTTTATACCAGACCAAACTCAATCATATTACTAAGAAATTATGGTAGAACCGAATTTTTAGTTGCATTTTTACTTCTGAATAATACTTATTATGAATTTATCTCAAACAATTTTCCTTAGAATTCAAATAAAAAGGAGAAAATTACTCGTTGTACCTAATCATTTGGATACTGAACATAGAAAGTCTTACTGAAAATACTGCCGTATCAACTACCCTCATTCCTTAGTTTCCCCGTTTATCTCTCGCCGGCGTCATTATCGTCACGTTATTACTACCACGGCAATTAGAGGATGTTCTAGGCAAGCAATTATTTTAACAACTTGAAGCGAAGTTAGGTGACGTCCTGTAATAATAGTTGGATTCCGTGGAATGCAGTGTAATAGCGCTCTTCCATGAATATATTGCTAAGAGAGCTGTTGATGAAACGGTCATAGCCAGTTCAGCTCTAATTACATCCGAATAGAGTTATTGGGAAGACGAAAAACAAGAGGCCATTCATCGTTCAGACGGATTTAAATATCCTTGTAGATGCCCTAATGTAGAATTATACAACATAATAATGTGTTAAATATAGTACAATATAATTATGATTCATGTTGTCTATAGTAAATCCCAGTAATAATGAGATAATGAAATACAATTATTGCGCACTATTATTATAGTTTTTAGGATATTATACAATATTGCTTTTACCAAGAAATTATGAAATTATAGACGATATGATTTGCAAAATAATTCTAGTAATTAATATTTTATTGCCATATTGGCCTACAATTTGAAAATACTTGGCAGTAATAACGTTTGTAATATATTCAATATCATGTAAAATTTTACATGATAAGTAATATATTATTTATAAAGTTTGATCATAGTTTTAAGAATGCGAAATGAAATTCATCGTTTCGGCGTAATGATGCATGAAGCTTTGAATAAATGAATTCAGCAAAGAGAATAAAATCTCATCGTGAGAAAATAATTAATATCATAGAAAAATGAACACTAATATTAGTACAAAACTCAGAACAAATTTGATTTTAAAAAATAATACTGTACGTGGTACACAAAATGAATATACTAATCCTAGCATTATATGATTTATGGCAGTACTAAAACATAATTTATTTGTTTATTTATTTTATATATTATGAAATAAAGAAATCATATTAAAGCAGAATATCATTCCACGTCACATCAGCGTGAAGACGGACGATGTAAAATGCGACAACTATCTAACTCTAGATTAGTATTCCCATGTGATTCAGTGGAATGAGTAGAATGAAGGGTCTGCTGAGAACCGAAATTAGCATTCCCTCAACAATGATGAAGCACTATCCTGCCATGAAATTCAAAACAGTGGCGCGGCGTGGGCGGACTCAGTATGCCGGAATGCAGCGAACCCGTGTCTATTGAGCGCGGGCGGCGAGCGGGGGCGAAGGAGTTGGCGAACTTGTTTCTGCCGTTGGGCGGAATGCGTCAGAGTGTCACGCGGTATTCAGGAAAGAGGAGTGGCACGTGACGCGAAACGAAAGAGCGATGGAACGCGACTCCTGAGTGTGGGACAAGTGGCGGGTGGAAATGGTGGTGACGCGAGGGAGAATGGTGGAGTTGTGGCGGAGCCAAGGATTGGGATTTGCAGCGGAATAATCAGGAAGGGGTCAGAGGCATGGGGCAGAGCGGGGACAAGGCGGGGAAGGCCAGGGGAAGCGGTTGGGTCAAGTGGGGCTGAGAGCAGAATGGGGGCTCCAACGGGGTGGGAGCATGGGTGAGAGAAGCGTGGCGGTGTAGGTGCGTGGATGCGTAAGGTGAGGGGGCGTGGCGAAGAGAGCGGGTGATCGGAAGCGTGAGCGAGGTGGAGGTGAGGGAGGGGTGGAGATAATGTGGGCAGGGGTGGAGATGTAGGCGAGGTGGAGATGTAGGTGGAGTAAAGACGTGGGCCAGATAATTGCGTAGGTGCCGATGGAAAGAGGGAGGGGCGGGGCGTGGGAGGAAGCAACCTGAGTTATAGGGGGTGCCGACGGGGGTGGGATGGGGACGTGGGGGGTCACAGGCGGGATGGTGACGAGGGCGGGGGTGGGTGGGCGGGGTGAGACGTGGATGCGGGGGAGGCGTGGACGATGATTGGGCGTGGTGGGGGGTCAGGGAATGGAAACGTGGGCGGGGCTAGACAGAGAGGGACCGGAGAGGGGCGAGGAGAGGAGGAGAGAAGGGGGGTGGCCCCGGGGGGGGATGAGGACAAGTTGGTGGCAATGGGGAGGGGGCTTTCGAAGTGCCATCCCTGGGCTCGCAATGAGCGAACTCGTTAAGTCTAAGCTGTCTGCGCCAGATGGAAAGTGAGGAATTCCTCGCTGTTACACAACAGGGGAAAATGTGGCTCCGAAAACAAAATGAATGTGTGCGAATACTACATGAAAGTGCGATCTGATGTTGAAATGGTGAATGCAACAAAACCAAAAATTCTCATCGATTGAAATAAGGAATTCAGGAAGGAGACGCAATATGATTAAACATTTCAAATATTTCATTTAATATATTTATTACAACATGTTTTAAATCTAAAATATTTCTTAATTTTTAGTACCTATTATTATATGATGCAAATTATATTCGGATTTATCTAAAATTTAAACGGCTAATGGTAATTACGAAATATGTGTTTCTCCGATCAGAATAAATTAAAAGCAAACATATAAATAATATTTTGTGTTTAAAAATAACTTCAAAGAGTTTTGTTGATAATATTTTGAAGTAAGTAAATTTACAAATCTCAATGTACTCATTTCATTATTTGAAGTCATAAAACTAGATCGAAAGAAAATCGAAGTTAAAAACTGAGATTTTAATTTTCTTATTATGCCTGATTATTGCCTGCAAATATGTGTATACGGGAAATACATATACTTTAAGCACTTTATGTATCCGCTACTATATGTGTAATATGTGTAAGTAAATATTATGCTTCATCACACTTGATGAAAACAAAGAATTTATTAGAAGAGCTGCGCTTTATTTAAATTTTTTCAAACTCTAAAGCGACAGAGTTTTTTTTAGAAAATATTTGAGTTTCACTTACCTGATACTAAATAACGCGTTGCTCGTTAACGTATGTTTATTGATTTTTGTAATGTAATGTACTTATGTAATGATGTAATGTATGTGATTAATGTAATGATATTTTGATTCCTTCATAAAAATGGGTTCGATAAAAATAGTGGGTAGTTTCCATTTAAAACATACCTTAAAATTCACAACTATACCACAACTTTAATCATCGAATTATCAACAACAAACATAACAATTATTTTTTTGTACTCCACACTCTTTTAACTATTTATTATTAAATCTTTAAATTATAGCATCTTTATATTATATTTCTCTTCTGCAACTACTGTATACCTAGAGACCATTTTTTTTAATATTTGCGAATGATAATTGCACCAAAAAGAGGGATACAAGTATTAAAAGAAAATCTTGACAATAATATTCCAGTTCAATATTTAGGATTATATTTATACCAAAGACTTACTTCAAAATCTCAGATTAAAATATCGATAAATCAAATCTCCAAATTATTTCCATTAATTATTAAATATTATAGTTAAGGAATTGATTGCGATATTTTGTTGTATAAATCTAATATTAAGCCTTGTCTTTCATTTTCTTGTTCTCTTTAGTGCAATGTTTCTCAAACTAATCACAATAAACTCCAATGTTTTCAAAATTTCTTCGAAAATTATTAAATACACAATGTCTTATCTCGTATAAACAAATCGTCGTCGATAATGGGCAACTTTCTATATGACGGAATTGGCGATGATTACATTGTATAACAATGATTCGGAATTTTCTTATTCTTCAATTCAATAAGAAAATTTCCAAATAAAACGAAAACTCGTAGTCTGCAAATAGAAAATAAGAAACCTCTTATATCACATTTACAACGTATACAATTTATTTGTGATAGACTATATGGTATGAGGAAAGAGCCACATGAGAGGTTTTTGTAAGGTGCTTCCAGAAAAATATTATAACAGATACTTTTTTAATACCAGTATACAGCGTAATATGCCTTAACCCACTTTACATTATTATCATCAAAAAGTCATACTCCTGTAAAAGTTTGGTTCTTTCCACGTAGGATGTTGTCTATAACCAACGACGAAATATATAAAGAGATTCAAATTCATTCTTTTAAATTCTTTTTCCTTCATCTTCAGAAAAACTTTAACTTAACCTCTTCACCTAGATCTAAAAATTTTATCTAAAGACAAAATTATCTTTTAAATCCTCGAATTCATTCACATTTCTCTAAGGTTATTTTCCATCTTCCCTAACTTAATTATTTTCTTCTCTTTTCAATTTACTTTCCCTTAAATTGTAAAAAATTTGTACTATTTATTCACACTAATTCACTAAAGTTATTTAAATAATAGATAATATTATTTACCTACTGATTCAATGATGCATCGTCACTATATAATTATCGTTAATGAAATTAAATTCACTATCACGAATTTGAATAATTGAACAAGTGGAAAAAATATTAAAAAATTATAATTAAATACGTCGATTGTAACAAAAAATCAACAAAAGATTCTAAATTTCATTTTATTATTTTATTATTCATTTTATTATTCAAAATATATGATACAGAAAATATATCATTTCATGTATCATATATTCATCATGTATCATACAATACCGTATATTTTATATTATTATTTTATTATATTATATATATAATATAATATATATTATATATATTATATATATATATTATATTATTATTTTTTTATTATTTTATATTATTATATTAATATTTTGTATATTTTAAATATCTTAATTCTAAAAGAACTTCATTGAACTCGTTATTTTGTTGAACCAAACAGTCAAGACACCTTAGTGTATCCGTTGTATTCGTATTGTTGGTCTCCCTGCCGGTGAATCCCGAGGGCGCGAGGAGCCCACGTGAGTCCGTCTTGTGTGGGCAAACGAGGCGCGAGGGCGCAGTGGGAGCCGGTGGCGCGCTCTGCCCCGGGGGTTCCCCTGAACACAAGCAGCACGCCGCCGAAGCGAGGCGACGGCCGCGTAAACAACAGCGTGGCTACAGCCGCCGGCCGAGGGGGGGAGAGGTCACCGAAGTCTGGACGGAGCATTGCTGGAGATGGTGAAGTCAGTGGGTCAAATTGTTCCGCGACAACACGGCCCAAAAGATACACATAAAGGGATTATTTCACAATGAATAACTACGTTTTCGTAACAAAATTTCTCACACATTTCGTTCAGGTTTGAAAATATCTGAATCAGAAAATAGAAAAAAGACTGCGAACCAGAGATTTGACTGGTTGGCTTGTACAATATAATTGTATATTCCAGTACTTTCGAGAAAGATAAGGAAGAGAATAGAGAGGCGTTGTATGTCAATAGCTCAGTTGGACTAAACACAACACTTTTGGAGCGGGATAAATGTGTTTTGTGAAAATTCGTTTCGTAAACATACAAAACATACACGCCAAAAATGCTAGGGCATAGCATCTATTAAAATGACAAGCATAATTTATTCTCGCAAAGACACAAATACTGTGACGGGTTTGTGTGTCGTATCGCTTTTTATTCAAGTCATACTGATCATTTTAATGCAAGTGCATTTATTATCCGCCTCATCATTACGTTCTCTTGAGATAGCAGGTGTGAATGGATTCTAATAGTAAAGTGATATAAAAAATTGAGACTCATATGTATACTGCATACTGTGTTGCAAAGGAAGAAGTTCACCTGCGTAAGAAATGTTTCTATAAGTGAATATTGTAAGAAGAAAGGGAAGGAGTACAAGTATATAAAAGCTAGTCATCGCTGATGGAAGAGATTGTTCCAGTTGAATGTCGGCGGTGCGGTTGTATATTCAGTTGGTTTCTAATTCTGTTCTAAAGTCTGATGTATGCATCTATTAGTATATAATTAACGTGCGACACATGTCTAGTGAAACTGAACAGCACGGTTCGAGAATTACTGATGAATACGAAATGCTGCTGAATTGTTAATGTGGAACATCTTGCATGACTATTAGGTTGAATAAAGTAGGAGATTGTGTTATTTTGTTATATTAGTAAGGATTTGTTTGCAGTACAATTAGACAAAAAATTGTTTCATTTATTGATTGATTGCTTTCTTTTAATTAATTGCTTCAGCTGACTTGATCATCATCTTTGTATCTAGTGTATTACAGCTTCAATAGATCGAGAGATTGGATTATAATATAAAGAAAGATTAGTAGTTTCATTTTTGTATTTAATTGTTTCACTTCTCTTCTTTCGATTGAAATGTTAGTTACTATCTTAAAACAACTGGCTCTGCTCTGGTATTCATTTATCAGAATACTAATCGATTAGATAACTGTCGTTGACCAGTGTATGTTTAAGGACGCTTCACTTTAACACCAATTATGCTTTCATCACATTTTAAAGTGAAAAAGCATAAAAGATTATTCAATTTACAATTTTTACTGAAGAATTTTTTTCTGTTGATATGAAACTCTAGTGCCCAGATTCGGCCGAGTGTTTGTTTATCAAAATCAATTAGGCAGAAAAAAGAACTCTTTTTCCAGCTTTTTTCGCATGCTACTCCGAGTGTATTTTCACCTTATGTCATCCAGAGCAGTCCCACCCGTCCTGTCCCGACCCTACCCTCTTTTTTATCGATGGTTTAGATAACATGATACAATTCCAGGTAATTCGTTTAAATTCATCTCATACTTTTTCTGAAGAAACGTGAAGTTGTTAACAGCTCAATTTGAAAATAATGTCCATGTATTACAGCTTAAATAGATCGAGTGATTGCAAGATTGGATTATGTGTATGTAGATGTAGATGTTCAGAAAGGTATAAAAGGAGAGAATAAGAGTTTTCCTTCTTGGGTTGTATGACAACTTACGAGTGAACAATAAGGAAAGTCCTATAAGTCACATATTATTCCTTATAGATATTAATTGTATGGAAATCAAAATTTTAAACTATTATGCAAACAGAGAAAAACGTGTATAGTAATTTTCTGTTCCGTCATTTTGGTATCATGCAAATTGCAATGTGGTACGAGTTATTCAGTGTTCGGAACAGGTGTAAAATTGGCCTTCATACCACATTCTTTGTCCTATACCAGAAAAATAAATGTATATCTAGGTTTAGTTAGCATGTACAGAATCTGGAGATCATAGAGGGTTTTAAATTTGCCATTATTACAATTACATTCCCAAATAATGGAAAAATAAAAAAGTAAATTTATTACATCATATTGTATAAAGATCTAATATATTTTTCTCTACTTTTATCCACCAACGCCTTAAACCTTAAACTGGTTCAAGAATCAGGATGCTAGCATGTTCACGATAGTAGATAAATTCTAAAGCGATAGATAGGGTGTCGTCGTTTCATCTATCCCATGCAGGCCGGGATCACGTGACTCGCTACAAATACAAATATTTTCATATTTTCATTCGCCGCAACCCAAAAGATTCCTGCAGAGCAATCAAAATATTTGGCAAATGAATACCAACGCTCAGTGCATCAAAGAGCTGGCAATGCCGGCCCGCCAACGATTGGGGAATGGGATGTTGGAATGGGGATTTCTGCAATAGGCCCGCGGTGTTTGTCTTTCTGAGTGCGTACGCAAATTGGCACACAAACAAATCAATTTATTTCATTTGCTTTTCGCTTCCATGTCAATACATTTAAACCTAACCCTGAATCTTTTAAAAGAAAGAGTGAACGAGAAAGAGAGGGGAACTAGTCCGAGAATCTACCACTCTCTTTTCCACGTGAAATGATTTACCACTTCCGAACAGCAGGACGATTGATTAGCGAAATGAAACATTCACCTCCGAAAGTGTGATTGAATTGCGGTGTCGATGACCCAAATGCCACTGCGGACACATCTTTCTGTATTAGTTCAGTTCACCGCGGTGTGAACAGAGCTCTAAAAGCTCAAAGAGAAATCTCCCATTTTGCGGTATGAATAATGAAAAAGTGCAAATGGATTGAGAGTTTTGAGTGATACTCAAATGTATCATCAGCTCAGTTACCGGACACGTTTCTAGCTCAACGCCTCATAAAGTATTTTGGATGCCAAAGCAATTTTATGCATTAATTGAAACAGACAGAATTAATACACCGATTTCTTTTATGGAGTAAACAGATCGTGTTATTTATTCTATATATAAAATAATACTTTTCTGGACAAAATTTTTCAAACTTTCATTTTCTGAAATATAAGCATTTAGTAGTGTATTTCGAGATTTTGTCAGGTACTTCGAATATCCGTAGATTCTCTTCTTTAGTTCATGACTTAACTTATTAATTTACAATGATTTTTCAATATATGCTTACACAATAATTTATATTTAGTATGTCAAATCTTCAATCTTTACTAATGTAACTGCAAAATCTCTTTGATTTCACGTATCAGTTAAATATGAAGTAATAGATGTTTTTCATTTACACTATGTTTTCATGTACACTGTATATGCAAAATTGGTTTTTAAAATTTTCATAGGAAAGTGATAATAATATTTTTATTTTTAATAGCAGATGAAATCAATAAATTTTTACTATTTTTTGTAAATATACTTCATACGTTTGTATCCAAATGAAATGTCAAAAACAAAAAGTGACTTTCAGAAATTCGATTAATCTAAAATACCTTGTTATTACTAATACAATGCAATTTAATCAATTTACACAATGTAATTTAATCGTGTAATTATTTGAATTTGCTAGTTCATAGAAAAAGTATTTAGATGTTAATCCACATGTTCACAACTCAAAATCATGTGTCCAGTTGTATCAGTTTGCAGAAGCAGATAAATACGGATAATTGTAATACTACACAAATATTTCTGTAATCCCATGCATTACTATGCTTTCATGCAAAAATTAAGCATTAATTTTTAACAAACGACAGTAAAACGCACGTGTAATATCGAGAGATTCCACGTCGACGACCGCAATTAAAAGGTGAAATAACACAAATAATTTTGCATAAACAACACTTCATTTATCCCGAACGCAAAAACACTCGTTCTATTTGCCATGCGAACGCAGTTTACCCGCAACTACAGTCGCGCGACAGTCGCATGCAACATGCGACTCGTAATCGCCCTCCCACCGGTTGCTGGGGCGAGCGACGCGTGTGGCCCCCGCTAGGGTGCGCTTGTTTGGGTGCGTTGTATCCTTGTATCCGACGGGCGCGTTTCGTCCAGCATGTACTGTTTAATCGGCCGGCAATTGATTCGCGGCGATAATTTACAAACCAAATAGACTATTCGACGAGCGGGATGTAGCTGATTATATCGGGACTTTTAACCTATAGCGCTCGGCCCTCGCATGAGGATAGGGCACGATTGTCAGCATCGCTGACTGGCTGACGGCCGCGTTCACCCTGCGGTCAGCATTCTCATCGCGTGGACTGATGAGTTGCATTAACATTATAACATAAGCTTAATCTGTGACAAGTGGAATGATGCGTTGGAGTCCGTCCTGGGGAGAAGTAAGCTGCAATTTGAAAGTCACGGCTTTACAGCTTGTCAATTTCGTGATATCTTCATTCCGATGCCACGGTAGGATGAAACACATCGATTGGCGAGAAACCGCAATTCAGAGAGAAACGTGTCATTAATCACTGGGCTGTGTAAAAGTAATTCTGCCTGTCAGATTATCATAGATTAAAGTATTGTTCATATCTAAGTTCATATTTTCATTCCTGTAAATACGTTCACGGACTGCATTGTATAGCATAAGAATTTGTTAGAAAAAGTATTTTGTATTGTTTTTATAGAACGTATAGTGCAGACAAACTGTTCAATTGTATGAAACAAATAAAACACATTTTATTTATATATTTAGAGTTTGACTTAACGTAATACAACACATAGCTTGTTTAATTTTGAAGACCCAAATCCGGTAGAAAGAAAAACAAAGACAAAATTTAGTAATATTATTATAATATAACGTGCTCATTTGTCAGAACATTGCAGGTTCAAATTAAAAGGATTCTCAATGTATCTAAAATTATTTTAAAAACACAAAAATATATTTAATTGATACAATATGTATATTCTACAATATGTCAACCGCCATTTCGGTGATAATGGCACTTCCAGCCATCTTAAAAAATTAAGGAATATAAGAATGATGATAGACCTTGGAAGTTCATCAACAAGCAACACACGTCTGATTGTGAACTTGTAAACAAGAAGCAACGTACACATTCTTTTCCGTTCTGTTCGCATAACACATTGTATCTGGGTGGTGGGCAGAATATCACCTGAGGAATTCTAAAGTTATGCGTATGTTATAAATGTGTTTTTTTAAACATGTGACCACATTTTAAATTCTATGTGACTTCTATTCACACAGAATTCGTAGACATATATATTCTCGAACCGAGACGGATCAATACGAAATACCAGCCGTTCCTTGCACCGCTTTGCAAAGGTATCTCGAAGACGCTATGTGCACGCAGGCGACCCTTGGCCTACGCAAACAGCGTCGCCGTCCTTGCCCCCCCCCCCACCTCCACCCGTGCGGCTTCGACGACCAGGAAGTCGTAGACGGATGCAGCAGCCGAGAACGGGCATGTATATTCCTAAGGCAGGGGGCGGCGGCCACAGGTACTGTGTACAGTGGGCCGAAGAAACAAAATCAAATATCAAATAAGAAAATAAAACAATTAAGCAGTAATTTAACAAGGTTTGCGTTTGCTTCTATTGATTTACTTTCGTAGGAAAATACGTGGCAAGAGTGGAAATATACCAATATAATTATACATTGTCATTTGCACATACTGAAAAAATTACTATATATATATATATATATATATATATATATATATATATATATATATATATATATATATTTAACAGTTTCATCTGTTTTCTCTGTAATAATGAATAACGGTAATATTTTCTTGATTTTACCTACATTGTTAACGGATTCGAAGTGTTGTCAAAATTTACATTGCTTGTTGCACTACAACTATTTTTATCTTTTGTTAATGGAAACTGCGAATGAATGTGATTGCAACGGAATCCCACGAAACTGTTTAACACTGCGTATCGTTACGTGAAAATGTTTCCATTTTGTGCTTTACCGTAATGAATACAATAAAAGTAAAGTAAATTATTACACACGATGATAAAGTTAGTTTATCTACTCGTTTCTTCAAAGGTCTTAGGGCAATAACTTCCTATTGATAGTTAACTCTTTATCATCTCGTAAAATAATAGTTATTATCAGTACAAGTGGCTAAAATATACCATCAAGTGCAATTTAATTGAATAGTCATGAGTGCAGTAAATCAAATGTATTATTGTATGTTAATTAATGTATGAGCACTCGTTTATCATTTAGTCTCTGCAATATTCTTTTAATCTTATCCACATGAATTTTTAACACTTGAGCGTATTGTTTCACTGCTTTTGCCTGTATGCTTAATGGTACTATATTGATATTGGCAGAAACCTTCTATACCTCTGCTGTATTAAAGAGATATTTTATCTTTCGTTAAATGTATTATCTCGAATGTACTGATGAGCCACTTAACGTACTCCGAATACGTAAATAAACAGAATATAAGTGATGATATAAATTGCAATTTTCGTGTGATAGTTTTTTCTTAATATTTACTTTCCCGTGTGCATATGTAGTATGTACGTAGTATAGGGAAATTTATGTAATGCTTCGCCAAACTAATTTTCCGCAAAAAAATCTTAAAACCCCATTTTCTGGAAAACGGCTCCAAATTTTTCAATGCCATTTACGACGAGGTTTTATTTCTTTTTAACATTTTAAAATACTATTTACGTTCTTCTACTATGAAACCGATATACTAAGAATATTTTTGAAACCTGTACTTTGGGCGGAGATAGCTGGCAGCTGTGGAGTATATGGGAAGTCCGAATAACTAGCTAAGAAAAATAAAAAAAAAAACTAATACGAGAAATTCGGCGCCCTTCAAAACCACCATTAGTTATTTATTATTTTGTTCTTTGTCTATTTCTATTATTATTATTATTATTAATAATAATAATAATAATAATAATAATAATACAATTTACAGTTCATGAGCACTGTACTACTTCAGTATGCGCATCGTCCATTCTCCCTTTCCGCCCAGTGGACTGCGCTGCACTGCGCAGGGCGGAGCGGTGAAACAGGGCAGGCGCGCACGTAGGCGCACGCGCATAAAACGGCTGACGGGCGCCGTAACCCACGCCTCGCCCCCCCCCGCCCCACCGCCCCTCCTCAGACGCACGTGCACACACACACACTGCCTGGGAGGGGCGGTCTGCACCGGCCCGTCAATGCATGTGGCCCTGCGCGCTTGGGGCGGGTCGCTCAAGGTGGAAGACTCAGCATCCTCGCCCTCGCTCTCGCCCGCGCCCGCGCCCACGCCCGCTCCCTCGCCTGCGCCCTCGCCCGCACCCTCGCCTACGCCCTCGCACGCGTCTTCGCCCGCGACCGCTCCCGCGCCGTTCCCCTCGCTCACGCTCTCGCCCACGCCTCCCCCACGCATTCGCCCGCATCCTTGCCCTTGCCCTCGCTCTTGCTCTCACTCTTGCCCTCGCTCTTGCCCTCGCTCTTGCCCTCGCTCTTGCCCTCGATCTTGCCCTCAATCTTGCCCTCGCTCTTGCCCTCGCCCTCGCCCTCACCCTTGCCTGCGCTGCGCCCTCGCCTGCGAAAGCTGCCGAAGTCACTTACTTTAACAATTTACATATTCACTCCTCCGATCTGTTTAGGAACTACAACCTGTAATATTTTTCATGAAATGTATTACTCGCGTATTGTAATGGCCTGATTAGCTAACCACTGAGGTAGCTTAGAATTTCGTAACAAAAGCATACTGTTCTTTTATGCAAAATAGAACATTAGATGTCGTGCGCAGCGAAACAGCAGGCGTTCCCCAGGGGAATTATTGTGCCCAGCAGCTCCATTGGCGACCGCTGCACCGCTCCTGACCATGTTTTGCAGAATACACGAGGGAGCGCTGCGTGTTTCTTGTGTAGACTTGAGACCACAATGAATAGAGAAATTAACGTTTTTAAAGAGTTTTTAAGGGTTTATCCAATTCCTGGAGTTCTATTGCGTCCTCACGAAAAAGAAAGTTTGATATTTGTTTGTGAACTCATCGCAAAATACGAACGATACATTTCAAGCCAACAAAGCTTCACTTCAACTTCGCTTCACTTTTACTTTCGTGTATTTGTATGTTTTACTATTGGTACAATTGCATGACCTATAGATGTAGTAGAAAGCATAAAACTAAGGTGACACGAAACACACTTGCAAAACTGCCATGAACAATATTAGGGAATGAAATTTTAGGTTTTCGCTTCAAAAATATATTTTTGGTATTAATGGGAATGTAATATCTGATAATTCATATTATATAACACTAACATTAGCTAATATTAGCTACAAGGAATATTCTAATAACAGATTTGCACATTATCTAAAAATAATTACAATGTGATATGTAAGCATTAATTTTAGTATTAAAATATCAGTAATTCAGAAAGAGGAATAGTAAGTATACACAAAGTAACCTTTGAATAGGATGGTTACAATTGAAGTATTTCGGTAGAATTATTATGTTCGTTACTTCATGTATAGATGTTATATTCATTTGACCGGCAGGGTTTAAATCAGAGCCAGCACTGACGCTGGTTGGATGGATTTGGGCTCGAGTTCCGACGTGGAATTTCAACGCTATCTCTACAACTAAGTTGAATTCAGTCTCTGACAAGAGGAAAATTGTTGATGCAAGGTAGATCGGTAGAATTTTCTAGTTTTCCGAACAATACCAGGTGAATGCCGGAGCAGACCCACACCAAACGGGTCACGGGCAGCTCGCGTGAGATCTTTCTTTCCTCTTCTTTCTCCTGTTCTCTCCCCTTACATGCACGCACAAACATACACACTTACATACAGTTCACATTTATCCAGTGGTGAGCATAGAGCCTGCCCCGGGTGGGCACTCTCTACTGGGAGAAACACCTGGAGAGGGAAAATAGCCCACAATTGTGTACGTCAAGGCCGGACCTCATCATTCAGTGGGGTGGAATGAATAACCGCCATCTTCCGGAATAACACAGTCTACATAAACGGGACTAAGTACCATTTTAGTTATCGAGAATAGAAACGTCAGTCAATCAATTTATTATTTTGTTCCAAAGGTCTCAAAATTATACAATAGTTCATGAAATAGGAATTGTCTGCATGTCATCATAAGAACTACTTGCGTGACAATGATCCGTTTTCCTTTTATTTATTTTTTTCTTCCTTCACATGCTTGATATAGTGGTGAACCTATGAAATAAATCATGAAGAATGTAACAAAAAAACGTCGCCGTGGGCAAACTCATTGATTGATTACTAATATTCAATTAATATTTCAATAAAATTTAATATTAAATTGACATTTAAAAAGTTATTTTATTTTGAGCTCGATAATTACAAATAGGAAACGTCACATATTTATTGCATTAATAATCCTAGCGTTTAGAAACTGGAGATGTTCATATTCATAACCAGTTATTTCTAGGACTTTTTGCCGATGTATATGTGAATTTTAATGTACTAAATACTTTCAATATTTTAAAAATGCATTTTTGTAGTTTTTTATTTCTACAAGGAGGCATTCCTACACTTTTTCATGATCTGAAAGGCTATTTATCGATATGTTTATTATCTTTTAATAAAATTAACTAGGCATTTGATATAATTATTGGGGACATAGAATCAAAAAAGTCACAGAAATAATTTTGGTCTACTACAAAACTTACTGTTTGCTTGGTGTGTTCTTTTTCATTCTTGAACGGTATACATAATATTCAATAACCAATTTCAATTCAATAAAAATAAGTTTGCTTTATATATTCATTATCTACTTTCATCCTCTTGCGTATGATATCTTTGATAATTCCTGTATTCAAATCTATTTGAATGGAAATTCGATTAATATCCGCTGATGTGAGCCATCGGTCCTGCAGATTGTAGTCCATATGCTTTACACGTGGGCGGATATAATGATTGGAGAATATAAATTGAGTTTATCGGATCTCTGTATTGGAACGTTGGCGGTAGCTTCTACACACAAGCATGGAAAGAAAATTATTCAATTATTTCTTCATGGATGGTATTTAATTTTTTTCTTATCATGAAATTATATTTTCTTGTTTTAAAATAATTTATTATAAAAGTATTTTTTTATTATAAGTTCGTCTTATTTTTCATTGCAAAAGTAATGAGTACTAATCGTGAGAATAATGTCACCCGTAAATAGTGAATTGTTTAAGTGATGCTGAAAATAAAACAATATTTTGATTTAATAATAGTGCATACCTTAACTGCCTGATTTTGTTTCAGACAGTTATGAAGTATAACCCGAGGCATAATACCAAAGTGCATATCAACATGTACAAAGAAGTTAAACATGCATAAAGTCGTTGATAATAATATGATTTACCAGTTTGTTAAGCAAGTTGTAAAAGTTACTGATGATATAAGTATAAATGTTTTTCAATTCGTCAATGAACGTTATATGAGTATACATTTTGATGCAACATTAAAAAGTATGATTAAAATGCAATTTAAAAATATATACGACCCATTGATTGATTGGTTATCACAAAACGAATCCAGAACAATACGATCATGTTAACACAGTAGTATAACGAACAACGCGCATATGTGACCGCAAATCGCAATTGGACCCAAACCGCGAGCCGAAGAATGTCCCAAAATACATCGCCCTTAAATTCCAATTAACTCGGAGAGCGAGCCCGCCGTGTCCCTCGTAGGAGGCTACGAGGCACCATCCACCGACAAGGTCTACGCAAGCACTCCAGGCGCGCGCTGGCACAGTTCGCCGACAGGGGGCAGGCGTGTCAAGAGGCGGGGGTGGGACGGGCGCGAATCTGTGGAGGGGGGCGGGTGGCGGGGGTTGCACGTCGAGTCTGGAGCCAAAAGCAGCTAGGCCACGCGGTGTGGCGCAGTGTGGCACGGTCACGGTGCGAGGGCGGCGGTGGGGACGGTGGGGGTGGCCGCGGCGGTTGAAGTCGTCGGAGACGGCGGGGGCGGCGGGGGGCGGCCGTGACGGCGGGGCTGCGGGGCGGCGAAGGCGGCGGAGGCGGCGGGGGCGGCGGAGACGGCGGAGGCGGCGGAGGCGGCGGGGGCGGCGGGGGCGGCGGGGCCGGCGGGGGCGGCGGGGCCGGCGGGGGCGGTGGGGGTAGCGAGAGCGCCGAGGGTGGGGGGGCGGTGGGGGCAGCGAGGGCGGCGGGGGTGGCAGCGGCGAGTCTGTCGGTTCACTCCCCTACCTCCGGACTTTCCGTGGAATCCGCTCAACCGCCTGCTTGCCCCCAGCGGGGATGAAACCCTTGCCGCCCCGCCCCGCCCCCGCCCGTTCCGTTCTCGCCGGCGCGCAGAGCTGCGTTTAGACCGCTGCCGGCGGTCGTTAGGGCGGCCGAGGGCTCTTTAAAGAAAGCCAGCCCGTGTTTGTACGCGCGGGTCGACAATCGATATGGGAGACGCGGTGGCAATCAGTACGTTCCGTTTGCAATGTAAAGAGAGCGGAGGAAATCGTATACACTCCTCTGGCCCCCGCGACGAGGAATGTGGGACCGGATTCCGCAGCCACGGTCGCTGACGTAACGAAGTTTGCCAGACAGTGAATTTTTGGAGCGAACCCTTTGAATGAAAGATGGATTGCTTTTGTGCGAACGTTTGTGTGACCTTTGGAGATACAAGAAAAAAAAACAGAAAGTGATACGATTACAATAAAGCCTTGTTTGATGGAAATAAAATTGTTTTATACTTCCTGGGGTAAGAATTGAATTTTGGGTTTGAAATCTTTTGCAGAAGATCATATTTTGACATTTGTTTCTTATTCCTCTAGTTATAGAATAGCCGTAGTCAGAATTTCCGTCTAATGAGGTTGGTAATGGTACTCGAACTTGGGTATGTAAGCTTAGGCTGCTGACAACTCGTCTTATGAATTTCCTAATGACTGTATAATATAGGTGTTCAATCGTAAATATGCATGAATGGGAAATTTTGTATGTAAATATGCAAATTTCTTGAGCTGTGAAATCGTGGGTTCACAAGTGTCACCAATTCTGCATGCGCTGATTAATGGCCAGGAGTCTGAACTGAAGTGTTGAAAAACGATTCTTGTTTCATGAACCGAGATTTAGGACAAATCTGGACATTCATTAAAAGTGCGAAACTTTCATTTAGTAATAGTGTTAAACAGTCCATTTGTTAAACAGTAATAGTGTTAAACAGTTCAGAAAAGTCCAAAGATTTTCTGAACTGTTTATATCTTCAGGGATAATTATGTGGTGGTGTTTTCGATTATGAATTACGGAGCCAAATTTTCAAATACATACATTTGTATTGATTGCATTTTTGAAACATTATTTATGTCATACACACTACACACTATTATGAATATTTCATACTCATATTATAATTAGTAGAAATAACTTCTTTTATAAAAACAATACAATTATTTTTTAAGAAGCTAAGAAAATGAGAAGTATACACTACCCGTTAAACTCATTCACTGAGACAATATTCATCTCAAAACTTTTACTTCCAGACAAGTGGAAGTAAATATAGGTAAAAATGTAAGAAAACAAAAACATAAGTAAAGGAACTTGAATGGAATTCAGCAGAAGAATCTTTGCCGAGTCCAAAATGGCATTTCCTATAGAAGAGGGACTAAGGAAGTGAATGAGAAATCTCTCCCTAGCTTCGGAGTATGCCAGGACAGATCTGGAAGCCGGGAGACGGATTACTTTCCGCGAAGAGAAAAATGTGAGAAAAGGAGGCGGAAGCTGCTCTGTAGCCAGTCTTGCCCCGGGCGGAGATGCGTCGGCAAACGGACTGCGAATGAATCCGAGGGTTCACGAGGATTTCTTTACGAGCGGGCCGCTTTGTGAAATATCAGTCGCCTGCAACTCTCAAACGCTAATACAGCCTTGTGAGGTTGCTTAATTTGCTTGATTGCTTGTTTTTTATCGAGTAAGGACATCTTCAATATATACTCGTATAATCGGAAACAGGATTAAATGCACCGAAAGGGTTTTAATACTAGAGGAAGAATTCAAGCAAATATCAATCATATGTTAATATTATAATAACGCATATAATATTCCGTAATAAATTGATAAATAGCTGAACATCTGCAATTTCATCGAACCCTTAGTGGAATAAGTATTATGTTATAATTGTGTAAACCAGCCAAAATTTTACGGTAACTCATCAGAAATCTGCAAAAGTAACTGTTTTGTAAACCTAAGAATTTTAAATATTTTCCTTGTATTCCTTGTTTTTCATTGTCTTTAAACACTTTTCCTTACCTTGCAAGCTATTTTGCTTTTGTCCCAAAAATAATGAAAAATATTTTTAGGTCGTGTGAAAATACTTTTTTGTTATAACATATCTATTTAAATGAATCCAAGCATTGAGGTTTGCTCATTTTAACTCTTCTTGAAGCAGTGCCTCGGGAACATTGTCTTTAGATATACTTGCAAACAAACCGGGAAGGAGGCAAACGATGTGATTGTTCAGGGATTTTGATTGTAGGCAGAAATACTGCAAATACAGCTTCACATTGGCTCACACATCTGTTATTAAAACAAGTACAGACCTCAGCAAAGTGAATAATATATTTATTTGTTATAATGAACTAAATTTTTGCACGAACAAGGCCTTTGTTAACATAACTGTAACCGGTTTCCCAAAGTGATTTGACGAAATTACGATCGATTGCAACTCACAGAACCAAAACAAAAAGAAATGACAGCATCTAAGCTTCCATTGTATTAATTTTACAATTTATTAAAATGTAATGTTTTTACTACAAAACTGGTGGAATATAACAAGCACAGATGTGGGGAAAACAGGAATTGGAAAAAAATACGAAATATGTTTTCACGTTTCTTCTTAAATAGAGGGCTGTGTTTTAAATGCAAAGATATTTTCCTATTGCATCTTACTTAAATACTAAGTCGTTAAATACTTAGTCCTTACAGTGAACATTTCATTCTATTTTACACATTAAAATAAAATATAATCTGCAAAACGTTAAAGCTCAATAGCGTTTTATTGGAATATTTGATGACGAGAGGGCGTGCAAAAGATTAAAGATGATATCATGAAACAAATTGGTAGAAAATTATTGAAGCCTCTCAAACTCAAAATAATGTTTCGCAAAACAAATATATTGAATAAAATGTTTATCAAAGACAAAATAATCATATCGTGAAAGTGTTACTATGAACATTCATAAAACAGTAAATTTAAATAAATGAAATAATTAACGAAGATGTATTAAAACCTATGTTGTCTCAAATTATGTTTTTCAGGTAAATGGAGGGGCTGAAAGCAAAAGTTTGAAATTAATATTTCGAATCATGAAAACAAGGAAGTTTTTGTGAACAACTGTAACACTGTTATACAAGAGACCTAGGTCAGAATTTCTATGAATGTTTTCAGTTGCCAGTCTCAAAAGCCTGCTCGCCCTTTGATTGATGTGTAGAATGCATATCGATGATGAGCATCTCGTTTTTGTTTTAGGAAACCTGAATGACATTCTATATTTACATCCGAGGAAAATAGTTACCTTCTTCAACACTTCTTAGCGAGCCTCCAGTGGGTAAGTTAATGTTAAAATTATCTATTTGTTCCTTTCAAGTTCTTAAAAAAAATAAACCTTAAACATGATAAATTCACCGTGATCATCTATATTTAGCCATAGAATATTACATGAAAATGTATCAATTAAAATTCTTATCTTTTTCTTTCATTAGAAAATTATGGTCATGTTTAATTGAATGAACTAAATCGTAAGAAATGCCGCTAAGAGAGTACAAGTACAAACTATTTACCAATGTGGTCGTAAGTGCATTGAAACCATTCAAAAACACTGATTTCTAGAATACGAATGAGCTATCAACGTTACGATACGAATGAGGAGACGAAATGAATGAGCTATCAATCACTATTGCAGGTATCGCGTCACCCAAACCTAATTTTTTGTTGATTAAAAACATTTAAAAAATATCATTCTTGAAAACATTTCTTTGAATTTTTTGGATATATCTGCTAAAAAACAATCCGTTCCGCGCGGGAGACCGACACGCATGAAATAACACTTCATTTGGAATAACACTTCATTTGGAATAACACTTCATGCGTCTAACTGTGAGTGAGGACGAGCGGACAGACGTTACTCGGTTATTAGGTAAGGATGAGTATTCATTACAAAACAAGTATTGCACATATCTTGAATACAACGCGAAAAGAAGTTCATATCAAACGAGCGTGAGCTTCGCGGGCGAATACACCATTAACTCCGCCGTCCGAGATAGAACTATTGGCAAATGAACTGACGTGCAGTGAGGCCCAAGCGATCACGCGCCCAAGACCCGCGTGAGAACATAGTATCTGTTCGGAGTGCGGGGAGAGATGGGGTGGTCGGGAAGCGGTAAGTCGACGGCGGCGTCGGACGCGCGTCGAGGGAGGGGGGGAGGGGCGCGGGAGCAAGAAGGCGCCGCGGCGTCAGCGGGGAACGAGGGGAGGGGGAAGGGAAGGCGGGAGGGCTTCCTCGGATTAGCGGCGCAAGAAAAGCACCGCCCACCCGCTCGCCGCGCGCCCGCCCGCGGCGGCGGAGCAGGCGAAGGAGATGGAGTAGAGATGGAGGGAAAGCTGGGGCAGAGACGACGGTGAAGTTTGCGAAGGACTAAACGGAGAAACAGACGGTCAGTAGGCGGGAATTTGTGTGGAGGTGGTATCGGAGAGGATAGTAGTTCTCATGATGAGAGAGGTTGAATTAAATTGAATTGAATGCCTCATTTTACGTGGCGAGACTCAGGCCATAAGGCCTGCTCTTTCGATGATGTCCTCATGATCAGGGAGGTTGAATTAAATTGAATTGAATGCCTTATTTTACGTGGCGAGACTCAGGTCATGAGGCCTGCTCTTCCGTCTGACCACTTCCGTCTGAGGTGGCGATGATAATAGAAAAAGTGGAGGAAGAAGTGAAAGCGACATGATGATAAAGTGACTAATGAAATGCTGGCGGATTAATTAGTCGGCTGTGTGGACTGTGCCGGTGCAGTTGATTCAGACGAAAGCGGCGCCGAGGATGTGGTCAGAGATGTCAACGCTGATTGTGGCTGTGGAGACGACGGAGGTAGAGAGGAGTTAGTGGTGGTAGAAGCGATGGAAGAATAGATGAGGCAGAGACGACGGAGAAGTTTGCCAATGTCTCAACGGAAAAAGAGACCGCGAATAGGTGGGGATTTGTGTGGTGGGGGTATAGGTGGGGATGGTAGTCCTCATGATTGTGACGGTGGCAAGAATAGAGGAGCGGTGTTGAAGACACGTCTGTTGCTGATGCGGTGCGGCCAAAGGTTAAGACCGAGGTGTTGTTAGTGCCAATGCATTTGATTAAGGCCAGTGTGGTGCCGGTGAAATGGACAGCGATGTCGACGTTGATTGTGGTGGCAGAGGGGACGACGTACAAGCAGAGGGGAAGGGTGTTGAGGAGGGCACGGAACCGATGTGGCTGAGGCGGCAATGATGCTGGTACAAGAGGCGAAGAAGGTAACGGTAACAGTACAAGGGGCAGGAAGAAATACAGAAGGAGTGGCAGCGACATCGACGGCTGTGGTGGAGGCGGCGAAGACAGAAGCAATGGCGTTGGCAACTGCAGAAGAGGCGGCAAAGTTGGGGATAGAGTGACAGAGGCTGCAGCAGAGAAGTTCCAGAGGTAGTGGCAGCGCCGGAGCTGGCGAAGGTCGCAGAAGTGGCTTCACCGACTGCGCAGGCGCCGGCAGCAGCGGTGACAGAGATGTTGAGATAGGGAAGCGACTGTGGCGATGGAGGCGGCGACAGATATGGCGGCGGTGAGGACGGCATTAGTGTCTGCGGTAGCAGAGAAAGCGGTGAAGGGGGGGGGGGGGCAGCGACGGCGCTGCTGGGCGTTTTATCCCCGAACGCTCCGTTTGCACTTCATCATCCGGCCCGGCTGCGCCCCCCCCGCCCCCGCCCCCTACGCCGGGTCCGCTTGGCCCGCGAACGTCAATAAGAAGGACTGCGACGCGCCGGGAACGTATAGACCGCGCGCGCGGTGTGCCGCGGCCGTCTCCCAGACAGCGCCCGGCCCGTCGCCCGCCAACCCTACTGCCTGTCCCGCCTACGGCCCACCCCGCCCGCCCTCACCAATGCCCTCACCCTCATCCTCACCCTCGTCCTTGTCCTCGTCCTCGCCCTCGCCCTCGCCCTCGCCCTCGCCCTCGCCCTCGCCCTCGCCCTCGCCCTCGCCCTCGCCCTCGTCCTCGCCCTCGTCCTCACCCTCGCCCTCGTCCTCGTCCTCGCCCTGGTCCTCGTCCTCGTCCTCGCCCTCGCCCTCGCCCTCGCCCTCGCCCTCGCCCTCGCCCTCGCCCTCGCCCTCGCCCTCGCCCTCGCCCTCGCCCTCGCCCTCGCCCTCGCCCTCGCCCTCGCCCTCGCCCTCGCCCAGCCCATCCACCCCGTCCGCCGCTTGCGTAGTCCTCCGAGAGGATTCACGCGCGGGCAACCTCCTTTCCACTGCGTTCCCCGACGTCTATTTCTACACTCGCGTCTTACGCCTCCGTGTTGTCCCTTTGTTCTGAAACACTGTTGCATTGTCGCTGTTTCCTGCGAACCGACTCTCTTAAATCCTGCCTCTCGCTCAGCTTCCCATTTGTTTTTTTTTTTTGTTTTTTTTACTTTCTCTCAATATTACGTTACATAGTAAAGAGAAAATATAGTAATACCGTGACGGAATACGGATCTTTTTCAACAGTAAGAGTCGTTTTGTCCTAGCATCAAGAAAGGTGTTAAATCTTGTTTCTACAAGTAGTGAACTACTTCATGTAGTTCCTACATATTGTACTTCCTAAAAAAACTTATATTAAAAATTCACGATTTCTGGGTTCTTGATGCCAAATATCGATTGAGGGCAAAACGCCCCTCTGTCTGACCCTCTATGTGTGTGTGATCAACGCTAGCGACTAAATTAATTAGCTGTTTTTCTCCAAAATTGATATTTCTTGATCGATCTAAATGAACACCAGACCTTGCAATATTTAATTGGATATTTTAATTTTTGGAGATAGTTTTCATTAAGTGCAAATATTTGGAGATCTCGTTTTAGTTGAACTTCTGAAATTTTTTTGCAATTGTTTAAGTTAAAGAATTGGTGAGACCATGACATCCGCAAAAGCGGCCGCAAATTGTTTACGACCGAGCATCTGCATGGTATAACGGTAAAACGCAGCGTGAGGTAATTCTATGAACTGAAGTTCGTATCTTTCCGCCGGCAAAAAATACTGGTATGGATAACTTTGCGTAATATGTATGGAGTATAATGGAGTATAATATTGCGTAATCGTTACAAAAAATGACAGACCTTATGTACGATTATAGCACCACTAGTTCTCTTTTTCGCACTTACTAGACATTTCAAGAAAGTTCTCTGTTTCTATATCAAGTAAAACTTTCACACATGGTTAAAAATATTCAAAATGATATGGTCTTATATTTATTAGCCCCCTTTTTAAACCCGTAATGAAGTAATTCTGATCTATGTGTTCGTCAATACTTGTCATTCATTCACCTTCTCCTCAACCCCACCGATCGCAAGCTTTATTCACATCAACCGCAGCGCTTTCCGATTGGAAACCGCTTTGCGATTCTCAGCACATTCATCGCCTCCATCACGGATACCACAGCCACCTCCCGCAGCCGGCCCATTCTCCTGCGCAGCGTCGATTCTCCGACAGTCGATACGTCGAACGGGCAACAGCTGCGTGCGGCCGGCGGCGCCGCAGGTAGTCAGTGGGTCGGCTCGCCTTCCCTTCCCAGGCCCCGCCCTCCGCCAGCCGCCCTCCTCCAGCCCGGCCGCTCCGGGAGATGATGCTGACGGATCGCCGGGCCGTCCGGCTCAGGAAGCGGGCAGGGAACGGAGGCAGCGGGGCGGAGGGAGGGCACCATTTCAGAAGGAAGGGAGGAAGCGCAGGGCGGGGAGAAGAGGCAGAGAAGGAGGAGGAGAGATGGTGGGGAAAGCAAGGCGGAAGGAATGGTTTTGTGGTGGGAATGGCGTGCGGAGGGAATGTCAGTTCGGGGAGCATGGCGGGGAGGGAGTAATGGCGGAGAGGAGGGTCTGACGGAGCGAATAATATAGCGTGAGGGCATGGGGGCGTAGGGCACGGTGGGTAAGAGGGTTTGGAGGGGCGGAGGGCATGTTGGTCGTACGGCATGACGGAGTGGTAATAATGGCGGGTCGGAGGATGAGATGGGACGGTTGGCATTGCAGGGCGATTGACATGGTGGGGACGAATGTATGGGGGGGAGGGGGCATAGGGGGCGAAGGGTATACTGGGACGTATGGCATGGCGAGACGGGGGGAAGGGGGGAGCGAAAGTAATGGCGGGGTGTATGTAATGATGGCGCGCAAGTAATGGAGGAGAGGATGACATGGCGGAGATGAGGGAGTGGGGGAACATAGGCAATAGAGGGTGTAAGGCATGGCATGACAGATGTCAAGGCGGGGACATGGAGGGCCGGAAAGAAAAGCGGGGCGGGGGATGGGGCGGGGCGGTGTAAATGGCACGGATGGAGATCACAGCATGGCGCAGGGCAGGGCGAGGGCAGGGCGCAGGGCAAGGCGCAGGCACGGGCGGGGAAGGAGGAGGGGCGGGGTGAAGAGCATGGCCGGGTGGAGAGCGTAGAGAGCCGGAAGGAATGGCAGTGCGATGGGCGTGGCGGGTCGGTGAAAACGGCACGAGTGGAGACGACAGCAAGACGCAGGGCAGGGCGCAGGGCAAGGCGTAGGCACGGGCGGGAAAGGAGGAGGAGGGGCGGGCGGAGTGAAGGACGGGACGCCGCGGGAGTGACGTGCGCCGAGTCTGGCCGCGGGGGAGCGGGGAGGGGGCGGCGGCTATCGCGAGTATCCGCGAGGCACGGCGAGCGCCGCCCGCAGATCTCTCGCCGATATACGCCGCTTTCTGTCTCTCAGGGGAGGAATCCGCCCGAGGAGGAGAAACGGCGCTTCGTGGCCGGCCGCCCCCTCCCTCGCCTCTGCCCCCTCCCGCTTCCAGGCCGGCTCCGCACATTTTTATCGCTTCGGGTTTTATGCGTACACAAAGATTGGGATATGAAAGTTTAAAGCGGCAGGTCTCAAAGTGTTTTGGCGGATGGAACCGTTCAGCAGATGTATTTCTCCATAAGTAATTTTGTTCACGCCTTCTTGTTGTCAATTGGAATTCATTAAAGTTTCTAAAATGTTCTGTAATTTAGGTACTTTTCTTTTATAATTTTAACTTCTGTTTCCGTTCTTGACGACGCCGAAGTTTATCAGAGGTAGACTTCCGATTGGGAATTCTCGCAAAATGTAGAAGTGGAAATGCTCAGCATAATAGCGATTTATAATGAACCCTCATAAGGCGTACAGATGTATTTTGTATTGCACAACGAATACTCCGAGGGAGCCAGTTTGACTCCACTTGCAGACAAGCAAACGAAGTGCTAGCAACAGCAATGACAGGTTCGACTGTGAACACAGTGAAAGGCGGTAAGCAAGTCGTACGGCGACTCAAATACAGGCTGAATATTGTTTCTTTTTGTTCGCTTTAATTCGGACATAATAACTTTGTTTCTTGATCAAAGTGGCTTATGAGCCCATCGGTGCTTAGATGAGGATAGTGGTATAGAGTACAGGTTGCCCCTCAATGGGGTTTGTAGCAAGTGACCTAATGCCCATAGCACCATGGTTATACAGGATGACTTCCATTACTTTCATATATCAGCGTCATTCTGATTTTTCATAGTCAATCTGGTGGCACTGGGGCTTGAGTCGTTGCGCCAAATTACACGAATCAAGGCTTTGGGTACGAATTCCGCCTAAACATGGGGTTGACAGATTTATGACAAAGTATACATTTCCAATACACAGTGCATCACTTGTGTAAATTTAGTTCATGAAACTGCATGAAGCAAAAACATTATATTGCATTATGTCCACTTTCTCGTTACTGGCTCCGAACATGACGAACATTCATGAAAGTATTTAAATATTAAAGAAAATATTAGATAATAATGTTTAATGCGTTGATGTTTTCATAATAATTCCATAGTAATTAAAGTAGATTACATTTTTATTCATACTCTTAATGTGCTCGAAATGTTAACTTTACAGTTTACCAACAATGAAGTGAAATGTATAATTTGTAAAAAAAATATATAATATACTCATTACGTTCAATGAAATAAAAATTTCACAACACTTTCCTCCTGCTTAAAATTAATTTTTGATTACTTATTTTTTATCAAACTTACAAAGTCAGCGTCAAAGTGCAAAAATATTTTATGCAGTAGAACTGTCTTAGTTGATGCATATCTACTCAGGAAGGGAAACAGAAAGTTGTAATTCACTCTCAAGCTTTTCCTTTGTAACCTATTATTTTAAATCTCTCACCAACATGTCCATAATAAGTCAAATTTGTGTAAGTCACATTATGGTCATTTAATAAAATTGATTTTTTTTTATTATATTCATATCTGTGAGTGCGTTGACATAGGGGAAGAACTAGACGTTTAAGAAAAGGCTGCTCTATTACATCTGATTTTTTTAGTGGGAATGTAACTTATTCTAGTTGTTAGTCTTCGTAAGGATAGGCGTGACCCCCGACGTACAAAATTTAAGAAACGAGCAATGAGAACATCTCAGACGATTGTAGTTCTTTTGGTAGTGTCGTATTGCATTACATCAATAAATTAATAAAATTAAATTAATTAATTAAATTAATTAATCAATTTTTAATTAAAAAGGCTATTATGTATTAACTCGTGGCTGGGCACTTAGAAAAAAAACCTGAAATGGAAACTTGGGGCTTTTAAGAACCTCAAACATATTGTTTCATAACAATTGGCAAGAAACTTTATTTTATAATGATAATTGATTGACAACATACTTATTGTATAATTATTTTATTACAAAAAGTAATTTTTCAACCACTTTACGTACAGTTTAGATTTCTTTAGTCAAAAACCAGTAAAAACTGTATGTGACGTAAGGGGGAAAACGACATCTGCGCACGTTTTCTTGAGTTTCAAAATAATAATAATAATAATAATAATAATAATAATAATAATAATAATAATAATAATAATAATACCAATAACAATAATAATAATAATAATACCAATAACAATAATAATGATAATAATAATAGTAATAATAAAATTTTCAAAAAACACGAGACTACCGACCTTTTAAAAGTAGGTTTATCGCTCCCGAGTTATAGAAAACTGATTTGCAACTGTAAACGAACTGCAGATCGTATTTTCTGCATTGCTAGCAAAATAGGAACTCGCCATTACCTCTACTCCTACCACTACAAGCAAAAAGAGAGTTCAACAAAACGTGCGTATAGTGAAGATAAAGTAACGCCCAGAAGTAAAATGAAGGGCCACCTCAGCAGTTGAAGAACACGATTTTTCTGGTTTATATCTCATTGTTGATTTGGTTGCTTTCCTAAATTCACATGTCTATTCAAAGGAAAGGATTTAGCAGAACTACAAGCCCACCCAATTTTAATTCTGTACTTGTCAGGTTTGTTGTTCATATTTCGACGATCTTCCCCTCCTGTGTGGTGAGGCCCAGCGCCGACCTACCGTAGGCTAGCAGGGTTTTCCTAACCTTCCCACCAGCGAAGAAGCGCCCCAGCCCGGACTAACCCCCAGCTCCCGACCGGTCTTCCGGCTTGTGCAGTAGTGTAGTACGTGTTAGTGTGTGTGTGTGTGTGTGTGTGTGTGTGTAAGGGATGAGGATAATACAAGGAAGATGTAGGAAAGATCGCACGTGGTACGTGACCCGTTTGTTAGGGTACTGCTCCGGCATTTGCCAGGTGTTGATCGGAGAAACCGCGAAAAACTACCGATCAGATCAGCCGGCCGCTAGAATTCAGCTTCAGAAAGACTCGCCCTATCTATCTAGATAGAGTCCAAAATGACACCAACGGGACTCAAACCTAGGGCCTCCCGGTCAGAAGCACGGCAGTGACATCAGTTGATGCCCCGAGTCACTTCTTTAGGTATATGACCGACGAAATTTTCGACGATCATATACGATATATGAACGACGTCATTTTCCTGCAACAATTGTAACCTGTTACCACAGACGAAGTGTTTAAACGCACTAGAAGTAAAAATAATGCCGTTATTTGCTTAATCACATTTGTTTGCAGCAGAAATCATAATCCATTCACGGGGAACATATTTTGATTTTTTGCTAATCAGATACCATCGCATGGAAACACATTCCCGCATGTGCATAATAATTCACAAACGTGCGCTCCCCCTTGTTAATGGAATGTGCCCACATTGTCCTCCAATCACTCATAACGATTTGATGTCCGTTTGATTTGCTTAAAAAAAATTCGAAAACAAATCTGGCAAAAAATGTTTCCGAGCATTTCGCTCAGCAAACAGAGCCGACGCGTGCGCACGCAGTTACATCGCTGTATGCTTCGGCTCCCCGCCGCCCCACGTCTAATTAACTCTGCGTCGCCGTAATCAAGAGCGAATGACATGCAGTTCACCGAACGCACCCCCTCCCCGCCTTCCGCGAGAAGTGGCTCAGGGCATCTCTGATGTTACTGTAGAGCCACTGACCGGGAGATCATAGGATCGAGTCCTACTGGCGGCAGGACTTTCGACACTAGCCAGATATCTAGATAGAGATATGTCGCTCTCTAGAGAACAATTCTAGCGTCCAGCTGCTCTGATTGGTTGTTTTCTGTGTTTTTTTCGTTCAATATCAGGCGAACGCCGGTGCAGTACACCAACAAACACGCCATGGACTGCGCGCGATCTTTCCTTCCTTTTCTTTGTCCCATCTTACTCCTTGCTTACACATCCATGTGCACTTCCATGCACTACACTACCACACATACAGGAGACCGGGAGCTTTGAGCTTCTCCCGACTGAGGCGGTGCCCCGCTGGTGGGAGATATCAGGTTGGGGGAAACCCAAAATTGCCAGTTTTAAATTGGTTTTAAAGTAAGATTTCACAGGGCTTCTAATTCATTATGTTTTACGCAGATTGCAAACAAAATGACGATAGATGCGACATTATTATCTCCATAGGATATAGGATCCATTGGATCCGCTAGCTCACTGTAATGCAAAATCCTGTGGTTTGAAAGCGGAACTGCTTCGATTCTAACGACGTGTGTGTCCAATTGTGTGAACGATTATGTCAGCTGAGATGAGCGCTTCTGTGGATTCAATACCGGAAATTAGGTCATTGCAAATATAATTGTCAGTTCGATCAAAACATGAGGTATGTTAAATTTTCCTTCACTGCAGGGTGCTGACATTAGAGACGAGACACAGTACATCCACCTACATTTTGACTCGTGCATATAGTCTGTAAAATGGGGCTTGACATAGGAAAACTAAGAAAGAGAGATAAGGATTGGACTACTGGCGATGATATTGCAATATTTCATTCGATACTTTTTATATCGATGGAAAATTATACTAATTTATTTACGAAACGTATTGCCATCACTGAAAATAATTTTAGCACAACCAGCTAATTTGCTCGGTTACGGACAGGGTACAGCTATAACGAACCTGTTGCAAACAAAATTGATTGTATTGCATGATTATATGTTTGTCAAACCGAATGTTGTATTAATAAGACAAGAAATAAAATATTGACGCAAAAATCATTAGAAGTAATACAATCTTTTAGAAATCTATTACACCCACGAACGTCTGAGCAATTGGGCCTATATGGCGCTTATATTAAAAAATAATATTCATGTTAACTTATCTCGTTCATTCACATGAAGAAATGGGGCAGAACTCGGAACAACTAAACACTTTCGTTGAAAAGTATTGCATGCACAAAACATTTGGTACACCTTCATAGTCCAGATTTATGAAGACAGAATTCGCCGGTAGAAGTATAAGAAGGTTTCCAGCTGATTGGAGTTACCTGGTTGGGAAACCCTCCCTAGCCGTCGGAAGGTTAGCGCCGCATCTCCCATCCAGCGGGGCAAGATCACCGCCAATTTCCGAGAAAAAACATGCACGGGCAAAAATAACTTTAGCAGTTGATGCATCCGAAATCATTAGTAATCAACCAATCAAATAAATCAAATCATGCATTCCATTTCATAACACTTAAAATATGAGAAACAGAAAAGCCCTCGATTTAGTCTTCACGACCTTAAAAAGCGTTCTGTTTCCGGGTCTTCTAATCTGGGTCTTCTTTGTCCGGGTCTTCAAACATGATATCCCGTTGGTAAGTAGAGACAAATATCGAGAACCCGCTACGTTACAATGACATTGAAAAGAACGAATTCTACGTCAAGAATAGACGCAGATACGAGACGTCTCAATTTCATTTCCAAGAAGTTCCTTATTTCATTGCCGATTCGAGCACTCAGTGTAGCGCCAATACCAACACGCAGAGACTTTGGTCGATGATTGAACCCACAAAGCAAGAAACCTTGGTATTGATTTCGAAGAGGAAAGATTTCAAATTTGTTCGTACGGTGAAACCACACAACATGAAATCGTGTTATTGGTTGCGAAGAGAAAAGATGTGAAGTTTATACCTAGAAGTGAAGCCACGCAGCACGGGCCACAGAATCTTCTTGAAGCTTTAGGGAAGTTTATCGCAAGAGAAAATGTGAACGAAGCTTACGAGTTATATAGTGGTATTATTTTCGACACTAGGTAAGCAAGTCGAGTTCCGTCGCTGTCTGGAGGAGAATTCCACCAGCCGGCTGGTCTGAACGGTAGTTTTCCCTGGTGTCTCTGAACAACACTAGGCGAATGCTGGAGCAGTACCTTAAAACACGGAGCACGAACAGCGCGCGATCTTTCCTTCCTCTTTCTTGTCCTATTCTCACCCTTTACTTACGCACACACATTCACTAGACTATGTCGTGAGACCAGTCGTGAGCTTAGACCTTGTCGTGGTAGGTCGATGCCCCGCTCATGGGAGATACCTCGTTGAGAAAACCCCGCTATCCGACGGTAGGTCGGCGCCGGATCTCACCATCCAACGGGGGTTGATCAATCCACCTCTCTAGGAAAAGCATGCACTACACATACGGAACTAATGACCGTAGTAGTTGCGGCATCACTAATCTCCAGGAATCACCAGTCAGTCGGTCAGGCGTCTACATATAAGAAGAGATGATTTCAAGAATGAAGAAAAACAGATCGCGCCCAATCACGTTTTAATATTCTGTGAGGGCGGCGGGACGGGTGGGGCCAGTAACGGAAAGGATGGCAGGGGTGGTTGGGCGGCGGGACGGCGAGGGCGCCGAGGGGCGGTGGGGAGGTGGGGGCGGGGGACGGAGGCGGGGAGCGGGTGCGGCGGGGGCAGCGGGGGCGGCGGGGGCAACGCTTGCGGCGATGGCGGTGGGTGGCGGGGGCGGCGGGGGCAACGCTTGCGGCGATGGCGGTGGGTGGCGGGGGCGGCGGGGGCGGCGGGGGCGGAGGTAGTGGCGGTGCTGCGGTGCGGCGGAGCGGTTGGGAGGCGGGGCGGCGGGGCGGCGGGGCGAGCGCGTGCGATCGGGACGATTGGCGGTGAGCGGCCGGGCGACGCTAGTTGAACCGCCTCGTGCCGTAATAATCACACTAACTCACGGCGAGCGCCGGCCGAGCGCTCCGTCTGAAATATTGCTGCGCTGCGGCCTGGCACAGTCACCGGAAATCGATAGACCCGCAGAGGGCAGGCAGGTACAGACGCAGCGGCGGCGCGCAGTGACACGGGGATATGGAGCTTTCCGAAGAGGACGGCGACAGGAGTCTCCGTCGCGGTTACGCAACCAATGCAACTAACTGTGCGAGATCGGTATGAAAAGAATCTGAGCGCTGTTCTGAAGAATTGTAGATTACATCATGGGGTTGGGTTCCTTGTCTTCGACGTAGAAAGCCCTTTCTGCCCAAACACATGCAGCTCACCATTACTTTCACTCCTAGAAACTCTTATTAAAGTCGTCTATAACAATTATGTATAGCAGTTCCTTCAAGTTCTGCACGATCTGTTGTGATTAAATCAATGCCTATGTGTAATTCCCAACAAAAAAAACGAGCTAATAAATTTTGTTAGGTTTTATACTTTAGAACGTTTATCATTTAACTAAATAAAAATTAATGTCTCTTTCTTTGCATCAAGTACATTTGTCCCAATTTAACAGAGTTGCTAAGAGTACTCACCGTTGATTCACTGCTTATGTCGTGTTTACGGACGCGTCAACTGCCCCTAAGTATAGTGCATGTTTAATCTTGGAGGGTGGCGGTGTTCTTTCCCAGCTGGATGATGAGATCCTACTCCAACCTACATGGAGACTGGCTGGTTTTTCCAAATGAAGGTGTGTATTACGAGCCTGGCTCTGTTTCTACCGCGACAAGATCTTTGCTCCCGGCAGGACTTCCAACATGTGTGATCATGTAGGCAGGTATGTGAAAGGGTGTGAAAGTAAAAAGTGATGATAGGACAAGAACTAGGAAGGGAAACTCGCGCGTTGTCTTTGACGTATTTGTTAGAGTACTGCTCCAGAATGAATTCTCCTCCGGACAGCAGCTGAATGTCGATCCAGCTATCAATGTCCAAACCTAATGTCTAAAATTCTGCCACTGTCGATACTCTAAACCTAAGACCTTCCGAAAGTATGTTAGTATGTAATCAATGCGATCAGTGATTCACAAAAAAGAAAATGGGGTTTAGTTTCAAAAAATGCTGAAAACCACTGATGTAATGTAGGCTATGTTTAAGTATTTGTCAGAGCGTTGCCCACATGATACAAATTCAAAGTAGTATTGATATTTTCATGAATTACTTCGTGCATGTTCCACTACTGATGTTTAGATTTCGTGTTTAGATTTTAAAGACATCAATTTTCTTTTCACTCATTTACAGATTACTTGCTCCGAGTATCTACGGTATTATTGAAGTCGAGGCAATCAATCACGCCAGTGGAACATTTAGAAAAATATCAGGAAAGCGGTTGTTATTCTTGAAAACCGTCCTCCGCATAACACTATTGGACGTATTTATTAACTCTAACATATCAAATTTATTTACATTTCCTATATTTTTTTATTGATCACAAAATTAGAAAAGTAAAAACATTTTTATTATTCAATTTCGTCTTCGAAATAATTATAAAACTTGTTTTGTAACAAACCTAGTACATTTCAATATATTTTGGTTCAATATTGCAACTCAGACATTTACAATGTCATGTTCATTCAACATGAGAACTAATATCAACTTTACCCTGTCTTCGAAAGATCGATGTAATAACTTATCTCATCTCTCAAAATCGCACATCATTATTCCTTTCTTTCAGCGTTCACAAAAACCGTCTCTATCTCCAGTTCGTGGCAGAACATCTGGCAACATTGCTCTGTCTCCGGACGGCAACATCGGGCAGCCGACAGGTAAGCGGAGGCAGGGCAAAAAGACAGCGGATTGATGGCTGCAGTATCGCTGGTTTCACGCATCGTCTCCTTCCATTTTCTTTCGCGTTTTTCCTCCGAAGATTTCTTTCTTACGAAAGCTCCCGCGGAGATTGCTTGTCATTTATGTCAACAATTCACCTACAGGTTCACGGAACGTGTCTTGCGGAAGAAACTTGTTTAGATTGATAATGAAAACGGTGCGTATTAAGGCAGGCATTATTGGAAAAAGTTTTATGTTTCAAGGGGATGATTTGTTTGGAGCATAACTCCCGTCTAATAAATGTAGTATCTATTTTAATGAAAACAGACTTTTTTTATTTCAAAGTAACTCTTTTTATTATCCCATGGTTATTAACGTGATTTGAAAATCCATTCACTTTTTTTTTGCAATTTTTGTGTACCTGCTTCATTGTTTATTGGGGATAATTCGGTACTGGGATAAAAAGATTGTGGTGGTTTTCATCAAATTTCATTTAAATCACTGGCCAATTCTCCATCTTGGAAAGGCCTTTGCTGTACATGGGGTTCTACTGGATCTATTGTTGTTGTTGTTGTTATTATTATTATTATTATTATTATTATTATCGGTGACACGTAATTCCTCATAATGAACAGGAAACACCAATCAATGTAGGAAGTGTTTAGGTTGGACGTTGGACGTGTTACGTCTTTAATAGCTACTGACAAACTATTTCTCTCTTTCATCAGAAAATTGGGAATTTGGCTTTTGTTGCAGATTTTTTTGTGTGTTGAGATTTATTATTTAATAAATACGTTGATTATCACCTGAATTATATTTGTCCTAAACTATTCACCAGAAATGATACTGTGCGTCAGTGCTTAGCGAAATAAGTATTGGGTCCTTCCGGACTCATCAAATACGCACTCAACTATTTGACACTATTTGAAAGTGGAATTAATCTATTTTATTCTCCGATATAACAATGTCATTCAGAGTCATTTTGTTAAAAAAAGAATTTTTATTTATTTACCTATTTTATTTTAATTCGCATGTTAACTTTTTCATTGGTGATCCCATTAAAATAACAACGGCGTTGCAGGATTCTTGTTAAATCATTGTAATATATCAGTGTAACATTTTGAGTTATGTTATAACAATAATTGTTGAAACGTAATTTTTTATGTCTTTAGAATTAATTCAAAGAAAATTTTTTACTGAATTAATATAGCCATGTTATGAAAATCGCTTCATCACAATTTAACAAAAAAGTCAAAACAAAACTACTTAAAACCATAATCTGGAGTCTAAATTCAAAGAAATTCATCTTTAGTTGTAATACTTCTGAAAAAAACTAGTAAATATTGTGTTGATATTGAAAACTTAGTGAATGAATCCATCATTTGAAATATTTTTTACTCTGTTCTTAATTAAATGAAACCATTAGTCATTACTGCTTTCAACCTGCTGCTTATTTGTCGCAGTCTTGTTCAGACCATCATGAATTATTCAACGGAACATTTCCGTCACTTCCAGTGTAACTAAGGACGGTAATGTGGCCTAAATATTGCCGCTTCGTGATAAATGTTATGTGATAACAAGAACGGATTTGTGCATGAATCAAAATGATAAGTTCGCACTAAAGCACATATGTCATGGAAACCAGTATGTCACTCTGCAGCCATATCTACATTTTGCTTAAACATGTGTCGTTCCGCCACGATGCAGAATGGATAACGTCAGCTGTGCATTCAAAGCAACTAAATATGCTTGCTTCCCCATTCAGTTTTAGTAGTACGAATATTTACAAAACCATGAACTACTCGAATGGAGAGCGATATTTTTACTAAGTGACAGAGAAAAAATGTGTTGAGAAAGCTCTAGCATTTTCAGATGGCTTAAAGGATGAGTTTTAATTATTTCGATGAAATCAATAGTCGTCTTTCTGTCTGCGTTTTACAATGATTTAAAATGTTTCTTCCTCTCTCTTTGCTCTATAAATCTCCCTCTCTCAATAGCCCATTGCAAGCGCATAAGTGTTTAAGAAAGAAAAAGAACATTCAACATTCCTTTATTACACATAGGCTGCGAGACAACTTGAAAATAGGTGTTATCTGGCTGATGTGAAGTTCGATCACCTTTCTCACACGATTTTGTTCTTTCTTTTAGTAACAGTTTTCTCTTTCTCGCTACCGCGGTAGAGAGAAAGTTATGTAATGCTGCGCGAAAAAGCCTTGAATATTCTGCCGAAAAAAATATTATAAGGCCCTGGCAACGAAAAAGAAAATAACTCCAGATGCTAAATTTAGAAATAAAAATCTTCTAACGCGTAGTGTAGTCAGAATGTATGTTGTGTGGGTCTTCATACCAAAAAATACATTGACGGCAAAACGTCTGTCCGTCCGTCACATTGCCTGTGAACAAGGCTCGCGACTTAACCGTTCAGCCGATTTTCTCCAAAATTGATATTCCCCAATCAATCTGTCGCGGCCTCTGGAATTTCTTTTTAATTTTGGAGGGTACTTTATATTATGCCCCTGGCACATTTTCTAAATAAAAAATGGCTTCATTGTTTTTTATTAAATTTTGTTGGTTGATAATGTAATGGACGTTTAAGAGTCGCACAGGTCTCGCGTTTTTGTTGAAAACTCTAATTTTTTGAAAATTGCAAAAATTCAAACAAATATTCGGCGTCTCTCTACAACTAAAATATTAAAGATAGAGACTTTCTCTTAATAAAATATGTTCCTTAAAGATAGATTATAACAAAAGATCATGTACAGTTTTTCGAAATATGAGTATTTTTGCGTTACTTTGCGTGAAAAATAGAAAATGTTAAAACATTTTTTTCTCAAAAAGACTATCATTTTTTTATGTAATTTGCTGGTGGATAGTCTGAAGGACATTTAAGAGAATGATGCAGGCTTCATGTTGGTAAAAAAACTCATTTTTGAAAACAAAAAAAAAAACATTTTTTCGGCTTCTCCCTACAACTACTATTATGAAGATACAATACCTAGCCTGCGCTTACAGCAACCTTTCCTTAAGAAGTACCAATACTTGGGGAATTGCAATACTGTTAACTTAGGATATGATGTGCTTTCTAAGTGTTAATTTATCAAAAAATCAACATGATCTTCAAATTGATCGTGTGATTACAATGTGAGACATTATTATTGTTATTATTGAAAAGAATTGTATTATAATAATAAATTGAAACATTAATATGCCGAACAAGTTCTTTCAAGCAATATTTTTTTTTTCTTTTTAACACGTAAACAGTTATTAAATGCACTAAAATACAATATTTTTTCTCTTAAAGGGGAGACAAAATTAGCAAGTTCGTAGTCCTGGCAAGATCTCATTTTTTGTCGACCCCAGATGACGCAGAGAAGTTATGAACCCCGTTCCCAGAACCGTCTTCGCTTAAGCGTTCTTACAGTCAGATTATACGCCCGTTAAGAGGCAGTTTCTTCGCTTCTGAGAGAAAGTGTTTTTGACAGGCAGTAAAAGACACGGTAGAGGAACAATGGGACAATATTGGCTGAGGTCCATCATGAAGAGAGCTACAGCTTTAGTATTTCTTCCTGAAGCGACAGTGATCGAATGCTCTGATTCCACCTAAGCAATAAAGAGGTATTTTGTGAACAATTGCTACCATCTGATAGCATCTGTAATTTTGCCTTCAAGACAATCCTATCTTTTTGAAAGATATACAAACATTTAAAGTTATATTCTTGACATTTATACAACTCTTTCATAAACTTGTCTTTGTTAAAAATTTCGTGTGCAGTACATATCATGAAATTACATCTACCTGGAGACAAAGTTTCTACAATTCCATTTGACAAACACATACGAATGATTTGAATCGTATTTTATATTGTGAATCCCCCAATAGTGCCATTTGATTGAAGCTGACGGACTCTGAAAAAGATTGTTTTTCTTAACTCACTTTTCGCTTTCTCTTTCCAATTGCATGTAAACATAATCTCCCACGCAGCTCAATTTCTTCAAAACTAAATTCACAACATTCAGAGAATCAAGCGGACTTGGAAGTACGAAGGCAACGAGGCGGTAGCGAACAAGAATTCCAGCGGCGCTCCACACTCAAATGTAGAAAACCAATATGTCGATACTTCGGCTAATTTCGCAGATATCCAACAACGCCGCAAAGTTTCTGGAACTATCGGACGAGAGAACCGGTTTCGGGGGTGGAGGTACGCGAAGGGCGAGCGGCGCGGAAAGAGGGAGGGAAGGGAGGGGGAGAAAGAGGTGGAGGAGGCGCGGAACGACTCAGGCTCCGAGACGCCGCCCAAAATAAACACGAACGCCGCCGCCGCCGCCGCCGCCGCCTCCGTCGTCGCAAAAGCAGTGATTGGGCGACGAGAACCGGAGAACGAGAGCTCGCTTCGCCTCGCTCGCCCACTCACGCCCACGCAGCTTTCGCCAGTTTCCTCCTGATTACGTAACGACACAATGCATCTGTGTTCTGTTCATAAAGCGAGTCTTAAAAATAAACGAGATTTCATTCCTTCCAGGCTCCGTGCGTTCGTGTTTCATACAAGGATTTCTTATGGAACTGAGAAACTTCATGTAAACATTTCTGTAGTTTTTGTCACCTCTGTTGTGAGAATCAAATGTCATTTAAGTGACATGTTGGTTTTCTTCTCTTGAGGTAACTTGTTAGCGTACATATTTATTACTTTCCTAAGTCAATACATTTCTTTATTATTTCTATAGCTGCTTGCTGTCTGGTTTCACATATCAATAGGTATCATTAGAGCATTTCCTACAGAGTGTACATTTTCTCGTTCACCGAAGATTCGGGTCGCGTCACCCGGGGAGGTGAAGGTTCGTTCGCCCGGCGAAGCGCTGACTCAACGTCTGTGCTGACATACTGAAACTATCTTTCCTTAAAGAACCTAATTTTCCTTAAAGAAAATGCTGAAAGTAATGTCTTTCGACTCGAATGCATTGTTGCCATCGGAACATATTCTGACTTTCTCTTGGAAGTAAGTCTCGAGGAACTGCGGCTATCTTTTTTTTCAATGAGCGCCTGTTGTGCGAGATGCCTCAAAGATTTTCTTAGAGATTGTTGTAACCTGGCAGAACTTTCGTTCACCTTCTCCTCCGTCAGAACATTGCACTTTCGACACTTTTGTTTATCAAATTTTAAATTCCATGTGTGCGACGTTTCTTGACAAGCTTTAAAATTGTCTATCTTTGTGGAATATTCACGCCCGGAAATTTGTTAATAAATATGTAGATCCACTTGCTGACGAACGTGTCGTAAAGAAATATTCTCAGCTTCAAAGAAAATTTCGTGATGCAGAAGTGACCGCTCTCGGGACACTGGTGTATCAAGCCGTCGCGCTGACCGCCGAACGCACCGGATAAATGGAGCCCTTGTTGACATGGGGCACCGAGGACTCGATCGCTACGGCAAGCGGCGCGTCATCTTCGGCGAAAGATAAAATGTACACTCGGTATATCACACTCCAATTGTTACTTCAAAAACATTTTCTCACATGTTCGTGCAGTACTGCTGTTGCATACTCTTTGCTTCACTCAATAGCAAGTTTTTAATATTCGTATACCTCCGTTTACTTCTATCATCCAATGTTAGGGTTGAAACGAATTTTAATGCATTATAAAGTTTATTTACACAACCTACTTGATGTATTCACTTCAAAAACCGTGAATGTGTATTGGGAATAAGTAGGGTTTACATTCGTGTGCCTTAGAATGTTAGTTTTTTAGAAATTAAAATATATCTTTATGTAGTGTGATAAGTGAGATGTAGTTTTGTAATTTACTTTCTTTCTCTTTATTGCATCTTTGTAACTGAGAACTGAATGTCATGATCTTATGTGTATAACAGCTGTAATAAATTACATTCATTTACAAACTCTATATCAAAATTATAGTATTTTACACTATTAGGCTCACATTCAAGGTGATAAATTTCCTAAGAAGAAATTCATCATTCTCGAATCTAATATTTTAATCAACTCTTAGGACATTTATTTTGAAAATATGTTTTTTTTTATTTTCTAAAAACCAATTCCCAACTTTCCTGTTTATGTAGAATTTGTTTTTCTTATGAGCAATGTGTGGTGAAGCCCACACTAACCGGATCGAGAAATATGCCTTCCTCAAACCTACATGCATCGAATCCCACTCTTCACGCTTCGCACGCTTCAAAATGGGTCAGAGCGCACGACACTTAATGAGCAGAACACAGTCTCTTAAGAGTCGCTGGTTCTCTTCCGGTGTGCAAGCTGGCAGGATTGGCTCTGCGGCTGTGCGGCCACAGCTCACTTGATTAGGGGCCTTTTGGTCTTTGGTCTCCCCTAGGTGGTAGCCTTTGCGCCGTTACTTGAGGCGTATCTCCCGTTGGGCCTAGACCACGAGCAACCGCTCCGAGTCCACTAGCCGACATGTTGCCTCTCTTCCCCTATCGCCGCGCCAGCCAACCTCACTACTCCCCTTCACGGCAACCGTTTGGCTCCTGAACTGGGAAGGATTATGACAATACTAACTGTTGTATATTAGGAACAATTAAGAAGACAACAGTTCTTAACAACAATGCAGGATTGTTATTCCGAATCCAAAAGCACAAATCAAGTACAAGCCAGTTCACCGTTTTCCAGAAAAGGTCCCTTTCACAAACACTAATCATCAACCACCTAGAGAAATACAGTTACCAACACTGCACGTCAAATATCCCTAGGCACCTCGTCGCTTACTGAGCTCGTTTGCTGAACTCGGACAGTCACTGTCTCTGGCCCCGCGAGCCGGCCGCTTTATAGCTCCCGAGCCTGCGGTGCGAGTCTCCCTTTTTCCGGCGCCGTTCCGGCTCAATGGGCGTCCCAGCCTTCGCTGCCGCCCTGCCCCCTAGCGGCGCCTCCCAGCACCTTCCATTGCTGGGTCCGACGCTCAGTCGGCCGATGCCACCAGCCTCTCCGGCGCGTCGCTAGGCTACTGCTGTGGCTCTATCTGTTTATGCCACAACACTAACCGAATCAGGTATTCTTTTTTTAGTAAATATATGCCAATCTGTAAAGACGAAATCGTAGTTGAGCGGTCTCTATGCCTTCATTGCGAATGGTAGGGAGTTTAAATCCAGTCTCCGGCATGAATGTCTACCTATGTCTGTGTCATGGTGGGCTCTCCCAATCGTCATGTGGCACTTTTCAATCTAATCATATCGTCCAAGACGTGCACAGGCGGTAGGGGATTGCGAAAGACCAGTTGAAGTACCCGGAATCACTAAAAAGTCAATCAATCAATCAGTCAAAATAGCAACTTTCCCGTGCACACAATATGAAGTCTAAAAATGTAACTGGTAGTGTCCTCGACACTTCACAAAACTTCGACGAATTGCATAGCTCACTTTCTGAATATTAAACCACGTGCCGGTATTCATAATACCACACTTCCACGGATGAAATATTTTTTACACTTCTCTTCGCTCCATCGGCGAGTTTCCATTGGCATTGGGGCATTTCCTGTCCGCGTCAGTCCCAACAACCCACGAAGATACAAGTACGAATGATATGTGAATGTAGAGAAAAATAAATCTCACATGTTTAATTAGAACTATTTCTCTAGTTAACTAATAAAAACTAATCTTAGTGTACATTAGGAATGCCAAAGTGCAAGTAATTTAAATTTACGATATTAATTTTGGCGTAAGAAAAAGCCTCTTCTCTAGCTGCTTAAGCCGCAAGACACCAGCTTAATGAACTAATCAAAAGAAAATAAATTCCCGTCTCCCCAGGGTTACTGTGGAGATGACAAATAAACATCCCACGAAGAGAATGGAGAGGAAGGTGGGGCACGGCGCGGCGCTCTCCGTGTCTGGGCGCGCGAGAAACGCCCGGCAATCAACAAATGAGCGAGCATCCGTTCGCACCGATTTTCCAGCAGGCAGTTCGGCCCCGTTGGCAGGCGACGGTGCGGGCGCAGGCGGGCGGAGAGGCCGGCGGCGGCCACGCGCGCGCGACTGCGCGGTCAATTGCGCCCCACGCGTACGACGCCCGGGGCGGCGCGAAGAGCCTGAGGGGTGGGGTAGAGCAATTCTTAGCAAGACGCGTTGCCCAGGCCTACATACATTATGATTTTTCTTCTTTGGTTTCTTCTTTGGTTTCTACTTTGGTTTATCCTTTTGTTTCTTTTTTATTGAGTTTCTTTTGCTTCTTCTTTTGTTTCGTCTTCTTTTGTTTTTTATTCTTTTGCTTTTGTTTCTTCTTTTTCTGTTTCTTGTCCATTTATGTCTTCTCATTCTTGTTTTGTATTATTTAATTCCTTCTTTTTTTCCTCATTCTTTCGTATCTTCTTTAGTTCTTCGTGTTTTACTTCTTCTTGAGCTTGTTTTTTTCCTTTTCTTTTTCTTTTGATATCTTAATTTTTTTTCTTTCTTCGACGTTTAGATTCTACTACATCCTTTCTGATATATATATATATATATATATATATATATATATATATATATATACATATATGTATTGAAACGCGGAGCGTTTCTATATGCAAATAGAAACACTGAGCACAATAATACTTACAGCTCATTTTGAACTGCGCGGCAATAGCGGCAGGTGTGACGACCGGCGGTGGGGAGGGGACTGTGACCGAGTCCGCCGCCGTCCGCCGCCGCGAGCAGCGAGAAGGAGCGAGATTTCGGCCGTTAGGAGTGGAGCGCGGCAGTCGGAGAGTTGACCGTTGGTTGCGGGCAGGGTAGGACGTTGCCAGCGACAAAGGAAATTAAGCAGTGCAAGATTTATAAAAAGCAGATTAGAAGCCGGTAACTCGGAAGTTGGGAGAGGTTGGTACGCAGAAACTCTAAATTGTGTTCGTGACACAAAACGCAGTGGAAATAACAAAAAACTGTGCGTAGTGTAATTGACGCCGGCGCGAGTAGTGACCACGTGCTCAGCGGTTACAAGAGGAAAGTGGAAATGAACTGAGAAAAGGTGCGACGACATAATTCGAGTATATCGCTTGAACGAGATGGACATCCCTGAGATGCCGTGAGTGCGTGAGTGGAACTGCACGTTGAAACACCCAGGGTTGAAGCCGAGGAATTCTCGTCGCCGCCACCGCAGGCCGACGAGGCACGTGTTTGCATCACCAACCGCCCGGGGGCGCCGAGCTTCGGTGAAGGTCATCGGCCGCTGTCGCCGTGGGCGAGCAGCTGCGACAAACGAGGTATTCATTGGGGCTCCAGGTATGATGAAATCACATGGTAAACAGAACCTTGGTACCAAGACGGAGAGCATTTATGTATTTAATCATGTGTATAATACATTGGTTCATGAATAAATTGTATTTGTGCTTATGCAAACTTATTACTTTGATTCACCAATGCATTACCGATTCCTTCATGGGACCCATTCACGAGTAAGACACCCGTCCTTTATAACCTTTAATTTGCAGTGGAAAGTACCGACAATCAGGTACGTCACAATATATATATATATATATATATATATATATATATATATATATATATATATATATATATATATATATATATATATATTATTGTAAGGAGAGCAGTGTCTTCTCCCTCACTGGTGTGCATTACATACTAAATGCTCGTAATCTAGTTTTTGGCATATTCTAAAAAGGTCGTATAACTTCGGTTGTTGTTATTTCCGTTTACTCTAGCAATTCTTTGACCTCAAATCATCATTCTAATTCACCTCATCCTCAAGCTAATCCCCAACATCATCAACCACAACTGTCAACCTGAACCTTCAACCAAATAAATGTAACTTCACAATCTGCGCGCGTCTTCTACAGTTCAGTGGGAGATATTGTGATTCAAATGATCGTTATCCGTGTTGTCGCGGCAAGATGTCGTCTCCTTCAGGAAGATGACAACGAAGGATACGAGCTCAAACCTGTACGATAGCTGATTTACCATTGCAAATAGTTTTATTACACCGGAGCGAATATGTTCTCACCAGTTCTTGCGAAAAACGCTCGTTTTCTTTTGTCTTTACAATTCAACATGTATATGGCTTAGTGTAGGGGTTCCAGAATTAAGAAAACGTACACAAAATATACTTCTTCCGATAGCACGTCACAGTTTTTTAACTGTTTTCCCGACACGTATTCCGAGAGAGCGAGAATACATGGCAAACCTTTAGATAGAGGATGGTTTCATTTAGCGAATTGAAAACTTCAAAAGATTTGTTAGTTTTTATTTCATGGATGTTTGTATTCGTTATAATAATGAAGGCTTGGAACAGATAGCTGACGAACTGTAGTTCGAAAATTCAGAGAGGGCTAAATTTAACTCTGTAACTGGTAACGATAGGCAATGTTGATTATTCTTTGGTTATGGACATATATCGTGAAGTGGAGTGAAATAAGGCAGGCGGCAGACCTAAGCTTATTTATTTTGTTCTCTATAAGCGTCCTACAAAGTGACTTTTATTAGAACTCCAAGACAGTGATTGCTCGAACGCCTAGACAAACGTACGGATACCCGTTTAGAAGATTTTACAAATGTCTGCTTAATTTCCCATTATCGTATTTTGAAAAAAAAAACAATCCATAGAATGTTTTCATATTTTGATTAGTTGACAAGTTAATTTTTGAAAATAATGTGACTGTGATGTCACGGGTATTTGACATCTGTGGTGAAAAACGGTGTTCCGCTTTCGGTTTACCGCTACCACCTCAGGAATCTCTCGATCTTATTGACTAAATGTGTGAAGGCGCAATTGTTCGTGCCATAAACGGCAAATACGCCATATTCGGTGTCGCAAATTGTGCTTTTATGAACGATTTCTTGTAATGAAATAGTTCGTGTGTAATGCTGAAATACAAAAACAAAAAAAGGAATGTATTGTAACGGCTCACATTAGCGATTACACCATGTCGCTCAAATGCTTCAGAATTCAACTGCTACCTACCGATCTACTGACCTAATACAATAACAGATGGACAGAGGGTACTGCACAGGCTGTAATAAGCGTAAATTGCACGATTAACGTGCTTGGCCAGTCACAGAATTCATAAGCCTCTTACACGAATTTCACGGAAAATTATAAACTTTTCCATTTGGTAACGGACTTAAGAGAAGAAAGATCAATGAAAACAAGATATGTGTTACACGAAAAGTGTTAACAATTTTGACAAGATACGCAAATCGACTGCTTAATATCTATCTTAATTGTTACTATAATGATAAATATGCACTTGTTGTGTGAATTTTATTGAAATAGTTCTCTAGGAGTCCTCTATCGATTCGGAAAATACACTACCAGACAATGTTTGTAAATTTTATAAACATGCAATTGCAAATCTGCAATTATGATAGTTTTCCTTATTGATAGAATGTATAGTAAACTGGTCATTTGAGTATTGATAAAGTTCATGAATTGTGTATGAAAAACTATATTGAAATTTAAACGGCTCTGAGAAAGTAATTGGTCTAAAATTAGTGTTCATTTATCTTGTATCAACGTATTTTTGTAAAAAAAATGTGTTAAAACTGGTGAAGTGGATGCCTTTATACATTTATTTCAATGAATTAACTTTCATGTTCCTAAAATTGTTTCATTCCATGTATTTGCATTCGAAAATATTTTCACACCTGAACTCGGGACGTTCGCCATTCTCTACTTCATAATTTTATAAGGCCACACCCCCCTCCGTTAAGATTGATAGCGATGGTTCGAGAGGCCCCGCCTGCAACAGTTCGTCATGCTAAGGGCTGCCGAAGCTGTGCAAACGCTGAACATAGCCGCTGACGACCGCGATCAAGTTTTGTTTCCAAAAATGTACAAAAGTGTGAGAATAATGTAAATAAGTAGCGTAAAATTGTAAATAGTATATTGTAAGATTAGTATAAGTTTAGGTTTAAAATGTAGATTAGCCCCCCCACCCACCCACATAACTGTACAAATAATATAAATGAATGTCATTTTAGTGTAACTAGTACATTCAAAAAATAACGAAATTCATTGAGGAAACTGTGTAAACTCGTGTAAAATGTAAAATGTTTGGTATCAATGAATAAACCAAATAAAAGCCCATGGCCAGCGGAGTGAGGCGGCGCGAGCAGTTCAGCGTGGGCGTAGTTGGGCCGGCGCGCGACGCGCTACGTCGGCAGCCGCTGAAGCCCGTCAGGCGTCGCGCGCCGCGTAACCTGGCGTCGCGCCGCCGCCGCCGCCGCCGCCGCCGCCGCCGCCGCCGCCGCCGCACGGCGGAGCGGCGTGGCGTGGCGTGGAGCGGCGTGGCGTGGAGCGGCGGTGCGGGGCGCGGGAGAGGCGGTGGCCGCCTGGCGCTGCCAAGGATTGTGTTTACGAGGAGCGCTGCCAAGCGACGCGTCGCGACGCGATGCCGCTGGCGAGCCGCTGCTCTGCGCTGGCCGCGTACGCCGCGCCACGCCGCGCCACGCCACGCCACGCAGCGCCACGCCGTGAAGCGCTGCCCCGCGCCGGGCCGCGCGCCGTGCCCGGTCGTGCAGCGTTGCGCCGCCGTGGTAGTGGCGGTGCTGGCGATGGTGATGGCAACGTGTAGCTGTGGTTGGTCGAGGCTGTGGTTGGTGCAGCAGGGATGGTGGAAACGGGTATTATTATAGAAAGTATGATGGTTGAGAATGTGATGGCAGGGGGGGTGATGATAGCGGGATGGTGCTAGAGAGGGTAGCGGTAGTGGGGATGGCGGTAGAGGGGATGACGGTAGAGGGGATCGCGGTAGAGGGGATCGCGGTAGACGAGATCGCGGTAGAGGGTTCGCGGTAGAGGGGATCGTGGTAGAGGGGATCGCGGTAGAGGGGATCGCGGTATAGGTGATGGCGATAGAGGGAATGGCGATAGAGGGGATGGTTGTAGCGGGGATGGCGGAAGCGGGGATTGGGAGCGCGATGATTGTGGTAGTGGCAATGAAGGCATCTGGGGCGGGTGTAGAAGTGATAAAGGTACCGCGGATAATGGTAACGAGTGTGAACAGTTGATGTTTGCGAGTACTTCAATTGATACGTTAATTGTTCCCGTTAGTTTAGTGAATGATTTAAACTGGAGCAATGTTCTTTCCTGCTAATTGGAGAGATCCGGCTTAGTTCTACACGTTGGCCTTCATGGTACATCCCACGTAGATAATGACAGTAACGAGACGGATTCTGTGACGGTAGCACGGCAGTAGTCGACAGTGGCTACGAGAACGGCGTCATTGGTCCAGCATTTGTGGTGGGGACCAGCATGGACGTGCATTAACATTCACGTGCTTTAAGGCCCATTTGGAGTGGGGTCCAGCATTTGTGGGTGATGGCGACGGAAGCACCTCTGGCGCTCACCACGACGCCTCCCCGGAGGCCCTGTCACTCCGGCCGCCGTGAGACGCCACTGCGCGCCGCCGGCTGCGTTCAGAGGGACGCGACACGTGTTTCGCTCCTCTGAACCTTTGAACACAGTCGAATTTTTTCAGAGTTGAATTTAATTGTTTTTATTTGATCTCTGAAGACATTTTAATGTGGACAGAATTTAATTACGATTTTAGGAAGAAATATGCGCTAAACTTATCTCAACGGGAGTAAAATGAAGATTGAACAAAGTATTTTATTTCAGTGGCACTTCTATTATCTGAAAAGCTAATTTAAATATTTGTTAACGTTGAATCGGTCGACTCTGGAGAATTTTAAAGCAGAACAACCTGAGAGATTGGGCATATACGTAAAGCTACAGTATTCAAGTATGTATTAGTATTTTGATGATTGTGTGCATAGGATATGTGCAACAAAAGTAAGAGAATATGACGAAATAATGGAACATTGTAACTGATTGACGCGAAGGCCTAGAATAGCCTGAGTGTTTGAAAGATCTGAAATAACTGGATGCAAATGGCTTCAGAATGAGAGCTCAGAGTAGAGAGAATGTGCGCATACTGTTCATGAACTAAAGGCCCCCGCAGTTCTGACGACTTATAATGCACGAATTTGGGTAATACTGATATTATATCAAGAAGGAAACAGTTCTTATAATTTCTTGACCGGCTGAGTTCGCTAAGAGTACCTACTAGGGCCTTTAACCGAAAGGTTCTAGGGTTCAATTCCGAAGTTGGATGAATTTTCAATACTTTCTGAAAGGCCTAGGTCGAGTGTATTATTTATCTGAAGGAGAATTCTAGTGCCTGGCTGCGGTGATCTATATATTTGCATGCTTTCTCCAATCTACAGGTGAATAGCGAAACAGCATCGTAAAAAACAGGACATGGGCTACGCGTGATGTTTCCTTCCTCCTCCTTGTCTTATCCCTACTCCGTACTTATACACTCATACACACACACACACACACACACACTTACGTGTACTACTCTACTACATATGTAGAGAACTTAGAGTTAGCAAGGCTGGGTCGGTGGGAAATACCTTTGCTGGTAGGAAATACCTGGATAGAAACCCTCTAAGCTGTCGTGTAGATCAACACAAAGTCTCTCCAACTACGGGAAAGAAAACAGCCACTTCCTATGATAAAACATGTTCTACACTTTCGGTACTAATAATAATATTACTTGACGCCCCCGAAAATACGAAATAATCAATCAATATAATTACTTGTCACATATTAAGATTAATTCTTACAGTACCTTCAAATTGTACGTATAGAAAGGTGTCCTATCGCGTCGTATATCTTTCTTACCACAATAAACCAAGATCAATTTTCTGTAACCTAATGGGTGTAATATCTAAATGATTACCGTGTTACCTCTATAACGTCAATTCGAAAGCGTAATAAAATAGTACATTGAATCAGAATTCATGCTACGCGTGCGGGACGGCCTCCTATGTCAACCAATATTTTACCCGCCCTGAAATATCGGAGTGAATCATCGCATCGTCCAGAGCAATAGGCAAAGATGCGCAGATGAAAGATGCTATTTCTTTGTGGAAAAAAATGTGCGAAAAACTCAATTTAAGGTTATGTGTAAAGTGTTTCAAAAACTGGTTTACCGTGTAATATTTTATATAATTAATTGATATTAGTATTTATGATATTTTTGTTCACGAATTCAGTTTGAAATAAAAGTTCTAAAATGAACTGTTTTATTCAAGCGCCCAGTGATAGCATTATTTATTATGCTATTATCATATCATATCAGTCGATATCATTATCGGTGATAGCATTATTTATTTAGCATATCAGCAACATTTGAAAAACCTTCATATTCACGTACTTTAAGGCCCATTTACTTCAATAAACTTCAAATTAAATAACAAATCCGAAAATAATAATTCCGGCGTTAATGGTAAGATTATCGTGCGAAAGTAACAAGATGAGAAGAGGTCAACATGCAAATTTGTAAACTGATTCTCTTCCAAAAAAATAGCTCAAATAAATTAATTCAAACAAATGAATCTTTGTAATGGTGTACAAAATAATGACAATAAATGTCATATTAGAATACCGACATGATACAGTGATTATTCTGATACAGCATTATTTTCTTATTGGACTAGTTGAATGATATCATATTTAAGAAGAAAAAACACTTTAACTGAAAAGATTGAAATAGTTCATACTATGAAAGTACTTCGTAGTGGTTTGGAGAAAATGACGCGCTCCTCAAAGGGCGATAGTTCAAGACTGATCAATCAACGACCTCTAAAACAATACAAACCGTAATAAAACTGTAAAATAAAAAAAGGTACTTCAGGCTACGCCAACAATCACTACGCAATTTTTGTATAGTGTACTTAATTGAAGAGTAAATCTTATTTATATATTAATATTTTAAATGACCGTCTAAATAACGCTAATATGACACGTAAATTCCTAGTCATCTTAATTTACAATTAATGAGAAAACAATATTCAAGCATTTTATTACTAAATTACTTATTAGGTTATTTTAATGAATCATTTATCTTGCATGGGATTTCGTGATTTTGATCTGTACATTCATATATAGAATGAATAATTATTTTCAAATAATAAAGGAAATAATTTAGTTACAATAAGGTAATGTGTAACTTTCAAATTTTGAAATTTTTCAGTATTTCAAATTTACTACTCACAGTTCCAGTGTGGTGTATATTCTCAGTATTCTTGGGTTACTAACCTGAAAGAAGAGAAAGTAGATATAATTTTGTTATTCTCACATAAGTATCAGTAATATTAAATTTAAAATAACTAATTCAAATAAAATTTTTCATCATAAACGCATACTATTCAAACGTGGTCAGAGACTGGTAGCAAATTTTACGCAATGTTAAGCTTTTGAAATGGATCGTTTTCAGTATTAAATAGAAACTAATCATTTACGACAAGTTCATGAAGCGTATTTGTCAGATTTTTTCATACTATGATATACCTGACCAATTTTTTAATAGAAAACGTTATTGTGTAGGAATATTAATAAATCGGATAGTGTGTATATACATATATATATATATATATATATATATATATATATATATATATATATATACACAGAGAGAGAGAATAAGATAGTGTAGCAGTTTTCTACGAATACGTATAAAAATTCAAAAGGTAGTAATGGCCCTACAACCTATTTTATTGCAAATGATTCCAAATTAATTATTTGTATTGAATCCAATGGTGAAAAAATAAATGACAAAAGGGTAACTTATAATCATGCTTATCAGTTGAAGGCTGCGTGAAGAAAAGTTATTGTCTCATGAACTTTACGAAAAGGGTAAAGATAAAAATAAGTGAGAATTATCAGGTCAATCCTAGTGCCATGATCTTTTTAAGGATGACGCCAATGACAATTAGTTGATATTTTCATTCGTATTTAACTAAATATACTTTTTTAATAAGACTTTTTTCAGAAATTTGTTTGGGATGTGATTTGAACAAGAAAAGAACCGTTTTAGAATTCATGACCTACATTTCGTCTCCTCTGAAAGTTTGTTAAACAAAAGCCCATGAGCTATTGTTAGTTAGTCCATTCACCGTGTGCACCCTTGTTAGCGGGTTCTAAATCTGCTGGTTCAGCGCATTTTCGCAACTGACCCGGTTATGTGCTCACTTACTTTGAAGTCTGACTGTCTGCCTTGGGACGAAAAGCATCAAAGCACTTCATCCTTTTACCCGAAACTTGGCAGATAATTCCAAAATATCGAGAATAAACAGTGTTCTCTTAGAGAAGAAGAATATCAATAATTGAAAAGGGAATAGTGTCTATTTCTAATAATCAATTAACTAGATTATCGTAAATAGCTGCACGGTCGAACGTTTTTTGACAATATGTATGCGGAATATACGCTTTAAGTTATTGTATGTAGTCTATATTATAAAACATTTGCATGCACATTGGTTTGCCGACACACATTGTTGCTACAATTTAACCACCTTTATAAACGAGTAGCAATAAAATACAGATTAGTCATAATTGGCTCGGCCACAGACATATGAATGGGGGACACGGTGTTTTTGTTGATTTGCTGGCAAATTATATTCGCGAGTTGTTAAACCAATAAATGTAAATAAAAAGTAAGATAGTTTCAAACAAATAATTAACGACGAAAGTTTATTATATTCAGCGCATTAAGCAATATCATAGATACAACATTTCAAAATAGTCTGTAGCTAGATTATAACGGGTGCAGCCAGCACTGATCCCTGGCATCAATTCTTCGCGATTGACAACGGGTGCACAATATATCATTGTTGCTCCATCATTACACATCCGTTTATATGTGCTCTGAACAAATCCAAAAATATGAACGCCCAACAAATCGACCTATTTCAGATAGGGTGCAGCCAAGGTGCTGTGTCATTACAAACTGGTTTCTAATAAACTCGGATAGATCCTCCGCTTTTCTACTTTTGACATCGCGGCCCAAACTAACACTAACGTGTCCTCTTACGTTACGTGTCCTATTATTCCTCTTTGCTATAAATACTATATTCCCATCGCGTCCGTGTAATCCTCCGTGTTCAGGAGAGAAGATTTCTTCTCCTATGTGGATGGTCTTCATGTAATGTCTCATCGGTGTATATCACATTGAAACAGATGTTGAAGAACAGATGTTGAAGAACAGATGTTGAGTTTTCGGATGTTTCTTCGAACGTCGACCTTTTTCAGGAAACATTAATCACTTTTGCCTGTCCTTGTAATGCTCATTAATGCAGATAAGAGTATTTTAGTCTGTGATAGTTGAGATTTCGTACTTATCTCGTGTGCATTATTAGACTGTGAGGAGAATTCGCAATAGCCAAGCAGTTTTTCCTCTTTCATATTCTTTTTGCAGTCAGGTATTGTAATATGAATGCAATTTATACAAAGTTCAGTATACATTTAGAAAACAAAATCAATTCTAACATCTTACATACTCTCAAATGTTTAGTTCAGTTTATTAACCTTCTTATTCATTTGTGGAGTTAAATGTTTCACTATGTGATCATTGTCTATTGGTCTTCATGACAAACTTTGCAAATAACCTTAACTACAGACTTTGAAGTTTAAGACGTGAACATTTTTCTAACTACATTCTCAATTATTGCTTCATATATACTTTACGTACTTTAAAAAAACCTATAACGTCCTCATGTCTTTCTCTGTCCAGTAATGCATCAGAAGGGCTGTATAGACATGTTCTTTGGATGTTTGCGGAAATGCTTTTCCTCGTCAATGGTTATTTTACTTGAAGATCTTGTCATGATATAGTACCATCGTGCATCGCATCTTCTTGTAATATGGTTTGGATTAGTTTGCATTTCAACTAATTCAGATATGACTCTAATTTGTCTCATGCAATAGTCTATTCAACTTCCGGTGCGCAATAAAAGATTCCAATTCTGAATCGCACTAAAGTATACGTGGAGCAATCTGTCCAATAAGCGACTAACAACATTTCACGAGATTTCTCATGCACGTCTGAGACGAACCTCTGGACCTGCGTTTACTCTCTTTCTGGCCCCGGGCGTGGACTGCTCTCGGGCGTCTGTAACGGGAGGCGAGAAAACAAACAGCGACGGAGCGGAACGGGAAAAGAAGCGGGGCAGAGCATAGTGTGAAGAGGTGGGGAAAGCCGAGTGAAGCGGGGTGAAGAGGTGGGTCCTGACGAGCCGAAGCGGGCGAGGTGAAGCGGGGCTGGTGGAGCGGGCCCGGACCGGGTGGGAAGGGGCGGGGAAGGCCGGGTGAAATGGGATGGAGCGGGGCAAGGGGGAGGGCAGAGGAGCAGAGCGGGTCGTGTTAGAAGGGATAAAGAGTCAGGCGAGGTGAAGCGAGGCGGGACAAAACTTAGTGAGAATCGGGGATAGTGCTGGGAGTGTTGGAGAAGAATTCTACGGTGCGAAGGTGTGCGGAGAGGAGAGTAATCGAGGGAAACAACCTGGAGTGTGGCGAGCAGGAAGTAGAGTAGTATGAGGTGGAGGGGAGCAGATTTTGAGGCGGGGAAGGGTGGGAAGGAAGACCGACGCGGGGCTGAGCGGGTCGGGAGCGGGACGGTGACGGGTGGTGAGGGGCGTGACAGTGAGGGTCGGGGCGATGAGGAGCGGAGCGTGGCTGGGTGGTGAGGACGGAGGATGAGGGCCGCCGGCGATGGCAGTGGCGTGGGGCGTCGCGGTGGCCGCCTTCGACGCAGATGAATGAACGCTGTCCGCCGACGGATGGACGGCTGCGCTGGCCGCGGCCCAGGCCCCCTGCCCCTGCTCCCACCCCCACCCACGCGGCCTCATCGAGTGACGCGCACGCGCCGGGCGGCGAAAGCGGCGATCGCCAGGGGGTGGACGCACGGGTGGGGAATGTCAACGCGAAGGAATTTTAATGGTATCTATTAGAAATGCTGTAATAATGGGTATTTATATTACGATCTCGTCTAATAACAATTATAATAATAATTCAATATATCATTCTTATTATTACTATTTTAATATTTTTACTCTCACTTTATGTAGTTTAGTAATATAAACACAATTATTGATACAGTAAAGTTATGTTTCCCATTACATTTCCAGGTTCATTTGTGTTAAAACCTCCCTTTTCTTCAAGTCAAGAGACTCTGGTTCTACTTTTTGTTTTATATAATCGACTACCATCTTCAAGTTCATACTGAAGTTATATCTGCTTTAATATAATTTTTACTGATCTATGATGCAGGCAGTAAAATTTCTGCATGATCAAACTTTTCATTTGGTTCGAATTTCCTTAATTTATGTTTTATAGTTTATTCAAAATGGTTTCAACAGGATTTTTTAATAAACATGTGAATATATGTGATGAATGTATTTTATTTCATTATTTTAGTGCTTTTACAATATTTGCCATTGCCTTTGTGATTGAAATCAGTTCTGAATGTGTTGTGGGTTCGAAATATTTCTTAATCTTAGAAGAAGGTACTAATTTAAATGCTTCTCTTTATAGCTAGACCTACGTATAGATGTTGAATAATTTACGAAATAAGTAGAGTAAAGCATCTTTCTAAAATAGGAAATTGGAGAATTATCAACCGAAACTGTCAGGTCAGGACTGTCAATTTGGTGAACAATCGAGTGTTGTAAAGACGTTACGATACAAATATCGTACAACACTATATCCACTTCCCAAAAATTCTAAAGTACTTGTTATAATTTCTATTTAAGCTTCAATAATAGTCCTGTGAGAGGTGACATACTGATGTTAATTCTTCATAGGAGCCCATGGCTTACTTCTGTCATTACATTACTAAATTGCTTATTGCTTAATAGTTGACCATAGATTATTAGAACACTTGTTTTGTAATAACTTTTTTAACAAAACTGATCTCACTGTAATAAAGCTTGGCTTTAATAGTATACATTTAGTTTTGAGTAATTTTCAGGTCACTTTTTTAGAGTTGAAAATAAACTCCTTTCGTGAAAGTGTTGCATGAAACACTAAGATTATTTACTTTAGATAATTAAATTTATTTTAGCGAGGAAATACTACAATTTAATAGTTTATAATACCATCCTAATATGTGATTTTCTGTTTTACGTTAAATTAATCACATTTTGGAGTTTGTGTCTTAAAATACGTTGTATACAGTACAACACTATTTGTTTTGTGCATTAAAAAATAACATATTTTTCTGCGTTTTAGTAGTGTATTATGTGTCAAGAGGAATATCAGTCATTATGTCTTTTTTCAAGCTATAAATTGGCCTTGGAGACACCAATAGCGCACGAATGGAATATAATACCTGGTCTCTACTTTCTTTTGTTTCATTCTAGAATAATAAAGAGCGTCGGCCTCCGCCAAATATAAACCGCTGCCAAGCGAGTGACGCCATCATGAACACAGACCTCGTTACAAATCCAAACTGATCTTTCTCTACTAAAAATATATTGAACCGAAGCTTTTCAACACGTAACCGCCAATTCTATATTTTTAGAAGATTACGTATAATGATTGTTTACAGTGGGGTTTGTAATGTGAACAACGTCAACAGAATATGAAAGAATCCGTCCACGGGAGTGACTCGGGGAAGAGAAGTTCGTTTCATTGATTAATGTTAACTGCCTAGTGGTAGTCGTCAATAAACAAATATATCATGTGAACATACATTTTCCGGGCTTGACATTCGAATGAGCGAAGGCATTAATTTTATTGTCTACTAGCTGCTAATAAATGGTGTTCTTGGGATATTGACATGTGACGCTCCAATGGAGAACGGTCACAAGCAGACCGGAACGATGTTTTATGACCCCTACGCTGTAACTCATTATTAGAGTCTGGTTTCATGAGAACATAATTGGCGTACTCTTGTATCTGCAGATAATATTACTATGTCGTAACTACGAACAAATTCTTCTTCCTTTGTTTATAATCTGGCTCTGGGCACTTCAGCCAAGAAACCACACTGTAAGTCTCAAAAATTGACATTCGATTAACTTCTATTGAAAAATAATCATACATATCTGATTATCTAATATTTTGTGTCTACAAATGTCTGAAGTGTCTTTAAAAATTAAAAACGTTTATTCTAAACTTATTGACATCAACGAAAAACTACTTTCTGTTAATTCAATGGCGTTGAAATTCCATGGCGTTGAAAAAATTATCCAGTGTATAAACGTAAAGAAAATAAACATGTACCAATCTAATTTGATGATGAAATACTGCAATTATCTATATATATTGTGACGTACCTGGTTGTCGGTACTTTCCACTGCAAATCTAAAGGTTATGAAGGACGGGTGTCTTGCTCGTGAATGGGTTTTCTGAGAGACTCGATAATACATTGGTAAAGCAAAGTAGTAAATTTGTATAAATACAAATTCAATTTATTCGTGAATCAACGTCTAATACACCTGATTACATACATAAAATCTCGATGTCTTGGTACCAAGATTCTATCAACCATGTAATCTTATCATACCTTGGGGCCCCATTAATAATTCGACTGTTGTGGCTGCTCACCCACGGCGACGGCGACCGTTGACCTTCACCGCGGCTCGGCGTCCCCGGGCGGTCGATGACGTAGACACGTGCCTCGCTAGTCTGCAGAGGCGGCGACGAGAATTCCTTGGCCGCAACCTCGGATGTTTCCGCATTCGCTCCCACACGCGCGATCACAGCATCTCGTAGATGTCCATTGCGTTCATACCATGCATTCGAATTATATTACTGCGCCCCTCCTCGGTTCTGTTCGGCTTCCCTCTCGCAACCGCTATGCACGTGATCACACTTCGTTCCGGCGCTCATTACACCATGCACTGTTCTATAAAATACCGGCTTCTGATCAGCGATTATACAAATCTGACACTGTTGAACGTCTTTCGTCACTGGTAGTGTTTCACTCTGCTTGCAGCCGTCCGTCTTTCCTCTGCCACTCGCTCTCCGCAACTGTCCCCAACCGTCGCCCCTCGGCGTCTCCTCGCAACTCTCAACCGTCGCCGCTCGGCTTGTAACGGCCGGAATCCCCCCCTCTCTCGCTAGGCCGCGGCGGCGGCGACCGTTCACTCTTCCCCCACCGTGCGTCCTCGCACCTGCCGCTATGCCGCACTGTTCAAAATGAGTTGTAATTATACTCCTGTACTCATTGTCTTTAATTGCGTATAGAAACGCTTCCGCGTTTTATATATATATATATATATATATATATATATATATATATATATATATATATATATATATATTGTAATCTCAGCAAGCCCCACGTTGGGCAAGCCGAATGTAATCGCAGCAAGCCCCACGTTGGGCAAGCCGAATGTAATCGCACGGGGGAGGGCACCAGGTTCAGCTCCTGAAATGTGGCTGGATGGAAGTGTTGGGAGGTCATGAATTAATACACCGAGTCATCTTATAATAAATTGAGGTTTATTCCTGGCACTACGAGCTGCCAGGGAAGTTACAGGTCGCTAAGGGCGACACAGGTTTCCTCTTATGTCTATCCTGTGAGCTCATTACTTTGACCACTAACGACTAATTCTCTTAAAGCTAACAAAATAAGGCTTAATTCTAATAATGCATGCAAGATTCTATCTACCATCTACAATCTGCAGGGCCTGAGCGCGGCCACTATTAATCTCTCGCCCTAAATGTCCTGCGAGGTGTCTCGCGTCATAGCTTTCACCGCTGGTTGTGTTGGATCCACGGACTGGTCGTGCGGCGCCCTCGGATGCAGGGGCGGCGGGCAGTCCCAGGTCGCCGACCTCTCGTGGTGCGTCCCTTCTCAGCTGGCGGCGAGCGGTCCCAGGTCGCCGAATCGAGCAGGCTCAGTCGGTCGAGGGGCCACGGGCGCTGGCCATAATGCAATGTGGGCTATGAATGGGCCCGGCGTGAAAGGCGGCGGAGGCAGACAGGCCTACGCGTAAGTAGTGCGGGATCCTGTGATCTCCCGCCCGAGTTTCCTCCGCGGCTAATCCACTAGTCGCGTTCAAATAAAATAAACTTCTACTCTGGGAACGTCTTTCCCAAGTCGCGTTCTGCCCGTGATTATCTCTACTCCGGGAACGTCTTTCCCCAGTCGCGTTCCGATCCTCATTAAGTTCCGATCGTAAGTAAGTTTTACTCTGCGAACATCTTTCCCTAGTCGCGTTCTGATCATAAGTAACTTTCCTCTGTGGGAATGTCCTTCCCCCCGTCGCGCTCCGATCGTAAGTTTCCTCTGTGCATCTCGTTTTCAAGAAAGCTCCCTTCCCCCCTCCCAAAATGTTTCTAAATCTGTAAATTTACCCCTTCCCTCATAGCGAAGCTTTCCATTGGCTGAGGGTAACTGCGTTTCAGCATTCTAATTTACCAATCGTGTTGCAGTTTTCTTGTAATTTTCCAAAGATCGCTCTCTTTCTAACTCCGGCTTCCCTCCTCTCTCTCACTTCCTTTGTAAACGGTCCCAGAAGCTTCTTGCAGCTGTCCGGACACGTGTTCACGTGGTAGCGTATTTTCAAGGGCCATAAATGGTCGGCGGAGGCTAATCGGCGGCCTGCTATGGTTAATTTCTAAATAGCCCCTGTGAGGATCCGAGCGCCTTACCCGAGGCGCGTGGCAGGGGGGTCGGCTGACGGCTAAAAGGGTCTTGTTCACGAAGCGTCATAAAAGTGTCTTTTTCCTAATCGACACCCGTGTCAACCCTTTGGGACTTCGTGTTCCTTCCCCGGGCGCGCGGCAAAAGAAGGGGCGCGGGGGCGGGTATTGTCCGATGGGGTTTTGGCCGACCGCTCGGCCGGGTTTTACGAGGGGTAATAAACATGTCCGCCTCTGATGGGGGCTGAGCGCGGTCGTAGGAGGAGTCTTCGTGACAAAGGCAGCTTCCTTTGACCCACTTTTCCGCGAAGGGAGCTATCTCTAGATGTAATAATTATGCTGTTATTGGCGACGCCACAATAAAATTATTCTAATGTGATTGGTGACGCCACAATATACATATATATGATTCTCCAAAACGTGGACAAATTAAATTAAACGAAATGTAAAAGCGAATAAAATGAATATTTCATTAAGGTGAATCAAAAAGCATGATGATTTACTTTGACAATTAAAGCTTCGTAGAACCAAAAAACCTATTTTGATTTGAATATTTTTTCTAATTTCGTCGGTTTCACAAAGCCACAGAGTTAATGTTAATTCGTTTCTAACCAGATGGAGATGGTCAGAGTCCAGACAGATGCATATTTTCGACAGTCGATGCAGCTGCTAGCTGGAGAAGAATCCCTGATGTCGGCAGCTGTGATAGTTTTGTGTGTGTGTGTGTGTGTGTGTGTGTGGTTTCACCGATTAAGGCAAATTCCAAAGCAATATCCTAACAAAGGGCCAACAAACTGTGCAAGATCTTTTCTTTCTCCCTCTAGTCTTGTCCTCTTTCTTTTCATATACACTTACCGATTCATACACTACACTATCACACACGACGCGAGATCAGTCGAGAGTATATAGCTGCTGACTCTGGCAGAGACATGCTGGCGGAGATTCCTCTTAGATAACGTAAAGGTCGGATGAGTCGGTAGCTAATTGGCTGTCCTGCAGACGCCGCGCCCTAGGCACAGGGGCGCACCTTTCACGTTCTAGGGAAGTAACATCGACTTCTCCGTAGATATAACACGCACTACACTCATGACTCTAATCACCACAGATTTTGACCCACCCAGCAACACGAAAAAATAAGGTAATCAAACTCATGTGAATTCCAGAGAGCGGTTTTTCCGTTTGATCGTTTTAGTAGTTCAGTCCAATAAATTCCAGTTGAATGGAGGAGCAGTGCGTGAACGGGTTTTGGGACTGCGTGAAATCTGTCTTTAGAGAGAGGGAGGGTGAGGAAATGACAAAGTAAGAGAGAGAAAGAGAGAGTGAGGAAGAGAAAGGAGAGGGAGAAAAGAGAAAGAGAGATGTAGATGAGTGTTAGAGAAAGAAAGAGATAGATAGATAGAGAGAGAGGGAGAGAGGGAGAGGGAGAAACGTCAGAGACACACAAGGAGATATTAGTATTTTTCGCCAGACGTGAAAGCACCCACCACTTTACAGAATTTGAATGCAGAAGCATTCTAACCATTATACGTCATAAGCCAGAATAATAAAACCATCTTGCATGCTCTCACGAGATTTGCTAGGTAATGCAGACAGAGGCGCCCGCAGTGGCAACCGCAAGGACGACCTGGCGGCGGCGACTACCTTGTACCGGAATGGTACTGGCAGGGGTCGGACCGCCTCACAGTGTACTATGCCATGCGGCGCGAAGCCATGCCACACCGTGTCACACCGTGCCACGACCTGCCACACCACCCCACGTCTCATCACTCCACACAGCGCCGCGCCACGCCATACCATGCCGAATTACATCTCTCCACGCCTCGCCACGCCTCGCCACGCCTCGCCACGCCTCGCCACGCCTCGCCACGCCTCGCCACGCCTCGCCACGCCTCACCACGCCTCGCCACGCCTCGCCACGCCTCGCCACGCCTCGTCACGCCTCGTCACGACTCGTCACGACTCGCCACGACTCGCCACGACTCGCCACGACTCGCCACTACTCGCCGCGACTCGCCGCGACTCGCCACGACTCGCCACGACTCGCCACGACTCGCCACGATTCGCCACGAGTCGCCACGACTCACCACGAGTCGCCACGACTCGCCACGACTCGCCTCAGCGAGCAGCGCTACGCCACACAACCATACTGCATCGTACCATGCCGCAACGCTCCGCATTTTGCACCGAATATGATCTCCGTACCCCAGCCACACGCGAAGCACAGTAGGTCAGCTTCAAAAGCACTGTGTGTAGAACGCTTTCTGAATATTTCAAGCAAGCACAGAAAGTTTTCTAAAAAAATGTAAAACGTGTGAACCAAAAACTTTCAGACAAATAGATATTGTCAGTGGGGATGATAAACTCGTTTTCTGTAGCATAAACGCCGGGCGACCGGTCGGGAGCTTAGAGATTCTCCCTGCCGGAGGCGTGCCCCGCTGGTGGGAGATACCTGGTAGGGAAAACCCCGCTAGCCGACGGTAGGTCAGGGCTTGATATCGTCATACAGCGGGGAGATATCACCACCACCACCCAAGCAAAACATGCACAATACGTACAGGACTAATGACCCTGGTAGTTAACGTGCCCAAAACTAAAGCAACTAATCAATTGTTTTCTATGGTTGTTTAGTATCATTTTTGTATGGTATCAGTTTCAATGGTTGTGAGAATAAGCGATTACAACACATCATTTATATCAAACATAATTGTATCACATATGAATTTATACATTTTTGAACAATTGGCATGTTTTGTTTTTAAATTAAGAAATTCTCTTCCTCTTTTACAAGTATATCATTTATCGTTTATCACTTTATGAGCAACATATAAGGGTACTGAACGAATATGCCTAGTGTTCTGTTAATGAAATTACTTCCACACGTAGAAAATGATAAAATGATCAAACGCTTTATTTTTCACTGCTGAAGATTACACACACACACGTATATATATATATATATATATATATATATATATATATATATATATATATATATATATATATATATATATTGTGACGTACCTGGTGGTGCCGGGTATCTTCACTGCAATATAACACTAAGAGAGGGTGTCTTTTACGTGAATGGGTCCTAGGATAAGTCGGTGCAACGTTGGGGAAATTATTCATACATAGAAATACAATTATGACAGGATTTATTTTAAATCAAAGTTACTATTTACATAATCAGATACCGTTTTTATACTCCGCCTTGGTACCAAGATTAAGAGTAAAATACAACTTTCATACCTTCGGGGCCCCGTTTGAATACCTCTGAGGTTCGTCGAGCCGCTCGTGCCGACAGGGTTGTCGACCTCTGCTACTGCTACGGGCCGTCGGCAGCAGATGGCGTGGTGATCATCCACGGCTGATGCTCCAACAATTCTTCCCCGAACAAGATCTTGATACCTCGGCTGCGCACCTTCCTCGAATCACTGTCCATTAGTGGGTTTAATTACACGACCCCCGCCTACTCCGTATACTGGTCACAGTTCTGTACCGCACGCTTTCAAGAATGTTCCCTCCGCACCAACTAATAAGAGCGACGTCAATTATTTTACCAACACTAATCTTTTACTATACTGATACTTCTAATGTTCTGTTTACATGTCCATTACTTTGCGATTCCTAATCACATAATTATGTCGCGTATCACATGCGTCCAGTCACCAGCGGAGAGCCCTCGCTACACGTCCGCACTGGTCGCCGCTCTGCTAACCTCTGCCCTTCGCCGGCCGCACGTCGGCACATCCTTCGGCGGCGGCCGCCTCAATCCAACTAACGAACTTTTTGCACGTGCGCGCTGCCACGCTTGTACCCGCCGTTCTCACGCTCGCCTCCCGGCGGGCACCGGTGGCGGCGGCGACCGTTGCCGGCTGCCCGCTGCTCGCAGCGCCCGGCGCTCGCACCGCGCAGTCCAGAATAGCTATTGAATTCTTACACTAATGATTTAATTAGTGTAATGAAACACATATTCTGGGTTTCATCACCCCCCCCTTTCTTTTTTTGAATTTTTCCCGCTTCTGGAAAAATTCACACTAGTAACATCGTCACTGCCGATGGTTGCACTCTTTTGCATATTCCTCGACGCCCTATATACACTTATAACTTAGAATCGAATTAACATGTGATTACTTGTATTAACACTAATATTACACTATTTACACTTCACTATTTTCCATACATGTTGACCAGGTTTCCGATTTGAAGCTTGTGGTGTCCTACTATGTTTTGTTTCTTGTATGACGGTTCATCCCCATTTTGCTGACATTGATTTCCTAAATCACAGTTGTAGGACATAGCTTCCAGCGTGTTGGGCACATCTTGGTAAGTGTCGTCCCATTTCCAGCTACGACCTCTTCTACGTTTGTACCAATGGTTGACTATACCATCATTCTTCCCTCGCCCCTGACTTCGCTCCATTTTGGACCTGCCTACATCTCCTTCATTCCCATGCTTTGGGGCGTCTGCAAAGGTGACTTCGTACCTCTCCAATATCTTCAAACCCCTTCCTAAATCGGTATGATCTGCTCTGCCCAGTAAGCTCTGCACGGTGACAGGATACTGTTGCGTTAACATGCAACTAATTCCTTGATATTTTATAGGAGCAACTAATGTTGTTGGTTCCATAATGCTCTTCATTCTGTATCCACTACTATTTCCCGTGATGTAGTTGTAATGGCTATTCCTCTGGTCGCTCTTGATGTTTATTTGAGTTTCTTCGCTCCGTTTTCGTACGGAAATCTTGTCTTCAAATACCTTTAAAATTCCGGAAATATACCAAAATTCTCTGCCCACGTCCTGGCGTTCTCTTCTAAAATTGAGTGTAATAACTGGACCTTATATCCTTCCAATATGTTGTTTGATGCTAAGTGCCGTTCTTCTGCTCGCATAACTACCTTAGGGTTTTCCGTCCCATCTCCCAGAGATTTCATCGACTTTGGAGGCATAATTGGTGTCACCCCATACTTGACACTTGGCGGCATTTTCTCGTCTTCTTCCTGTTTAACCTCTTCGTGTACTATTTTCTCTTCGCACCCTCGTGTATTTTCCACGATTTCTTCTTCTATTATACGCTCCATTTCTTCTATTTTCATGTCCACTTCTTCATCCATTATTAACTTCAACTCTTCCGTTTTCACTTTCACTTTATAAACATCCTCCTCGGCCTCGATTTGGACCTCCACCGTTTTGCCCTCCGCTGTCTTGATTTCTTTATGGATTTGGTTCGTCATCCCCTCGTTTCTGTCTGCTGCCGCTACCCTAGCATCTACTTGATGGTATAATTGAAATTTTAGCATCTCATCTTTCCTATCCAGTTCCTCCGCTTTCCCATACGGTTTTTCGCATATTCCGATGAGCTTCCTATTCCGTTCTTCTGTAATTCTTCTCATTTCTTCCCCATGCTTATCCAGTCTTTCCATCGACTTCCTATGCCATTCGTCAATTATCTTGCTTCGTTTTTCTAATGAATTGTCAGCCACTACACCCGTACATGCTTCGTGTTCTTCGTCCATCCCCAAGTCGAATCCTATCGCCTGGCTCCCCAGCTCCACCACTTGCCGTTCTAGATCTATAAATGCTCTATGATCGACCAGAAAATCCGTCCCTATGATTACCGAATACAATAATTTTTTGACTACCAGGGCCACCATCTCATATACTTGGTTGCCAATCTTGGCTCGAAACATGATTTGTTTTGTGATGGGGCTTGACTTCTTCTGAGTGGCTCCAATCACATACGCCCTATTCATAGGCAAACACATTATCTCATTTCCTGTTGCTTTTAACTCCTCATACATTTCCTCTGATACTACTGTAGTCGTGCACCCTGTGTCTACTAAAGCTTCTTTAATTATACCTTCACATTCTATCATTATCGTGGGACATTTCCTGATTCTGACCGCTGAGTTCTTACATCTCCGCCACGGTTGGGTATCGTGAGTTACCGTCTGCATAGCGTTTATGGAGACCGCATTTACTTCATCGATTTCCGCGTCCGCAATGGGGCCACCTATCACCACGGACTCTATTAGTTTAAATAGTGTCCTTGATCACTACTTGTGCTAGGCTGTGCTAATCGGTCGGGTGCATTCCCACTCCCGCCTCGCGTCTCCGTACAGTTTGAATTAGATCTGTTCCAGTCCGGTCTCTGGTTCCCCGGCTCTGGTCTCCATCCGTCTCCCCCTCTTCCGCGTTGGTTTCTCTGGTAATCGTTGCTCCTATCATTCCCTTGCCCCTGGTTACGTTCCGATCTAACCATATTAACATTCCCTTCATTTCTGTTCGTTGGTACGCCTGCAAATGTCAAGTCGTACCCTCCTAACACATTCTGGAATCTTTCCAGATCGGTGTGCTGCACACTACGTAAAAGATTCTGCACTGTGACTGGGAACTGTCTCGTCAATACACATATTATTTCCTGATCGCTCATCGGTGGGGATAGCGTTTTGTATTCCATAATACGCCTTGTTGCGTATTCCCGCAAACTTCCCATGGACTGGTTGTAATGATTATTCATCAGGCTAATTTTAAAATTAATTTGAATTTCCTCATTCCAATACCGCTCAAGGAATCGATCTTTAAATGCCTTTACTGATTCGGGAAACTTATCAAATGTATCGGCCCATATCCTTGCGTTGCCTTCTAACATTAAATATAATAATTGTATTTTACACCTTTCCGAAGTATTGATAACATCTAGATGTCGTTCTGCCGCCTTCATAAATATGCATGGATTTTCTTTCCCGTCTCCTGAAAATTTTAGTGATCTTGGGGGGGTAAATGGTACCGTCCCGCTTGCTGCGATTGGGGATGCCTTGCATTCTTTTATTTGTTCAATCTCTGTTCGTAATGACACAACCTTCTCCTCGCATTCCCTCTTATTCTCCAGCATTTCTTCCTTGACTACCAATTGTATCCTTTCAATTTTCTCGTCCTGCTTAGCGGTTCTATCATCTAATTGCTGATATAGCTTATTCTCTAATTCTCCCCCCAGATTGATTACTTGGGATTCTAACTCCTTTTTCTGTTTCCCTAATTCTTCGGCAGTCCATTTTACATGAATTTCTACCCGCTCCGTGATTTTGGTCATCTCATTCTTCGTTAACTCAATTTGTTCTTCAGCGCGTCCCATTCGCCCCCCTATTACATCTAATTTCCTATTCTGTTCTTCTGCCAGCTTCCTAATCTGTTCCTCTGTGAATAATTTCTGTTCGTCTAATTTCCTGCTCTGCTCTTCTGCCAATTTCCCAATCTGTTCCTCTACTTTCCTATTCAGTTCTTCAGCTAACTTCCTGTTCTGCTCCTCTGTGAAAATTTTCTGCTCCTCAGCTGACTTCCTAATCTGCTCCACTGTAAATATTTTCTGTTCATCCAGTTTCCCATTCAATTGTTCGAACATCTTCCTATTCTGTTCATCTGCCTTCCTATCCCGTTCTTCTGCTTTCCTACTCTGTTCATCTAATAACTTCCTATTCTGTTCTTCTAACATCTTCATCAACATCTGCATTCCATTTGGATGGATATCTTCTCCACCCCCCCGATTTGAATTTCCTGCTACCTGAATCATCGGTGTTGACGTAACTTGTACATCTTTATTAAAGCTGTCCCCTGACGTATCATCCAACCGACTTCCAATACCACTATCCCTGCTTTCCGATGACATGCTATTATCGATTCCTACATCTATCTCCCCTACTTCATCCGTCTTCTCTTCCCGGTCCAGCACTACATTTTGCGCCTCCATTCTGTTGCTTTGAGCTGTCCGATCGATTCTCACTTCACTAAAATACCCGCGCAAATTTTCCTATTGCCTCCCCTAACAACGATACCACAGTTATCCTATGAATTAACTATACCCGCCACAACACTGTATATTCTTCGTGAATGGTTTAATTCACTCCTATTTCAATCGCTAATTAATGACGAACAACCCTCATTCACCACCAAAAACACAATAACACTAGGTCAGTAGCCATATAAATTTCCACTCACCTACCAATGCATAAACATACTCCTTACAATACATATATTATTACCATTTACACATATACACTGCTAATAAACTTATTGACACTATTACATAAATGCTTTCAAATTATAATAAATCCCTTATTAATTGAAATTGCTTTTCAACACACTTATTGCTCTATTGTGTACATAATCATCACTCACATTTACATGTCATATCTTCTCCCTGAATTTTCCTCAATAGTATCATATAAATATTCACAATATGCATTCACAATGCTGCTATATATTTCCCAACCTGGTATCTTTTCTATTAAATTCCCCAAACTTTACCGTCACCAATAGATAATGCACTACTGAGTGAATGTTCCCAGCAAAAAAACAATTTTGTGCATAATTTGTACAACACTATTAACCACCTTTATATTCTCATAAAAATTATTACTACTTCCCCATTTCTTTGATTTCCATATTATAAAAAATTTTGCCAAGCAGTTCAAATATTATTAATATGTCTTACAAAATTTGGAATTCTATTACATTATATTATTTGTAACATGTACATGTGTAGCCTTCATAACCTCAGTAACTACAATGTTAACTATATATTGGATGCTCACAAATAATTGCCTATGTCAGCCCGTAATTAATTATGCAACAACATTTTTGTAATTATCAACATTTCATTATGTTTACTTGACTTATGCATATTTTGCTAACACATGTATTGTTACTTTTTGTTGTCTACAATAATACACTTCACTGCCTGCTTCTCATCTGTACCCTGCACTACTATACATCAATTACATGCACATTATTTTCCAACATTTCACCAACTTCCCTAAGGCCACATTTCTTAACTATACGTTATCCACTTGTTCGGGCGCCAGCTGTGACGTACCTGGTGGTGCCGGGTATCTTCACTGCAATATAACACTAAGAGAGGGTGTCTTTTACGTGAATGGGTCCTAGGATAAGTCGGTGCAACGTTGGGGAAATTATTCATACATAGAAATACAATTATGACAGGATTTATTTTAAATCAAAGTTACTATTTACATAATCAGATACCGTTTTTATACTCCGCCTTGGTACCAAGATTAAGAGTAAAATACAACTTTCATACCTTCGGGGCCCCGTTTGAATACCTCTGAGGTTCGTCGAGCCGCTCGTGCCGACAGGGTTGTCGACCTCTGCTACTGCTACGGGCCGTCGGCAGCAGATGGCGTGGTGATCATCCACGGCTGATGCTCCAACAATTCTTCCCCGAACAAGATCTTGATACCTCGGCTGCGCACCTTCCTCGAATCACTGTCCATTAGTGGGTTTAATTACACGACCCCCGCCTACTCCGTATACTGGTCACAGTTCTGTACCGCACGCTTTCAAGAATGTTCCCTCCGCACCAACTAATAAGAGCGACGTCAATTATTTTACCAACACTAATCTTTTACTATACTGATACTTCTAATGTTCTGTTTACATGTCCATTACTTTGCGATTCCTAATCACATAATTATGTCGCGTATCACATGCGTCCAGTCACCAGCGGAGAGCCCTCGCTACACGTCCGCACTGGTCGCCGCTCTGCTAACCTCTGCCCTTCGCCGGCCGCACGTCGGCACATCCTTCGGCGGCGGCCGCCTCAATCCAACTAACGAACTTTTTGCACGTGCGCGCTGCCACGCTTGTACCCGCCGTTCTCACGCTCGCCTCCCGGCGGGCACCGGTGGCGGCGGCGACCGTTGCCGGCTGCCCGCTGCTCGCAGCGCCCGGCGCTCGCACCGCGCAGTCCAGAATAGCTATTGAATTCTTACACTAATGATTTAATTAGTGTAATGAAACACATATTCTGGGTTTCAATATATATATATATAATACCTTCAACTCCACAAAAAATGTGTAATAAGAGTCAGAACATTTATTAAGGCACATTTTGCATCAACAACATTCTCTATTCACAATTGAATCGGCGTTTTCACAACGCCCATCTTTCGGCGTGTTCTGCCCCAGTGTGCACCGCCCTCGCTGTCCATGCCTCGCCTCGTCTGGCCCCACCTCGCCGCGCGCGCTCGGATTTACGCGCGGGCACTTAAGCGCGCGTTTATTTATTAACGCGGCGCGCGGCGCGCTGCGGTCGCCCGCGGCAACGACGCGCTGCCCACGCGGCACGTGCCGCCCCAGCCGCTGACCCGAGGCCCCGACCGCCTAGGCCCTGGAATGTCCCCGACTACCGCGCTACGGGCGCGCAGGTGGAGGAGGGTCAGGCGCACGTCTTGTACTCGGGTGGCCGGCGAAGGCGGCTCGGGGAGTCAGTTGACGTCACTGCACAACCTCTGGTCGGGACGTTCTGGGATACCGGTCCCGATGCCGGCAGGGTTTTTATCACCAGCTGGATTGTATTCAGCTATCTGGTGCTGAATTCCAGTTGCTGGCGGCTCTGATTGGTTTCTATTTGTAGTTTCGCCGATCAACACCAGGCGAATTACGGAGCAGTACCCTAACAATCGGGCCACGTGCGAGATCTTTTCTACCTCTTCCTTGTCCTATTCTTCAACCTTACTTACACACACTTACACGCACTTGATTAATGCGTATTTCAGGAGCTCAGAGCTCATCCCAGCTGAGACGTTGCCCTACTGATGGGAGATACCTGGTTGGGGGAAAAACCTCGCAAGCCTCGTAAAAACCTCGTAAATCGGCGCCTTATCTCACCGACATCTACCACGATAAATCTTACCGTACACGTATGAACTGAAATGATGTCGCATAAAATCTATGTGCCATTAGCATTTTTAGTACTGGGAGTAATGGTTATTCTCTATTCCTCAAGACCACGTTGTGAGTGGCCAACAAACATACTAAGGTTTACAACTGAATCCTACTCAAAACGATATCTCTTCTTAAATTCTTGGTGTTTTTGTGGTGGCATTTCCAAAAGATTTTCCATGTCTCTCAAATATTGTTTTGGTGTACGATCTTACATATTGATTTCAATAATTCCTAAAAACATGAAAAATTGTTTGTTTTATTCCACGTTGAAAAATAAGCGTCCACTTACGGGTACAGATAAACTCACTTATAAGATTAAGTGAATGCTTAAGCAAACACTTAAGTGACGACTATGAATTGAAAATGCGAAAACGTAAACATTTAAAGTGTTCCTCAATATTACGTTTCGGCTGTGAATACGGCCCTAATAATCTTAATTCGCCCAGAACCCCGTTGACTCGCCCAGAACCCCGTATCAATCAAATACTGGGGCAAGCGCTGAGAGGAATGCGGAGATGGTGATGTGATTTGGTGCGTAAGTTATTATTGATTCAGGGAGTCTACTATAAAGGTCAATAGTTCCGTAAGCGCTGTTTGTTATCCTTGGGGATTATGTTTTCAGTAAAACATGTGAACCGACTCTGATGCACCCATTGGCTTACGGGTTTTCCACCTTTAGTTCTCTCTCTCATCAACATACTCACCCAGTTAGACTAGCTGTAAGTTACCGACTGTTCTCCTGTCATGTGTAGTAGTGTAATGCATGTATGGTGTATGTAAGGAGAGATATGGTACTAACAATTCGGAAGGAAGGATTATGCCCCATCATTGGTCCGATTGGTTGGGTACTTCTGTAGCATTCCCTTGGTATTCATCGGAGAAACAGCGAAAAATACCGATTAGAGCAGTGGGGCACCAGAATTCTCTTGCAGAGAATCAATTCGATCCAATTATATAAGTAGTGTAGAAAAGTCGTCACTGTAAAGACTAGGAACCTAGGATCTCCAAATCAACGATACTGAATACGTTGCTGTGATTTAAATGAAATTCAGTCTGAATGGACCGCGTGAACTTGTTTAAATAAGAAATGTAAATGTATTACTAGGTGACGTTCCCGCCGTTAGTTCTTGTATTTATCTATCACTCCCACTTCATCTACTAGATAGGAAAATAAATTAATTTTATTTATACTTTACACATGCCATTCCTGAACTAGGCAAAACCCTGCGCTACTCTACCAGACTCTACCTTTGCGTAGCTTCTTCCTTTCAATCTCGCCCTCATCCACTTTATCCTTGCCCATCCCGCCCTATGTCACCCTACCCTAACAAATTGTCAAAGATCATTGTTGCTTCGGGATACTGTAAATATTAGATGTATTGCAGGTTGCATACTCCTCTGGCATTCTCTCTTTTCGCAATAAACACATCTCACCCATGAAAAGAGTAAATTAAAAAAAATAATTTCTTCTTGATTAAAATCATATTAATAGAGACTTTTTTCAAAATTTAACGTTTCTTCTTGTAGTCGTTTCATTTCTCCGGTTGTATGTCCGTTTATTTTATAGATATACATTATTTATGTTTTAAGAACTCTCAGTTTAGAACAACACACTCTATTTTGGCGTAAATGCTTTGACATAACTGAATTCTCTTTAAATTGAAATGTGATTTTTTATTTCAAGAATATTAAATTTTAAATTTTTAAATAATTCAACTAAACACATGAAATTTAATTTTAGTTTTCATTTACAAACAATGCAAATAAATAGCGAAGATGAAACTATTGAGAAAAGACAATCGCCGATATCATGAAACTGCGTTTTATTACATGAAAGATTTTCTGGTTTTCTCCCTACCCTTTTGTCTTGAAAATAATACATTAACAGTTAATCGCGCATAAATACAACCATCTTCGTTCGTCTCAGTTGTGAACCTGCTGCCTGGTTCGTCACGAGTGAGCAGTCGGAGCGCTTCGCTGGCTCGTGTGCGTAGCCGCCTTCCCGGAAGCACTTCCCAGAGCGCAGCTGCCGCTCACCGCTTGCGTGTAAACGGTGACAGCGGGGCGTAAACATTACCTCTCGCGGACCAGAAGCGGGAACGCCCAGCAAAGGGACTGTCGGTTGAAGCGTTGCTAATGAGATTCTAAAAAAATACAGACATCTTGGATGATTCGTGTTTATATCCACTGCGAAATATTAACCACTAAAACACATACAAGATACGGAAGAAAGGCAAAACTAAAGTTTCAATTACAATAGAAATTATTTTTAAATTAGTTCCTTTGCAATGTAATAAAAGGGAGAAGGAGTTTTGAATAATTTTCAAGAAATATTTCACCAAATTCCAGTTCTAAGTGAACTCATATTTTCACACAGATTCGTGAAATGTTTTGTATTCCTTACGTATTTTTGAAGGGACTGTCCATTGGAGTATTTTAAATTCGCCCTCTATCCATGCATACAACAATAACATACAATTATGTATGGATATTTGAAATTTTAGTAAACGCTGTGAGAAATTGGCTTCTTGGATGGCAGGTTCTTTGACCTTCCTTAGAGAAATTCAAAGTCGTTTTTCAGTATTTACTATTATATTCCTCCGAAATGAATAGACGTGATTAACGACAAATACTCCTAAATTGCTTTAAACATATGGAAATATTTCAGAAAGTTATTATGTTAATATGCAATGTACTATGTGGTGATAAATGACTAAAGATATTGTCCGGTATCAAAACCAGAGTTTTGATACCGGACAATATCTTTAGTCATTTATCATAATAAAAAGGTATCTACATCACCAACAATCCAATTAATAAGTACTATGTGGTGTTCTGTCGGTCGTCTTCCATAGTTGATGTGTTGATATAAACAGCTAAAGCCATTATAACAATATTTCACTCAAATATTTATAAAAAATAATATATAATAATAAAATTATGTGCATATCTCTCAGGCCAATTTATAACCCTTATGGTTATTTTCAGAGAACATTCGCAAACAAAGTGCTTATGAGCACCTCCACTTATCATATCCATACAACTATGAAACAGAAATGCAGCCTCTTTAACATTCATTTTATATCAATTATCCCAGAGTGAGAGATTGTCACAAATTAACGAGAAACAAAAGAACTCGAATGCGCCTAGTCAGCGATAAGCTCTCCGCAAAGCCGCTGGCAGAACTGAGTCTCTCAGGCATGTAATATCTGCACACGGAGTATCCCACAAATCCATGGAATTGGGCCCTGGTGTGCTAGATCAAACACAATGAGACTCACATCTATTATTATTACTACCTATTATTATGCAGTTTCTATTACCTCTATGTATAATAATACCCCCGAGCGCCATCTAACGAATGACATAAAACAGAGGGCAAATCCAGTGCTGCATGAGGGATTTAAACTGCTTAATGACCAGTCCTCTTTTTCTCTTTTATTTATGTGACTCGGAAGAGTTGTTTTCATGGATTGATGGAAAGTTAAGCTCTCCTCACAAAGCGAAGATTAAAACTTGCTTGGAAACCGATTGTCCTGAAAGGGAGGAGATTATCAAGCTCTTATATATGTGGTTTCGCTGATAGCATTTTTCCGACGTTTATTGATTTTCTCCTCTTATTGTACTTTTCTCTTTAATATTTTTGCTGCATTCGATTTGAAAGTGAAATAATTAGTTTTACATTCGATATCAATGTTGAACGACCTTCTAAACGCAAACCATTTTACGTCAAAAAAAATTTTTTTAAGGTATTTGTTGTGAATGTTCGCATTTTTGTAAAAAATAGAGATTTGAGGAAGTATATGAATATTTAAACCATTTATACGTTTAAAACCTGAAACTTTAGTCCTGATAAGTTTTTGCGAGACTATTTTTATACAAAAACATTAATTTCACTCACTTAGAGACATTTAGTTATTTTCTGTACTGGCTTGATATGAAATCACATTTATTCTTTTAGTGATATAAATGTAAAAAATATTGATTTAATTTCAATTTATTAATGTGGATTATGAAATCAGTTGTAAATACTAATGAACATTTAGAGTCCTAAATTTTGTTCTAATTATAAAATGAAAAGTATAATAATTTTTCAATCAAGTGAAAGAAAAAATATTACAAAATGGTCTTCTGAATAACATTTGCCCGTTTCTCTTCAGACTTTTAAGTACAAAACAGCCATATTGTGACGTGTGAATCAGTTGCAACTTCGTACGCAGCAGTAGTCGAGTACCTGTGAAATGGCTCGGTTGAACGGAGCAATGCAACAAACACGTCACAAGTAATCCTGACCAATGACGTTTACACGAGGTTGTGATACTATCTAAATGTACACAATATCGGCTGTCGTGGTCAATGGCGAGTACGTCACAGATTACACAAGCTCAGTCCTATAGACGTATTCCAAACCTCCGCGTTTAGCGAATAAGAGCGACGCCGGTAACTGAATGTTTGCCCCGCGCAGTTGTGTGAAGCGTGTATATTCCGGGGAGCCGTGTTTGCTAATCGATTCGGACAGCTCGTTGGATACAGAGAGTGACGTAGATTCGGGACGTCGCAAACTTTTAGAATCGTAGCTGGGTGGTGTAGTGAGAAGTTGTCTTGAAATTAGGATAATAGGAAAGCCTTATGAATATATTTTTTACTTTCTCGTATACGTGCGTATATTATTATTATTATTATTATTATTATTATTATTATTATTATTATTATTATTAGCCTGGTTTAATGCCATTAAAGGCAAAAGCCTCATGCATGTAGGGTGGGTGATTGGCTTATTACTAATTTTTACAATTATTGTAGTTTGGTGTATATTATTGAATTGAATTGAATTAAATTATTATTCGCTAGTAACTTTCCATTATTGTGACTCTCTATTCTTAACTTTTTTAACACTTCGTATCACTTTTCATTTCTTACTCATTCTAACTCACTTAACACTTTTAACAATTCCTGACTCTTTCCTACTTAATATACGTATATACTGACTATTTAATGCGTAGATAAACTTATGTAACCCTTCGTTAAAAGAAACATATTATCGGGAGAAACACTCAGACTCTTGCTCTCTGGTAATGGATTTTTCTTATTCTGTATTGAGTAAATTAGGTTTTTAATACGTATGGACTAATACGTCAGAATCTTAATACGTTCTAACACGTCAGAATCCTGGATCTATGCGACCTTAATACTGGAAAAGCTATTCTTTTGAAAAAGTGCATTTGTCTGTCTGCCCGCTTTGAAAAGCACTAGCTCCTAAAACTATTCATAGACCTTTTTCCAAAATGATTATTCATCGGCTGATCTTCCCCGACTTTAAGCTTTACGATTTTGGAGAAAACTAAATTTTAGGAGTACTTCACATGAAACCTCTGGGATATTTTCAAACCTTTCTCAAATGGCTTCAATTTTCATTAAATTTACGGTATAAACGGTAAAACGCATTTGTAAAGATAGAATAGGTTCGATTCTCATTTTTACTTCAGATTTTTAGAAAAATGCATTTTTTTACTTTGAAACCTTCGTATAATTACATTATTGAAAACAGTTTTTCTTAAAATTAGTCTCTTAATTAATGTAATGTATGTCCCTGCCGAAGCACGTACGAAATGCATCATACACTCAAAGATAATAAAACAATTGAAAAGCTTTCAAAGCAAGCTCTTTGAGCCCGTCCACAACATCAGATACATAAATAGGTCGAATTCAGGCGCTGGCTGGAGGAGAATTCTCCCGAACTGTTGATCTGATTGCCAGTTTTCCGTGTTTACTCCGATCAGTACGAGGCGAATGCTGAATCAGAGGCCTAAGAAACGAACCACGGACCGCGCACGATCTTTTCTTCTTAATCTTGCCCCCCTCTCCACTTACATTTAAATACTTACACTATCATGCACTACACTACCATACATGCCTGGAAACCAGTTCGTAGTTAGAAGCTTGTTTCGGTTCTGGTGGTGCCCCGGTGGGCGGAGAAGCCCAAAGGGGAGAATTCCATTGCCAAAGCCAACATGTACGTCGGTACCGGATCTCACCAACCAGCGAGAAAAAAAAACACCGCCAAATCCCGAGATAAAACGTTGACTCCTCTAACGGGACTAATGACCGTAGCAGTTGACGCAGCCAGAAACATCAACCAACCAACAAACCGATCGTAGGGTCTAATCCGCAGAGCTCGTTCAGTGACCCCGGACGCGTTGACCCTTACGCGGCTGCAAGTTGCGTTGTCTGTCGCGAAGGCAGCTGCTATTCGGCAGAGCGCGTCGCCGGCGGCGCTTCCGGTGTCGCGTCCGATAAACAAGCACAGGGCGACGGCCGCACTGCGCAGCCCGTCTGCCCGCCCGTGCGCGCGCCCGCACACCAGCGTGTTCCCTAGCCCATCCGTCCATCCGTCCACCCGGTCACCCGTTCTCCCGACTACCCGCCCTTCCGTCCTCCCGTCCTCTCGTGCTCTCGTCCCCCCTTCCTCCCGCCTTCCCGCCCTCCCATTCTCTCGTCCTCGGATACACGCGTCCTCTCGTCCTCGTATACTCGCGGCCTCCCGTCCTCGTGTCCTCCCGTCCTTGTATACACGCATCCTCCCGTCCTCCCACCCTCCCGTTCTCTCGTCCTCTCGTCCTCCTGTCTTCCCATCCTCCCGTCTTTCCGTCTCCCCGTCCTCGTGTCCTCGTGTCCTCGCGTCCTCGTATACACGCGTCCTCCCGTCCTCGTTTACTCGGGTCCTCCCGTCCTCGTATACTCGCGTCCTCCCGTTCTCGCATCCTCCCATCCTCCCGCCCGCCCATTCTCGCGTCCTCCAGCCCTCCCGCCCTCCCTCCCTCCCGTCCGACCGCCTCCCCGCCCGCTCGTTACGCGCCGTGGTAATTGGGCCGCCGGGCGCACCGCGCTTTCGCTGACCCGCCCGCGTGTATTTTGTCGCTTAGGACTTGGACGCTCTCGCTATGTGCAACGCGTAATTCGTTGTGGTTCACCCTTCTTGATAATTGTAATACTAGTTTTCGGTTTACCGTGTTTTTGAAACCTTCTGAAATCTTCCCTGGCTTTTATCTACTCTATTCCAAACCATTTGATAACATATTATATTTTACTCTTTTGCTGTGCGTTCAGTGCTGTATCTGACTCCGGAACTTAATGTCAATTAATTTTGCTATCATGTGTAAAACCAGGATTATCTCTCTCTGTTCTCTGTTTTGGTGTCGCCTTCTTGTGGGTTCATCCATCGTTTCGTCTGTTTTCCCACCGTCGTATTATGTATTTCAGTTGTTTGTCCTCACTTAATATCTGGTTTTCTACAATAATTTAACTTTCACTTTCATTGCTCTCTCTAAACCTCTATCTTCACACACAGACTTTTATTCTCTAACTTATTATCTAATTACGTTTTTCTCAAATATCACATCTTATTCACACAATTGTACATAAAAAGAAGCTTTTGATGATTTCTTTAAAATTTTACCATTGTTCCTTACTTTACATTTCAATGTTTACTTTTCTTCAGTAGTTAAAACATCCAACATTCCTTTGCTTTCCGTAATTCTATTAGTTATATTAAGTGGATAAACCTACGCTTCTTTGTCTCTCATTTTTTTTTCATACCTGGTCATTCTTCTCCATCTCTTTTCTCAATTTTTCCCTCATATTTCCTTTTCTATATTCTTCTTTTCTCTCACCTTTTAAAATACTTTACATCCTGTTTCTCCTATCTCTCTTTTTCTTGCATCTCCGTGTGGTTCCTGTTGACTATTAGCTCCTGTGAGCGAGAGCGTTTCCATTCCCCGTACCCTCGGCTGGCGTGTATTTTGTAGTTAGGGACTCTCGCTTTCTGGCCGTCGTGTCGCCCCCGGCCCCTCCCCCTCCCTCCCGTAGCTCTTCGTTAATTGGCTGCGTTGCCACCCGACGAGATAGCGTGCGCGTAGCCGGCGAAAGAGAGCGAAGAAAGCGGGGCGATTGGTACCAAATCCGATGGAGAACATTAGACAGGACGGACTGAAAGAAGGGATGTGTGATAAGTTACTGTAGTTAGATTCAAAAGTACTTTAGATCCTCTTTCTATTAAAAGATCTGGCTGTTGGGGACAACAACAAACAACAACAACAACAACTACAATTAAGAATATGAAGAATACAAGAAATGCTTTGTTAAGTATATACAGAACTTACAATATATGTTTCAACTTCAACCAAAATTACCAATACAAATACTAACAAACTTAATCATTTCATAATATACTTTATATATTACAATTTATTTCAGAATTGAGAATGTGTACACGAATCACCAGATCATCTGTTGGAGTGGTACTGCCTACTCTGGTTTGCACCCATTTTTCCGAAGTACACTAAACTGTTAAGAGTTAGCTAACCAACTACTCCCAAGTAATGTATCTATTAAATGTTATACTTGATACACATGGCCAAGATAGTTCACAAAACGCGGAGAGACATTTCCTTTCTAGCAAAAGTAGATATTCCAAGATATTCGTTTTTCGTTTTCTCCGAGCGGTAGCGCCTGCTGCTGGGGCGATGCTGGGCGAGAGGTCGTCTGAGAGCGAAAAGTGTTGGCCGGAGCTGGGGGCACGCACCATTAAGCGCCCTCCCGCAGAACAAGCTGCTTCCTTTTTCTCTGACCCTCCAAACCCCGGCACGGCCAGCCGGCCTCCACCACATCTCGGCCCCACCCTCTTCTCCCCCGTCCCACCCGACTAGTCCCTTCCTATAGATAGCCCGACCACCGCACTCCTCCTTCCTCGTCCGCCTACCTCCCCCCACCTACCTCCCCTTCCTAACTTCACCCGCCTACCTCACCGTCTTCCTCACCTTACTTAATTCACCCAGCCTATCTCGCCCCGCCTACCTTGCCCCACCTACCTCGTCCCACCTACCTTGCCCGCCTACCTCGCCCCGCCTACCTCGCCCCATCTACCTTGCCTCCCTCGCCCCACCTACCTTCACCCGCCTACCTCACCCTGTCTCCCTCGCCTCACCTTCCTTGTCCCACCTACTTCGCCCCGCCTACCTCCTCCCACCTACCTGGCCCGGCCTACTTCATCCCGCCTACCTCACCCTGTCTACTTCGCTTCACCTACCTCAGCTCGCCTACCTCGTCCCTTCTTTCCTCTCTCAGCCCCGCCCAGCCCCGCTGCACCTCGTCTTACCTCGCTCAGCTGTGCGTAGCCCCGCCCAGCTCCGCTTTGCTCCGTCTACATTTCTTGCTGCTCTTAACCCCGCCCCACTCCGCCCTGCGTAGCCCCGCCCCACCTCCCCGTCTCTTCCACCTTGTCTCTCCATGTCCATGCTCGGTTTGGTCGCGTTCAGACCCTAGGTAATAAAACCTCTGACTGTTAAAGTTCCTTTTATAGTCATCGTACGAACAAGGGTGGCGTCCGGGTTTGTTGCAGCTGGCGTACGCCTTACTTTGCCATTGTTTTCCGTTCTAAATGACGCATTGCATCGACATTAATGTCACCACTTTTGATGACGCGTTGCAGAAACGTGTCCATTTGATAAATGTTGATCTGTAAACTTTTCTCGTAAGTTTCTTTTATACAAGCCAAGTTTACATTGTTAGTGAAATGATGCTCTCGTATTGGTGAGAAGTTAAAAGTAATTTTCTTTCTTCAACCACAATAATAAGTATAACATTTTACTCTATTAACTTGTGAGAAATCTGAACGGAATAGATTCTAAACAATTTATTGTTACTAAATATTTCTCAAAACTGTGCGGTCAAGCATACCAAAAATTATTTTAAGGAAAATTCATGAAAATGTGTGTGAGGTGTACTTGGCAAAAGAATTGGAATGAGTAGTAAGAATGGTATCCAAATTGAAAATAACCTGAAAGAAAATTATTCACATGAATATCAGCAATATTTGCAAGTACTATAAAATAGCTTACTTGAATAAATGTTAATCGTAGCTGTTATTATTATTGTTATATTAATTGGTTTGAAATCCCTAAAATGAGTTCAAATTATTTTTTTTCGGATATTAGTTTCTAAAGATCGGCAAAATGTGAAACCATAAGCGTACATTAAACTAAATAAGGAAGAGTTTCTTTACATAATTTTTCTTTTCATTAAATCAGTTCAATTTAGTAAATTATTATATAACTACTGAAGTCTCAATATAAATTTAATTAATTTTAAACGGTCACTAATTTATATTATTCTCTACAAAACAATACGGGGTATTTTTGATTTTGCGACTCGTAAGACTGTATAACAGTTATAATTTTTCTCTGTGGAACTCTCAACATATAACTTCCAAATGTGTTTTTCTTATAAAATTGATGTTCCACGTCGTACAGTTTACCAGAATGAAGATTAATTCTAAAGCCTACTGCCATAAAATAGAATTACCAAGAACATTTTCTGTTGTGTCTATATTAATTCTAGGTTAGTTAGGCTTGATGAAACATTTCATTCTTTGTAAATCATTGTTTAAATGTGAAAATAATTTAATTTAATTCCATGAACCCGATTCTGAATTGTGCGTTGTATCATATTCTGCTCATGAATGTTAGAACATTTAGTTCTTGGGAATATAAAATACTCCATCAATCGCTAGCTTACTTAGTTTTTTTGTCGTGATGTACGAAAAGAAATTAGCCTCAAAAATGTATCAGAAGCTACAAATGGATTAAATTTTATAGAAGACCTTAAATTAACGTAAATGGGAACGCCATGTGCCTCTAAAAGCTGATTTTAATATTGACTGTTTGCGATTAATGCTATTTATAACGTAGGTTATAACGTAAAATGCAATGCAATTTACATTTGACTCTTCAGTTATTTCGTAGCAAAATCTAAAAAAAATACACTTTTGTATTAAATCTGTTTTATTTAGGTCTGCAGAGCTAATTCATACTAAGCAATATCGACATTAAGGCGTCTTGAATCTATTATAAAGTGTTTCGTGCCTAATAACTGGTATAAACAGTCAACCTCTCTTAAAGTATTTTCAGTGTAAGGGATTGAAGCCGAGTAAATATGAGAAGCTCGAACCAAAAACTATGTAAATCGAAACCATGAACATAACTTGTGAGCGAAAAAAAAAACATTAAAAAACGGATCCCGTCAATTGCTGCAATGTTGCAATGTTTCAAGGACGATGTGAATGAACGTAGATATTTTCTTTTCTATTTTATGAATGTTAATTTCACATCTTCAAAAACTTACTATTTTTGTACATTATTTCAACAGAGAAACGAAGACTTCTTCTATTTCTGATACGATTGTGAGAAGGCATCTCAGAAGAATGTTCAAATAAGAAATTTCGTTTGATTTTACATTTTTTTAGAAACGACGAATCATATCCCTGCACGGTGGAATTGACGCACGCAAACACAGCCATCTGCATAAAGACGTTCCTTTTCGTTCTCCGTGAAAAGGACGCATTCAAACTGAAATATCTACAAAAGGAAAAGGAAAGGCGAAATGGATAGTCCGGCGCTACGAAACTCAAATAAAGTCTCTGTGTAGCTGAATTCAAACAGTGGGGAGGAAAGGCGCAGATACATGATACCCGAATAAACAAATAGTTACCTCGAACGTCTCCGGCCTCTTGCTGTCTCTGGGGGCTCCGTGGGAAGACGCTCCGTGGGAAGACCTCGAGAATTCCCGGCCGCCACGACGAGCGTCGGGGGAGCACGGAGCAAAGGGGTTCAGCGGGGTACGCGTGCGATGAACGTGGAGGAAAGTGAGGGCCGAGACGTAGGCAGAAGCGAAGGGGGAGGGACATGTAGGGCAGCACGAGAGGAGGTGAGCGTGGAACGAAGTTCACATTTTGAAAACCTATTTTTGTACGTTATTGCAACGAGAAACAAAGACAAGAGCAAAGAGCGTAGAGAGAAGAGGAAAGAGCGTCGTGCGGGTGCAAAGAGAATATATTTGAAGTGTGTTGACGTGGTGAGTGCATGGGGTAGGTAGGGCTGGTGTGCGAGGAAACAGGAAGTATTGCATACGGAATGTCGGGAGGTGAGGAGGGCAGAGATGTTGGTTATAAAGAACGTGAAGCAAAATTGGGGGAGGGGCAGAGAGATCGAGAGAGCTAGAGAGAGCGAAAGAGATAACAAGGGAGAGAGTGTCCGAAACAGAGAGGGAGAGAAGCAGAGAGATCGAGAGAGAGTGCGAGAAAGAGCGAGAGAGAGTGAGCGTGATCGAGAGAGTGAGGGAGGGAGAGGGCGAAATGTGGTTACGTTCTATGTTCTGGAGATGTGTGATGCAGCGGCTGAGGGCTCGTGACTGGGTACTACTGACTAGGGAAGCGGGGGCGAGGGACAGGGGATGTAGAGAAGGGCGAGAAAGAGATGGGAGAATGAAGTTGTGAAAGAAAGGAAGTGAATAGACGGAGAGAAAACATGAAATAGGAATTCCCTTGATGTGCGATTTAGTTGCTCGGACGGAGACTATGAGGCGAGGATATAGCGAAGTAATACGTGGGCTATAACAATTTGCTATGTTGGAAAGAACAGATGAGATGGGGCTGCAAGCACACATCCGAAGGAGAAAGGGTATAACAGCAATGAGAATCAAAGGACCTAGAATGCAGCTGTGGACGTTACGAAAAGTACCCGTGTGACTTGAATGAGATCTCTTTCATACAATGGACATTTTACTACTCATTCACTACAGAATCGCAATCTAACGGATTATTATAACATTTACAGTCGTTTAACTTTGGGTTATCTCAACATTCGATTAAACATATTTCTCAATGTTAAATAAAAAATCAACTTAACTCGTAGATATAGAAGTAATTTGTACTTCTATGCAGAATCTTGGTAATGTTTTGATTAACGGCAATTAGAAATTCACTGAGTATTTTAACGTACATTTATGTTCATCGCCCAGGTACAAGGAGTATTATTTTTATCGATCTAAAATGCATGCAAAGTAACATTATATAATCGTAATGGCTCACCTACATTATCTTCCATATCTCTAATTGGGTTATAAGATCATTCAATTTTGCCTTTGTATATTTATACAGTTGGTTAAATTGTGATATTGATACTTGCAATTACGAAAGAATAACTTTACGATGAAATGAATCCAAAACTGCGCGGACTCAAAGAAACAGGTGACAACGCCACGAGATCCGTCGTGCGTTGCGTTGAGTGTAATGAACTTGGGAGAGCAGAATGCGGCGCCTCTAACTGCATGATGTAATGAGCGAGTAGTAAACTTCATTACGACTGTATAATGTGGTCGGGTCAGCGCCTCAAGAAGTTGAGAGTCTCTGTATCACGTAAAATTAACACGGTACATGCACAAGTATTTTCTATTTGGTTACAACAATGTATATTAAATTAGTTTCTCTGGGGTTTTATTTACATTGATAGTAACAAACATGGTAATTGGCAGTAAATAATTTTAATCGAATAAAATGGGTGGCCAGAATAATACAAAATTCTTACAACAAAACTATTAAATTACAAACAATTACTTAATATTTCTACCATCATAATTTCTAAAAAAAATATTGCAATAATGAATTTTTAACGTGTGAAGTCAATCATATCAGAAATAAACTTGGGTAAAAGGGTTAATACAAGTAAGTACCAAGTAGATAGTATAAAAAGTGAAATTGTGTGGTGTCAGTTTGTAATTATATAATGTTAATATTATTTTTAAAATATTTCCAAAACAGAAGTATTAATTAATTATAGTACACTCCAATAAATAGTAAAAAATACATAATTCCTCTGCGTTTTAACAAAGGAATGATATAAAATTTACTAACGCAAAGTGACATTCAGCTGTGTAGAGTACCTTCGATCTGTGTTGAATAATGGAGTTGCATAGTAAACGGAGACGCGCGGTTCTTCGAGGAAGAGTGAGAACTGGCGGGCGAGAGAGAGAGAGAGAGAGAGAGAGAGAGAGAGAGAGAGAGAGAGAGAGAGAGAAAGAAAGAGAGAGAGAGAGAGCCCGCCCGTGGGCTCGCTGCGCGTTGGGCGCTGTGCTCGTTGCGTCTCGAGCGAGGGCGCGGGCAATGACGTGTGTTACGAGGGCGGGTGGACGTGGCGGCGTGGGCGTTACGGACGTCGGAATCACCGCTGCGAGAGGCAGCCGTGGGAAGTGGCAGTGGCGGTGACGGTGCTGCCGGTGGCGGTGGCTGAATCTTCAGCTGTGAGTGTCTCTGCGGCAGGGAAGGAAACTTTGGTGGTGGTGGTGGCGGTGGCTACGGCTAGGGCTGTGGATGTGGCCATGGCTGCTGCTGTGGTTGTAGTTGTAACTGTAGAAGTGGCTGTGGCTGTATCGGGAAGGTTGGCGGTGACTGGCGTAAGTGTTTGTAGTGGGTTGGCGGTGGCGGTGATGGAGACGATCGCAGTGGCGGTGGTGGTGGGAGTGACGGTGTCGGTGACGGTGACGGTGACGGTGATGATGTTGGTGACTGTGACGATGTCGGTGTCGGTGACGGTGTCAGTATAGGTGTTAGTGACAGTGTCGGTGTCGGTAACGGTGTCGGTAACGATGTCAGTGAGGGTGCCTGTGACGATGATGGTGTCGGTGTCAGTGACAATGTCGGTAACGCTGTCAGTGACGGTGTCGGTGAAGATGTCGTTGACAGTGACGGTGACGGTGTCGGTGTCTGTGTCCGTGGCAGTGGCGGAGGCGGTGACGATGTCGGTGTACGAAACGGTGTCCGCGACGATGTCGGTGACGGTGTCAGTGTCGGTGACGGTGACGGTGTCGGTGATGAAGACTGTACCTGCACTGGAGGAGATAGCAGTGGTGGTGGTGCTGGCGGTGGCGATAGTGCTGGCGGAGGCAGTGGTGGTTGCGGGGCGGGTCTGTCACGAAAGCGAAGGTGGTGATGGTGTAGGCGAGGAGGGGTGGAGAGCAGGTGATGCAGGGGCGGGGCGGTGGTGAAGTTGGAATCGGCGCCGAAATGCGGACACATCATCACAGGTGCGCGCGAAATTCGCGTTGCGTCGCGACCAACGTAACGGCTTATGCCGCTAGTGCCGAGTCAGTGAGAACTTACGGCAACTGCCTGTACTTTGGCAGACCAAAGGGGTCAGACTCATGTAGCCGTAATTCAAGAAAGTTCAACGCCACTTTGTGTTGTTGTTTTTTACCATACGGACGCTCCCACTAGGTCAGTTTTCATTCATAGTCAAACAAGGATTACACTGGTAGATGGAAATTTTGTCTTTAGGGCTTTTCCGATATATTCCTTTTTCGTAATAAAATTAAGAAAATGTATGTATATATTGTCAAAACTGAATTTTTGATTAGAGCACGAAAACTAACTGCTATTTGTTGTAGTCAAAATACATGGAAAGGATCATATTAGTTTCAAAGAAGATGTGCGTATTTCATAAATGGCATAAAGCTTTCATCAAACATCTCACTTATCATCAGTGTATCATTCCTTGACCGATTATTGCTTCAGAACAGTTATTTTGCTTGTTATCTTTTTATAATTAAAAGTCAGAATTAATTCAAAAGCTTAGTGCTAAACAATTTGTTTTATACACACTTTGGTTAGAGAATTTCGCAACAAAACATTTTATGCCGTAGGTTGATGTTAACGCGCCACTCACTTGTTCCGCACTGTGACACGACACTTTCTTGCAATAAGTGTTCCAATCAGTCATACAATACAGTTCGTGCTATTATTAGTATTTTAATTAGAACAGAAGCAGAAACGAGAACAATCACTGGCGGTTAATAATGATAAATAGGAAATTTCAAGCAAAATTTGCAACTATGAGTGCTTGTCTCATCCCTGGACCTTTCATGGGATAAATTTAATGAATAATATTTTTAGTTACTTTGAAAACGTCAAACATCGTTTCTGATTTGTGTAAAGAAAATTGATGTTCGTTTTTTCTAATCATTAAACAAAACATCGTTAAAGTAGGAAGTCATAAGATAATTAAAAATATTTTCTTTAAAAAGGAATAACTTAAAGTTAGATATTATATCACAAGAACAATTATGTACAGATTTAGAAATAATTTAGTAGACAAAAAAAATTCACCAGATCATTCTTGTAATTACTCCGTTCAGCGAACACTTATGGGAAAATTCTTTTTAATTAATAAATAATAGACAAAAAGCTAGCACATACTTTTGAGACACATATGGTCTTCATAGATCTCACAAAAGCCTATGACAATGTTCCAATAGAAAAATTATGGGAAGTTCTCAGACATCAAAACATAAATATACAATTATTAATAGCAATTAAAAATCTGTACAATGATATGACAAGCTGTATTAATATTGGAAGTATGGAAACCAATCCATTTAAAAGACCTAAAGGTCTGAGATAAGCATGCAGTATAGATCCTACTCTCTTCAAAATATATATAAATGATGCCCTTGAAAATTGGTGACGTGAATGTCGAAGTATGGGGATACAAGTTGACAATGATAAATCGAAACAAATTACTATTCATTTCGCTGATGTTATTCTAGCCGAGGATGAACAAGATATAGATTATATTCTGAGGAAACTAAATGAAGAATGTAGGTACATCTTGGGGTTTAATTGTTAATCATTCGAAAACTGAGTATGTTGTTGCGGCGTAGCAAGTAACAAACTTCATAATTTGGAGCAGGTGTATTAAAAATATAACAGCGTATAAGTATCTTGGTGTGGGTGTATCAAAGAAAGGTGGATGTGCAAAAGAAGTAAAACATAGGATATCTCAAGGGAGAGTAGTGACAAGACAGTTGAGTAATGTTTTGTATAGCTAAAAAATTACAAGCAAGAGGAAAGATAAAATTGTACAAATCGCTGGTTGAAAGCATATCTACATAGAGTTCAGATGTTTGGATTTTAAATGAGAGTGAAAAGCAAAAAATAAAATCCATGAAAAATAACTTTTGTGGCCTTACATTTCTGCATAAAGTACCCAATGTTGACATAAAAAATCAAAAGGTGTATTGATATTGATGTAATGGATGTAATTGATGCTAATAGATTGGCATGGAAAGTCGATGGCCTAAGGCAATTTTAAAATGGCTACCTCAAAGAAACAGGAAGCGAGGCAGACCAAGAAAAACATGGAGAAATGAGATAGGCAGGGTTGAGGCAGGAACGAGATCTGCAAGAGGAAGATTGGGAAGGTAGAAGGACATCGCGACTGGGATGCGAGGAGCGACGTCAGTCGTAAAGCACTTTGCTACTACTACTACTCTTTTGAATGAGACAATCAGTAACAATTGTAGATTACCGACAATAAAGTGAACTGTTTGTAGAACAAAGTTTCTGGACTGAGGAAGCTTTCTATCAGAGTCCCCAAGAGCTTATAATGGCCTGGACAGGTGTGCCGAATTCTCCCCTTTGCACTTAAAATTTACGAGATGCTTCTAGCCCCATCTGGGGAGCAGTCCTTTTCCCCTCTCGTTAGGGAAGTGGTTTATTTTAGTCATGTTTGCCTTCCTTGGCTTGCTAGGGAAATATTCCAGCAGCAGGGATTTCAAATGAGTATCGTTTTCCCAACAAGTCTGATTTATGAGCTTTGAAGTGGGAAAGATAACATTTATGAAACTGAAATTTGCTATAAGAAATGATATGGTTTGAATTAAATTAAGAGTTTGTGGTGTGTTTGTTTTTCGTGAAATTGATTAAGTATAAAAAATACGAACTAATGATTTTTTCAGAATTTGTTATGCTTTATTTTTACAGAATTTAGATATGTAAGCTACATTGAACTCCAAATAACAGTTTATGTATCAAGTCTTGAAATTGGAGTGTTTTTTGATGAAGTTGATCAATGACTAACTCGAGAATCATTCATATTTTAACTGCGAGGAATATAAAGTTTTGTATGTGCCCATCACAAATTAACCATTTCTCGAATGTAATAAAGCTAGTATCAACGCTGTATTTCTGCTAACCAACATGAAATTCACTTAGTATTCGAAATTGAAACGGTTGTGGACTGTGGTAACAATTGTAATTTTCTTTGTCCAACAGGAAACGTTGTTTGATTTTATGTTGCTTGTAATCACTTAACATCACATCTGTGAATTTTTACCTAACTAGTTCGGTAAAAATATTTAAATTATTAAATACAAGAAACTTACATGAAAATGACAATACAGAAATTACAGCTTTAAGATGTGAGAGAAAATAATTTTATTTTCGTATAACTGCTCTAGATAAGAACATTTTTTGCTAATTTAACAAGATGTGTCATCATGAATTATAAAGAAAAATGAAAAAAAGATTCTTTAAAAATATGCCAGAAAATATCCTTTCAACACTCGTACAAAAATATATAAATATTCCTTTTATTTTGCCTCTTATTTATAACACCATGGCATTGACTACAATCTATTTATTAACTTTACATTCCTAAATTGCTTACACGTGCCCGTTTTGTCCAGGAAATACGGTTTCGTTTTCCGAGAATTCTAAATTCAACGTTGTGTAATAAATCTTTCAACGCGCACCTAACTTAACTAATTAAAAACCCGAATAACACATTTCCTCCTTTCAGATTTTTTGGAATTGAAGCAGCAGTGAGCTCTGACGCCGTACCAACGAGCAGTCAAGAAATGACGCACAAGTGCACTCGCTTTATTCAAAGCTTTTATTCCAATTTCAGAGCTGCGCAGTAGCCTTTTCGCAATTCCCCGTGCTCTTAACCTTACGTTTCGCCTTTCCTTCAGAGCTTTTCGAGCTCTCGACGCCGCTTTTATCCCGCCCGCCTTCCTTGGAAGTTCGTAGCCCCAGTCGCGCACCAGACGTCGTCGCCTCGCCCGTTCCCTCGTCCGTCGTCTGTTCCGTTCCCGCGTAGTTTCGGCTTCTGATGGCCCACGCCGCAAGGCACATCTGAGGATGCCGCAAAACAGTGCACCTGTACTCCAAAGTTTTGGACAGCTACTGCGGCCGACAGTAAGATATTTTTTTCTAGGGATTTTATCCAGCCGACAGTCGCTTATGCTTTATGTCTCGAAGGGACGCATATTCGTCCATACACTAGTCACCAACACTCTTTTAGGCTCCCCGGATCTGGAGGCTGCAGAACGCGAGGCCCTCCGCGACAACAGACACAAGAGAGACAAGGACAAACAACCATGCCAAAGGCTGGACTCGGACCCGCGACCCTTCGGACCGAAACGCTGGTCAACACGTTCTTAGCCACCCAATATAACTTTCTAGACAAGTAAATTTGACTTTAATTTACGTGTCACTGATAGAATTGTTTAAATAATAGAACTTTCAAAATATTTTTTGTAATTTTATTGTTAAAATGTACTAAAATAAAGAACAACTGCGAATATAGGAATAATCAGAGCAAATTTATGACAAAATGTTTGAAAAGGTTTTTTATTTTATGATTCGAAGTAAGGGCTTATATAATTTTTGGGCCCTAAGTTATGTATAATATTTTCACATATCGCATGGTATCAACGAGAAGACAGGTTACCGATTTACCAATTTTGTATAAAAGCAAATTTTTTTTACTTCTTTCACTATTACACAGTTAATTAAAAACAGATAAGCTAGAAGTTCAAGTTCATCTGAGAATATATAATTTTCATTTAATTGCTACAGCGGTGGTTGCGTTCTCTGAATCGCATTGATGTACTAGTAGAAATCAGGAAATAGCAAAGAAAGGGTATTTTCTCAAAAAATTTAGTTTTCAACAGTTAGTGTTAAGACTCAAGTCATTATTTTAGACTGAACTCTTGAAAATACTCGATGATTGTAATTGAGTTAATAAATTCCAAGAGAAAAAAATAACACTTTTCAATTAAAACAAAACGTTCGTTCTTAACACTAGATATTAAAATGTTTGGCCGTCGAGATAGTTAATATAGGATTTTTATTTAGAAATTCACTAATTATCATAACGTTCCATGGAATAGATATTTGAAATAATATGTCTGAGAGAGGCAAGCGCATTCATTTTTGTTGTAGAGACATTGGATTTATACGATTTGGTCAATGAAAATACATTATGAAAATACACTCTTTCAAACTGCCTAAATTATATTTTATTTTAAACAGGAGATATAAAAGTTATATTGATGCTAGCTGCATTATTATTTTTAGACTATTTTTCTATGTCCATGTCTTCCCTTACTTTTCTTGTTCCCCTTAATTGTAATCTTCTCATTTTACATTTTGATGTTGACTGTTTTAACTTGGTTGAATTTTTAATTTCACGTTTTACCTCTATTTATGGCTTGTAGAAGGAGCCTAGTCACCGACACAAGATTTCGAAAACACGAACTCATGAAAAAATAATCGATCATAGGGAAAAAATTGCTGTATTAAAGAGAACACGTCATTGGTTACGACACAAATATAAAACAAGCAAAAAAATTGTCTACGAGTCTTCCTTAATTTTTGTATATAACATACCTCAATTCAAATTACTCCTTTATTTACTCTGCCCATTCCCCCGCAGTTATTCCTTCATTCTCATCAGGCCTTTGTTCGCGACACCGCGCATTTCCCCGGCTCCCACCCCTTAACCTCAAAGCGTCCCCGCCGTCGCTGCCGTTTGGTCTCCATGTGGCGCGCGTAGGCGGCCGCGTGTCCCTGTGGATGCCACCCAGTGACGCCTCCTCCGCCGTCGTGGCCGCCGCAGCATAAAATGTATGACGCCGCGCGCGGGGCTTTATATAGCCCGGAACACAGGCAGCGCGCGACGCGACGCGACGCCACGCGGCGACGCACCCGACGCGGCGGCCCGCCGCCACTCGCTATTTCCAGCGGCGGTGGCGGCGGCGGTGTTGGCGGTGTTGGCGGTGGCGGCGGTGGCGGCGGTGGCGGCGATGGCGGCGGTGGCGGCGGTGGCGGCGGTGGCGGCGGTGGGGGCGGTGGCGGTGGTGGGGGCGGTGGCGGCGGTGGCGGCGGTGGTGGCGGTGACAGTGGCAGTGGTGGTGGCGGTGGCGGTGGCGGTGGCGGTGTGGGTGGTGGTGGCGGTGGAGGAGGCGATGGCAGTGGCGGCGGCGGTGGTGGCGGTGGTGGGGGTGGCGGTGGCGGTGCCAGTGGCGGTAGCGGTGGTGGCGGCAGCAGTTATGGCGGCGGAGACGGCGGGATGGGGGTGGCGCTGGCAAGGCGGTAATGGTAGTGGCGGCTTGATTGTTGTGGGGCCTGTGGGGGTGGCATGCGGCAATATGGTAGCGGCGGCATGGCGGTGGCGGACACTGCGCCGGCGGAGGAGCAGGCGGAGCGGTTGTGGTGGCGGTGGCAGTGACATGGTGATAGCTGTCACTTGGCAGTGTCAAAGCGGTGGGGGTTACGATGGAGGCTGCGGCGTGCGGCGGCTTTGGGGCAGCGGCGGTTGCATGGCGGTGGCACGCGGTGATGTGGGGGTGGCATGGTGGTGATGGTGATGGAGACGCGGCGGGTCGCTGTGGCGACGTTGGCGGCGATGGCGACGATGGGGGTGATGATGGATGTGAGGTCATAAGGGCGCGCACGCGAGTAGCAAAGGACGACAAGAGCAAGGCTGCAAAGGAAAGAAGATCGCGGTGGAGGCGGATGAATTGGAGCAAACGGAGTGAACTGTAAGATGGATGAAATGGAGAAAGAAAAGGTGATACCATACACTGCATCAAGAAGAAGAGGATGTGTGGAAGGCGAAGATGTGGAGAAAGAGAAGCCTTAATGAAGTTCGGACAAAGACGAGAAGATGTTACAGGCAAGTGTTTAAGTCACAAGTGAACAAGTTAGCATGAATAAAAGATGAAAGGGTGAGACAACTAGAGAGGAAAGCTCGGGAGAAATCAGAAACAATATCAAACGATAAAAAGCAAAAAAAGATACCAAGAGGGAAAGAGAGGTTCTGCAAAAGTGAAGAAGTTGAAACTGCTTGTGGAGATAGGGATGAACCAACAAATGAATGAGTCAATGTGAAGACATCAAAAGATAGAAGAGGGGTGAAGAGACTGCGAACGATGAATCAGAGCAGGATACGATAGGGTGAAAAGAGCATGCAATAACATAGTGTTAAATAGGAATAGAAGGGACAATGTACGAGCTTTAACACTATGACGGTGAAGGATGGTATTTCAGTTTTATTTAGAACAGTCGATTTTAAAGAAATTAAACAAAATTTCATTAAGCTTTGTAATGTCTCACATACGTGGTCGTTTTTAGATATTAGTCTGAATAATGATTCGACCTGCAGGATGGCTTAACATGGGTTTGCCATAAGTGAAATCTGTCAGTAACACTGCTGAATAAGGGAATATTATTAGAAGTTAATTTGACATGAACACTGGGAAACTATGTTTTGTCAGTACAGTGACAAACTTTGGATAGTGTATACGGATCGTAACATTAATAATCGAACCCTCACAGCCAAAAACATTACAGATATAATACTAATTAAATTAATATATTTCAAAGCGAGCAATACGTTTTTTTAAAAATATTTAATTCCCAAGCATATTTCAGCTGCGTATTTAATGAGCTCTCAGAATAACGCAAATGATCACCTCAATTGTGCAATCTGCTGTTGAGAAGATTAAAACCTTCTCAACAACTGTTGAGAAGGTTTTAATGACACGTTGAAAGAAGTGCAGCTTCTCGATATGTATGATGAATCAGATTATCTTCTTTTTCATACCTGAAGAGAAAAAATGAAAGATGGACAGCTAAACTGCATATTGTGGTGTTTGAAGTGTTGTCGGAATACTAAATATGAAAATGGGAATGCATGTACTAAGGCATACATAAAGATGAAAGTGCTGCAGTATGAATAATGCGAGAAAATATTTATAAGTTGCCAATGGCAATGGTGAATTGGTTACTATGAAAAGAATGACTATGTGGGAGGTGGTTGAGAAAGCAATGGAGCGAAAATAGCAGGCGATAACTTAACCACAAAAAGCTCTGTTCGAGTAGACTTAATAAAAAGTAAATATATTGCACCTGAGAATAAACAGAAATTTATTATGCACTTGAAGAAAGTAGGAACCGTGCAGGCAAAAGAGAAGACGCCATAATGGTGAGAGAAGTGAGGCCGGCTACTGCGAATACATCATTTCCCGTTGAACTAAAGCATAAGTCATTGATGAATGTGATAGCAAAGACGTGCGTTTTTTATTGCATTTTTCATTGTAAAACAACCTTGAAAGTTTTACAAAATAGAGTAGATATTTAAAGAAAAGAAACTAACCAGAACGTAAATAGCCCTGCAAAATATTAATATGATAAGCAGTTAAAAATCTAGGTGGGTTGGATTTTGATGTATTCGTAAAATATTCGTATACCATAGAATAAGAATAATATATTCTGATGAAATAAATACTTCCTAGTAAGTTTGACTTGGTGGTACAGTGAGCTAGATGTTAAAAAAAGGAAGTGTGGGTAAGACTTCGGACGTGGTCGAGATGCTGGAAGATGCGTCGGTACGGATGTATTAAGAAACAAATTAAGGACTGAGTGAGAGGTAAGTCACAATTGTTGTTTTTTCAAGTACTATGTTTATTTCTGAGCAATCCTATTCCTATACAGTATTAGACATTTATATTCCAGAGCTCCATGTCACCATTACACCTCATAGACTTTCTTGGACCTCCATTGAATTGCATGAGTTCGCCAGTCATTAAACGAATTACATCTCACAACTGAATAAGGGGTCATATGAGTATGTCTCACTGAGCCCCTCATATATCAATAATTTGGAGAAATAATATTCCAACCCCGAGGACCAGGTGCTAGAGATATAAGGTTTATAGAGTTCATAAACGCATCACCAATTCACCCAAGGTCTACGAACGTCAGCAAAGGTGACCCAGACGGAAGCCCTCAAGAGGAAACGGGGTCAAATGGGGCGGAGACAATAACGCATCAGCCTGTGCCGCCAGCCGTGGGGAGAAGGCGGGGGAGGGGGTTCTGCGTTGTAGCGAATAGCGTCCCTTCCCCCCTCCAGCTGCCGGATTCCGGCGTGCCGGATCCCCGCATGTCAGCGCTCCATTCACAAAACTTCGAAATATTTAAAGGCTCTATGTCAGGTTTATGCTAGTCTGACTTTCCTAGCGTTCTATTGAATCGCATGTGTTCACCCACCATTAAACGAACTCAACTCAAAACTGGAAGAGTGGGTTATACGAGTACCTCTCACTGAGCTCTGGAAATATCAATAATAACAATATTCCACCTCAATTTGGAGGTGCTACAGGCGCCAGTTCTTATACAATTAAAAGAGTAAGTGGCTTTAAGGTCACGTGCTGGAAGGAGTTAAAAACATTGTCATCCAATCGCCAGCTTCGTTACGACTAAAATATTTGGTATTGGAACTCTCGATTGGACACGAACACATCTCCTGCCAGCTCGTGACCTTGAAGGAACTTACTGTTTTAATCGGAGTACAAACGCAACACCAATTCACCCAAGTCCGACGAACGGCAGCAAAGGAGACCCAGACGGAAGCTCTGAAGTGGAAACGACGCCGAATGGGGCGGAGACAAAGACGCAACAGCCTGCGCCGCCAGACGGCGCCGCGAAGGAGGGATGGGGGGTGGGGAGTTGGAGCGGAAGGCGTCCCGTTCCCCCTCCAGTGTCCCCACCTGCCGGCCGCTCGCGTGTCGGCGCTCCCTTCGCGAAACTTCGGGCTAAGTGTGTGAAGACGTATGACGCCGGTGACGGAACGCACTGTCTCGTAAACGCGCCTCTCCGCTGGAGAGCGAGCCGCTTTTGTTTAATGGATCGTAAACATTGTCTCTCTCTCCGGCGATCGTGGGAATAAGAGAACTTCCCTCCCTTGGCACTTAAGACGAGGGTCCAACATGAGAGATTGGCAATTTCGAAGAAGTACGCCGGTTCCTCACGGGACGGAGTACGTAGGGGGAGAAAGAAGGGCGTGTTTTTGACTTTTGAAACTGAAGCGATTCTATCACAAGATAACGTAACTGTTGATACAAGTAAACACCGATCTGGCTGTTAGCCGAGGACCAAGGGTCTGTCACTTCTTAGGCTGGGAAAATTCCTTATTTCAGCGACGTGGTGGGGGAGCTGATGATTAATGGTAGCCATTACTGCCCATCATTGTGGAGCGCTCTATAGCGACTTTTGCAATCTAATAAAAAAATAGAAAGTCTACCTTCGAAAAGTGCTGTCATCTGACGATAGCTGTGAGCAAAAACTCGAAACTGACCCCCAACGGCTCCTAATTTTGAATTTGTTATCTATATAACGTGCATAACCGTCTCTCAGTTCCACGTTCGGCAGTTTTGTGTGTGAATTAACTCATGGATGTAAATTCACATGCCATATATTTTGAATTTCTGAGAGTCTTGTGTTGTTTTCTTTCAATATGTTCTTAATTAAACCTGCAACGGAATAAATTGTCACAAAGTTATGCATTTAAATATGTTTTGAAAAGGAAGTTAAAAAGTGCCATTTTCTTGCATTTTATCAATATAAATACATTCATATGTGAACATTCTCCATTTGGCAGAATGACAAGAATAGTAGGGAGTATCCTGGCACAAACATTATTTAGCCAGTGTTTGAGCAGTGATAATTATTTGTATGCGTTAATCACCGTTAATTCCCTCGATTTAGTTTGGCATCGCAGTGTTTTAAATGACTGAACAGAATAATGAAAATCTTTTCTTAATAATTAAAAACAATTCAATATCTAAAAGGAAATATTATGTAATTCTGAGTCTATGATCTGATATTGTTTGTTATTGAGCAACTTGCTGTGTTTTGGACAATTAAAATATTGTCAGAATGTAAATTTACGAGTCTAAAAAGTATTTTGGAATAAATCAGTTTGATGTAGATTCTTTTAAATCTACTACATATCTTTTCCTACATAGGGCATAACATCTCTTCTTTTAACACTTAAGATGGATTTTTTCCTGTATATCCAAGCTGCAGGACTCCAATATTTCACTTGCCCCGGCCAGGATTTGAATCTGGGTATTCTCGTTTACGCCCAGATTCTATAACCACTAACGTACCGAGACAACAAATCCTTCGAACAGTTTTCATGTGCGCGATTATTGCTCCTATGTATATATAATTGTCACCATTCCATTTGCATCCAACAAGGGGACAGGAAGGGTGAAAATTATATATAGATATAATTTTAAGTAGGTATTTATATGATTCATTTGGTTATATTTTGCATTGTTTAGCTGCAGTGAAATTATGTGTAATATTAGTGTGGCACATGATAATTGGCCAGAATTTATTTCTTTATTTCAGATAACAGGATTTTTCTTCATGCATATTGCATTTTTTATATGATGTGTATTTACATATTTACAAATAAAAATTATTTGTATGAAATATCTTTTTTTTATTTTGACTCGCATCATTACAATTTATTTAACTACCTTACAATTATAAGACGTTTTAGAATTACTGACTTCTACATTACCTTACGGATTAATTTCACGTAAAATAGATTGTTCTTTAACTGCCTGCCATATTGAAAAATTGCTAGATAATGTAATTTCAAATGTCCCGGGTAACGTCTGCTCTCCAATTTAATTGGTAGATCGCCTTCCGACGCTTATTGGCTGGTGAAGGCAGAAATAGATGCTTGTTTCTGATTCGTTGCTTCCGTCGGAGTGGGGGGTCGACCTTCTCCCCTTCATAAAAATAAGGAGCTTCCGAATAACATTGAGTGCCTACTCTGTAATATACTCTCTGTCGAGGACTCTCTTTTATGTTCACAAGTTATCGTAACCCTTAATATATTTACATAAAGCTCACGGAAATTTTACACGAAGACGTTGGTCAAAAAGATCAAGCATGATCAATACGATAGAGAAAATAGTCATTTTTAATTCGTTTTCCTTTCTTTACAGGAGGCGGAGTTAAATGAGGCTATGATCTATCAATACTAGAAGAATCTTACACAGGTTGGTTACGATTTAAGGTTAACCCTACCAAAATAAGTTATTTACTGAAGTATTTATGAAAATGTGCCAAAATGTTTTTAAATGAGCATTTCTTTTTGATACAACAAGATATTAATACACGACTTTATCTTTCTTCCGGGAGTGACAGTAAACAAATGTTTATCTGATCATTATCCAATAGCACTATCGACGTGAGATAAGGGATAGCAACCATTCAGGAAAGAACCTCAAATTACACAAACTTTTTTCAAGTCAGCTTATTTAGACACATTCCATTTGTTGACATCGTGATTCAAAACGAATATTAACAGACAACCTCTAACCTTGATTTTAGTTGTCAAGAGAAAAAAAGCACCATCTGCCTGATCTTTGCAGTGACACAAGTCTCCAAACAGCTCCCCCTTTAAATCAGCCCCTTAACACGCACTCCCCCTTCCTATTGCGCATCTGCTCTCGGCGTCACAGCCCCTGCGCAGCGCCTCGCCGCCGTGTCCTGTTTGTGCCCTCGCGGCTCCTCCCCACCCATTCCCCCGCCGACGTCTCCCCCCCTCCCTCCCGGTCGCTCCGAGACATTTGCGAGCAGTCATTAATTGTCGGTGTCTTCGCCGCGTCCGACACGGCGCAAGGCCCAGGCAAACACCACGGGCGAAGCGAAGGCAAGGCGAACAGACGAAAAACTTCGGCTGAGAAAACAAGACAGTGAAGAAGAACGTAAAAGAAATGAGCTAAGAATAAAAGCAAGATTAACTGAATAATGATATAAATTGCCGGTCCGGATGGCGGAAATCGTTACGTCAGTAGTGCCTTAGCGATCTCGGACCGATGGATCGCGGATTCGAACCCAACCTCGAGCATGGTTGTATTTACTTTTGTCCTTTCACCCCCTATCATCATCATATCATGTCATCTTCAAAGTTGCCAAACCGTTAAATGTATTAGTGGTTGCTAATCGCCTAGATGATGATGCGACCTTAAATAAAAAACAAATATATGTAAATTGCTGCAAAGTTTGGGATCAGAAACAAAGGTTAGACCACGAAAACAAGATGTCAATGATATAAAAAAGCGTTATAAAGTTGCAGTATATTGATGTCAATTAGCAATATTATAAGATAGTCACGAAAAAAAGAAAAAGAAGAATGAGGAAGTTGTACTGAAGATAAGACGAGAAAAAGGTTCTTGTAATGTTGGGCATTATCAAAAGCAGATATATGTAGCTCTGGATAAGGCAAATAGATATAAAGGAAGTGTAGAGGCCAATAAAACGCACTGTTTATGTGTTCAGAAAATATGTTTCATAGAGATCATACCCAATAAAACAAAGATACACAATGATGCTTAAATGAAATAAACATATTAATTTAAAAAAAATGTTTTGAACATACTCTAGATTATTTAATGCAAACTCGATGGCTGAAGTTCGTAATCTCTCTCCAACTTGGAAATGCGAAGCGAATTATAATCTGAGAATGCAGAAAATATACATATTGAGGTTAGGTTAGTGAGGTTAGGTTGGTTGCATCGTGTAAACAGAAATTTACGACTGACTCAGTGGAACTCGAATCTTTACATTTAGTCTCCCACTATCCTTAGAAACTTCCCATCAGTGGTTTGATCCCAGTTTATCACACCCCTATTTTCTCAAGACCGTCACATACTTCACCTACCCTAACCATCTTGTGGTGGCTAATGTGCACTTCGTATGGCCGAAATCCGGCGTCTTTATTCATTTCAATATTTTATTAAAGTTGTGTATCTCTGTTCTCTTGGGTATGTTCACTTTCAATCTTATTCATCAAACACATGGTGTGTTATTGTTAATACTCCTCCCGAATCTCAAATACTGTTTCAGAATCCTCAATTTCTGATTACCAACAATTAATCTTCGTTACAAGCCTCACTTTATTTCAATTCTTATTTTCTAGTTCTTACCTTGGGGCAACGTCTTGTTTTATCCATTTACTTTCTCGCATACTACTTTCGACGTAGAGAAAGTTCTGTAATGCCACAACGATAAAAGCGGTTTCTCAATAGAAAAAAACTCTGAGAGCACATTGTGCTGTCAGAGATCACATTCTGTGAGTACTTGATACCGACAAATTATTTCAAGGCAAAAGGTATATCCGTCCGTCGGACTGTAAACAACGCTAGTTGCTAAACGGGAAGGATTATTTTCCCTGAAGTTGACTTTCTCGGAGACAACTTGTTAATGTATCGAATTCTTGAATTTGAAACGGATATTTTGATTTTTCTGGGTGCATTTCTTGGAGCCTCAGGGTCATGATAAAAATTTTTCAAAAATGACTCAATATTTTAAAAACTTTTTCTCACTTAACACAAAGTACATGTAATATAGGTCAAATTTTAGTTACATTCACTCCTAGTTTCCAAAACACAAACTATATTGTCTACATCTTCCTTCAACTACAATATTGAAGATAAACTTTTTCGTAATAAGAAGTCTTTGAAATTAGATCTGTAAATAGGGTCATATACGTTTTGTTCAAAATTTAAATAGTTTTCGCAGAGTTTTGAATAATGGCAGAAAAAAGGCTTTTACAAAACAAGATTTTCTCAAAAACTGTTCCATATCTTTTGTTTATAATTTTCTAAAGTAGAACAAAGATTACATAAATGACGCAGGTCCCATTTTGATTAAATTCATTACATTTCAGAAACTTGCAAATGTTCATTTTTTCGATATCCTTCATCAAATACAATATTCTGGGTAGTTATTTTACTTAGTGAAATTTGCTCTTGAAAATTAGGTTTTGAAATGATGACAATATAATAACTGGCAATAAAAATAGAATGTTCAGGTTTATTTTAAAAGCGTGGGAAAACAAAAATTACCAGCCTGAAAATGAAGGTGAAAAAGAAAATGTTGTTGGTTGGAAATATTTTCTTTAAAAAATTCAAAAATAGTATAAATTTAAATAGTAATGTAACATTATGTAGCCGTTACAAATAATGCGAGAAAGTACGTACTAGCTCCTTCGTTCTGTCATCCATTTTTGAAAGGTAGGCCTGCGTGTGGATTCGCTTTGGCGGGCGGGGTTCGCGGCAGGGCCTGAACTTTGCCAAATGCTCAGAGAGGGCGCTAAGTTCCACAGCAAGTCGACCGCCGCAAAAACCTCGCCTGTCACCGCCAGGGGAGGTCGCCAGGGGGCGGGCGAGAAGACGACGTGGCAGAGTACGGGTGATCGCACCACAACTTCGCACGGAAACATTCTTCTCAAATGCGGCGATGCCAACTAGTGCAAATTTTTCCTAATATTGGTGAGTTTGTCATATACAATAGTTTAGTGTGACACACTTTCCCCACAGGCTTAGCAGTAATCACATGGCTTGATTTTTACTGATATATTAAATTTGAAACATAAAAATGTCGATGTAAATGTTATCATTTTTACTGTGAATATTGTTAGTTAATTGTTCTTAGTAATATAATTTTTTGCAAAATGCGATGTATTTGGAAGTGGATCTGTAAAAGTATTAAAAATATATACCGTTTTAAACTCAAAGAGTAAGTTGGTTAAAAATTACATTTTCGTATTCAATGAGTTTCTTTTTACTGATATTATTTTTAAAGTAGATGACATAAACGGTATATTTCCAATATTCCATTTAATTTCAAAATTCATCGGTCAAACTTCAAATATTGAATCCTACATTTTTAATCAATGTCTGTTTCTGTATTAAGAAATTCACAGAAAAACGTTTATACGTTGTAGACTCTTAGCTTAAGTGCGCTAATATTTGTAAACTTTACAGGAACGTTAATGTCATTTGTTAAAGTTGAAATGGAATTTAATTTCACGATTTATAAAATATGAGATTTTCATGAGTTGTGAAATTCTCACTAAATTAATATTTTTTAAGCCTTTCTGAGAAGGATATTGTCTGCTGTCAAATCCACACATAAAAAGTGAAATCTCTTGACGGCTGTGCCCACTTTGCTGCGAAGGCTGTCTTCTATCAAAGGTCACATTCAATAGCACTCCGCCCATTACGTCAGCCGGGCTTTTGTCAGATTGTTTGCGGACTTTCTTTAAGACAGCGAAGCGAGGTAAGAAGATTCGGTCCGCGGCCCAAACATTGCGGGGCCCTATTCCGAAGGCAAAGAGAAGGCGGCGAGCGGCGCGTGGCGAGTGCGTGCGTGGTGGCACGCGGCCAATAAGATACGCCCCTCGGCCGCTCCCGCGCGGAACACGGGCACCGCGCGCCCACGCCCAGCCGGCGGCGGTGGCGGCCTCGGCCGGGGTCAAGGGACTTCGTCTCGCCCCCGGAACGCCCTGCCCATTTCGGCTAGGGGTTTGGTCGACACTGTCCCGCCCTGCTACGCTCCACCACGCTCAACCCGTCCCGCGCTGCACCGCGCCAGCAGCCGCCCCGCTCAGCCGCCCCGCTCAGCCTCCCCGCCCAGCCGCCCCGCCCAGTCCCCCCGCATTCATTCTGATTCTTTTCTTCCTTTTCTTGTTCTAATGCTGAACATGTTTGAACTAATATGTGCCCTTGAACTGGTTTGAATTTGAGCGCGATTAACTACTTCTCTGTGCGTCTGCTACTACTTTCTATCGTATCAGTCCACTGTTTCGTCCTCTCCGGCCCCATTTCATCTGTATTATCATAACGATTTGCTCCACTCCGCGCCGTCTCGTTCACGTCCACTTTGGTCTTCTCTGCCCCGTTTCCCTCTTCCTCGCCCTGCTCCGCTTCCCTCTCTGCCGTTACCCTCCACTCCTTCCCATTGCTCCGCTGTGCTCTTCTATGCTTCAGTCCTGCCGTTTTCTCTCCACCGACAGTTCTTCTTGCAACTGATTGCTACTCTGTGCCTGTCCTTAACACCCTCCGCCACCATACAAGGTCTGTCCCAAAAGTAAGTTGAATGACCTTACGCCTCCGAAGCAAGCCACTAGCAAGGCGCGCCAAGTGACGTGAATGGTTGTGTGGGGTTTAGGGAAGCTAAGGACAAGCACGTCAGTTGTCTGCAGGCTCTTACACAGTGCGCATCGCTGCTAGTTTGAACCCTTGTATTAGTGACGCGTCGGAATTTTAAGATGCCACGTTTCAAGGACCAGCGTTACGCAATAAAATTTTGTGTTGCGCTCAAGAAGACGGGCGCTGAGAATGTAGCCATGCTAAGGGAAGCTTATGGCGACAGCACCATGTCCAACAATATGATTTACCGCTGGTACAAGGTGTTTCGAGAAGGCAGAGAGGACGCCGAGGATGAAGACCGCTCTGGACGCCCGTCAACGTCACATTCCGATCAAAATGTGAAGAAAGTGAGGGACATGCTGAACTCAAATCGATGCCTGAGTATTAGAATGCTGGCAGATGAGTGTAATATCCCTAAAAGTACTGTACATCACATTGTTACCGCAGATTTGGGCATGCGGAAGATCTGTGCGAAGATGGTCCCCAAGGTGCTTTCCGATGAACAGAAGGCTGCTCGTGCAAGGATTTCGCGTGACCTCCTGGAGCAGTGTGAAAATGATCCGAATTTTTTGTGTAATGTGATTGCGGGTGAAGAAACATGAGTTTTCGAGTATGACCCGGAGACCAAAAGACAAAGTGCTGAGTGGCACACGCCAGCTTCCCCGCGCCCGAAAAAGGCGAGAATGAGCAAGTCCCGTGTAAAGGCCATGCTCATCGTGTTTTTCGACAAAAGAGGCATTGTCCACTCAGTGGTTTTGCCACAAGGACAAACAGTGATCAGTCATTTTTACTTGCAAGTCCTGAAAAGGCTCCAAAGCAGAGTAAAACGCGTCAGGAAGGAGATCGCCAGCACTTGGCGTCTTCACCATGACAACGCGCCGTCGCACACCTCCTTCATTATTTGAGAGTACTTAGCCAATCGCGGTGTGGCAACATTGCCCCAGCCGCCGTACAGCCCCACTTGGCACCACTGGACTTCTTTTTGTTCCCGAGGATCAAGATGGAACTCAAGGGCCACCATTTCGCGACTTTGGAAGCCGGCAAAGAAGCAACGACGAGGTGCTTGAAGGAGGTCTCCGTCGACGCCTTCCAGGGAGCGTTCAGCGACTGGGAAAAACGCTGGCGCAGGTGTTCCGAAGCGGAAGGAAGCTACTTTGAAGAATTTTAGTTACTTGTATATTTATCTGCAATAAATCTTTTTTCTTGGACTTATTCAACTTACTTTTGGGACAGACCTTGTATATCATTTTCCCCGATCTATTTCGTCTTTATTCTCACATCGGTTCGCCCCGCCGTGCGTTTGTCTCCTCCACTCCTTCCCATTCTACACTTCTGATTTCCTCCCAGTTTCCACCCACTGCACTCCACTAGTCCTCTCTTTAGAATTACATGCGCAGGGCATCATTTTATGTCACTGCAGTGCGACCAACTGGGAAGGTGTAAGCGATACCTGGTTCGGAAATATGTACGGAAGTCGACGGGTAGTTCGGTGCCGGATCGCGCCATCCAGCGGGGAAAGATCACTGCAACAAATAAAATCTTGCGATATAATATCTTGCACTGCACTTACAAGACTAACGCCCTTAGCATCTGCCGCTCCCGGAATCAATCACAGTCACTATCTACTTTTCTTCACTCATCTATCTTCTCATGGCCTTAATTTTCCGCCTTGTCCAGCCCCGTTACGTTTCTATCTCTAATTCGGTTCTCTCCATTCCGCGCCACGAATTCTTCCCCGTTCTGCTCAAGCTCACCTTCATCTGCTGAACTCCGCCCACCGCGGCCAGCTGCGCGCTGTGATTCTTCCCCTCGCCGAGTTGTTTGCGCTGCTTCGTTTCGCTCCGCGACGCTCCGGTTCTGCCTCGTCTCGGTACGCTCACTAAATCTCCTCTAATAGCGTCTCATTCTCCGCCTTGCAGTGTTCATCATCCGCCGTTTCGAGCCGCTAGGTCGTATACCGTTTGCTCCAACCAGATCGGTTCGGAACGCTACCATCTGCCTATCTCGCTCTCCTGCATTCAGTTCGGTAGGTGTCGATATACCTCCGCGCTCTCTACTCAGAGTCTTTAATCTGCTCCGTCCTCCTCCCCCCTGTATCACACGACTTGAATCCCTGCTCTACACTCTCCAATACTTTTGTGTTCGCTTCAATTTTTGTATATCTTCAGCTGCTTCCGCGCAGGTAGATGACCAAATTGTTGTGGTTCTTCACTCTCTGGGTTGTAAATATTAGCAGTGTCTCACCGGAAAAAATTGCGAGCATTTCGATCATTTTTTTCTAGAGTGGTGGAAACCATTCTCTGGAAGTCTGAAATTCTTGTGTTATTTTCACCATACTTGGAATAAACTGGCTCTCAATTATATTATTCTCGATGTATTCACGGGCTTTTTACTAATACTTTCGTAATTTTTTCATGTTTTGCTTGTGATGAACTAACAGATTTTGGTGCATTGTGACAACGAAACGTGATATAAATTATATTACTAAAATAAGTGGTTTCTCGTAGTTCGGTATTACGTTAGTTACATGTATCATTTTTGCCTGGATATCTCAACTCTTTCGTCAACAATGAATATTGTTATCTGAACATCATACATTTTAATAAAGCAAACTAATATACATTTTATTAATTTTTAGATAAACAAGGAAAAATAAGAATTAAATAAATACGAATAATTTAAAATATATGTTAATCACAATATATGTCATAAAAGAAAATAACCTTCAAAATATTATAAAATGATTATTTACTTTTTCATTTATTTAAAATGTTCTTGGTAAGATGTGTGTTCCTATCGATATATTTAATGAAACGACTTTTTTAATCAGTGTGCCTTCCAGTACGCATTGTAGAACGTTATCTTGCAGAGGCAACCCCAGTTGAATATCAGCGAGCATTGAAGGCCGTTATTGATGCACCCTGCGTTCTCCGTCGTAATGAAATAATCCAGCGACCAAGTTGAGCGCTCGGAGTCCCGTAGTTTATCATCGCTCGCGCCACATGGGTCTCAGATCCCGACGCACTTCGGAAGCCACGCTCCATCTGTTTCGCCAATGGCGGGACTTCGCCCCCTCCCTCCCCTCCCCCACCCGCTCGCACGGTCCACCTTCGCTCCGTGCACGAGCGGTTAGTGGGATCAAGTGCATTGCGCGTATTACGGCGGTAGTCGCCATTACGCGAGGCCATGTTCCCCCTCCACCCGCCATTACGCCGCGGGAGATAACTGATAACCGGTCGGCACGGGGCGCCGCGGGCGGAGGGGCGTGTCGCGTCGGTTGACTGCGAGTGGCGATCTCGCCGGCTGTTCGGTGCACAATGCACCGCCCTCGAGCGTTTCAAAGGCACGCTGCGCTGGGGTACGACGTGACTTTCGGAAAGCGCCAGATGCCATTGACTACGTGGGAGGGGTAGGAATAATAGAAGAACAGAAATGTTTGTGCTTCTGATACATATACGTAAGATGTTTTTCTAATTGTTCTTATTGATTTCTTTCGTTCAAGCTGTGCGTTATTGTGAATCTTTTCTATAATCTTCTCATAATTTCTTCGTGAGATATTAATTGGATGTCTTAGACGTCTTGTGTGCATTACGCTCATAATGGTCGTCGTTCAGTTAAACATCACTATTCAATCATGACTCATGATACATTTTATTAATTCAATTTATTACATATGCTCTTCCGTTTACATCTTTCGTCTTCTACTCTTTTCAAATACTTTTGTCTGTCAGTACTTTTCTACTTCACCATAACTCGTAATATTCAAATCTTTTTGGTACTCTTAATCCATTAGTCATTTCTTTTGTAAAATTATGAAAAAGCTTCTGTCTAGAAAACTATTATATTAGATTAAAGAAGTGAAGAACATTCTGGCAGGATAATATTTTTCTTTGCAAAATCTCACTTCGCCTTGCCTTACTACAGTTGATGAAACAAGAGTTATTTCAAAAGGTAAACATTTGTTTCATGACACAACGAGGAATATCGTCAATCTGGATAGCCGAGGTCACTAACGCTGAAGGGCCGTGGCTGCCTCGGCTGGCAGGGTCAGGTTCGAATCCCGTTCAGAGCATAGACGTTTCTGTGAGCTTGTTGTCCTTACTTGTTCATCTTGCAATTAGCCCAATGTGAAAAATCACAGTTAAAAGCGGTCAAGCAGTTAAATTGAACGAGGATTATCAAACGGAACGCAATGAAATAAGTTAACGTACAATATAATTCAATTACATGGACGTTTGTGGATATATTTCATAGTAATCATCGACTTAGGGACACGATACCTACGCCTCTCCCTGACCCCCTCCCCCCATCTTATATCACTACCTCTCTCTTCAGATCGCTTAACTTCACTCCGCACCGCTCTACCCCGCTCCATACCACTTTGCCATTCCTGCCGTCATTCGTTCCAAAGACCCCTCCTCGCCACGCCAGCAGCCGCCGTCTGCTCCTATTTGGCGGAAATAATTATCATGTTTGACCTTCAATTACACTTTTGTAATTGCAATATTAGAATGAATCAAGATGTAATTAATAGGGAAGTTAATGGACGTGGAGAAATTTGTATTCCGTTTTCGTAAATGCACTCACAATTTCCGATAAATTACCAGAAATCTGAAAGAGAGCCTGTCTTAAGAAATGGAAAAGAGGAATGGTGAAAATTTCAAGTTAATTTCCCATTCACTATATTTAGAATTTCAACTGAGGTGGATGGTCCATAATTTATAACATACTGTCTTTTTTATCTTTGCAGATTTATTCACATATCTATCGCAGTCAACGTTTCGAGACATTATTTGGTCTCATTAACGAGGCTAAAATGAAAGGAAATGTAAATACATCATATCAAGTTTTCATAGCACCTGTACAAACCTCTACATTGAATATTCAACTTTTTTATTCGTAGTCACCACCGCCCCATTTCCGTTTCCTCTCCGGCCTTCCCGCCCCTGTAAAGTTCATAATTCAAACGTGGGCATGTTTTGATGGTTCGAAATTCACGTAGTTCCATGATGGTACTGTCTATAAGATTTTTTGTTGTTTCTTACTCTTTTTAATATTGGTTCTCCTCTTTTACATGGCCGTCGTATAATGGACCAATGGTGTATATATATTTATGGTGTATATTAGGATGTGCCACTGACAGTATTTTATACTTGAAGTTTAAACGTAGAAAAGCGTCTTGTTTAAAAATATTACAATTCAATTAATATTACATAACGTAAGAGTTGCTATATAGGAATATTAGTAAGCTTTCTTCGAGAACTAGTACAATGTGTCAGAGAAGGAACTTAACGAACGTAATCCTCGATACCGACAATTACTTCAAGGAGAAGTTTGTGTTACGGATCACTCGGCGCCTTTGCAAAACCATTCAGTGCACTGCCAATAAAGCCGTTATTTTGGTTTGTTGGCTGACTACGCTCACATTACCGCGTTTTGCAGTAAAGCACTCGCTTACCGAGAAAGGCATTTCCGGATCACAGCTGACGCGCGGAATCTGTGCCATATTTGTAACGCGTCTAAGCCACAAGAAATTTTATCTCTAATAAAACTGAGTGGGATTACATTTAAAATTAATAGCCAAATACTGGTGTGATCATGTGGTAAATTTTGAGGTAATATATTCTTTTGTAGCTATATAGTTTTCAGAAATAACATCAATTAAAATTCATGACCAAGTATGTTTGCAAAACTATTAATGTTAACTGCCATTTAAATCAAGAATGAATAACCGCAGAAGTAGTTAACCTGTTTCGGGTACAACTCTTGTCGAAAGAACGTATATAAGATGTAATCTTGAAAGTTAACTTTTGTGACATTGCGTGTTGGCATTTACATGAATAAATTTGAAATATTTTTAGTCGGGAAGCGTTTAACATGAATATTTTTAAATATTTTACAAAGTTAAAATAATAGCTTATCCTAACTCAAAAGTGATTTGCTGTGCACAGATATTAAATTAACGTAATAGACATATTTTGTAAAAACAAATAAATGAAATATGTTTGCAAAAGGAGAACCAAAGTATTATCTAGTTTGATGGGATTTTTTTAAAGAGTTTAATCAGGTCAACAACGTGTTGCTTGCAAATAGTAGATCGCCCACCATATACCTCTTCTTGCAGTGCATTGGGTTGGTTCAGGTAGCACTCGGTAATGTTTTAGAGAAAACTGGTTCAATTGAGTGGATGTCAAATCTCGAAGAAGACATGATTTTCACACATTAGCGTTCGCTAGCCGTCAGTGCAGTCGCTGGAGACTGTAAAGTTCGCGTCAATTGAGAGTATTTGAACCCAAATCCCCCTAAAAAGATCTATCTTAAATGTAGCTAATGCACGTTCACTAAAAACGAATTAATTTATTTACGGCTGTTAATATGATTTTTTACTTCTAATGGTTAGTCTGTTAACATGATTTTTTACTTCTAATGGTTAGTCAGTTTTAGGATATGTCAATATTTGGAGAAATTAATTAGAAATAAATTAATGATAAAAATGTATTTCAATTAAGGAAAAAAACTGTGATAATTTCCTGTGATAAAACATTTCATATTACATAATCTGAAATTAAATTAGAGTAACACATTTTTAGAGAATATTTGTTTACCCATCCGTAGTGAAAAAGTTCTAATTAGATCATTTTAATTTAAAATTCTTAGTCTGTGTCACGCATACAGCGATTTCGCCTGGGAATGGTATATTTTCAAAACAGAATGTCTTACAATAAGTATTGTAAACGTTTAGAGAATTTAAGGATTGAAAGATAATCATTTTTTCCGTTGAATAAAATGGAAAACATTCCATAAAACGAAGTTGCCATCGTACTTTTATTTCGAACTAGCGGAACCCGGCAGATGTTGCTGTGCCCTTCATTTCCTTCTTTCTCTTTCCTTCTCTATTTCTCACCTTCACCCTCTCTCGTTCTCTCTCTTTGCACTTCTCTCTCCTTCTCTCTCTTTATCTGTCTACCTGTCCCTGTCTGACTCTGTCTCTCTCTCTCTCTCTCTTTGTGTCTCTGTCTGTCTCTGTACGTCTCTCCGTCCCTCTCATACACGGTGAAGATTCTGTATCTCTCTGAGCAGATGGAGTAATATCGAGAAGCGCCGGATGAGCAGTAAAAAATGTAATAGAATGTTCAAGAAGATCTCATCCTTTAGATTATGGAGTGAGAAATGTTTATTTGAAGGCTTAAAAAATTGTGTTGATATATTATACCTCACATTTTCAATAACATATTTCATATTAATCTTTATAATTAAAATATTATTTAACCAAGTATACTGATATAGCTACGTGTCCAAGTTCATATTCTTCGTAGGATATTATATCCAGAAGCAATGTCTTGTCATCCTTAGAATATCGCTGAAGTCTTTATCATAAGGAAACGATTGCAGGAAATTTCCCAGGAAGATTACAGTTATCGATACTTCACCGATTTCTGGAGTTTGTATGAGGGCTAGTGTCGACACCAACGTGAGTCCAACGAACCCTTCTCGCGAACACTGTTCCCGGAGGGGCCGGCAACTAGGAGTATCAAGCAACAGCGCGCTCTCACAATGGGTAATCGAACTAGGGATGCTTGCGACCGCAGCGACCTCGACCGGGGGCCAGGAAACCCAAGAAGCTCCCATCCAAGCCCGGAAGCCACAATCCTCAAGCAACGACAGTCCACGCTATACACTGACCGACGCACGGGGTTAGCATAGGCGGAAGCTGATGCGACGGCGAAGACGGACGTGTAGGCGGAGGTGAAGATGAAGAAGTAGGTTAAGGTGTAGGCGGTTTCGAAGGCTGAGGAAGGAGTGGGCGAATATATAGGCTGAGGTTGGGACGAAGGCGGTGCGATGGCACAGACGGTGGTGGAGATGTAGGCGTATTTTCATGTTAATGTACTCTGTTATAAAAATGTAAAATAATTTTCCTGTAAACATGTATTTAAGAAGCAATTAATTACATCCTGTTGAATTCAATTTTGTAAAATTTGACTTCAGAGGAAAGACCTCCAGTACCTCTTCGGTTAATTTGTTTCAAACTTTATTTCTATAATTTCAAATTTACCTAAACTCGTTCTGGTTTCTCTCACGGATTTTTTAATCATGTTTCTTTCGCGCAAAGTATTAATAAATCTTATACACACTCGTCCTCTTGGTTACTCAGTTTTTGATTTGAATAATTTTCAAATTCGCAATTCCTCCCTGGTTTTCTTTTTTTTCAGAGATGCCCGCCACGTAAATCCAGAAATATGGCATCCTCTCTTACTCGACTCTCTCGTCCTCTTCAATTGACATGAACGAAAATTTCTGCACACCTGAATGTAGGTGTAAATATCTATTTCTAATGCCCCGTTTACATTCAAGTGGGAAGACCCAAAAAGCTTCCAACTTCACATTCGGCAACGCTGCGCAAAATCTCTCCGCTTCGGAAGGAAAAACCTCCCAGCGAAGCAGTTCACGCTTTCCTGGAGACCTCCTCCAACGAGCTGTTTGCAGGGGGTGGGGGCGGAAGCGGGGCGGAGCCGCTGGCCGCTGGGGGCCGCATCTCTAGGAAGCGCCCCCTCGCCCACGCCCCGCATTCGCTCACGCTTCTCGCCGCACTCCGCCTGCCGGTCGCCGGCCAACGCTGCCGCAGACACCCACGCTCACTCGCAACACAGCCGCCAACGGCGGTCTCTTGCCTCAGCTAAGTCATCAGTTGCACACGATTCTTCCTAGAACGTCTCCACCTTGACCAAACACGTTACCGTTATTAACAGGGTGTCCCCTCCCCGTTTAGGTCATTTGCAATCAGCTAATTTTTACTGAAGCTTCTAATGTTGCAAATTTCATCACACCAACATGCTAGTCAGTGCCATCTGTGTGCACACTTTTACCAAATTTCTTATAAAAACTCAAATATTTCCACCAATTTAACCCATATTTTATTCACTGTTGCATCCAACACTAACACTAAGTACATTTCAACAAACACTCAATCCCCTGTATCCCTCGGATAATGATCTGTAATAATCATCGTGCCTTGTCACGCCTAAATAATATATGCGTTATTGCTGGCGATGTTAATCGCCAACGGATACATTTTCCTCTCTAATACATGCCTGACAGCATTGTGTTTTTGCCGGACAATAGTGTACTTATATATTTGCTTATTTTATTTATTCCAATTTTATTATTTGCTTCTTACGAACATCTCGGTTTCCAAGTATCTTCGTCACGGTATTTAACCATCGTATTTCACGTTGAAAATGAATGCGATTAAAGACAGTAAATAATTTTGCAACCGTCAAATTAATATTGACGCATGAAGTTTCTTCCGCTACATACAACTCCAGCTGGCCAATGGTCAACGTCATCAACCACACTTCCATCGCCATCACCACGACCACCGCCCTCAATGCCGCTCGCCCTCTAGGCCGCGCCACCGGCCGCGGCCCAGCGATCCGTTATGAATTTACCGACTCACTTAGCAGGATTGCGTGGATGGGGGCGGCGAGGGGTGGTGGGTGGTGGCGGGGGGGAGCGGGGGGCGCAGAGAGGCCCCGTTGCATGCAGCGCACGTCCCTCCGCACGATGCCGCGAGCGTCAGACTCGTCCCGCTTCGCCCCGTGGCACCCCCCCTCAGCCCAGCCCAGCCAAGCCCCCGACCCCACCTCGCCCCTTCGACAGCCCCCCCCCCCACGCCCTGACACATGCCCCTTCCTCCCCGCTCCGCCTCGCTCCGTTCGACTCCACTGTGCCTCATCCCGCCTCTCCGCCTCGCCCCACATCACCCCGTCTCACCCCGCCTCACCCCACCTCACCCCGCCTCACCCCACCTCACCCCGCCTCACCCCGCCTCACCCCGCCTCACCCCGCCTCACCCCGCCTCACCGCGCCTAACCCGCCTCACCCCGCCTCACCCCGCCTCACCCCGCCTCACCCCGCCTCACCCCAATTCACCCTGCCTCACCCCACCTTACCCTGCCTCACCCCGCCTGCATATGCTCTTCCCCGCTCCGCATCGCCTCACCTCACTCCATCCCTCTCCGCATCACCTTGTCTCATCACGCACTGCCACATGCCGCCCCTCTCCGCCTCGCCTGGCCACGCCACGCTATATCCCCTCACGCTCTGGCACCAGCTCACCCCATACCGCTTCACTCCGCCCTGTCCAGTATCCTCTCACCTACTGCCCCATGTCGCTCCTTCTCGCCCCACATTGCCTCCTTCCCCTCCCCGCCACGATCCGTCCGCCCCACCCGTCCACTGCACCCTCTCACGCTCAGACACATGCCGATTTTGCCCGTAATTCCCGCCTCCATATTACCCATCCCGTCTCGTCCAGCTCCATCCCTGCCACCCACCCCTCCCTAAGCTGCTGCCTCAACTTTGCCCCGCCCCATCCAGCTTCTATCCTCTCCACTCACGTTTTATTCCGCACACTACGACATACCGCTCCTTCTCCTTGTTGCTCCGCCCCGCCTCGACTTACTCTTTTCACCATATCATTCCGTTCAGTACAGATTCGCCCGCCATGCACCACTCATTCCTGCCGCACCGTCTCCCGTCCAAGCCTGTTCCGTCTTTATCCGCCCCTCCACACCTTTTCCCTTTCGCTCATTCCTCGCCAGCTTTTTCAAAGCCTGTGGTACAAACTGTTTTAAGAAGGGATCAATTTTGTTTATAATTAAAAACTTATATCACAATTAGAACGTCTGAATTTACCCAATCGCAAAACTATTTTTAATAATCCTATTATTCTAGACGTGTGATACGATCTTAAAAGCACTAAACCTAATATATTGCTTTGGAATTCTATTCGCGTAATCTTGCGTACGAGTGGCTCACAGCCATCTGTGGATGCAGGAGAGATAATTCGCGCTGCTCCAGTGACATGCGCTTCGGAGCCGATGACTTAAAGTATTCAAAGACCCCACAGTCCCCTCTCGAAGCGATTTCTCCTACGGCGGAGTGATGTCCATCCCCTCCCCTCCCGTCCCATACAACTCAGCTCGCAGTAAATTTCTGGGCTCGTGGGATTGCAAGTTGCTCGCTGCTTGCTCCGCGAATCAGCCTATGTTCAGTGTACCTCAGAATAAGCAATTAGTTATAAGTTCAGAATAGAATTAGTTATAAGTTTTTACAAATATAGGGGAGTCGTAATTGAGAGAAATGTTCAGAAACTAAGAATACCTAAAAACAAATTTATCCGCATTAACTATAAAAAATAATACTGATTCTTCATGTACTCATTATAAACAATTAGGCATTTTACCGTTACATATATTTCTGAATAAAGTACTATATAAATATTTTAACTGATAGAATATTTCACAGATACAAAGGAATAAACAGCAGAACTTTGTTTATACCGAACACTGCAAGGTATGATCCAGTTTCCTTACGCATCTGGGTTACTCGTATTATGTTAACATTTTGTGAATAATTTTTATACATAATTTGCATAATTTATATTTCAAGTATTCCTGTATTTTTTCAAGTAGCTCTGATGACGAAATCTACGCTGTTGAAAAGATCTTAAGAATAAATTTATATTTGATACAGGACAACACCTGTTATTTATTTAAGATCTAGTAAAATATTTCATCCGTAAAAATACCATATTATATTCATTTAACGGGAGATACTCTCAAATACTTTCCTCGGGTATAAATTGTATTTCTTTCATTGTTGGTCAAAGTTGTGTGGCCAACCTGCTATTGTGGTTGGAAAGTAACCCAAACTCACGCAGAGCAATAAATATTGTACTAGTGCTCTCATAAATTGAGTTAGAGCGAGTACTTGTGCCTCAATTTAGTTATTTGAAGGAATTTCAATTTTACACAGAATCAAGATGAGCCCCACATCAGCATCATGTTACGTCAGTAACAGTATACTTCATAAAATCCAGAAAATTCCCACCACAAACGAATCAATGCTGTCGCCAGCAGACAGCTCTACCAACTTGAGAATCACCGAAACTCAATTGCAATAAATAAGTGCATGTGATAGTATCTCAGAAATAAGTTTGAAAATATTAAGGTTTCTGTATATATTAAATTAATCAGTTAAGTTTATTCATGTTGTACTAATGGGTTGACTTTTTTCTTTTCAACAAATGTAAATTCAATTAACTTACCAAGGAATATTATCATTGGGTGATTTTCCACTTGCACTCATCTAAGAATAACTATTTCTCTATTAATTCAACAAGTTACAAATCTAATATATAAAACAATGTTTGTTTGTTCGTTAGTTTTTGGTTCGTACTTAACACACTGCCGTACCGTTCATCCGATTGCAATAAAACGTTGTGAATTTATTGCTTGCACTTTCGAGAAGACTATAGGCGTAGTACGATGGAAATAAGAATATTCCTGCGCAAATAGACGCGCGTTAATGATGATTTTATGTAGACTTAAAAGGAATATATCAGGATGCTTTACACAACGGCGCTTTCTATGCAAGCCGCTGCACACTGAAGTACGATTGTTAAGACGTCTTCATTGCGTACGATGCCTCTGTGATTGTGAAATTTCTACCGGGAGAGAGAGAAAATCAAACAGAAACAGTCAGAGAGATAAAGAGTGGGAGAGAGAGAGACAGGGAGACGGAGGGAGAGAGGGCGAGAAAGTCTTTCGTTTATTGAATTTTTTCCAGAGCGTAGCGTAAAACGTGTTTAACAATCATGTGACTAGTATCATGTGGAATGTAACACATTGCAATAGCGAAGCATTGCAGGATCCACAAGTAGTGTCTAATGGTGGAGTCAAGCTGGTGGCAGTAAAAGGAAGGTTGGTAACAGTGACGAACAAACCAAAAGGTTGCAATGAGAGCAGCGAAGACAGGAATAAAGAGACACACGAGTACTTACAAGAATAATAGGTGAATAGCATTTCCTATCTTCTGGAACTTTACTTTTAGAGCGAGATAAAGGAACTTGTCCTGCTTCGTAACAACAGAATGAAGGAGGCTGTTAATTAAATTGAGAATATCGGTCCACAGGTAATATTGATGAATGCGTGGTGTATAGCAGGTAATGTTAGCTGCACTGGAGCACGATTACGAGAGCACAGGATCCGAATCGCCGATGTTGGTGGTGATAAATGAGCTTGTTGGAGGTGCGACTCGAGTGGTAGTTAGCGGAGGCAGCGAAGTGGCGAAGCAGAGTTGGAGCTGTTGCACCAAAATCTAGGCCACCGATCGCAGCTGAAAGTCGAGGCTAGGAGGATTTCTGAGGAGCCAGCAACCCCCAAGTTGTACAGGCAGATTCCCCATCTCTGCCCCTCTCTCTACGTTGACTCATTCAGCAAAGTACATTGAATGCCAATGATAGTTGTAAAGAAATTACTGTTTTGTGTTTTCATAGTGAAATATGTGTCCATACTTTGTATGCCTTGCATACTGAATTACAAAAATGTATTTTGACATGATTGATTATTGAAATATTTTTTAATTCATCTTTAACTCTTTCGTATGTTTTGTGTATCAAAAGGTATCTGAATATGTTTTTCCAATACTTCATCGTATCTCAAGAAGTCATTAAACTCTTAGATCTCATTTTCGTTGCCAACAAATGTAGCCAGAACAAAAAAAAAAAAAAAACTAATTTTCCTTCTTCACACACGCTTTTGCATGTCCTGCGCTTTCTGAATTTAAAATGTCCACCCTAAATGGATTTTTTAGCTTTTAATAACATTGAAACGCCTTTTCATTCCATTCGTGAGTAACCATTTCTGTTCCGTTTTTTCAAAGAATTTCACAAAATTCAACTCAAACCACAAGCGCACGGAATGGTATTTGTGAAACATTGTAAAGAAAAGCATGGGGAGCCTTTTAAAACAAAGTATAATTTATATAATATTTAATGGTAATAATTTTCTTAAATGAAAATGTTCAAGAAAATTCTTTAGTACAGAAATTTTGGGTAATAAGTAAAATGCTCCCTTCTTCTTCACCGGACCTTCTTCAAACTTTGATCATAATTGTATTTCAAAGAGGTAAAATAATTTAACTGAATTTTACATATGAACATATATTTGCCAGATTTGTTCCCTGAAACAACCGAAATTTGAATTTTTTTAAAAATATTTATTACTTTTCTGCTTATATTTTTCTTTTGTCTTGTACGAAAATTTTTCCAAGGGGGAGGAATATGTTTGAATGTCGAATGAGCAAAATTAGCGAATCGTAAAACTTGAGTGACTTATCCGCTACTTATCGTCATCCTGTCTCTTTAAGCATGCGACTCATCGAATCATAGGGCTTTGGGCCCCTGCAATGGAGAAATTACGTTACCTAGCGCTAATGCCACGGCAGACATAACACATCTGTTCAACATGGTAGTATGTATTGTCGCGGAAGAAAACCACTCCATTTGACAAACTACTAGGCTATTACCTCTTTATGACCAATTTGAATTTGTTAAGGCAGTCATATTACAACACATTCTCGAGAAAAACAATATGCTGCGTTTTTATACTACGATGTTGCGACAAATAACGTATTTACCAAAAACATTTACAAAATGTAGAAGTACTAAATTCTAACTATTCGCATTATCCATACCTGCAAGAGCTTTTTAAGGCGCAAAATTAAGAATTTTGAAATTCCAATATTACCAGTTCATATCTCGTGTGGTCTTGTCATTCAAGGACATTGGGTCAATAACGGGAACAGAGGTATTACATTATCAGCAACTAGATTCATTGGTATGTCCAATGCCAGAGATTTCAAGAACGTACTTGAAGAGAGCTATGCGTGACGTGCATTTCAACACATGAAAATACTTTTAAAACAGTTCAGAGCGTCGGAGACGCCACGTTAAACTAGTATTTGATAATTTGAGTGAATGGGATTTATTATCACTGAGCATTGTAAGCATGCCACAATTTGTTGTTATATACTTCGTAAGATTGAATTTACTTTGTTTCGGTAAATATTTGAAATAATTGTCATTTATCAATGAGTGATCACATTCAGTGCAATTAATAATGAAATAAAAATTTTAATCAAATTATCAGCCTTTAATATCAGTATACTTTAAGATTTTACCGAAATATAAACGACTATTTTAGGAAACTGAAACTCTTCAAAGGAACAGGAATACTTTTTTAACCACAGTATCGCGTGGAAAATTAATATACTTTACCACCCCTGATAGCGTTAAACACACCTACCGCGTACCATCTATCCTTCCTATTCCTTGTCGTATTCTCGCACTCCTTACTTACAAACAGACCTGTAAGCGCCTCGCTACTACGCACATCGGGAACTTCGAGTTTGTCCAGTCTGTGCGGTGCCTCCGCTGGTGGGAGATATCTGGTTGGGGAAAAGTACGCTATTTGACATGCAGGACGATGCCAGATCTCACCAACTAGCAGGGAAAGTTCACCGCCACTTCTCGAGGAAAAACTTTTACAACTTACGGGACTAATGACCTTAGCACTTAACGAGACCGGAAACACGAAGTAATCAATTAATCGAATAGAAATTACAAAAGGTGTATTACATGCGAATAGATAAAGGAAAACGAAATAGTAGTTTATGTAATTAGTTAACAATGTTAAGGTTCATTGTATGAGAACGTGTTTTGAAAACAAGCAATGTTAGAAGCGAGTTTTCAGATTTGTACGAATGAAATACAGCAACATTATAAGCGAATTGTATACGCTGTTTTTTTAACAACATTATAAGCTTATAAGAGAATCAAACTTAATTTTGCAAAACAACTTTCTTGTGACGTCTCCCTGTGCAAGAAAACAGTGGTTGCCTGTTCCGTTTACCTTTTCCTCTTTACGATTCTCTCGCTTCGATTGGCTGAACGTGTGATGACGCAATCATTCGTACTGTTAAATGCTAATACGTCATCATTGCTGCCGTAGAATGCCCGATTAAGAACGATTTCTTACAACAGAAAAGTTTGAAGTCGTAAGCTACCACGGCCAGAGTCATGTGCGTGATCTTGGCTGTCCGGGTGACGCCGCGTCAAAGGCTGTGTTGCCGACATTCCGACCATCTTGTCGTGGTCTTCCGCATACCAGCCCTGTGGAAGATCACGACAAGATGGTTGAAACGTCGGCAACACAGCCTTCGACGCGGCGTCACCCGGTCAGCCAAGATCACGCACAACAGAAAAAGTGGTTTATAACGCTGGTATTCAGAAAAAAGCTGTTTAATATCATAATCCCCAGCAGTGTTTTCTCACTCGTATGCCTTTCACCGCGATGTTACAAAGCCGGTGCGTCGCGCGGTGCGACGCGGGGCGGTCAGCGGGACAAGGCGTCCGGCGCGCCGCGCGCGGCATTGTCGACAACGAGGATTAGGGGCGGACACGCACGGAGCCTTAATTAAGGAAATGAACTTGCGCGCACCCGGTGGCGACTAATGAAAACCAATGAAAGCCCACTGACGCGGCGGGGACGTGATTAAGGGCGGATCAGCGAATGAGCAATCCGCGCGGCCGTGCGGCGTGCGCGCTCTGAGGCACGGCGCGGCACGGCTCGGCGCGGCACGGCTCGGCGCGCACGCAGATAAGGCACGCCGCCGCCGCAGCCGCGGTTAGAAGTGTCACGCGGCTGAATGGAGCTCCGGGCCACGCGCCGGCTACGCCTACGGCCTACAGTGGGGCGCGCCGTGAAACTGACAAGGCAAAATGAAAGCGCGCAGCCCTTCTGTTGGGAAAACCAGGTTGATTAATTCATTGATTACTTTTCGTGTGTCCGGGCGCGTCAACTGCTAAGGTCATTATTTCCGTAAATGCGGTGCATGTTCGATCGAGGGAGGTGGTGGTGTTTCTTCACGCCCGGATTTCGAGACCTGACACGTCGATTTGCCAAACTTTCCTCAACCAGGTATCTCCCATCAGTGGGGCACCTCCCCAGCCGGGACAAGCCCTAAGTTTCCAACTGGTCTACCGACATATGTTGTGGTATTGTGCTTGTAGGTGTGTGTGTAAGATGAGAGGAAAGGGGAAGGAAGAGGAAGGCAAGATCGCGTGCGGTCCATAGTCCGTTTGTTAGGGTACTGCACCGACGACAGCTTGAGTTCAGCTCACCCAAACTGTTGCTGTTGCATAAAGCAGATGCCAAAGGCAGTAATGTTGAAGTGAATCCGTTTGTGGAATCGCAGTTTCGAGTCGTAGAAAGATGTGGGCGTTTAAGTTGAATTATGGTTTGGTGTCCTACTACGTCACTTTTTATATCATATTCCGTATTTTCTAGTCTGCCTGAGTGGCGGAGAAGCTTACCTATGAAGGAAGTACTCGTGACATCGGGACCGACCGGCTTCCCCGATCTGTTCTGATCGTAGCTTCAAGAACACTCCCGAACCTTGTAAACATATATGTATTTATAGCCTTTATCTGGCCGGTAACTGTGTGGTTGAATTGTATGAGATGTGTGTGTATTACGGAGGAACTCGCACCCTAAACCGACATTATTGATGCAAGCACAGAAAATGGCCCACAGGGTATCTCGGGAAGCGAATATAGAAACAAAATGATGCTAAGTGCTACCGCGCTGTGATGATAAAAGAAGCGAGTACGGCTACTCACTCGAAACAGTTCGCAGGGAATCAATAGCTAACATGGAACACCCCGGTATGTTCCTCGGTCGCAGATAGATGACATCTGAGAAGGGAGTATGGCCAAAACGGAATGAAGTCCTGACTCATTCAGATTACTGTCTTTCGTGGATTTGGTGAAAGGAAGTATGTGTTGCACAGGAAACGTAAAGTAGGTTTTGAGAAATACAATTACACAATGTTTTATTGATTCTTTGTTGAAGTAGACATAATGCTTGGTACAGAATTGTAGACATTGAAATTAATTTGATTCAATTACATGGGTTTTGCCCATTTAGTCATTTCCATACCTTCCCGTTTACTGTTAGATATCAGGAAGATATATTCCGAAACGTCAGCACCTTCTCATATTTTGGGTCTAACTTGTTTCTTAGAAACTCAGAGGTAATGTAGCCACTTATACCTCACAATCTCTTGGGCAGATTGCTTTGGACGTATTGGTAGATTTTAAGCTAATATTGATAAGGTATCGTGGATTTTTTCTTAATTTTTAGCATTGTACTGCTTGCAGAAATGTTAAATCTTTTTCAGTTAAATCGTCATAGCACCTTCGTGATTACATAAAAAATAATTTTGTCATTTTTATTCAAACATATCAAGAGATCATTCAGGAAAAAATACTATGAATAAAATTGAAAATAATGACATATTCCAACACACTCGGGTAACAGTTCAAATGTAATTTCTTTAAAAGTAAAAATAAAATTCTGCCTTTAGAATATCGAGTTATTTCACGCCAAGTTTATTTACACGTTTGTTTAATGTCACCTGATACGTATTAACCAATGTAATCTTGAAATGCATAAAACAGTCGATGTACTGTTCTTCTCTACGCTTCTGTGGAAAGCACATCGAAGAGACGATGATTATACAGTGTAATCTTCAAGTGTATAAAAGAAGCGATGTACTGATCGTCTCTGTGCTTCTGTGAAAACCACTTCGATGAGACTGACGTCAGCCGCCGTGCTAATTAAAGCGCGAACGAATTGCGGAATGACGTCAATAGTTTTCGCTTGAATGCTTTGGTTTGGCGTTCCACAGGGCGGCGGAGAGGGTCCTCGTAGCGAGATTGCGGAGAAGCTGCGACAATTGCGACCCCGTGCCTACACGCGTGCGCGCGAGAGAACGTGTGTGGGCGATAGAGAGATTATTCAAACTTTTTCAATTTCAGCAATTTCTGTAAATGTAAATAAAATGCTTCTTTTGACATATCAATTTATTTGACGCTAAGGTTACGATCACGACTATTTAATGTCACCCTGTTACGTACAAACCAGAGTAATCTTCAAAACAGTCGACGGATTGATCTTCTCTAGATTTCGGTGGAAACCACTTCGAAGTGATGTCAGCCGCCGTGCTAATTAAATGGCGAACAACACGCGGATTGTCGTCAATGGTTTTCGCTCGACTGCTCGGGAGTGGTGTTCCACAGGGTGGCGGTGCGGGACCACGTAGCGAGATTGCGGAGAGGCTGCGACAAATTGCGAGCCCGCGCCGGCATGCGTTGCCGCGCGAGAGAGGGAGTACGTGCGAGATAGAGAGAGCTGCTGCCCCAAGTCACAGCGGGAGCGAGCGCCGGAGATCGTTGGTTCGAGGAGTGGAACGAGACAACATACGCTCGCGGTAGGTAACGAGGATCTGTGCCAGTTAATAAAGCTTTACTGTGTTTTCAACAGCTGTACTTACTAGGAAGGAAATGTTTTGCGTGCGTCTTTGAGAGATGCTACGGGAAAAAGGACGTGAGATAATTAGGTAGTACAAGGGTATGTCAAAATAATAATTTGTAATATTGTGAAGATATAAACCGAAGAGTAAAAATAATGTATAAATGGCACAGACAGAAATTTAAAAAAACAGTAACTGGAAAAATTTTAAAACTATAGTTATTAACTTAACAATGAACGCTAAGAAAAGAACAAAGAAATAATCAGTTTCTTGTGTCAAAGTTACTGCTAACTGCTAATTTTTGACTTCATTTTTATCATCAGACTGCAATTACTTCATGAAAAAAACAGAATTTTTAAAGCGTAAATGCACTCCAACTGAGTGTCACTTGTTAAAACATACATTTAAACGTGTACGTTAAGTTGACACGTTTGCGTCGCCTTTTCCCACTTGGTTCTTTTCATTTCACACTCGTATTTCTTTCCAAGAAGAGACAGCAGAAATTTCGTCAAATTATGTTGCTACGTGGAGTTGAGTTCGTTTCAGCCAATTACTCTGAAATTATTCATCCCTGGTGCGTTTTTTTTCTGAGAAACGTTGTGTTAAAATCTATAGCTGATACAATGTTTCACACATCATTTTATTTCAATAACATCAATACCAAGCGAAGCATTTTCAATATTACTGTTAACAAGCAACTCTGGGGATCATTTGACTTCCATATTTTACCACGAAACATTCCAGAACGCCTTGAAATGGACTGTGCTAAAAGCCTGATTAAATGGACTTCTCAGTAACCTGCCAAGAAAAGAGAAAGCGTTGGCAACCAGAAGACGTGGAAAACGAGCAGAAATATGATTCGGTAATACTTCTCGCCAATCCAGGAGATTTCTCTGAAGGAAGATACTTCTGTGACGTGCGAGTTTAGTTTCATTTAAGGCGCTCAGAACAAAAACTGGCAAGTGACATTTGCTGCTTCTCCATTTTATGAAATGGAGAAGAAACCTCAGAAAGTAAAAATGTGAATAATAAATTAGAAGCGTTTCCTTAGACAAAGATATTTAGGTTAGGTAAAGAGATACAACAACTGAGTAATATTAGAGACGTATATACTTTCAAAGTTAAAAAACAGAACCAATATTAATATTCAAAAAGACTGACCTCTTTCAATATCTAACATTTTTTTAGTACAAGCCAGGTAAATGAAATCTGGAACGCTGAATTCATTGAAATTAAATTCACTATAAACTCATTATATTTTATTACATAACATCATCAATTTTTATTGAAAAAGTTATAAATACATATTTAAGTATAGTACATGTATGATATATATTAAGAACGAAATAACGTATCTGAATTTCCATCATTCATTGCCATAACTTGAAATAATTTTATCTTCAACGTATTGGCCAGTGTTAAACCAGGTGGTGCTAACTTCTTGTTTTCTGCAGGCACTGGTTTCATGAGAAATGTCAAAAAGTGAGTTGCCTGGTTTGTGCTCGGAAAACTGTCACTAACGTTCAGAGAATGCACAATTCGACCTCGTAGGCGGCTGCGAAAATCATCGCGGATAATAATGAGGAATTTTCTCAAAAAGGTGCGATATTCATCCACATGGAATTGTCATTAACTCGAATTTCGAAACAATCACTTCCCTGTTTCTTGTTCTTGTGTCTCATTTGTAGTGTTATTCAGGTTTCGTACGAATAAATGCTGGATAGATTATTCGTCAACTGATGTTATCATTAGACCCATAAATGTAGTGTACATTTTATCGCTAGAGATGGCGGTGTTCCTTCCTCATATATTGGTGAGATCCGGAGCCGAGGACAAGTAGGCTTGCGTGGTTTTCCCCAACAAGGTATTTCCCACCAACCAGAGTTTCGCCCCAACTGGGGCAACCTCTACGCCACCTGATCTTTCGACTTGTGTGGTAGTGTAGTGCGTGTACATCTAAGTGTAAGGATAGAGGGTGATGATAGAGCAAGGAAGAGGAAGAAAATATCGCAATCCATAGCCCGTTTGCTAGGATCCGGAATTGGCCTTTTGTTGTTCGAATCATCGAGCAATGACGGAAAGCAATCAGTCAGAGAACCCGACCGCTAGAATTCTCCTGAAAGCGACTCCTCAATTCGACTTCGGGTCGCACATCCTGCCGCTTTTACTCCGATTTAAACACAGTTGCACTTTAAGGTCTTGAGCTGAACGAAGAAAAGGACACTTTCATCCAATCGAGAGAGTCTTTACGATTAAAAATTTTGGCAATGGAGCTCCTGGTTGGATGACAATGTCCCCTCTCTCCTTCCAGCTCACGACTTTGAAGAATTGCTATGTTTAAATCGAAGTATAAGCCAGTAATACAATAGTTCAACAATGCATCTGGAAAAACGGAAAATTACCGAGGAACGCCGTGGCTTTCGAGAAAAAAGAGTAACAAATGTTTTTGTAATAATGATGAAATGAGAAAAAATTTAACATACAGTAAACTTTGAATGCTGTCATGATAAATGGTAATCCGAGGTTGAGGCTCTTCATGCTATCACGCTTCATAAGGTTGTGCCCCTCTGATACGCGTCCTCTGATACCCTCTGATATGCCATGACGCGAATAAACAAAATCCGAGCGTTGATCCAGCTGCTTGCGCGCCCACTTCGTAGGAAAGGCGGTTGAAATCTTGAAATCCGAGACGCAATCCTCAAGAGATCTCGGGAGTTGGGAAAAGTAGGAGGAGCATTAGCATCTCAACACTGGTGGCGGGGAGGCGGGGGCGGCGGGGGCGGCGGGGCCCGCGGGGGCGGCGGGGTCGTCGGGGGCGGCGGGGGCGGCGGGGGCGGCGGGGCGGCGGGGGCGGCGGGGGCGGCTGGGGCGGCGGGGGCGGCGGGGGCGGCGGGGGCGGCGGGGGCGGCGGGGGCGGCGGGGGCGGCGGGGGCGACGCCGGACGAGGTGTCTGCACTGGTTGCGGAAAGGTCGACGAGCGAGATTGCACATCGCTGCGGATGATCCATATGGCCTCTATGTTAAAAATGTTGATGAAGGAAAATGCTAGAAGATGCAGAAGTCTATTTATTTACGTCAAAAACAGTTAGAGGCTGTGCGTGACGTGCTTTGGGGAGAAGTTAATTTGAAGTTACATTTCTGTCCAGAAGCAAGCCAAGAGGACATCTTAGAATTTCCTCAAGGATCAGGGAAACTTGACGAAACATGATCGAGATGGGGTTATTGACCCAGTAGCTGTAGTACAATTCTTGTTACAGGTTCTTTAATATTATACAATCCAAATAGTAAATAATACTTTAATTAGATCGCTGGTGAGGTAGATACCTTCTATTATTATGATAAATTAAGAATATAGTCTGGTATCAATAATTATTGATACCAGACAACATTCTTTATTTATCATAGTAAATAAAACATTAAATGTCGTTAAAATTAATATTTCTTTCCTTTTTTGTGTCGTCGTAAATAAGTGGTATAGTTTTTTTTACAGTTGAATATATGGTATTTACACCAAATGAGAATCTAATTTACAATAGCTTACTTCCCTTTTCCCTATGATTGCCCATTTTCCAGTCCAAGATTCGTTCAGAGTAATTTCAGAATATTTTAACTGTACTTTAATTAAGGGTACGTACTGGACATATTCACTTTTTTTTAAAAAAAAGGAAAATAAAATTTAGTGGGAAGTCGTGAAAATCTAATGACCGGACCGTAATTAGCATTGTTACAATTGTACACATGAATAGCCCTAATTATATAAAGAAAATGTATAATGTGAAGAGTCGAATAGAGTATGATATAAGACAAACAAAAACGGATATATCTGCAGCCGTAAAATCAAATACTGATGTTTATAGTCGACAGAAACAGAAGTAGGGGAGACGCACAAAGCAGTTGATTTAATGAGAATGAGGGACAAGAGGTTCGATTATTCTGATCATCAGATTGGATGTAAGCGAGAGAAATAATAAATTAATGCGATCAATAAGCGACTCGTGAACATTTCGTTTGCCAATAGCAAACACTCTATTGTAGACAGAGAAGGATCTTGAAGTACGGAAGACATAAAGGAGAAATGCGGTGAGAGGGAGTACAAAGACAAGTCTTGAAAACGGTGGGAAGCTTTCAAAGGAGTTGTGTTAAGAAATTAAAGTGTTGAGAAAAATGAGGGTGACAGGGCAATAACGGTTGCACGTATTTGTTACGGAGGAACTTATTCAAAACCTCTGTGTAACGATAAATCCGTGAAATGAACCACAGGTCACGAACTGGTTCACAAACTAACAAATGAAGTCAACACATCGACCTTGTCGCATTTACCTCTCAATTCTGTATAAAGCCATTAAAAAACGCGAAACATCGGTTATATCAGGAAACACAACGGTTAGCGTAGTACAAAAAACGCCCCGTACACTTTCTTTAACTACATTACCCCACACGTGCGACCGCCCTGCGAACACTCGTGCGTCACTCGTGCGACACTGGGGCGACACTCGGGCGACACTCGGGCGACACTCGGGCGACACTCGGGCGACACTCGGGCGACACTCGGGCGACACTCGGGCGACACTCGGGCGACACCCGTGTTACCGCCGTGCGACCTCCTTGTGCAACCGCCTTGAGCGCTCTTCCCGTACGATCGTAGTGCAAGCACAAGGATAAAATGTAAGAAGCAATTTCAATGAAAGGTGGATGGCGTAGGTCAAGATCGCTCGCAAGGAAGACAGTAAGGGAAATGTCGGCAAGTAGAGATGACGGAAATTTTGAATGTAAATATTACGAACAGGATTTGTAATCGCAACACAGACAGACGGAGAGGCAAAATGAGACAGAAACCGTCTCATAGACCTACACACATACAGAAAGACAATCGTGCGACACAGAGACGAAAAGACAGGCAGACACAGAAATAGAAATGGGGCAGTAAGTTTCGGAAGATGGAAATGATGGATTTACAGAAAGTAAATTTTGTAATCGAAACATAAATCGAGGATGGATGAGGAAGAGAAGAGAAATAGAAAAAGAGAGTGAGAGACACACACACATTCAGACACACATTCAGACACACATTCAGACACACATTCAGACACACATTCAGACACACATTCAGACACACATCCAGACACACATTCAGACACACATTCAGACTCGCATTCAGACACACATCCAGACACACACGCAGACACACATGCAGACATGCATGCAGACAGAAAGAGAGACACACATGCAGAGAGAAAGAGAGACACACATTCAGACAGAAAGAGAGGCACGCATCCAGACAGAAAGAGAGCGACGCATCCAGACGGAAAGAGTGAAAGGCGGGGAGACACCGAGATAGAAACGAGGCGAGCTACTCCCAACGACCTTCCCCCCTCCGGGCGCCGAGCGCGCACTTGCTTAGCGCCTTGCGACGGACGAAGCGCGAGGGCGCCGCTCGAGGGGGGGGGAGGTCGCGGGGCGCAGCTCGTTGCGTCGAGGGGGCGGGGCAGTAATTGGAACGTCTATACGGCGGCGGCGGCGGCGTGATGGATGGAAGTTTTGCCGGCGGCGCGCCGCGCCGTTGCCGTGCCGTGCCGTGCCGCGCCGCGTCGCGTCGCGCGTCGCCGCCTCCTTCGCCACGCTAATTGGCCCCGAAGCCGCGCCTGATCCTCGATGACAGCCCCGAGCCGCAGACGCCGCTGCCGCCGCCTCGCAGAGCACGCGAGGGGGAGGGGGAAAATACGAACTGACATGATAGTCTCCGAAGCTGCAAATGCCAAAATTCTCAGAGTTGAGAATAATTTGCGAGTATTTTGCAAATGGCATGTTTGACAAAAAAACCGGTTTAAAGGACTCCCTCTCACTATTTACTTGAAGTGTATTTTTCTTCTTCTTCTACACACTACAGGTCATCCTCTGTTGGTACTTTCATTAAATATTGGCGTAGTCTCTTCTGGGATAAGCTCCTTATGCTCTCTTCTGGTAGACGATGCACTTTGAATACTTCTTCCAGGGATTGTGCTTTCTTTCGTGTTGATGAATTCCACCTTTTCCGAAATGCAATTTTGGCTATCACTATGTAATGGTCAGTGAATAGATCGCATCCTCGGTAAGCTTGTACATTCTTTAGCTGTGACTGTATTTTATTATTTATTAATATGAAATCAATTATTGATCTGAATCCTCGGGCTCATTACCTGAATTTATTTACGTCTCTTTTCCTAAAGAAAGTATTTGTCTTCTTCTTCGTCTTATCTTCAAGTATTTAGGCATAATGCCTGTTACGCCGCTTAATTTTGGTCCCTCCAGCGCATTCTTGGACGTCCTACAATTCTTTTTCCTCTCGGCTGATAATTTGCCACTTGTTTAGGAATTCTGTCGTTGTTCATTCGCAACATGTGATCATGCCATGATAATCTGTAGTTGGTGACTTTCTCTATAAGACTTTCTACATTTAGCTCGTTTCGGATTTGTGTGTTTCTTTGTCTGTCCAAAAGGCTATTTCCCGCTACCGCTCTAAGGAATCTCATTTCCGCTGCCTGCAGTCTTGATATATCTTTATTTGTCATTGTCCACACTTCACTCCCCTATAAGCAGGTTGGTATTGACATAACTTTCGGGGAAGAACGTATTTGTAATTTTTAAATTGTTGGTGGAAGCAAATGATCTTAGCTCTTTACCATTTTCGTTCAAGTGTTGTTCGCCCTGATTTCCCACAGTTCCTGGAATATGTGTAATATCTACTCTGACACTAAAATCACCACATATTATGCGACTACCGTTCTTGTTCACATTATCGATATGCTTTTTTAGCTGGTTGTATATAATATTTCTGTTTCTGCCTCCCTTCCCTCTTCAAGGGCATATACCCCTATCACCGTCAGATGACTTCTATCTACTTTGTCTTACCATCATTATTATTTCAATCACATTCTAGATTTCAGACTTTTGTGAATCAATATGGCCACCCCAGCGTTGTCTCTTACACCCTCTGACACACTACTAAATATCGTTATGTAGTTATCTAATTATTTCGTTTCTTTCAGTGCCTCTTCAGTGTCAGTTTAGTGTCAGTTATTACAGCTATTTGTATTATTTATTCCTTTAGAAGCTTATCTAGTTCTACGACTTTCATTCCCAGACCTCTCACGTTCCATGTGGTTACATTTATTATATTTGAATTTCCTTTTCTCTTGTCCTTCGCATGTATTGGTCGATGTATGTAACAACATGAACTCGGTATTATTCCTTTAAATCCTGAATTCATCTCTCAGATGAATTCTAACTTCTCTTTCCTTTTCTCATGGTTACATCTTTTCAACTTGGAAAAACAGATAATCCTTTTCCGGGAATTAAATCACGTTATTCAAAAGATCTCTTACATCCTCCATAGTTATCTTTTCTCCCTATATATATATATATATATATATATATATATATATATATATATATATATATATATATATATATATATATATATATATATATATATATATTAATTATTGTTCAAATTTTCGGTATAACCATTGTTTATTATTAACATCTTTACGTCTCTCCAAAATCAAACAAAATACTTATACTTAGCAGTAGTATGTTTAGAGGTAACTTTCTAATTATTTCCTCATATTGATTTGATGTTAATATAATGTCCATACCATTGAGAGACTACTTTTGTCAAACAAGGGTCAATATATATAATTCTTTTCTCACGATAGAGTAGACATATTAATTCGTAGACACTTAGCAAAAAGTAAAAGGTGTGTTTTCCGTCTAAACTACGTATCATAATTGAAAAGCGTTTAAGTTATTTCATATTTATCTTGACTAGAACTACTCAATGATGAACCGGTTGAACTCGCAGTAAACTTTCATTTGTAAATTTCGGTGTTGACCTCCTAGCTCTAGAGAGTCATTATAGGCTTTTTTGTGATTCATATTTGCAATAATTCCACAAACTTCAAATGAACACTCAAGGAAGTGCAATAAAAGGATATTCGTAAAAGTAAATTAAATTTTACCCATTCTACTTCCTTTTCGTGTATGTTGGAAGACTAGTTACTTCTAACGCGTGTGGCAAACACGCGTCTTCTTTACATTCTCGCACTTACTTGGTAGGAGGAGAAAGTAATTAAACCGTGCTCAGGAAAACGGCGAATTTTCAGCAGAAAATCTCTTATTGCTGAGCGGATAAATTATGTTGCTATATATAGTAAATTACTTCTAACACATGGTGTAGCCAGAATCCCTGCTTTGTGAGCCTTTGATATCGAACAATCGATTAGTGGCAAAACGTCTGTGTGTCTGCCTGTAGTCATCGCAAGCGCCGACTCATTCAGCTGATTTTCTCCCAAAATAATATTCTCCAATCAATCTGAACGAACTCGAGACTTTGGGAGTTTCAAACGGATATTTTGGTTTGTGAGTGTATTTTGCATGAAGCCTCAAGAACAGTATAAAAGTTTTCTCCAAAACGGCACCACATTGTTTGATTTATCTTAGCTCTTAACGAGCTGCATCCATCTTATTAGAGAATGAAAGTCGAAAAAATATATAACGTGTTGTTTAGTATATGACTAGTTATATGTGTTAATGATACATAGAAGTAAGCAACAAATTTGGCTTGTAAAAGATTCGGATTCACAAAGGTATACTAAGCAACCAACAGTTTTACGTTTGCTTTATTATGCAACTCTTAGTATTTACGAAACCCTCAATTTTAGAAATTTCGCAGCTTCAGGAACGCCAGAAAATACAACGCAGTGAGTAACGTTTTTGTGGTTAAATATAGCAACTGACGTTGCGGCAACTACATCACTCATTTGTTATATTTGCTCCCGCGACATCACGTAAACGTAAACACGTACGGAAGTGCACGAATGCTGTGTTTAAAAGTTCTTAAGCGAAAAATTCATGAACTCGTTAAGTGCTAAATGATTATGAAGATGAGAATGATCGATGATATAAATTATAAAATCTTGTGTATGATGTGTTAAGAATATATACTTGACATTTTTATACTCAGCTAGTTAATCTTTTATATTTTATTTGTTTTGTCTATAAATGTTTGCAATGATTAAAATATTAATTCATAAAACCAATTGCAAACAAATATAACAATTTAAATATTGAACGTAAAAATTTAATTCATATGAACATGAAAGTACACGAGGTTATTAGTATAAATTCCGTTTATGTTCTTTATAATAAAATGAAAGTAATTTTCTGATAATAATAATATTAATTATTATTATTATTATAGTAAATGTAAAATAACACCTGTGACATTTATATTTATTATAAAGCAGGACAGAGTTTTGTAACTGTTTGTCTGTGTTTAATATGCAAGGGGGACAAAAACTGCCTCACGACACTTGTGTATTCCGTTTCATATTCATGTTGCTCTTAAAAACACTGGAGTCGCTCTGTGCCCTAACCACTCTCTCTTGTATTTACATCCTTTTACGTCGTTTGTCTCCCTGCATGTTAGGACGTAGTTTCAACGGGATCTACGTTCAGAAGTTCGAGAAGGGGCAACGACCTCTGGGAAGCCCATTGCATCACGCGCAAACAGAAACATGCAATGTATCGTACTCTCGCGTTGCGTTTATACCTATAAAATAGTATTAAAATAATTATTCAGTAGCTTGCGACAATTTAATTGTTTCACTTAAAGGTAACTTCGTGTGTCTGTCATGCTATGGTAATTAAACGATGATAAATTTAATTCAATTCTCTCAAAGAAATAAAAACGACGTAATCACTAACGTACATTTTTCGTCTTATAAAGTGAAGATGATCAATGAAATAACTAGTTGGACGGATCATTTATAAATATTTTCTATTTCAAAACTATATTATTGAAATATTTTTTTATTGGATTATCTATAAAATTAATCGAAAATATTACAAAATAATCGGTGAAAACATCGTTTTGCATGAAGATGATTTACGCATTTCCTTAATTTGACGGGTACCGTTTATGTTGATAAATTCTATATTGCTTTTAAAATCATTAAATATAGTTTTAACTCTCAGCTTTTCGTTGGGTACATTTTAGAAATGGAAAGTATGAACACTTTTGGTTGGATGTATTTAATATAAAGGGAAAATTAATCAATAGCTAATAATGTGTATTTCTGTAAGCAATAAAGAGATAATTTATTACACTTTCTATTTCATTTAATAATTTTAGCACCGATATTATATTCAATCATTAAATAAATATTTGTAACTTTTTTCATGTCAATATCAACACCCCCTTGAACTACACCAAGTCGGAAGTTATAATACTCGTACTCCGAGATATACACTCAATTGGGCTAAATGAAAATAGACTTCAAACTTTATAATTTTGTTATGAATCGAAAATATGTAAGAGATAGACAAGCGATATTTTAAAATATTTTTATTTAACTTTTAATTATCATTTTTATTATAAAAATAACATTAATATGAAAAATAGAATAATATTGTGCATTACCAAGCTGGGCAGTCAATTAGAACTCTGAATTATCATTATATGTTGAAAAGGGAGGGTAATTAAAAAGTTCTAGGCTACACTACTGTTTATTCTATTACAATGTGTCATAAAAACGTGGGAAATATAATTTAAACACACTTGTAAGGGCATTTATTCAACCTACAACACCAATCGATATAATTTTCGCCAATAATAACAAATCACCAATAATTCCATTCACCAAGTTCTTCCTCCAACTCCCAATCTAACATTTCAGTAACCTAACGTCTTTGGTCATGTAATAGTATTCAAATTTGTGGTCAGTAAATTGAATTTGTGATGAAAGATTAAGGTCACGGTAGGTTTCCTCCAAAACCAGTGTAAACCACTCGCTGCGTGTCAATTTGCTTCATTCGTCCCTTCATCTTAAATTTTATCAATATCTCTAATGCGGTCGTCCACATATTCTAACACAAGTAACCAAAATAACTTTAGTATCATGTGTTCCGTGTTTCTTATTGTATTCTTATGCGGGTTCGAACCCGATCGAAACCGTGGATTTTTAAGGGCGAAAAAATCCTTCGTACGCCTTGCTTCGGAGGGGAAGTAAAGCCGGCTGTCCCATCTTAGTAGATTTATTTGCATGTAAAAGATCCTCAAGCCTAAATGACGCCTCTGAGTTAAATTGAAATCGCCTGTTTCTCGCCCAGAAATACCTCCTTTCTCTGCTAGTTGGTGAAAGGAGCGTAGCGAAATTTGTGTGGTCAGACGGATGAGCAGCCCTAATGTCCTGAGTCTCGAAACGTAAAATACGGCATTAATTCAATTGTAAGTAGTTTCTTCATGCATCTATCTACGTAATACACAATAATTATGTTCATGTAAGCACAGAGATCGGTTATTGCACGGAGAATATACTGTGACGAATTACTGGGATCGCAACGCGATGAAATACTCATGGTTAACGGAGCTATTTATAAATGTTGGCCTTGTATTGCGTAGACAAAATATTCTAAATCGAGCTGAGTAACTAATTACTTGTAGTTAACATACTACAACCATGAAAAGTGCATGAAATCGGCTTGCCGCAACGTAAAAAATTCATAATTTTAAATTTTAATTTTACCAAGCCGTGTACGTTATAATTTTCCCAGACAACTTAACAACAGACCAATCCTGCAATACACGAACGCATATACTACTTGCTAATTATCATCTGTAGATAAGAGAAAAGAACGAGTGTTTGATACAATAGAAATTGTATATTCTAAGTGTCAACTAATTTTAGAATCTACTAGCGATGCTGCAGTAGCAAATACTTTCTTGCATTTCTCTATCTCAATTGCTCGTGTTTGCTCTTGATTTCTTTATCTAAATTTGCAATTTTTGAAAATCCAGAGTTTTTGGTGAACATGAGAGCCGCGCCCTTCTTTTAAGCATCCCTTCTTCTATATGCAAAAGTGTAGGTTTTTCCATATTTTCTTTTCCTTTATTAATTGACATTTATCTTCAATATTAACTGAGATATCAATTTACGGTGAAATATGTATCAGTTTGGGCGTTTTGATAGCAATCTTGAAACAGAAAAATACAATACTCCTAATTGCTTCAAGAACGTGTCGGAGATACTTCGCTGGACCCTCAATTTTTTGTGTTTGCACTTGCTAGCAGTAGGAAGCGTTGCGAGCAGTAGGCATCCCACGCACCGTTTCCCTAAACAGGAACTTCGGGCGCTACGCAAAGAGCGAGGAGGGGCCTGCACACATGTGGGCCGCCGCAGCAGCGTTTAAGTGGGTGGCCGGCAGGGCGCGCGGACAGCGTCAGCCTGCGCCGGCGGCGCCTCAACGCAAGCGCCAATGCCCCTGGCCGGAAGCGCGTCATGTAGAGCGAGGCTGACACTGCGTGGGTGGCAGGAGCGGGGGTAGGGGGCGTTCGTCACGAGCGGGGGCGGAGGCGGCAGCGAGGCGACGAATACTCAGGACGGAGGTGAAGGCACGCTCGGTGGTGGCGTGTGCATCGGTGGCAATGGAGGCCACTGGTTGAAGTGGCTCAGGGCATCCGTTAACATCACTGCACCTCCTCTCACCGGTAGGTTCTTGGGTTCGAGTCTCGTCGGTAACAGGCCACTAGCTAGATAGCAAGTATGATTGCAGCAACTGTCCAGAGAAGAATTCTAACGTCTTCTTTGATCGGAAGTTTTCTGTTTTTTTTTTTTTATCAACGCCTGGCGAATGTCGGAACAGTAGCATAAGAAACAGGTCACGGAACGCGCGTGATCTTTTGTTCCACGTTCTTGTTCTATCCTCATCGCCTTCATGCCCTTAAACGTAAATGCACCACACACGTCGAGGGGAGCTAAGAGATTTTTTTCCCGGCTGGGGCGCGGTCCCGTTCATGGGAGACATCTGGATAATTAAAACATCACAGGTTTGACATGTTGGTTGGCAGCGGATCTCAAGATACAGATTGAGAAGGTCACCCCCGCTTCACGATCACAATAAAAACACTCACTATACTCTCGGGAATAACGATCATAGCTGTTAATGCGCCCGGAAACGTGAAAGAATTAAACCAAACAATAGAGAGAAGACGGGGAGGCGTGGGTTGTGATGAGGGCGGTGGCGGCCTCGGAGGCAGTAAGGCGTGAAGAGTAGAGATCGGAAAAATATGTAGTATGAAACACCAAAATATGTACATAAATATGTAATGAAAACAGGAAAAATATACCGTATATGTGTAGAATCGTATATATGTATTAACATACACTAATTATAAAACGAACATTTACATAACATGAAATTTCATATAAAAAATCCTAAACAAATTTTGAAAATAATACAAAACGTATGAAAACTCATTTGGAGAACACAAATTGATGCACCACACAACCTTCGCCAGTAGCTTCATCTATTGCTGTTCAGGATCGTAGTTTTGCAGACAAACTACAGGCTATAGAAGTTATCTTACAAACTGGCGATATCTACGGGACAGCAAACAATCACTGTAACCTGCAGCACTTTGAGCGGTTTTACTCGTCAGCGATGACCAAAGATTCTCGGGAATTAAGGTTAAAGATAACGAAACGTCAGTGATACTTTTCACACCCAAAGATGAAAATGACTAGCGCTTCCCGCCACTGAGATAACTGAGCAGGCGCTCCGGATTGTGAGAACATTCTACCGCGACATCAAATACGAGTGGCGATGACAGAAGAAGTGCTGATATTTTTAGAAAATTACTTTTTTATGGAACATGTAATAAAATTAAAGAAAATTGATAGAATAAAATATATTTTTTTTAAATAGTAAAATATGTTATATAGTACTTAATATATAAAAAAATATACTGAAACAATATGATAGTGCGTAAAGGGGGCAACGATCCGCCAAGATTATAATTTTGAGACAGGAAAAAGTATAAAGACAAAAAACATGTAATTACATATCCGGTCTCTACTGCTTGGCAAGACGACGGTGGTGCGGCGATGGTGGTGGGGGTGAGATTAAAACAGGAGGGGTAGAGCAAGTCATGGAGGCGGGCAGTACGGGTGGAAGGCTTGTCCTCATTGCGAGGGCATGCAGGGGGGCTGAGAAGTAGATCGTATGAGGTGGGCGTGAAGGATCTTTTTTGTGGAAAATAAATATGGCCAACAACGGGTAATCAGCTCGTTCCATAGAATATACTCGTTATAAGATGAAATTTCTAAAAGAGTTCCTTTTGTACGGAAAATAAAGCTACACGCGTATTGATATTTTAAACTCCATAAGCCAATGAATGGCGATATCGCAGCACAGTTGCCGTTTCGCCGGGGCCTCTGAGTCCGAGTGCCACACGCTCTGTGCGGCCGCTGCCGGGCGCCGGCTGGTGAGGCGCCTGGGAAGCTTCACAGCGCGCGAGGCGGTCGCTGGCAAGGCGCGTGCAAACAGGCCAGATGCATAGCGCGCCACTCACTTCGCGCACGGCCTTCTATGAAACGAACGCCGGAAGCACTATGAATAGACCGGCTGTGAAGCGGACCACATTAACACTTTGGCACCGATACACACGTGCGGATCAAGCTTCGGTGTATTAGAATGAAATAATAGCTCGGGTGATTCTGGAAATATTAGTATGCTCGTTAAAGGTCCTGTGATAAATGTATTTTGTTTATAATGTGAACTGAAAAACTATTAAAATCTTTTATCATTTATGATGTTTAAGTTGAATGTGCTTTTGTGGTTTCGTCTAGCAAGTATAGGATTAAATTTTGTAACATGAGCACAATTTTCAAGAAAATAAACGTAATTTTATCGGAAAAAATCTATTCAGTTTTCTAGACATTGATTCAGATATAATTAATTTTTTATCTTTCTTTGGCTGCACGGGGTATAAAAAGTGTTGTAATCTGCAACGAAATGTCTGGATTTCGGTAGTAAAAACTGGTTATAGGACTCCTGAACCCTTTCAGATAATTACTCATGTATAACAATTGGCTACGATATGCAAAAAAGATTGTTTACAAGAGGAATGTTGCACATGATTCATCTCAGCCTATACATTTTCACCAAACATTTCGAATAATCGTAAATAAACTGAGTCTTAAGACAATACAATTGAAACCAATTTCTTTTGAAATGAGATCTAAAATAATCATTTTGACAATAATAACAGGTAGATTGGGATTAGGAATTCAAATTGAGAACAAGCCAATCAACTTAAAGTTTGATAGATAAGACAAAGTAAAACAGAGAACGGAGAAAATGGTCGAATTTCGTTTTATTTTTCAATGTTTTATCAAACCCCAAAAATAATGCAATGTTTAGCCATCACATAATTTTCTACTGACAATCTTCAATTTACATGTACTCAATACCAATGTATTTGTTCTGAATTTGAAATTGATCTCATTGTGACTGTGCTTGGTCATAATTTTAATGTAAGATAAAAATAGTACACAAAGGACTGCCAATCAGATGGCCGAGAATGCTAAGGCACTAGTGCTCTATCAGTCTCGAACCAGAAGATCGCGGGTTCGAGTCTCGCTTCGTGCATGGCTGTGTTGTGTCGTCATTTCACCCCTCACTATCATCATCATTTCATCTTCCATACCCCCAGAGCTAACGACCCTTGGGTATAAAGTTCGGTTCCAGCTAAATGCTGTTCCCCTGATAAAAAACAATTACATGCACTTGCCACTAAAATAATGTTTCTTATCTCCGGTAAAAGAAGATAAATGTAAGTACAAGTTGTCCTATTCGAGAGAAAAAAGCAATAACGAAGGATTGTGTCCGTAGAATTTGCCAGACATGCGCAGTACCTTCAGCGGCCAGCTGTTCCAGAGGGACTGCCCTGCCTCCCCGTCCCCCGGATCAGAGTCGTTCATTTGGAGGAGTCATAAAGCGCCCCCTATCACTTCCTTACGGCGGCGTTCTGCGCACTCGCCACTGCACCTGGGCGCCCTCCCGCGAGGCGGCAGCACCAGCAGCTGCTTGGGCGGCCAGGGCGACTCCAGGGCAGCAACGGAGGCAGTGAGCGCGGCCGGACTCACTGTTGCTTTGGAACGCGTCACCTGATTAATTGGGGTTTCACGTCAATCTCCTAGACGTGTTATGCTGCTATCTTATTTAGCTCTATACGTGTTGTGCATACTTTCCTCAGAGGTGACGGAGATTTTTTTCCGCTGGATGGCGAGATCCGGCGTCGAGCCACCATAGGCTAGCAGGGTTTTCCTCAATCAGGTATCTCCCATCAGCAGGGCACCGCCCCAGCCGAGATATGCTGTAAGCTTTAGACTGGTCACCCGACATGAGTAGTAGTGTGGTGCATGTAAGTGTAATTGTACATGTGTAAGGGAAGAGAATAGGATAAGGAAGAAGGAAACATCGTGAACGATCTAAGGCCCGTATGTAAGCGTTCTGCATCCGCACTAATCTGTTTATGACCAAAGAAACCACGGATAAGTACAGATCAAAACAACCGAATTCTTGGAAATCTCTATAATTCTCCTCGAGACGAATGTATTAGTCCAAGCTATGTAGCCTGGGTCGAAATCCTCCAAAGGATGGACATGTACTCTAATCACAGTCACTGCGGAGACAGCGGTAAAAATGACCTTCAGCTAAAATAAGTCGGTCCAGGCGCGTCCACGTCTGTCATTAGTCCTGTAAGTGTAGTGCAACGTGTCTCACGAAAGGCAATGTTAGTCCTCCTCTCCCGGCACAAGCTGTACGGTGTCAAATTACACGTCAGTTTATAGGGCATTTTCGTCTCCAGGTATCTCTCTGTGACTCTCCACCTCCGCCGGGACAAACTGATATCTCCCGGCTGGTGTTCCGATATGTTTGCCAGGGTGCAAGACTGGGTCAATTCCCTGATACATCTTCCTAATACTGCAGCGCCTCTCGCAGTGGGGAAGAGAAATGACTGTAAAAAATAATACGATATTTAAAAATAAATCCTTGAAACTATCTTTTATTACATACGTGAAATTTACAAGCCCAGTTTAAATTTAATTAAAACGAATGAGCTGACGCAAGAAGGCTTTTCAAAATTATTTGGGTAGAAGTAGTTGGTTACATTGTACCTATTACATCTATTATATAATGAAGAACATTAATCATATTTTATACGGTTCACTTCTTAGAAAAATTAGAAACTTAAAAATTTGTCGGACATTATCAATGAAATTTTTCGTGTATTTTTGAAATGAATTTAGTCGTGGAATTTCGGCATAACATTTCATTTTATATTATTTGTATCTTGAAGTTTCATTTTTCTATCTTATTTGTAAGTCAAGGAATAATTCTTCCAAGAAAAGAAGACATCAAAATGTAGTACCAAGAAAAAAAACGAGTTAGAAAAGAAAAAACGAACATCATTAAACAATAATAGTCCTGCTCGTATAATACGTACATTGTGAAGGGTTGCATGTGAAAGCGTCGTTGTGGCTCGTTGACGGGGCATCAGACAGCCCGGATGTTATTTCATTTTGCTCCACTGCACGTTCTCTAAGACACCTGTTGTAGATACGAGTTTTTTTGCGTCAAGATCTATCACGTACTTTAAATCCGGATTATTTTTCATAATCCAGAGTTGTCATTTATTGAGATGTTCTTTTACAGAGTACAATGGCTCACTGATAGAAAATATTCTACTACGTTTCATTCATTCACTCTTACAGTGAAAGATTAAGAATATGAACTGGTGAATGATTCTTCTTAGCAAAATACGTTTGTTTAGAGTTGTGTTCTGGCGCCAAGTGATACACGAAATATTTGCAAAGCAATGAGCCGTGGGTGTGAAAGACAGTATTGATTAATATGCCGGGTAGTGGTGATGAGGATAATGTTTTTTTCGGTATTTCTTTTCATATTTTCTGGCACTGATGTAATTATTAGCTTTAAAACTTTTCAAGCACATACGTTCTGAACGTTTTTGAGGGAAAAACTTTTAACCAAAATACAAAGTCACAATCATGTCAGAAACACGTCTTGGGCCTCGTCTTTTTTATACGTACATGTATACTTTTTATAGTATGTACTCGAGGGTACTAGTACATATTCGTATCAGGGGCGGATCAATAGACAAATTTTCCGAGGGGAAATTAAAAAGGTTTGGGTCGAATGTGTCATTACAGATTTTGTAAAATGTCGCAGACTTCACTCATCTCATGCTATGATACAATTTTATTCGTTTTAATGACTAAGCGAAAATATTTTTGCTTCAGCGTTTGTGACAAGTTAAAATTAAAAGTTATATAAAAACTTCAGGGAGGGGTATATCCTTCATTTCCCTCCCCATGCTTCCGCACCTGTACATGTGCACTTTTAACAGTAGCTGCTCGAGGATCCTCGTCGATGTATACCTTTTGTATAACATGCACCGGTAAAACAAGAATATATTTTCCAACCAAGTTACACTATAGTCAGAAACCTACGATATATACTATGAGTAATGTTTATTCCCAAAGTAGAATCAGTAATTTGTAAAAGGCTTCTGCACTTAGTAAATATGTTCAAAATAACATTTTAACTGACTTTTATTTTATTTTGCTTATATGCATTTAATGTAGGCAAAACCGCCATGAATCAGTACATAGATCTTTACTACCAGCATTGTGAAAATTTTCTGCCAGACGCTTCAACAAACTGTGATTTTCACTCAACAATACAGTAAACTCTCTTTTGCACGTACTCGCTGAACTCGAATTTCGCCGCAACATGAGAAAAAATTAGCGTGGCAATAAAATGTCCATAATAATGTAGACATACGAGTATTTAATAATCGGATAACACAAAACGCTGATTATTTCGGCCCCTTGGGTATTGATGTGAATGAATGTTCACTCTAGTATATTTTAAGGTAGACCTTTTCAAATCGTTTTACTATTGTTAACATTTCCCCAGGTTCGATTCCCGGTCGAGTCAAGATTATAGTGTGCATTTTTCTTGCAATGTCCTAGTATATGTTGCTGTGTGACAATAAGAAAATTCACTTCTCAGGTTGAGAAGACCGGAATACGGCGTGCGGATGTCTACGTGGTAATGACACGTACCCCCTTAACACAAGGCCGCGAGGAAGGGACGACGCCAGTAGGCTTGAGCCCGTTCACGGGCTGTCGCGCCAAGTACGTATGTACATGCATATATGCATACATACATACGTGCATACATGCATACAGGCATACATAGCATACATACATGCATACATACATGCATACATACATGCATACATACATGCATACATACATGCATACATACATGCATACATACATGCATACATACATGCATACATACATGCATGCATACATACATGCATACATACATACGTGCATGCATACATACATACATACATACATACATACATACATACGTGCATACATGCATGCATATATTCATGCATGTATACATACATGCATGCATGCATACATGCATAATACATACATGCGTACATGCATACATGCGTACAAGCACACATGCATACATTGTTAACATTTACTTCCGGTTAATCGTCAGCATAACATCCCGATATCACAATGAGTATTTCTGCCCTTTGTTATCAGATGTTGCTAGAACAAAATATTCTAACACGAATGTACAAAACTTTCTTCAAGAGTTGAAAGCAAAAGTAAGAGGGTATTTTATTTGTTGATATTGACCAGCATTTTCAAGAAAAGCATCTCGAAAGTTCTTTTAGAGTCTACAGCAACAAACTATTATTGGAAGGTATAAATAATTGCCCAAAAATTGCATGAGGCATTTGCTAACGAAGCAGTGAATTGAGACTGCGATGCGGTGTTGATGTTTCATCTCTACGGCCTTGTTGATTTAGTACGAACTGAGTTGATTACAAATGCGAGCACCTCGACGCTCTTCCACCGGCTGGACGGGAGGTCCCAGGGCTGCAGCCTGCTCGCCCGCCCGAGCCGTAATCTGGCGTCGGCAATGCGAGGGGGCGGGGGCGGGAGGGTGGGCGACGGCCAGCTCCGGATCGAGGCTTCGGCCCTTTAGGTCCTTCGGCTCGACACCACCCGACGGCGCCCCAGCATTCGTCTTCATTACCTGGCGGGGGCGGGGCGTGGCGGCGGCGGCGGGGGCGGCGGAGCCGGGCGGAAGCGCTCTGACTCACGACTTCCGGCTCCCCTGGGGGACAAAGCGCGGCGCCGCGACGACGACGACGACGACGGCGGCGGCGGCGGCGGCGGCGGCGGCGGCGGCGGCGGCGGCCCTTTAAAATTAGCCCACGCTATATCCGGCGGCTGCCGCGAGTGGGAGTGCAGCCGCGGAGAATGCGGAGCTGGAGGACTCTGAATTCCAGAAGGCGCCTCCGAGAACCTTTCTGCGGAGAACGTCGGCGGAGGCAAACGTCTTGGAAGGCGCTTGGGCGGTTGAGGTGGCCGTAGTTTCCATGTGTGGGATTCGAGATATGTGCTATTTTTTTTTTTTACTTCTTCAAATATCTCGTTTACAAGGACGTTTTGAATAATGTTCTCCATGTATTTTTGTTTTATCTTCTTTAATATGCAACAATAATATAAAATAATATATTATTATTATTATTATTATTATTATTATTATTTACATCCGTATAGAAATATTTTTGTATATAATTGTTTGCAGAAATATTAGTTAAAAACATTTGGAAATACATTGTAAATAAAAAATCTATACCTGCATACAAGCATTTATATTTTCTGCTAATTTTCAAATATTCGTAGATACATGTTTTATTTTTATTATACGATGAATGATTAGTATAGTGATTTCGTGCAGATGACTGTTGTTTTAATTCTCAAATATCTTCAATCCTTTTCGGTAATCTTATATAGATGTGAATAATGTTTCGATATTCCATTTAAAAATATTTATTATCTAAGCTTGAAAATATTTTTTTCCGCATTTTCGTTATAAGCGGGAAGTTTTTTACGGTACTATCTTTCAGCGATCTCCCTGTAATTTTCGTAAGTTGGTATTTACTTGCGGCTGGAACGAGTAACCCGTTTAACATGAGTAATGTCGTTGAGCCTCGACGAGATGGTGATTCACTTTGTTTATAGCGGACGCAGAAGCTTGGTAGACGGGCCCCTCCCATCTCTCCTTGCTAAAACTCTTTAGGAGGAGTTGCTTATACATTGACACATGGTATGTAACTGTCTCATCACATACGTTTCAAAACTTGCATTGCGAACATTTCAAACTGCTTCCCTAAGTGAACACATCAAAGTAATTGTTCTCGTTTATGTGTAACCCAAACCATCTCTCAAGTGGTGACGAAGAGCCGTCAACACTGTTCTCGGTGAATCACTGACTCTGTCAAGAGCTTCAAACTGGCTGAGGTGGTTTAACGTAGAGACAGCATTCGTTCGTCCTTAGGTAAAATAGAGTTCTCAAAAAATACCAAAAACATTAGAATAACTGTTTTATTATTTCTAAATAGTTCGTCTGACAGAAAGCTAGAAACAGAAAGTTTTGTAGAGAAAAGCATTTATTATTACACACACAACATTTATTACTTTGCTATTGTCGTTTTTTTTCAACTTATGCCTATTGAAATCTTTGCTGGCATCTTGTTGATGTCTATGTAATCTGGCTTAAGTTAAATATTCCAGAGAACTTATTTCAAGAAATTTCATTACAATCCCTGAATGTACCCCGAATCCAGTAGCCTATCATTGGAGATTTCAAAACTTACTTTAAAATGTTTATTCGTTAATTTTATGTTTGGAGTTAAAATATATATAAATATTGCAAGATATCCTTTTATCTTTTCGACGATAAGAGAAAGTACACCAAAGTACTTAGTGAAAATCACAAATTCATATGCGTTTACTTTTATTAAGAATATATATTTTAATTAACCATGCTTTAAATAATTTAAACTATTTCGTAAGAAAAAGTTTTGTATTTACTTAGTTACATATTTTGTGTTATGATTTTTATTTTCTTAGGAAGATATTGTAGTTTTTTGAGCTTCTCTGTGTCCAATATGATGGAATTGTAATTCGTATTTCAATGTACACTAGTTAATGAAACTGCATTTGTTTTTTTCATATCAAAGAGATAGTACATTTTACCATTCTATTGTTATGTCACTCTGGAGCAGAATTCGGGGCGCTCTTTCTTGAACACAAATGAAACTTACAGTCAAAAGAGACATATGAGTAGGTGTAAAACGATGCCAAGAAATTCCTATGACATAAATACGCAGTTGTTCTTGCCAGGAAATTTCTGAGATGGAAATAAGGAGTTCGAAGAAGAGATGTGTAACACTAGTTTTGAGGAAATGTATACAAGAACGCGAAAATATGAAAGAGAAAATGAGAATGAGTGGTCAAACTTTCAATTCCCGCTAACTCGATGTTGCTTTGAAGTGATTGAGTCTTTCATTTGAATGGCATCATTGAGACGCTTTCCCTAATGTGTGTCTCAGTTTGGTAAGAACCACGATATCGTTGTGAGATCTCACGTGCCACAAGCTGTCCCGTCTTTGATTCGAGCCTTCAACGGGAAGTCTTAGAATAGAGTCGAGTGAACAATCCATCAGATCACTTCTGATACTGAAAAAAAATTCAAAAATTGGAAAGTCTGTATCCTATCCCACCAATATTAATCAGATACAATTTCTTTTTGTGCTTAGTCTAGTGTTAGCTTCTATATAACAGCCATGTAAGTAGTTTTCTCCATTACAGCACAATCCTAAATAAGAAGTCCAAAATAGAGAATGGTATTGAGTTGAAGTAATAAGGAACAAAATTTCTTGATTGTTGAATAGATGTTTTCTAATAGTATACGGAGTGTTAAAAATATTAAGGAAACGATCTGCGGCTGAGTAGATTAACAAAGTAAATTATTGTAATAATTACAAATCACAAAAAACTACAATAATTACATACCTTGTATTTCAAAATGTTAAAAAATAGCATATCGTTTATTACGATGAACTGTGAGTTTTCTCATGAAGACAAGTATTCCACCAAGTAAATTGTGGTATGTCTCTCTACACAGAGCTTTATAACAAATATTAGCCTGACACAAATGAATGGAATACTATTGTATTTATTCCAAATCCAATCAAAATCTATAACACTAGCTTCGTGTAGCAACGTCAACTCTTCAAATACTTTTAAAAGTAGTTTATAAATATATTAATTTGGGATTTTTAATTCAATTAGAAGCATACAAATAAAACGGACAGTTCCCTGCCAGCAGACCGAAAAGCTCATTTGCCACAAAGAGTGAGCTGGAAGGAGTATAAAGATGTGTGACGGACGGACACGCAAATTACTCGATTACAACACAGGAATTATCTAAATAAGACATTACTTACTTTTGCAATGCCTTCTTGTTAACGTTTAGGAAATGTTATAAAAAATGAGATTCACTAGCACCTCCAAAGAACCGTAATGTTCCTGGGTTATTCCTTGACAAGTGGTATAGGGCTCCCCGCACCACCAACTCGAGTTTTAGAGAAATATTATACGCCGAGTCCCACATGTCTCGAAGAAAACTCTGTGAAGTTGTAGCCTTATAGGGGAAATTGTTTTTGACATATAGCTTTCTTTTGCCCCATGCAGTGTGACTATAAGATTTTCCCAAATTTCGGATTCAATTTCCTTATCAGTTTTTGCTAAACAAATGAAACTGATCTTTCTTGGACAACATTGTTTGCTTTTTCAATAGAAATAATATCAACTTCTCCTTTAATAATACAGAGTGAGTAAATTGCAGCTAAGTCGCCAAAAAATGAGTCTTCATAAAATTGGGCGTTCAAACATTGAATATCTTTCTGAAGATTCAAGTAAGTGAAACGTAGAACGCAATAAATCAATAAAACAGAGTTTTTGAATGCAAAATTTCAACCTGCTAGCTCTTTTGGTTACTTTATCAATTAAATTTTAATTGATAGTTTTGGAAAAACTAAGTTATCTAACCATGGAATTGTCTCAACATTGTTTTTCAGAGAAATATATTTTATAAACGCTGTCAATTCTATTTGGTCCTTTCATTTAGGGGTTTCAATCTCATTTAAAAATTCTACACTACATTAAAAATCTACAAAGATACATTGGATTTAAACTGTCAATTCTTACTATGTACTTTAATTGCAACCTATAATTACTTACATATGTATTCTACTGCCCACTCAAAATCATGTGTTGAATAACAGCATAAGAAGTTTATTGAAACCAATATATAAAAATTATGTAAACTATTTATGGTACTTTTAATGATTGTCTTTAAAATTTGAGAAATTTTGAGAAATTTTTCTAGGAATGAATTCCCCAACTACACCAACGTGCCAATTCAATAATTCATATATTTCCTCTATTATTGACGTTCTATACCCTCTTTAAGATGAGAGTTCTCGGCTTGTCAAATTGTCGATTGTCTTCATAGTGTATCATTAAGTCAAGGGATCAGAAGAGGAATTTTTGAGTGGCAGAAGTATTTCTCCCTGTGTATGGTACGGAGCACGACAATAAAAGATCAGCTCACAATATTGAAGACACTGCGAGGAAAACATCTGAAATATATTGAATAGTAGTTGGTTAACAGAAATTGGCAACCACTACATCACGAATCCCACTATTTAAATTCTCAACTTTTAAGTATTTTCATTTTCTAAAACTTCTCAGACCCTCTGGTATTTTAGAGGCCACATGAGAAATTTGAAACTGTGGAAGTTGAATCAGCCTTTGTGAGAAGGAAGACTACATTTGAAATTTAATATTGTAATATATTTTAGCCAACTTCAAGGTTTACGAAATAATTATAAACGTCTACGTCGTTTTTATGGCTTCCATTCAGCAGACAACTGATGGTGATGGCTAAGCCATCGAAAGCTGCTCTTGCAATAAATACTACTGTTGTCAATGACAATGTTTATAATTATTTCATGAAAAATGCCAACGATAACGCACCACAACACCTATATTCAATTTTTACGTTTAATACCTTTAGTTTTAAAATACGTTCATTAATAAATTCTGGCTTTCTATAAATTGTTCCACGAATTCTCGTTCCTTGTTGAGCTTCAGTAACATCTGGCTCCTCCTCTTCCGTGGGGGAGATGAGTGGTGATGAGGAGCCTTCGTCGCCGCTTGTGGTGAATCACCGTGTGGAGGGCTTTGAAGCGCCGCTCGGCTTAGTGGGGGAGGGCGGGGCGGACAGTTTGCGGCGGAGCGGGACAAGGCGGGGAGAGAAGACGGGAGCGGGGAATGGGACTGAACGTCGGGGAGACACTACGTCACGGGATGGGGGCGGTTCAAGTGGATCGATTTACTGATTTATATTTCCGGCAACGCAACTGCTACGGTTATTAGTCCCATTAGTGTTGTGAATAGTTTTGTTTTGTAAGGTGCCGAAGTTCCTTCTCTGGTGGATGGCGAGATTCTGCGCTGACTTATACTTCGGCCTGCCAGGAAATTCCCCCTCGGGATAGCTCCTCCCAACGGGGTTCCGCATCAAGCCGGAACAAGCTCTAATTTCTCCACAGGTCTCCCATGCGTGGTAGTGTAGTGCATGGATGTGTAAGTGCAGGTGACGGGAGAGGATAAGGCATGAAAAAAGAAAGATTGAGCGCGGTTCGTGACCCGTAAGTTAGAATATTGCTTCGGAACTCTCCGGTTGTTGATCGAAACAAACCCGACAAACAAACCCGAAACAAACCAAGTACATATCAAAGCAGCCAGCCATTAAAATTCCTCTCCAGACAGCGGCTAAATTCGACCTATCTTTGTAGCTATCTGTACTGGCACAACAGCCTCTGACGAGGCCAAGCATAGCAGCGGCGTCACGGGCTTGCGGCCATGGGTTAAGGTGTACGTATGGCTAGCACTTAGTCATCTGGTCTTCTCACCCTGAGAAGTGAGCTTTCCCGTCGTCACACAGCCAAAAATTCTGAGACGTGCGTTGAAAGCACACTATAATCTGTCCCGATCCGAGAATCGAACCCTATGTCACGTCATGGAAACCGAGCACGCTGACCAGTGAGCTACCCGTAGGGTTTAAGTGTCTAGCTAGTTTCGAAAATCCTGACAGCGTCGGGACTCGAACCCAAGGGCCTCCGAGTGAGAGGAACAAGCTGAGCGAGGCGGAACTGAAAGTGAGACAAAGGCGTGGCAGGTAGAGGCGAGACGGCACAGAGCGGGCTGCGCGCGCGGGGGATGGTAGGCCTGACAGAACGCCAGCCTCGAGGGCGCGTGGCGAGGTGGAGGTTGGGTGAACGATTGTGGGGGAGGGACAGGGAGCGGGGCAGGGAGTGAATGAGCTGTAGGCGGGGTGGGCGGAGGCCGGTGGGGGGAGGTTAGCGCCCCTCCCGCGCTCTTGGAAGCAGACCGCCCGCGGAGACGCGTCACGCCGCGACGCCCGTGACTAATAGATGAACGGGTCGCGCCGGCGAACGAAGCGCTTTCCGAGAACGAATCCGGGGTATTTTTATGACGCGACCTCTTCCATGCGGCGTGCGGCGAACCGACGGGTGCCGTCTGGGAGCCGAACGGGAGCTGTTTCTTGCGAATGATCAAAAAACTGACCAAGGCTTCCGTGATTCACGCTGAGAGCCAGTGGGGCACATAAATAGATTTATAGGAGAACACAAAGGCAGTAGTAAATCTTTCTGGCATTTCGTTTAAATTGCGTTTAAGATGTCGAAATGTTGTCGAGATATTTATAGCTATAAAATGAAACATTGTGTAAGTGTTGACTGTGAAACAGTGAACGTTTTGGACATAATTTTTGTGATGAATGTTACTGTGAACAGATGTTGAGATTTAAGCCTCATTACCCACTGGTATTTTCGTGTATTTTATATGTTATGTATGGTGTATAATCGTCAAGAGAGTATGTGAAGATACCATTTTCCCAGACTTTATTTTTTCTATTAAAATCTTCCTCGTCATTTACGTCTTTTCTTTTCTCAGTATCTTTAGCGTTCACTGTTTTCCTTGTATCAACGTTTTTCTAGTTACATTGTTTTGCGCTTTCTGTTAGTGATTATATTCTATTAGTGAAGATATAATTTCACCAAAGAGTGAAATTGACCTACTTCAACGTTAAAAATTGTTAACAGATATTGAAACAAATATTTTTCTGTGGTTTTTAAAATCTGGCAAATTCATCGAACCCATAACTTTGTAAGGGTATTTGAAGTAAACTTTCATCTTCAAAAACGTTGCATTATTTTTAACAAGTTTATTTGCAAAAAGACTCTTTCTTGAACTCATTTCATGACGCACATTCTTTTACATTACTAGTATTACGCGATATATCCTTAGCTAGTTTGGAAAACTCCAGAAAAAGCATTTGCTGTAAGGCACAGAATGATCGGGGAGAAATGTTGTTCTCTGTCAAACATATTTGATAGGATTTCCAAAGTAGCTAATGATACTGAGACTTTGTGAAAAATTTCATTACCTTTCTATCTCAATTGATGGTTTTAAATACAAAACGTATTTCAGTTGTATTTAGCTTATGAAATTCACTTAAAATGTATCGCAAATTCTACATAAAATTATGAACGTTAATAATCTACAAACAACAATATGACAATCGAGAAGGTTGATCACATATTGATTGCATTCAAGCTATTTTCCACCTAATGTCACACACATCATAGAGAGCACTACGCAACGGTCAGATTGCGGTTTATCGTCCATTAGGACCGGTGGCTTTCTAATTGAGGTCAACCCTCATAAATATCTCATTCGTATTCACATACTTCACTAATTCGTAAAGACCAATAAAGGACGCACAGCGTAGGCGGTCGACAGGCATCATCCATCCAAATGCACTCAGTGACACGATAACGATGGCTGCAATGACAAGTCGCTCACCAGATGGCGTTCGATGACTACTACTATGAGACGATGATGAATTGATGACGATGTGGTTTTGCGAACAGCTGGCTCGACATGCCTACGGCATAATGGCCTGATGATTCGATGACGAAGTATATGACGGATCTACTGTGTGGAGGCACATAGCCCCCAATTGTGTGGAAGATTTGCTTGAGAAGCTGTCGTTTTACGCGAAGCCTTCTCTTTAAGATCCGAAACGGAACAATCAGCTCTTTTTGAGCTTGGGAAGGAAATATGTTATGTAAAGTCACTTAAAATCAGTGCGGATAACATTAACACATCAATAATTCAAGAGTTTAACGTTGATTTAATACTTGTTTTTAAAGCAAATTTATGTATTTTTATTCTCTATTAATAAGCGGATACGTCAATATTTTGCTAGAAATCATATGTTTATTAATGGATTCACCTAAACACTCTTTAGTTTTGTGCAGGGATTAGGTAAATTAAATTCCTTGTGATTGGGGAGTAATGTGGTTGTATTTACGATCATAAAGTAGGTATTATTTTAATTCTAATATGCGTTGAATTTTCTGATTATTCATGCAGTTGTCGATAATTTATTAACATTAAATAGTAGAAACAAATTGATGAATTATCTATTTATTTACGCTAGAAGATAGAGAATACTCTAGGCAACAATAATCACTGGATAGCAAGAGATTAACATTTAATTTGCATGTGTTGTAAGTTTATTTGCAAGGTCAGAGACACGTATGAACCTTTTATTTAAACTAAATTTTGTGTTACGCATTTCAAAGCAATCATGTTTTTCTAAATGTATGGATGATGATTTTAAAAAATTAGCTTATTTACTTACTTATATTTCTATTATACTACCAATACACGGAGTGTATCTAGAACTGCTTATTAAATAATTGATAACATTTCTTTCATAACAATCTTTCAGGTACATTTGTGTCTTCGCTTTTTGTGCCTACTTTAATTTCGAAAAAAATGTTATTAAAATTATAAAATGCCTACTTATTATTGTAAGCAATGTAAATTTATTGATATTCATTAGAATTATTATTTTGAATGAAATAAAAGCAAAACAGCAAAAGAAGCAATATTCCACTGAAATATTCTGACCAGTTTCAAAAATGACTATTTGCGCTGAATCAGTATTAATTACTGACAAGTGAGAAAACACGGGAACGTATTACTCATAAGCCGGTCAAAATAACATGTTATTTTCATAATGCTTCACATTAACTGAAAATTAGAGCTGGAAATTTACTAATTATATACTAAATCCCACGGTTAATTAAATTATTTGATATACCTATAATCACAAAATGATAATTAACAGAAGCTTGAGTGGTATTATTTGCTCAGATTTCTATTTTTTTTTAATCTGTTACTAGCTTGTTTCATAAAATATACACTATAAATGACTCTCTGGATCCCGTATTGAGATATTATTAAATATAATCGAAATTGTTTTAGCAGAATGTTAATGATTTGCATACACGTTTGAAGCATATTCAAACGTCACACATAGATTAGATGACACGAAAATAAGTTAAATATTTTAGAAATGTTTAATATCCTTTTTATTCAAACTAATATTCGTTCAAGAATTGTAAGAATTAGTTCAACAAATTCCAAAATATAATGTTCGATCAAAACCCCGCTAAGACTGGGCTGTTTCAGAAGGTTTGACAACCAACATGATTCATATTTTCGCCGAGTTACGTTACGGCTGATGACTGGTAGAGTAGTGACTACTTAATTCAGCTCGAGTGGTTAATTGCTAGGGTCATGCAGGGTTCGTGGATGCCAACTCATCTGCGTGCCATCCACATGCGAAGTTTCTCAACTTCTCTTATCTTACTGTAAAATGTTGCGTGTGGAATATGCTTAAATTTCTGTGTGGTAGAGACCATTCCACCAAAATACAATACATTGTCAAGAAGTGAACCGTAACAATGTATGCCATTAACTGTCATCAACTAATAAGGCATGCCAATTTTATTTTCATTATTTCCCTGTCTTTTTATAGTCCCAATTATGCTTATTGCCAGATTTATTCCAATATTTTGATGGCATAATTCCAAAGTACATGAGTTGGCAGTAATTAATTAATTGCAACACGAGTTGGTTGCAATTAATTAACCCGAATTTCTTTCTTCCAGATTCTTCTTAGTAGTACATTTTTACATTCATCTATTGGTATCTTGTCCAAGAATAGCAATTTAGATAAAAGTTACTTATGATACGAGATTTCAAGAGCGAAACAAAACCTGAGTGAATGGAAAACTTCAAGGGAAATTGTAAGGTGGATGACGTGCTAACATTTAAGTCGTTTTGAATAAATTGATGCTACAGTTTCATTAAATCACTATTCAATCATCTCTCTAATTCGACTAACTACATGTCCACAGACTGCCGCACTGTATGTTCAACGTGAAGGAGTAGCCTTGTCACACTAACAAACTATTTTCTTTGAATTGAATTTTAAATTTGCCTTATTTTTCGTGGCGAGACTCGGGTCATCAGGCCCGCTCTTCCGTCTGACCACGCAAATTTCGCTACGCTCCTTTCATCAACTAGCAGAGAAAGGAGGTATTTCTTGGGCGAGAAACAGGCGATTTGAATTTAGCTCAGAGGCGTCATTTAGGCTTGAGGATCTTTTACATGCAAGTAAATCTACTAACATGGCTTAACTTCCCCTCCGAAGGAAGGCGTACGAAGGATTTTCTTGCCCTTAAAAATCCACGGCTTCGATCGGATTTGAACCCGCGAACTTGGGTACAACAGTCCGTTTTCTTCGATTTTGTCAGTAAGAACCTTGTCATTTCAAGGGTTTTACGTGCTACATTGCTCCCTCCGCTGGTGACAGCGTCTCACTGCACCATCATTACGTGGGTGTTGGTGTCCTTGGGCTCCGGTCATCGCCCGGCCGGGCCTCAGGGCAGGGCTCCAAGTCGCTTTTCTGGGCGTGCGCGGTATAGAGGATCGTAAATACAAAATATGAAAATAATTAAGTGGAATTGGATCTAAAGACTGATAAACCAGGTCAAATGTTTAGTGTAATTTTACCTAATCGATATGCTAATTGTTCAAAAGAATATAATTTTTTTCAAAGCTAAGAATTTGAGATCAATTTATAAAGGATTTATGACACCGGGTATTATTGAATTGAGTTTTTTACATGATTGCATTCTGTTGAATAAATGATATTGATATTGGTTTTGTTGTAAATGATATTTTGTTGTACATTGTTAAAATGGTGTACGAAATGGTAAAAATGAAGTGTTTTAAAAATCTGGTCTAGAATATTTTGGAATAATATCAAAAAATATGGTTCAACACTTTTTCCAAATTTCCAAAAATTTTCAAATCTTAAAAAACAGTAAAAATAGATATATTGTGTATAAAAATGGATAAAATATGAATACATTTGTGTATTTTAATACGATTTTAATGATAAAATGGAAAAAATTAAAAATCTAAAAATTACGGGACGCAAAAAACTGAGCTAGGAGTAATGTTTTATATACTACTTTAGTTCTTAAATATGATTTATAATGCAATTTATTTTTACACCACACCATTTTTCCCATGTTTCCCAGGTTCCTTATGCGCTGTCGATATTTTTGCATTTGTATCACCGCATACATTTTTTTCCCACAGATTCAACTATTTTGAATCTTTTAGTGAAGAGAGCTAATTCTAATTAGAGAGCTTATTTTCAAATAGACGTATCTCTATGAAACGCAATTGTTCAGGAAGACATTTACATTTAGCCTCATAGTTGAAGATAACGATGTATGGATTTCGAATACTGTTTGACTTAAGAGAAACGCAAACGAGAAACGCAATATTTGGCAACATTGTTTTGGAGTGTCTCAAAAACACATCAATACATAAAATTAGAATTCAAATATAAATGGTGGTACGCCGCTTTGAAAGTAAACTCTTCATTTGCAACATAAAAACCGAGTGCATGTGCTAAAGTTGGTTATTTTCAAGACACTAGTGCCACTGATGCAGAGTGGGATACGTTGCTTTTCGTACGCAATCTTATCACTGTTGTAGAGTTGCGTGTTTGTACGCCACTAGTAACTACTGTTGTAAGATACAATGGGTATACCAAGAAGGCATTTACAAATTTACTCTGTACTCTACTAATATTACGTATATCTAGAAAGTCTGATTAATTTTACTAATGTTTATTCTGCTCTTATATGTTTTAGACCAATCTTTTTTTACATGCCAAGATATTCAACTGACTACGATGATGTTCCTACGTGTTACTCGTACATTTGGCTTATTTCCAGAGATTCTGTATGGTTATGCAACGAGTGGGTAGATATAATCCAATGACATAAAAATATTGCAAGATTATGCGCTCTACTGGCAAGTAAAGTATTAAAATTAAAATTGTTTTATTAGTGGTTTTCTAAGTTTAGAGCCAATGTTACATTGAAGGATTCGCAGAATTATCTTCCCAGAAGCAGAATTCAATCTCATTTGATGATTTACTTCTTGGAAATGTTTCCATTACCTTTTCCATTATTTATCGCAGTATCATACTTTTTCCAGGAAAAAGAATATAATAACGCTATGAATAACTTTTTTGAGCATTTTGTTTTTATTCACAAATACAACAATATTTTTTTTGCCTTTCAGATATTAATACAAATAAGTATTTTATATTGTATCATGGGAATAGCTCTTTTGCATCTAGCGTTTAGGTTTCTTAAACACCCGCTTCCAGATTCCTTTTTCTCTTCGGTTTCCTCAGAAAACATTGTCCGATTGCATGCTGATAGATGCTTTGGGAGGGGGAAAGGATACAATTCAGTTAAGTTTCCATTACTGATTAAAGCAAATAGATGTTCTCGCATCAGCTACCCGACCCGACCATCAGAAAATATAAGTAGCACAAAATAAATAACTTTTATAAGAACATTTTTTTTCTTTTATGTTCTTCAAATATAAAAGTAAAATGGCTATCTCTAATACCTATGCAAGTTCATCCTTATTCTAGCGAGGCCAACTGAATGGGATCTATCCAGGCTATGATTTTTCAGGGAGGTCGGTAAAAGGCTTAGGACACCGCGGGATGCAACTGGGATGCGTCTTTGTTTCGTATCGTTTGTTTTGTTTTTCACTACGGAGTAGAAATTATTGTTTGAGCCTCAGATCTACCATGTTGCATTCTCACTTCAGTACACGTTTTCATTTTTTACTAACTTTTTCGAAATCTTATGATCTAGTCAAAATCATAATCTTGCAATATTTTAAAATGAATATCTTCATTGGAACCACTCCCTGTACAGTGCTGCGCTAATCGGTTGAAGCTAGCTCCCATTCTCATTATCCGGTGCTACCTCCGTCTAGTACAACGGTCGTCATAAAAAAGATACTTTTCTAGACCCTCGATGTGCAATCAAATACGCTTGTCATTACTAACTGCATAATTATTTCTAAACTGCCTAAATCGTAATAGCCAGCGAGTATTGTTCTATCGCGTTCAACTCTTAGGCGAATTAACGATATATAACACAAGGTGTAGGAATGTTCCTTCTATTTTACTCCGAAACTAGCATATTACTTTCCACAAATACAATATTGAATTTCGTAACGTTTTCTCTGACGTCCAATGATTGTGGTACTCTCCGTCTTCACGTAAAATTATACAACTTCTTAATATATAACATTGATGAAGCGATTATCTTTAAATTTGCTTTGGTAAATATTTTCCGTAAATATTTTTCCAATAAAAATTACAAACACAGTTTCTTACCTGTATATTATAATCGTATATCCGGTACGTAATATTGCCCGTCAAATTAAAACCTAAATGCAGCATAACATGTTACAATAGTTGGAAATTTCATATCTAAAATATTTTATTCGCGGCACCGTCCAGCCTCAAACGAATTCTACGCCGTTCCCTTCGCCCGTGGAAACCCTCCCGATGGACGGGCGATAGTGAAGGGTCATCACTTTCCAAAAGGTCGGAGTGAGACGGCGCTTCTGGATCATTGCGTCTCAGCCATGGGCGCCTCGGCGTGGTGGGCGGGCGGTGCGGGGGCGGGGGCGAGGGCTGGGCTAGGGCGGGGCGGGGGCGGAGGGCGCCTCCGCAGAGAAATACGAGTCGCGCCGAGCGCAAGCACAGGGTGAGGCGCGGGGCGCGGAACCTTCACAGGCGCCCAGGGCCAGGATTTCTACTAACAGCGCCTCCCGCTCCACGCCCCGCCCACGCCCTCACCCTTGCCCACGCCCATGTCGTTTCCTGCGCCCTCCCCCTCACCCACGCCTTCCCCCGCGCCCTCCCCCCCGCCCTCCCTCTCCCCCAGGACCATGCTCCCGTCCCCGCCCATGCCCTCGAATACGCCCGCACCCACGCCTTCGCCTACATCCTCGCCCGCGCCATCGCCCACACCCTCACCCACGCCCTCGCTTACGCCCACGCCTGCATCCACACCCACGCTCTCGCCCACGCTCTCGCCCACGCTCTCGCCCACACCCTCGCCCACGCTCTCGCCCACACCCTCGCCCACACCCTTGACCACACCCTCGCCCACACCCTCGACCACACCCTCGCCCACACCCTCGACCACACCCTCGCCCACACCCTCGCCCACATCCTCGACCACACCCTCGCCCACACCCTCGACCACACCCTCGATCACACCCTCGCCCACATCCTCGACCACACCCTCGACCACGCCCGCGCCCACGTCGGCGCCCACGCCCATTGCCCCGCCCACGCCCTTGCATACGCCCGCACTCACGCCCACACCCTCGCCCTCGCCCTCGTCTACGCCCTCGCCCACCCCTACGCCCTCACCCACGCCCACGCCCACGCCTACTCCCACTGTGTACGAATGGGGTGGAGAAGGGGAAGTGGTGTGCGATCGACTCGGGCATTTGCAAGGCCACCCAAGGGCGATCGGGACCTCCCGAAATAGCGAGGAGAGCACCGTCCGGCTTTGCATTCCATGACTTTAGAGCTTATTACAAACATTTTCACAGTCCAAATACTACGATTTTGTGATGAGTTTTCTAGTATATTGTGTGAATTTCTCCTCGTTCTTCATCTGAACAAAATGTTCATAGTTGGGAGGTACGGACACTTAAAGCATTACTTATTTTGCTATTATAACTTGTGACTAGATGCTTTTGTAGATATTTCAATAGATATGTTCCTCTTTAATTTTATATGGCTGTTTGCAATTTCCGGGTAATAATGGAATGCACAGACAAAAAACTGTGTATCCTGTTATGTATGTAGAATTTGTAGCGTTAAGCGCATAACTTGCACAAATTAACACACATTATAATCGTTTTCAGAACAATTGTTTTTTTTTAATATATCCACAATTAACCATTAAAAAAGATAATTTTACACATACTAAGCAGACGTTTTCTGTAAGTAACTTTTTAATGAATCAAATTTTGTTTATGCATACATTCAACTAGTAATTGTCATATGATCCAGATAGCAGATTTTTGTTCATTGAATACAAAAAGGTTAACTTACAAGTACGTCAACTTTGGTTCAAATACGTTACTAATAAATTCTTCGGTGTTACTCTCATTCGTTTCTTCATTGAAATGGTGGAGATCTTGTTGATAAGCTCTCTTGTAATGCATCCACAAAAGTATTTATTTCGTTCGTGACAAATGCTGTCTCCCATTCTTCAAAAAGACAAACAGACGTTTTGTCGTAAATAAATTTCATGGTATCAAGGTATGTTGTATTTTCCCTGTAAAGTCGTGTTAGTCGAGGCTGGAGGTAAATACGGACAGTTTTATAAATTTGCCCAAACCTATAAAATAAATCTTAGCTAATAATTTTGACTCTCTAGTAGCATATAAAATTCCGTCGACTAGCTGGAAACAGGAATATTTTGCAAACCTGGTAAGATAAGTCACACTTTCTCCAAAATTTAGATTTCTATATTTACGAACAGCGGGAGGGTTTCTGTAATTGGTGGAGATTATTTTGCTACTGCCCCAAATCCTTCAACTAAACCGTGATTTAAGAGGAGAAACCAGTGAAATGCTTCGGACTTTGAACTCTTGCATTTCGGACTTCAAAGGCAATCTGTTTTGTATCCATTTCGTAAAGCAATGAACCTCCAAATGTCATTCCAACGTTTATTATAATAAAGACGTAAACAGAACTGTGAGGAAACAGAAACCAATTCTTCTCAAACACTAAGAGAACATAAGAAACGAGCATAAAGTTTGAAAGGTAACCATTGACACTTCACAGCAAACTAATCTCAGAAAGCAAAACACTTGCATGCCATTGCCGAGCCTTCCATTGGGATGACGCCTTTAGGAACACAATTGGCACATTGGGTGGAACCTGCAGAATCAAATGCGGTTGTAATTTATTCCAAACTTGGGATCCGGATTGATTATAAGATGTACAGTAAGCTGTTGTGCAAATTGTATTTTGGTGCATTTGGTGTGTATCCGGAAAGTGTGTGGTTCAAGTCATATATATATATATATATATATATATATATATATATATATATATATATATATATATATATATATATATATATATATATATACACATTCCCTGTTACTATTTGCCCTGGAATCTGTGACTTCTTTCATCCAGATCGCAGGGAACAAATCGGGACATGCAGAGCCATGTTGTAATTTAATTTGCATGAGTGAGAGCCAGAAGTATTCATTATTTTCTATTTCTGGATCAAGGCTGACTGTTTGTAACCACTTGAGTTGGATAGTTCTTTTAAAAAAGAATTTTTGAAATTTTGAATTTTGAAATTTTTAAACCAATTTACACCACTTTAAAATAGGAAGTGTTTTCTGGTGTGGTGAAGAAGTTATTACGTTTGTTTCGACATAGCGTCCAAAACCGTTGTGATCGGTTCCAGTCACTACCAGTCTGACCGTCCCAATCCGCACCCCTGCGCCTGGTGCTCGTTTGGACTGCTCGATGCTTACCGTTTTTTTCGTCCACCTGCCTCGTCGCCCCGCCTTCGGTCATCCTGGCACGACCTCCAGACCCAAGCGAGCTTTTATACCTGGCGATATATATTTGTTTAATTCACTTATATCTCAGTCGGAAATAGAAAATGAAGTTTATTAGTTTTGTAATATTTTCGTTATAACTGGACATTACGTTGGTATTGATTCGTGTAGCTATTCACTATTTAATGATATGTAAATGATAATTTATGAAGTCATAAATACTGCAAATAATAATAATAATAATAATAATAATAATAATAATAACAATAATAATGGGAACATTCATACATAAAAGAAACAAAAACAAGATGTTTTTTCTTCAATGTAACGTTATTGGATGTACATTGGATATCTGGGTAAACAAGTAACCAAGAATACGAAAATCGTATTTGGGGATATTGTTATATCATTGCTTAGAAATATCATTTCCACGTGCGTGCAAACTACCCACGTGCGTGAATACTGAATATAGTAAACATTTGTATTTAAAAATGCGGTATAAGAAAATAAATCTTTGCAATATTAAAGTAGAAGAAGAAAATTGAGGTAAATTAATTGACTAATTTTAACATTCGGAACTCTTTGTTATTAACTAATATTATGAACCATCTACATTAGGATTTTCATCTAATAATCCTGATGCTTTGAACATATGCTGAGATTGCCTTTTTGGTTGATCCGGAGTTTAGGGTGGCAGCGGTTCCTTTGGTTCACTGATTCGGTTCACTAATCTCCTGATTCACAAGGTTATAGTTTCGCTTAAAATTTCACTTCACAACACTCTTTTAAATCACAAAATTAAGACTTTAGCTAGCTGGTTGAAATAGACTTGATTTACTAATAAAACAGCCTCCTAATAACACATTTAGTTGTTACTATGACTACAAAATTATTTACTTCATAATTTTATGAATAGTCAAATTGCGAAGAATTTTGTGATCCCAGAATTAAGAAAACGTGCACAGAATACACTTCTGTTCTTTGCAAGCACACACAGTGTTTTACAGTTTCTGACGTAAAATAAAATTTAAAAAACGGTTGATCCGGAGGACATGGTGTCGTTCACTGACCTTCGGTTCCTTTGGTTCACTGATTCGGTTCACTAATCTCGTGATTCACAAGGTTATAGATTCACGGTTCACTTCTATCACTGGAGAAAAATCTTGATGGCATTGATTCAAAGCATAAATATATACACAATTTGGTTGATCACAATTTAACTATGTCACTTTTCCAAATTAAGTTATACGTTTTTCCAATTACGAAAAACATGATAATTTAATGTTATGCTTAATTGGTAGCCTTAAAAAATTGAGAGTTTTCATATTCTAAGCGTTTAAATCTGTAGAATATTATCCCAATAAAATTTAACCTTTCTTTTTCCTTAGGCGTGGCAAATTCTGCCCGCAAAGGCTACTTGTCTGCCTGGGAAGCCCAGCGCACTTGCGAGGACGAGGAACTACCCCTGACACCGCTCTGATTTCCCCTTCAAGTCCAGAAAGTGGTGTGTACACGCTGAAGCGGGAAGGTATGTACTCGAAATATATATATATATATATATATATATATATATATATATATATATATATATATATATAACAGTTGCCTTATATAAAAGTAAGTTTACCTTGATATGTTTATGTTTATTTACTTTGCAATTTCTTAGCTGATTTCAGAATAATTTCTTTTGAATTATTTTCTTTTATTTAAATACTTTTGACAAATGACAAGCAATTATTTCAGTGGACAATCCGTGCTAGTTTTTCTTTTGTGTTATATTCAATTAAAAATCATTTTCAATTTCATCCACCGAGAATAAAACCATTGCGTTATTTGTTATACATACCAATATTGCGATAAAATTAACAAGTTTTTTTTATGCGTGAACAGCTTTTTTAAGAAGCGATAATTTTTATTAAGTCTCCTAAACTGATCTTAGGAAGTTAATGCAGTGAATCCACTCTTAGGTAAATGCAATGATGAAACCAAGATTTCTTTCGATTCAAAATAATAATTGTATTCTCAATCAACAATTTCAAAAATGAGTGATGTATTTCATTTTAATGTATCACTTATATTACAATTTTACAAATCGCAAGTAAACCAAACAACGTATGATTAAGTACAATAAAAAAAGTTTTTGTCACATTGCAGAGCTGAATCAAGGCAGGACAGACCAAATAATGACTTTGAAACTGGCACATAGGAAGCAAGAGTTTGTGGCAATTATGTTAATATACGGAAACAAACTTAACGTCACCTTAAATAGAAATGAAATTTTGATTACAAGTGCTTATTAATGCACATTATGGTAATTACTAATTTTAAAATATCATTACTTTTCAATTATAAGAAGAAAGAAATTCGAAGCCATTGTCGTGGAATCTATATCGTACAAGTATGCAAATTTTAAAAAAATGTCCCAGACAGAGAATGATCTCATATACACAAAGAAAATCTTTATTTCTCTTTCTGTTAAACTAAACTGTAAATGTTTACAACTCCAAGAACATGTTAAATTCAAACCCCATTATGTAAAAATGCTACAGTTGTATATGTTTTGGTCTCGTAAGTATTTTAAATATCACTAATTCTGCAGGAGATCGAAGTAGGAAGGTAACTTGCCGGAGAACATTTCCCACGTGGTCGTAGATTGATAGTCCGCATGTGAGGTTGGTCGGTCGAATTTAGATACAGACCACAGGGCGTGCAGGTGAATGTGGACAGAAGGGAGCTTGGCTCGTGAGTAGACGGGTTGTTGAGAAACCTATTCTTAGAGTTAGACAGGATTCAGGTTTGAGAACAAGGATTTTTTGCGAATCTCTTCGTTAAAAGACTATAGATGCTCCATGTTGAACCATTAATTTTCGGTGACTAGAATGTAAACTAATCCATGAAACGGTCACTGTTATTTAGTGACAACTCTTTTCAATGATATGAATATTTTAAAATCGATTTTAATGACAGTAAAACCAATGAATATTGGAGGTAAAGCAGGGCAATTATTTTACAGATATTTTTTCTCCGTTCCTCAGTGCTCGTTTACAGGTCAGTTTATACGTAACGTCTTTAAAATAAAATTAATCTGAAAAAGATCTGCTATCTATTCAGATAATTGAGTTCTGAATTACTCGTCGTAATGGTTGAGTTTCTTCACATTAATCATTTTTCGCCATTTAATTTTCATGGATCCATATTTATTGTCACGAACTGAAGATAACCTCAAATTCGCAATATTTGCCGAGACACTGTAACATTGTACCGTACTTGCAAATACGAATCAATAACTAGCGTGATGGTAACGATCATTGTTATATGTCTCGGATCTGAAAATTAAACTACCACTGAACTAAACACATAAAATTACGTTTCTAAGCAAACGGGAATCAGCAGGCAGTGCATAATGAAAATAACTATTTCTTGGGATGAGCGTACTTCAAACGCCAAGCCTTTCACAAACCCTTCATCCAAAGAAGCTCTTCAGCTTCTCTTGAAACGCCCCATCCGCGCGGATTAGCAGTAATCTCCATCAACACTTTCCACACACAAGGGCCTCACTCGCTCTCCCGCGGACCACGTGTGACGAGTGCGAGGTTGAGATTGCGCAGCTGTGGATCAACGGTAGTCCAGCTAACGCACTGGGTCGTGTCGTGTCGGGTCGTGTCGTGTCGTGTCGTGTCGTGTGTCGTGTGGTGTCGTGACGTGTCATGTGTCGTGTCGTGTCGGGTCGTGTCGTGTCGTGTCGTGTCGTGTGTCGTGTGGTGTCGTGACGTGTCATGTGTCGTGTCGTGTCGTGTCGTGTCGGGTCGGGTCGGGTCGGGTCGGGTCGTGTCGTGTCGTGTCGTGTCGTGTGTCGTGTGTCGTGTGTCGTGTGTCGGTCGGGTCGGGTCGGGTCGAATCGAGTCGGGTCGGGTCGGGTCGGGTCGAATCGAGTCGAGTCGGGTCGGGTCGGGTCGAATCGAGTCGGGTCGGGTCGGGTCGAATCGAGTCGGGTCAGATCGGGGCGGGGCGGGGCGGTTGCTTAGCGTACCTTCGGAGAAACCATGTTCGGACGAAAAAGGTTTTCGGCGTAATCCCCAACTGATTCTACCCATTTACAGTGATACGAATCTGGTTGGCTGCACCAGACTCTTATCACTCAATTTAATCACTTATAGGCGACAGGCAAAGGAATCAAACAGGTTGAGACTTCTCGCATAGTTATATCTAAGGCGATTTAGTTCACACGACATAAAAAGGTTAAGAAACCGCTTTTTTATTTTGCTTTAATGAATTTCAGTTAATGTTAGGCAGAAAGTTTCAGTAACGCAATTCATTGACGCCTTCGGGAATTTCCTGACGTAATTTCGTACAATTGAGTCGGGACAGGACTTTGCGTTCAAGAACAAAAGGCATACACGTTTTTATTGCCATTATGAATGGGTAAGTTCAGCCGAATAGTTCAAGCTCATTACAGTGTTTTCTACCTTGTTTGCCAGAACGCGTCTGATTCACTGCGAACGTGCATACACTCTACTGAGTGTTTGAAATATTCGAATACAAAGAACCGTGTTCTCTGGAACGTACATTTGTCCGATCACGGATTCACTCTAACCGTACCCGAATTCATGGTCACTAGCCTGTTCGCACGCACGCAAAAACTCAGACCGATTAGCGGCTTCGGTGGCGTAACGATTAGCATGTCGGACTGTAAGTTCGCGAGTGCACATTCAAAACAGCCCTTTTCTTTAAGGTAGAAAAAAAATACATACGCCTTTCGTCATGGGAAGTAAAACCGGCTGTGCTATGTTGTAGATTTACTTCACATAAATGTAACACAAGCCACAGCTAAATTTTAATAACATGTTATTCGAGTGACACCTTCTTTCTAAAGTGTAACAAAATTTAGGATGTCGGGCGTAAGAACTGATTAACATGGCGTTGTCGGGTACAATATAGGATTGTTAAATCGAATAGAAAAAAATGCCGGCGCGACGCATGTGTTACGCACGACGCTACAACGGCGGTGAGCGGGTGAGCGAGCGACGGCGGTGGCGGCGGCGGCCACCGACCGCAGGTAAATATAGACTCGCCCGTCGGCCTCTGGGCCCGCGCCAGCCAGCCCCTCCGCCGCCGCCACCGCCACCGCCGCCACCGCCGCCACCGCCGAGGGCAGTCGCATTTTTCAAAAGAATAACTCTATGACAGCTGGGCCCGGCGCCGGGCCTTGGTGTGTCCCCTGCGGCCCGCCGGCTAAGGTGACTCGTGGGACGGGGGGGAGGGGCGGCCGCGTTACGTACTCGCTGGCTCCTGGACGCTGCGCGACGCGCCTCGCGATTGGTTGCGTACGGTGCGTTTGTTGACAAGGCGACGATGAAAACAAAGGCGACACTCGTGGCTGGTAGGTCGCTTACCTGGTAGAGCGTTTGTGGTGAAATAAGCTTTATCGCCTTGATAACAATTTGCAATTTGTTATCCTCTTGGGTTCACTGAGATGAAACTTTTCAAAACTGAGATCAATTTTAGACTGAGTTATTGTATCGTTCGAATATTCCACGGACTAATGGTTACTAGTACCAACATTATTCTGACCCCTTCAGCAGGGTGAGTTAAGTCAAATTTTAAATAATAGTTTAGAACTTGTTTTTAAAAAAATTGATAGACCGTACGAATTTTTTCGAAACCTGTTATTACAATAATAAATTAATTATAAAAATCGGCCTAACGGCTTCCTGGAATACTTCTCCAGTTACATATTGTAAGAAGACCTGTTAAGACATTTACTTCGTATTAAGAGATCCAAAACTAGAGTGGTAATTGTCTTCATCCTATATTTCTGTAATGACTACAATCAAATTAAATATTACTAAAAACATTGAGAGGACATTTGGTTTTGAAATATGTGTATCCATTTAATGGAGTAGAAATTTCTAACACCGAATGTCATCAGTAAGAATATATTTTTGAATTATTTGTATACGTTTGTTTAAGTTCCTTATAATTATATTGCAATTGATACTGTAAAATGCTACACTAACTCGCATTAAAATTCTGAATAATATTAGTTTTGTTATGCCACCCATATGAATTAGACCAGTGTTCTTGGTGGTTAGTGTCTACGAGTGTATCTGAAAATTAATGAGTAACTATGATAATTAATTGTAAGCTAAAATTAACTTTGAATCTACTAAAACAAGAAAAGGAATGATTTATTATCCTCTCGGGAAGAAAAGTCATTAGTCCGACCACACGAAAGAAACATTTGAATAACTGAACTGAAAATAAGGTTCGTCTTTTCTCGATAAACATGGCAATTCTTAGTAACAGTATTACTACTTCAATATACTACATAATTCGCAATTGATTTGTTTTGAAATTTAGTTAAAAATATTTTTTTTCGAAATTTGATACCCTTTATTCATTTTCTGATAGTCACGAAACGATTTTGCTGAAGTGTCATAAAAAAACCGTTGAAGAGTTACGTGAAAGGGTTGAGTGAAGGGTTTAGGGTAGACTTATCATCGGAGTTAAAGAAGAATAGACACGTAAGCATTGTCTAGATCTGCCGATAACCGGCCGTTGCAAGTGGAGTAAAGTTCTTGAAAATAGCATCGTGACTCCCTTAAGCATAGTTCCGATAATTTTAGCGTTGTGCGTCCGAAGTCGATCTGCAACGTTAAAGAGGATGGCTGTGTATTCTTGAACGAGGTTTACTCGCACAAATCTTGTCACCTCACTTTACTTGTGAACTAAATCGGCGTTTGTTCAAACAGACCGATTTAGCCCCATTGAGGTATTTTCCTCGTTGCTCACTTACGGAATATGTGTGTTCACGCGTAGCAGTTAAATGGAAACAATATTTTTCTTAGAATTTCATGGGAGTAAGTTCGAAACTTGGCCAATAGTGTAAATTTTAATCGTATTATTTTCATAACAAGCTGTCTGTGTTTGGAAAATTAAGAGTCATTTGATTGCAAAATTTCAGAACTCTTGTTGATTCCAAACTTTAATTAGTTGCAACCGATTGAGTAGTTTATCTTCCATAATTCCATTCCCTTAGAATGTGATAAATATTTGGAAATTGCGTTGTCTCAATTCTTGAATATCAAAATACATCAAATGAAAACATACTACGTGTATTACATCTCTCCCATTATTTCCTGCGCTTTAAACACTAAATTGCTTATATTATTTTGCTAACATTATAGGTCGTGAAATTTGATATCTTTGCACTCCTTGATGGTAATGATGTAACAATGCATAAATGATTGATTACGGCGTTTCTTATGTACTATCAAACTTTTTATTACTCTTTTATCAGGAACATGCAGCGCGTGCTATAACGTATGAGATAGGTATTCTGTTCTTGAAAACACTTTTAATATTGGGAGAGCTTCAGTCTCAGCTTCATAAAAGCCAATAATATTTATTTTGCCAAAAAATGTTAGGAAGAGTCACATTAAGTTCAGCGAGTCACTTTTTTCTAATTTTAATATTTACATGAATATTTTTGTTATAAATTCGTATCACTGTTATCTTCAATTGTTTCAATTTACTTCTAAAACGAAAAATAGTAATTATTCAAGAAAACACTTTATTATCTAAGCGAAGTGTACTTTGCCTCACTGTTTCTCAAACAAAAGACACAACGAGACACTCCATAGAGGAGAATTTACTCTACTATAGGACACACAAAGAGATTAGATATTGAATGTTTTGATAATAATAACGAAGGTATATGTTTTAAAGAATGAGGTATATGTTTCAGCTTATATTATGTAAGGAAACACTTAAAAATTGTATGTATGTTTTGTAATAAAACATTTGGGAACAATCTCATGATGAAACCTAGGCGCGCAATTGTAGATAAACATATTTCAGACAATTCAGTTTCTTTTGATCTAGACTGAATGTAATTTCTTTGTACTTGAACTTCATCCCTTCTAAACTTTCAGACATCGATAAGCTTACGTTGAGAAAAGTAAAGTTGAAAGGGCGTTTGCAATTTGTGACGTTTGTTGACAGAAGTTTACAGTTTAAAAATCATATGATATGATTGGGGACCATCTCAAGGCAATGCTGAAGCATACAATTGTATATGAATATGCTTCAGAAAATACATATTTATTTTGGTCTACATTGAACGTAATTTCATTTTACATGAACTTTAATTCATGCCTTCTAAACTTTCAGCCATCTATAAGCTTACGTTGAGAAAAGTAAAGTTGAAAGGGCGTTTGCAATATGTGACGTTTGTTGACAGAGGCGGTTGCGCATCCACAAAACGATGAGCATCAGGCAGACCACAGCGCCCCTTGGTCCCAATACTCAGAACATCAAAGGGAATCGGCGAGAGATGCGTGTCAACGCGATTGAAACGCTCCTCTCGGTAGAAGGTGCAAAGCAGTGTCAAAGAGACGGGCTTCGGATCCGGGTTTACTTACTATTTCCCACCTCCCTGTCCGGTAACCTTTTAAGTTGCAATGGGACAGGAAACATGCTTTACTTGACGATACCGGCCTTTCAGAGAACTATTTGTTAAAAGTGTTAACTGAGTTTCTGATCATTTAGAGATCTCAATATTTTACTAATATGAATTTCTGTTCGATAGTGAACGGTTTGTTCTCTACATGCTACAAGAATCTGTTAGAAGGTGACAATGACTTGCAAAAGTATTCGGAGGAAAATTAGTTTATAATAAGGAATTATTGTTTACTGGAAACTCCACGGGTGCTACAACAGCACGTATTTCCTCGAATTATTATTTTTTCAATTTGGAAAAATTCAGACACTTCAACGAAAATGAAAACTGCGCCTTTCTTTTCAGCATCTTAAATACCATTCAAGGACAAAGCTTAATTAATATTTTGACCCATTTTGTACAAAATTTTGTCGAAGCGTCGTCAAAAATTAAACTATGCGTTTCAAAGGCAATGTCGCGATGTGACATGTCGAAACCTGTCCTGATCCCTACAAGTCTTAATCCTAATAATTTTCATCGGAAGCACATGCCGTATTAATCTCACGATCAAACTTTTGGGTGCCGACACACACTGCAAGTCAATTAAAAAGCATCCTGGCGTTCGTTTGTGATTCAACACCACTGCTCGTCGAAAGCGACCTACTCTGCTTCCAAAGTCGTTTCCCGCGAGAGGCAGGCGGGGAGGCAGCTGACTCTCCTAGCAGCTAAAATAATAACACTAATATGAACTATACATAGTCTAAACTACTAATTCAATTTTTTCCGAATTTTATTTTTACCTGTTGTTCATTTTTTTTAAGAAATACATTTTGTCGTGATAAACCTGACCGCAACCGCTCAACTTCCATCCAACATGAGAGCTACCTCCCCTGCAGCTCTTTCCTCACGAATTTGAGAGCTCTTGCCTGCGTCTACAGCGAAACAGGTCAGTTGTGTAATCACACGCGAAAGGTCGGTGCAAACTGGAAAAGTGCGGTAAAGTTGTGAGTCTTTCGGAATTTTCGAATGAGAAAATTGATTTATCGACACAAATAGGCACAAATTAAAGAACGGTAATTTTCGCGAACAAAAATACAAAATGAGGTTATGACACGCGAATTTAATTCACAAAACAACTCTTAGATCTCTTCTTTACATAATTTAAATACCGTGACGCCCACCTAAGATGTTACCTTCAATTTTCTCCTGAACCGTTGCAGATACTGAGACGAGGTTTTCACTAAAACTACTATATGTAAAGGGCACATATGGTCATGCATAATATTACTCTATTGCATTTTTTATTGCAGAGATATTGACCCAACGTCGATTTTTGCAATGGAACCCGATAGATATTTTTAGCTCATGATAACAAGCGTGAAGAGACGAGTTCATAAATATGCACATCGCCATATGTTACATAACAAAATTTTTGGGGAAAAAGTAAGAGTTCTAAAGACGTCCGTCGACTGTTGGTTTCCGTAATCTGAACGAGAAATTCCGGGTAATATGCGGCGAGGTTATTCCCTTCCGTTGCGTCGGCCGAGTAAAATGGGAAAACTGGAGATGCCTCGAAGTGACATAAGAAGGGTAGGTAGAATAAAAGGCGATGGAGAAAGGAAATGCAGTCAGCACTAAACGGAAACTCTCCAGATGTAGAAGAAATTTGTAAACGCAGTAAAATAGTGAAGAAACATCCGGGAAGATGTATACGAATGAGGAGAAGGTGGACCTAATTCTGGCGTTCGGTGAATGTGGCAGAAATGCAAAGAAAAGTGCATTGCTGTATGCTGAAAAATACCCAGATCGACGGCAGCCTTCGCACATCATTATAATGAGAATCTGTAAAAGCCTTGTGCAGAGAGGCGACTGGAACGCAAAGACTCGTTTGCGGAGCAGAAGGGCAACGAATGAGAAAGCACAGGCCGCCGTTCTTGCAGCTGTTCACAACAATCCCCATATCAGCTCTCGAGACATTGCCAGAGATTCCCGCATTACTCTTTTGAGTGCCCTCCGCATCTTGAAGTAACAAGTTTCACCTTTACCACATAGGTAGAGATACGTAAAAAATAATTTTGAGTAATTTTTGGAATAACAAAAGAATACTTCAAAGTGGATTTTATGTCAGCGTTTGCAATGCAGTTAGCAGAATCGGTTCAAAAAGAAAAAATTGGGAGCCTGTTTTCAGTAAATCTCGGTTTTGAAATATTTTTAGTGTTGCCTATTTGTCACTTAACACTGTGAGAAAGATATTAAAATTTTCAAAATGATACACGACGTTTATTACTAATGGTGAATAACATTTTTGAATAATTTGAAGAAAAAAACTATCTTCAATATTGTAGTTTTAGAAAAACGAGAAAACAACTTTTTTTAAGTTCAGAATTTTTAGGGAAAATTAGACCCGCGCTATCTTTTTTAGAGTATTTCACTATATTCTCACTAGAAATTTAAGTCAAAATTTCGACTTCTTTTAGAGAAAATTTTGGAAATTTTCCCAGGGGTATCAAAACAAATATCTAGAAATTCTCAAGGGTAAATTGCTATGGTAAAATACACAAAGGTTTGGCATGTCAGTAAAAATCAAGGAATAAATGCTTTAAATATCCCTATTTAGCGGTCTATGCAGGGAATAATGGAATAATTGTGTATCAAATGTGATCCAAAGTACATTCTATTCTAATTAGTATTTTGTAGTATGTTCATAAATAGTATGTTCAAAAGTTATTACAGACTTTTCTAATAATTTTATTTGTTTAATAATTTAATTAAATCATTCTGTACTAGACTATATCATGGGCACAGCTCTCTCTCCCCCTCTCTCTCTCTCTAAAAGTTCACATTCAAAATTTTCTTTTTTCTTTCTGGCGATCCAATGATTTTCATAACTTCAGTAAAGAACCATGAACATATGTAATATTACGAAATGTTTCCGATGAATATACTCATTCAATGAGAATGAAAGGTCATCTGAGTCATGAGCGCTTGGACTGCTTTGAGTGATTGCTTGGTTCTTGTAAATTAGTTTCCAAGTCACGCGAACATGCGGTTGAGTTTCTTAAGGGCTATTTTCGAATATTCAATTTGAGCTAATATAAGTACGGAAAAGGTGACACTTTCATAAAAAAAGTCGAAAATCGAATTACAACATAACAAGAATAATAAACACTGATTCTGTAGGAATTATTTTATTACTTTCTCGCGCTTAAGAAGGAACTTCTTAAGAAGAGAATGTTGTATAATTTTGAGCGAAAAAACGGTAAATTTTTGGCAGAAAAACTCTTATGACAGGGCCCTGGTAACGAAAAAGTGGATACATTTAGTTGCTAAATTTAGAAAAAATCCTCTAGTGATGTAGCCAGAATACCTGTTTTGTGGGTTATTGATACCAAAAAATCGATTGACGGCAAAACGTCTGTCTGTCTGTCCGTTCTTCCGTCTGTGAATAACGCTAATGGCTAAAGTTTTCAGCTAATTTTCTCCAAAATTTATATACCTATAACGATCTGTGTAATGCCACGGCCCCTTTAATATAAAACCGATATTCTAAATTTGGGAGGTACTTTACATGAAGCCCATAAGACATTTTCAAACTTTTCAAGAAAACAGCTTCATCGATTTTAATGAATTTTTGTTGTTGGATAGTCTGAAAAACGTTTAAAATAATAGAACAGGTTTCATGTTGATTAGAAAGTAACTTTCCGAAAATTAAGAAAAAAAAATTTTTTCGGCGTCTTCTTACAACTAAAATATTAAAGTTAGAGATCTTTTACTTAATAAAATATATTCCTTAAGGGTAGGTTTTGAAATAAGCTCATGTACAATTTTTCGAAAATTGGAATTTTTTTGCGTAACTTTGCGCAAAAAATAGGCAATTTTTAATTTTTGATTAAACTATTTTTTCTCAAACTTTTCAAAAAAAACAGCATCATTGTCTTTGATGAAATTTAGTTGTTGGATAGACTGGAGGACGTTTAAGAAACTGGTACAGATCTAATTTTGTTTAAAAACCCAGATTTTTTGACATTTTGAAAAAATTCAATTTTTTCGGCGTCTGTTATAACTGCAATTATGAAGATACATTTTTCCTTAATGAAACGTGTTCATCAAAAACACATTTTAAAATAAAGTCATGTTGAATTTTTGGAAAATATCAGTATCTGTGGAGTAATTGGGCGTCATAGTTAATCGCCCCCTCTCCAGCGCGTCTTGTACGTAATTTTTTGAGAGGTGTTTGGAAGCAGTGGTATGCTAGGTAAGTTATAATGTATATATTATTTCATATTTCTATGTTTACTTCTTACATTGGAGCTTTTGTTATTAATTTACAAATTAATATTTTAGAAATTATTTAAAACCTTTTGAAAATAATATGAAATAAAAGATTGCTAGCCTTTAGTCACCCACTTCCAATTTACGCAGTTGGATGCTACGTTAGTTATATTTTGTATATTATTTCATATATAATTTTATTAATATGTTATTTTATTTTAAATTGCGTCCTTCAATGGTGTTAAATGTGAATACGAATAGGGGAGCGGTCATTGTTGATTGTTATTACTCATTGTAGTAACAGAAGGCGATAATGAGGGCTGCTTTTCGTTTGCGGCAATAAAAAGAATACTTTTGTGTATTTGTAGAATACTACAATATTATATTATTTACGTTATTTTAAAATTTTACTTTCTCGCATAGTGCTCATTTTCGCTCAAAATGTTCCACGATTTCAAGTCAGTATTACAAGATTGAGTCAGAGAGACATTGTAGTATGAGTAGTATTACATAACTGTTACTATGGCAAGAAAGTACATGCTGTTTTAGAACCACTAATTTTTGTTTATTTTTATACATTGATTTTTACAAACATGTTTTTTCGATAATCATTTGATAAAAATGGTGCAGTAGATGATTCAAGCAACCAAAATAAAATTGAAATAGGTTTGAATAATTCGTATATGTTCTCTTCATAATATATGACATTTTAGTACACGTAATCTCTCTTCATAATAAATGTACGTTTAAACTGAGTTGCTTTCTCACTCAATCAGTCGATTATCACAGTTTCTCTTATTACCTTTTATCAGTTCATTACAGAGCAGTTCTATTTTCTCTCGAGACAATCTGTGTAACCTTTAATGCAGTGTACAAGTTAGTGAAGTGAAATTCATTCGCTAATTCACGCTAGAGAAGATAACAGCTAGAGAATGACGTACTTATTTTGATTTTCAAAATTTCTTAAACAGGTATTGGAAAAGAACATTGTTAGCTTTGCCTTTGTATCATCTGTTAGCATTACGAGATTTCGATTAGTTTTTATTCAATTGACTTTAATTAATAAGTACAGAGTTGAATATTACAATTTTATATGACCAATTTTCTAATCGTAAAATATGTTAAAGGCAATTAACAAAATTATGTTAAACGCTCTTTCATTTCATGGAAGTTCTTTGCTAATGTTCACAATTCTTACAAATATATCTCTTTATTTTTGACAGAGATATTTAAGAAAGTGAGATTGCATTTGAAGACCGAAAGTTTTTTCAAAGATTTTTCTGAACTAAACGGAGAAATGTAAACGTATCTTTTCACACGTGACCATTACCCTGCCACTCCGCCTCGACTTTTCCGAGAGCGCTTGCTTACTCTGCATCGGCTTCGTTATTCAAACAAACGTTGGCTTGCAGTAAAATATGTAAACACTCAAGAAAAGAGAGTAATTGAAAGTCGACAAGCTGTCGGTAGTGGTGTGTATAATTTTTCTGTTCGTTTGACTTAAACGCGAAGGAAAAGTTTGAGTTGACCAACTGAGAGATAAACTTGACTTGAGCTGATCGGTCCTGGAAACACTGCCATTAACTTGTTTACTTTAGTTGAATCTTAAAAGATAAGCTAGTTCAGTATTGTTGATAGTGTCAATATTTGTTGAATATATAATTCAAAAAATATAAAAACGTGTAACAGCAAAAAAAGGTCGCGTAATGGTTGAAACCAGAGAGTATATATCGTTGAAACAACACAAATATGTACTCAATATAAGTGCATACATTTCAGCATTATCTTTACGAGAGTAATGTGACATTTTCATTGTGGTTAAGCAACTGAAATTCATTGCCATGATTTTAATTTTGACATACAAATTAATGACAAACTATCATATTTCCAAGAAAATTCGATGAAATGTTTTTTTAAAAAGTAATCTACAAAACATTAGTAATGTCATTAGAAATTAAATGAGGGTCCTTGAGAAAGAGCGAACTAATAAAAAGTCTAACTTTCAGAAAGAAATTTATAATATAGTTCTAATTACAATAACAAAGCCTTCCACTCTAAAAAACAATGAGTAAAAACGTTAACAAAATAAAATAATTAAACAAAATAATTAAATAATTAAACAAATTGATGAAATTGATTTTTAATACACTTTTATGATTTATTCACTGCCTCAATACCAACGTTACGAGGTGTACATTAGAGAACGATCAAGCTTCCAACAATGTAATGATATCCAACAGCAATAAGTTAAGAAACTCGACGCATTTTGAACATGCCAGAAAAAGATATACTTTTGTTTTCATTTCTGGAAGAGAATGAACACTGAGTTTTTCTCTATTGAAGTTTGTTTATATGTATAAACTCATTTAGTCAAAAAGCAGACTTCTGTGCTTTTAAAATCATATAAGAATAGCTAACATGGTTACTATTTATGAATACAAAAGTTTTGTAATATACATGGAAAGGATTCGATTGTTTTCCTTAATAGATGACAAACACTCGCAATGTACGATGGTGAAATCATTATTGAATAAAAAAAATTATATATTTGAATGGATCTCTTATTCAGAGACTCAGAGTGAATATTCGCATTACAATTTAAGAAGGAACAGAAATTATGAAATAAAATACTATAGTTTACGCCCTTTGTTTTCACGAGATTATCACTGTCTTTTTCACTTTTATTTTATCTTTAATTCATTTCGCGAACATGACAGAAGTAGTTTCTCATTTATTATGCAATTAGACATACAAACGGCAGGCTGTGAAAAATAACAAACATCATTTCTGTAGATCAAAATAAAAGTAATTTTATCATTTAACATGTTTTTATATTGGCAGTTTTAATGTTAGGGATAACAATTTCTTTACTCTTATAGCTTTCAACGCAGCTTAAATCGGAGCAGAAGTTTCTCATTTGATTCTAATAATCTCGAGAGGGCTGTGATACGCTGTGATACAAGTCAGTTGGCGCGAAATTTGAATCTGACACTACATGTCAACCATTCGTTATTACAAATCATTTTACCTATAAATACTCGTAATTTTTGGAATTTTAATATTTTTATGCGACATGTACTCGAAAATTAGGGATATAAACTTGCCGATGACATCCATGCGTATTTAAAATGGATTATTTCTTGATCAACTCTGATCCAAAATCTGCAGTAAAACATCACATTATAGTACTTGTGGAAGCACATATGGCCTTTGGAAGCACTTGGGATAAAAAAAAAACGCAAGACACTCAGATGACTTTAGATGACAGAAACTTAATTGAAGGCACATCTTAATTTACTTTTTAAACGTTAGCAACAAAATAGGACGCTAACGATGGCAATGGATCATTTTTTATACTCGGAAGTAACTTCCTAAAACAAAACCACTTAACAACATGGCAGCGACATATCCGTTCGGGCCTTGTTGATAAAAGGGGATGGCGCAGGTTGGATGGCTGTCGAGCGCCACACGCGACACAGGCCGCGGCGCGGGCGTACCTTGGTGGGGCACGAAGACGTTCAGCTTGAGGCAGTCCTCCGCCGGCGGGGGCATGCGCTGCAGCAGGCGGCGCACGGCGGGGCGGCGCAGGGCGGCGGGCGGCGGCGGCGGCTGCGGGCAGGGCGGCGGGTCGGTGACCGCGCGCAGCACCGTGTTGGGCCAGGGGTGTGGGCTCTGGGGCGGCATGAAGCGCGTGTGCCGGTCGAGCGGCGCGGCGTACGGCAGGCCGCGGAAGACGTCGACCCGGCGCAGCGACGGCCCGCCCACGCCGCCGCTGCCGCCCGACGGCTCGTACACCAGCCCTTCCAGGTGGCCCTGCTGCGTGCGCACGATGCGGGTGGGGCGCGGGGTGCGCCCGTCCGACAGCAGCTCGGGGCGGAAGGCGGCGGCGCGCGCGGCGAGCAGGGCGGCGCACGCCACCAGCGCCAGCCAGCGCCACGCCGGCCCCATGGCGCGCTAGGGGGGCGGGGCCGGCCTCAGCCCATCCCCGGCCCTCGCCGGCGCACGCTCTTTCCTCGCGGAGGCGCGTATTGTGGACACTAATCAGCATAAGCCGCGCGCGGCGGCGGGCGCGGAGACGGCGGCGGCGGCGGCGGCGGCGGCGGAGAAGTCGACGACGGGGCGGCCGACAATGAGGCGATTTGCATATATGCAAATGGTGATCCGCGGCGGCGAAGGCGGCGGCGGCGGCGCCGGCGGGCGCATGTCGTTGTCGCGGGCGGGCGGCGTCGTGGCGGCGCGCGGGCGACGCGGCGCGAACGGCGCGGCGCGGGCACTGGGCGCTCGGCGCGGCTTGTGACTGATTTACCCCGAGGCCAGCGCGGGCAAAAATAGCGCGCGCGCGGCGCGGCGCGGCGGTGAGGAGCCGAGTCGAGCGGCTGGCGGGTCCGCGCGAGACGCGTGCGGTAGTACTCACGCACGTGCGCACGCGTACGGCCTCGTTACCGCGTGTCGTGTGGCAGTGCGCTCTTCGACGGTGGCGGGGGTGTTCGATGGGATGGTGGGGCTGCTGTAGTAGGGTTTTTAGTGTCGTTGGCAACACTTGAGAGCACGTGACCTGCTGATTTTTTTGTTGCCAAATTCTGACGATACAAAATAACTGTTGGCATCGTGGCTGGGCTTTTCTCTTCGGTATAAAAATCTGTAGTTATGTCGGCGGAGAGCGAGTGTTGGGGCGTGCCAGACGCGTGGTGGAGCGGCGTGGCGTGGCGCGCGCCGATACAATAGCGTGTCATAAGCGTATTGGAGCTGTCGTTCGCACGCAGGCGAGCATGTGCTCGTCTCTGACCGACAACACGGCTTGTGGAGTGCCTTCTCTCGTCAATACTGAATCCAGTTATAGTGTGTATACGATATACGCTTTTACCATTAAGCGTAATGGGCTGCTGGATGTAAAAGCTGTACCTGCATAAGTTATAGTTTCTAATAATACCCCGCTTAGTAAGAAATGTATCATTCGAGTCTATGGCAAGGTGGCAAAGGGGCTAATTATAAATTTGTTTTTTCATTACTGGTATGAAAATAATAATTTATTTTGTTGATTTTGTCCACATAAATTCATTTACTCCGGTATTAAAATGTTAAAACCATTTTTTTGTTGGTAACAAAAATGAATGAATCACAATAAGTTAATTATCTCTCAAGTGAAGAAAACAATGAGTACTTGCAATGTGACACACATTATTTTAATATTTCGTTGAAACGTTCTCCCTTTTTTTTTACTTACGACAGATATTTGACACAATGTATGGTACTCAGAGTATTTTATTTCCTGGTGCGAATTAGTGGAGGATTAAATTTTGTCATTAGTAAATAAAATGTTTGCTTACTTCTTCGACTATTAATATTTTTCTTGATCTCTGGAAATAAAGTCTAAATGCATTTGTCAAGTTCAAAATTACGTGGATCATCTAATTTGGTGACTGATCTTTGAAAAGGTAGAAGAGTGTTTATTAATTTTCTATAAAAGTTCTAAATGTGTTTTGAGTCTCGGAATAAACTCTTTCCTTAAGTTTTGCAAACGGAAACCACAAAAAATGCAATGCTGTTTCAGCAATTCAAAATTGCCACATATTTAATATTTTCGATCCAAACATTTACATTTAAGACTTTGAAAATAAATAGTATTTGGAGAATTATTTTTCAATGTAACCGCTGTAGTTGAAATAATTATTGTGGAGTTCATACATTTCAAAGTATAACATTTTTACAACAATTTTCAAACATTGTCGAAAATTCATATACAATGCCTTTCCCGAAAACATTAATTATCAATATTAACAGTTACAAACAGTTACCATCTCACTGTCATGACACGGAACCCAAAATCAGACATGTGACGCATGGGTGGATTTAAAATTATTTCGAAGAGACATAATTAGCAGAGATCCTATGATATTTATTAAATATTCATTTATTACACATGACCATGTGTGAACCTACTTAAATTTTGATGTCCGAAAAGCATTGAAATCCTTAGTAACATACAACTGTGGGTAGAATACACGCTATTGACCGGTAAAGTACAAAACGCGATGAACGGATAAATTATACGTAAAATGAAGAATGAAAATGGAGAATGATTTTGGTAGTAAATGAATAATACGAGTATAGTTCGTAATTATTACTTTAATTTATCAAATACTAAAACAGATAGTTATTCGTGGCTTAGCACTGTCTAAGCGTACAGGGACCAATCTGGGTGGAGATCGCTAAGGCAGTAGTGTCGTGGCTATCTCGGATCGAAGGTTCGAATCGGTCATGGAAGTACGTATTTGTGATCGTTTCACCCCTCATCATCATCCTATTACTTCATTAAAGAAGTATTAATAATTCCCTGCTCGAGCAGGAGTCTCTTGCTCTTAACGGGATGTGCAGTTGGTAAATAAAAAACAAACAAAAAAAGGAAAGGTAATGGGAAGAATCTTGAGATTCACAATGTTCGTATACCAATGTTCATAACCAAGCAGCAACGCGGCAACCTAGAGAGATCACATCGCCCATTCTGCCGCACAGGGGTGCCTCCCGCCAGCGCCCGCGCCCGCGCCAGCGACACCACTCCGCCGCGGCGTCGCGTCGGGCCGTCGCTCGCCTCTGCGCCCCTCGCCGCTGCGCCGCTGTCTTGGCCGCGCGCCGCCCTTAGGTGTCCTTGACGCCGCCAGGGAGCGCGCGGCACGCAGCCCAGTTGGCAGCCGCGCCTCGCCCCTCCGCCGCCACCGCCGCCGGGCGCCGACCGCGCTCCGCCACCGCCCGCGGGCGGCGTGTGGGCGGCGTGGGCGAGCGAGCGGCCGGCGCTAGGAGCCACGCCGCCCCGCCCGCGCCCTCGCGTGCTCACGTAGTCTTACGCAAAGAGCGCTCGCTTTCAATGAAAGCCTCGCGTACGCCGGTCGCTCCTCCCGCTCGTAACTTGGCGGAGGACACTGGCTGCGATTCTGTCGTATTGTTTTATGACGACAATGTGGCGGGGCTCGAACTGTTGATGACAAACAGTGTGTTCTTTTCGTCTTGGTTGAGCATGACATGTACAATGTACGAAGTAAATAAAAAATAAAATAAAATACAGCGAAGTTTCTAGAACCATGTCCAAACGAATTAGTACGAAGTTTGCAGTGCGCAATACGTGAAATAATTTAAAATTTCATAACATATTTGCGCCTCTTTCATCTCTTCCACATATTTGGGGTTTATTTGTGGAATGTTATTAGTACTGAGTCCGTAAATTCTCACGACTGTGCGCCATGTTCTGCTTTGCTAGATTTTACAAGAGATAATACTTGAAAAAATGAATTCATAGCTCAAAAGAAGAAAACGTGAAAAATATGCCTTTTTGTTAGAAAACAAAAATTTGTATTGTAGACACTTTTTTATAGAGGCACTTGTATCACCTTTGTTGGAAACAGTCTCTTTGGGTAGGCATTCACTGTTATAAGTTTCCGTCGTTTTATTGCTAATGAAAGACAGTGTTCCGTTCGTCTTATTTTTAATATTTTGTGATAATAAGAAATTAGTATTTGAAGTATATCTGTTAGTCTCAATGAAAGTGTATTTAATTAAATCACGTATTTAATGAAAATCTAAATATCAAAGAACTAATAATTTCGTTTCTTGTTCATAAACTTATCATATTTAGGATTAATAAATTGCCATTTTTCACAGTATATTTACTTTTCCAAATATGAAATCAGATTAATATTTCAGTTCATATTTCTTTTTTGCACATAATCAGTGAATGTTATTATATATAATGTTTTATTTGGTTATATCATACATGATGGAACTCTACAAACTATGCAAATAGAAGCTTTAGTCCGACCCTTCGATAGAATTAGCATTATTTAACAAAGAAACAAAATCGCAACATATTGATATTTCTTAATTACGTGCTGTTTTGGCCATCGCCATTATTTTCTGTTTTTGTTTGAAGAAACTTTACAATTAGAAAACGGTGGTTCTTGGACTTCATGAGGTAACTTTATTCTTGAATAATATTAACATTACAAATCAATTAAATTATAATTAACAATCGTTCATCAAAGTGAGAGGCAATCATAGACCCCAGCGGAGTTTTTCCCTCTTTATCTTGGTTTACTTCAGAACTTATAATTTTATCACTTAGAAAATGCATTATTAGAAACTCGCTTAACTCTTATTGATACTTTCGTCTATCAAACGCTTATTAGATATTTAGAAAAAATCCAAACCATCACCCTGCGTAATCGCTTTGTAGAAACTCTTTTTCTTACTATCATGGCTGCCTCAGGTACCAATCTTAAAATGTCGATGCTATAATAGTAGTGCAATCTAAGGAACACTTGTAATGATTAACAATATGTTTTAAAAAATGCTTTGGCATCTGTGTCTCCACAGAAAAGATCACAGGTAGAGAAAATATTTAAATTTTGTTTTGCTTTATTATACATCAGAAACGGAAGCATATTTTAACACAATCCGGCAAAAATGAGTTTTATAACCTGATAAGTTCTTATTCTTATTTCTTAAATTTATTACATTCCCTTAGTTTAGTGGCCTACTCCTTATTAACATTCCCTTAGTGATTAGCGCCCGCTTTTTCCCCCCTTTTTTCATGGAATTTTTTTAGCGCATGAGCTTGTATCGTTACAGATTATACATTAGTGGACGCGTCTTAGAAAATATTTTTTGTGAAAATATATATTGAACTTTATAGAAGTGCAATATTAATAGCTGATTCGTTTACTTACAAATTATTTAAACATTCTTAATATGGTCAAGATCTATAGGAATGAGACGATAGGTAACACATCATAAAAACGTTTTTGTTAAACACATGAGGCACTGAGGATATAAAAATATGTATTGAATATGGGTGACCCAATTAATTTTACAGCATTCAGTAAAATGTGGTTGCTCTTGTTGGATTCCTCGAAAAGAGACGATTTTACACTTCACCAATTTCGGAAGAGTAGTTCTTTTTGTTTTGTAAACAAACAATCCCATTGTTCATCGATAGTTCTCGTTATTGTAGCAAAATGGTTTATTTTTTAAACATCTTCAGCTCATTTGATGCATTTTTTAAAATAATTCTAATATAAATGTTTGCTCCGTTTGCAGGTTTCACAAATTATGTGCAAAGACTTTTCCTTCAATAATTTAGTAGAAACGATATTGCGGCGTGCACATTTAAGAGATACCAGATCCCCTGTTAGAGAGCCTGCCACACTGAAACGTTTAAAGGGTTGCCTATATCTAGTCAAAGGCGTACAATGAAATAATAATTAATTTTTAATTAATGAAAACCCACGTAAATTTGGGGGTAACCAAAAAGAACTCCACGGTAGTAAACAAAATATATTTACATACTTTATTATTTATCACTTTTTATTTTTGTCCCAAACACAACCGGTGTTTCAGGATTAAAGAAAATATTTTTGGTTTTAATATATTTGCTTAAATTAAACCAAGCATTACGTTCTGTTCCTTTGACCTGTACTTGAAGCAGTACTTCAAAAGCATTGGCTTCAGAGAAATACACGAAAACAGACGTAGGGCAAATGTACCGGAAAGTGAATGTTTGTTTGTTTGATTGTGTGATAGTTTAAGAATATTGTAGGCAAAAAAATTGTAAAAAAGGTTCACACGGGCTTGAATTAAGAAAGGTACAAATCTCGTCGTGAATGATATGTTCATGTTCTGTTGGGATCTGCATTATATTTTGTAAACATAACTATAACCTCTCACTGACAGATTTACCTGCGATATGAAATGAGACTACGCAATTGCTATTGCTTGAAGCTTTGTGATTGCTGTTGATTGAAACAATGCAATAAACGATTCAAAATCGCATTTCAAAATAATGAACAAATGATGACATGTAAGTGTTCATTCTATTAATTGCAATATACTATGGAAATTTACTATTTGGGGTTGACAATTGGTGAATAATAATGAAGGACCCGCAGCGGTGGTTTACTCATTGGTATGCGACTATTTAAAAAAACTATCTAACACTAATTTGATTCTTCTCCTTGAACTTCGAAAACAATTTTATTTTTATGAAACAAACTTTTATTGAGGTTACTTCATTACAAAGTCCAAAGAAAAATGATTCACATTTGTCTTAGAGAGCCTATTTACAATTATGTCGCTTTAAAGAAAAAATAGGGACCAGTAAATTTTATCCCACTTCAACAATATGGGTTACCAAAATGCTATCGTAGAATAGTTTACCGAAGCGTATCAACTGAGCGACAGTTTTTTCAGAAATCGAGTGTGTGTTATTGTAGAATTGAAGTGTGGATTCCCCACGCAACGTCTTTAGAGTTAAACATTTCATACTTTTGCTATTTTTCCTGAAATATTTTCTCGCTATGAACTAGAAACATTTGAAGATTGCGAGGCAAAAAACGATTATACTTCATCTTCATGCATTTTAGAAGAATGAAATGAAATGTTTTAGAGCACTATATAATTTAGTGAAGCATGTTTATTTTCTTTCTGAAAATTTCCCTGTGTTTTTCACGAATGTGCTGTTTTTAATGAGTGACAAGGTAATATTTCATCCCTAAACTATATTTATGTCAATTCTTAATTTTATGACAATCGGACTCCATAGTATTTGCCCGGACCCTTCAGTATATTTATTTTAGTATTTACACATCTAATAATCATCTTTGGAACGCGTTTTTATCTTCTAAATTGAAAGATTTTTTAATGTGATTTAATTAATGAAAGCGCCACACTAGACGGACACACTTCAGAGCTCGCTCACATTAGCACTGCTACAAAACAAGACCTAGCCCATGAAAGAGAGGAGAATATCAATAAAACTAGGCAATTTAAAGGTGTGATGTCACGTTGTAGAGTGTCATTGCAAAAGGAAGAGAAAATTGAGGGACCGTGAAATAGATTTCGGCGAAGTCTGAGTTGATTATTTCGTGTTTTCAGGCGCATCAATTGCTATATTCATTAGTACCGTTAGGGTAGTGCACGTTTTATCACACTGTGGAGGTGCCCTGCTAGATGATGAAATCTGGCGCAGACCTATACGTCGCCTTGCGGGACTTTCCTCATTTCTATATATCTCGTACCAGCAAGCCAACGCGAAAGCTAGTGTAAGCTCTGAGTTCCAGACTGGTCTCCCGGCATTTGATAGTGTAGTACATGTTAGTGTAAGTGTGTGAAAGTAAATGGGTGAAGGGAGGTGACAGAAAGATAGTGAATGGAAAAGTCTGAACTTACAACAGTTTCTAAACCATGGATGTGAAAGGTAAACACAACTGAATTGGAACATCATTCCAACGACAACAAACATTACATTTATTTTCTGAAGACATTCCATTGCCTGGGTCGCAAAACCTAAACTTGCTATTATTTCTCTAGACATTACAAAGAATAATTAACAATCTCCAACTAACGAAAATGGCCAATCAATTAAAACTCTCTGCTATAAACACTAAAAACTCTCTGAACTATTCCCTCCAGCAACGGCACACAGATAGTTGAGGGACAAAAACATCTACACTAAGACTTGACTTCCAATAATTCGTTAGTAGCACCTCGCACCACGCCGCGATTTCCTGGTTCACCTCATTGCTGGTCATGCAGTTTATTGGTGCTTCGCCGGAGTCGTCTTGACCAACTTCCCGGCTGCAAGCATAGTCCTATGTCCCTTCCCCGCCACTAAGGGAAAGGGGGAGAGAGGGGGCGGTGGCCGTGGCGGGGGTGAAACCCCTCTCCGTGACGTAGTTCCAGCTCGCAAGGTTTTTTGTGGTGTCGATACTGGCCGGAGCCAACAAGAAATTCACTTTTTACACATTTTTTGTAAGTGGGACGCGGGAAATTCATATCAGCGCCCCAATAATCAATTTAACTCCATGAAGAGATCAAACTGGGCGCAGAATAGTCTGTTTAAATCTGTTAACAGATAACGCGTGGTCCGTGGCCCGTTTGTTAGGGTACTACTTCGGCATTCGCCTAGTGTTGATCACAGAAATAACGAAAAACTACTAACCAGAGCTGTTTACCATTAGAATTGTCCTTCAGGGAGCGGATTAATTAGATGTAGCTATGTAGTTAGTATCGAATATGTCTCCGTCAAATGACGATCTTCCACAGAAATTAAATTTTCTTTTAACTATTAAAATATGTGAACGTTTTAAAATAGATTCTATTTCTCAAACTGTCGTCTTCAATCAATTTTCTCCCTCAATATGTGGAAGCACAGCAGTCGCATACAAAATGGTCGCCAGGTTTGGTAAATGCAGTGTCCCGCTATCTCCCACAATTCTTCTGGTGACACCCAGTGGTCACCGTGAATGATGTAATCGACTTGGTCGACATTGCGTGGAGTGACTACCGTCACCAACATGCCGACTCAAAAATTCCCGTTAATAAAACCACGATGAATTAGTCAAAGTTCAAATAGTTTTATATTCGTAAATCTCTGTAATTTGCTAGTAGTTGAATATTTTGTCCTTTGAGGCAACTGTGTGTGTCTCTCATTCCAAGTGTGCATCATATTTTTTATACTCCATGTATAAAATTCTTCAGTAACATAGGTAAAATGATTCGATATTTTTAAAAAGCGTCAGTGGCATCTAATTCCCACATCAATCCATGAAAGTCTAAAACGGTGTTGCCTGGCTGAGTGCCTAGAGAGTCATGCTACTGTCGCAATGCCTGGACGCCGTGGTACTGACGTGCTACATACAGCGCAACAGTCCGTTCTGGGGAATTGCTCTAATGAGTATATGCATCATTCTTGCCAACAGCATCTGGTCTGGCGAAGTGTTGTTAAATTCACTTTATTTTAAATATATGTTGTGAAGCAAATTCTTTTATTATAGTTGACGACATTTATCGAACACCAGAGACAATAAATAAGAAATAAACCAAAAAATTACTACGCAGACAGTACACACACTTTAGTATTACTTATTTAAATAATAAAGTATTGGAATTGTAAGTTGATTAATGTACAGTAACGCAAACATCAACCGGTTTTTCAACACTTTCTATGGCTTTATTCTTTTCCACAAGTACACTCAGTTCATTCACAAACTTCAAATAACTAAAATTAAACACATTAAACCACTCATTCGCCATCCATTAAAAAAGCACCAAGCTTAAAATGCTAAATAGTGTATTATCTATTACCTCCTGCGCAAACTATTCATTTCTTCTGACAAGCCCCCGCTCAACTAATTCACTGCACTTGTCAACGCGGGCCGCAACACGTAGTGTTTTCTGGCCGCAGGATCCAATTAGTCCGCGTCAGTTGTCGCGATACAAAGCCTCGCGGGTATTGCACGGCGCTGAGAGCCGCCCCCGGACGCAACGGGGAGAGGAGCGGGGTGGGGCGAGGCGGGGCGGGGCGTGGCGGTCCGAAGGGGTGGAGGCGGGGCGGTCCGAAGGGGTGAGGGCGGGGACGGGCAACTCCCGACGGTCAGCGCGCACCATTAAACTCCGTGAAAGCGGGAGCGCCTACTCTGTGGAGTGGAGCGAGAATGGGGGGGTGAGGTGGGGAGGGGAGGGGGGAGAAATGTTTGCTGGGGAAAAATTCTGCGCGTGAGGGACGCACCAAGCGGACGAGGGAACTCTGCGCGGCGGGTGAGCTCTTGCTGTGGGTTTGGGAGACCTCTGGTTCGAGTTCACACAGCACTGTGTTTTTGGCTTGTATTGGCGTGCTTGGTGAGACTTGTAAAATGGACCTGCGGGCCGACTACGTAATGCGATTGAAGGTATACATGATATGGTTACGTTAAATTTGTGGAGTGAGTATTGTTATATCTTTATCACGGTCACGTTACGCAAGAAGCAGAGGTATCGCTAGACTGGATGAAAAGGCTGTACAGGACGTGGCAATGTTGGATGTGCTGCTGTACGCCTCCCTTTGGATACAAGATGTCTCTGATTCGAGTTCAGTCAGAATCTCATTTTCAACTAACATCAACATTCGTCCCGAGAATTGTAAAATAAGTCACTGGCAAGCTATGTAATGAGATCTAAGACGTACCTAACATGGTGATTTTGTTGAGTAATTATTGTTGTACCTTTACTTAGGTTACGTTGCATGTATGTGAACTCGAAGACTCGTCGGTAAGAAATAAATATTGATAATGAAGCTCTCAGAGGACTCCATTAACACATTTCAATTATTTTTAAACTGAATATAGTTTCATATGGATCCCAACTACAAACATTTCGTACGATCAGAGACACAAAGTGGGCCTATATCTACAAAATACCTTTTCAGTTTCAAGATTGCAACATATGAAACATTACTCGTGTACCTTCAAGGACTCTCAAACCGAGGTTAAATGTTATATTATGAATCATTTCGATTAGTGAAAAGTTATTTTCTTCAATAGAGTACGTTTATTTGTTTATTTGAATGGTCTTATTTCATTATGTAAAAATGGAGTTGTATGAAATTTTTCAAACTGCTCAGGCAGAAGACCAGGTCCAGTGGTATGTGTTTCATCCACAACGAAGATTATTTATTTATTTATTTATTTATTTATTTATTTATTTATTTATTTATTTATTTATTTATTTATTTATTTATTTATTTATTTATTTATTTATTTATTTATTTATTTATTTATTTATTTATTTATTTATTTATTTATTTATTTATATCTGTCCATCAAGAAATTCCGATATTCGGTTACAAATTTGCCTCTAATTCCTCGTCACCTACATCATTCATAATGTTTTTTAAAGTGTATTACCAGGATTTCAATCTGAAGCGTGTGCAAAATTTAAAAAAATCTATCTTATAAGGAAGTAAAAATAATGCTGATATTGAAAAATTGAGGTTATAAAATGAAGCACATGGAAGCTGTAGAAATATTAATTTAATCTATCGATGTAAGTGGCCAAATTTTAGATAATTACACATCACGTCCTTGTCATTTTTTGGAAGTTGATATTAATAGTTTTATTTATTCCTTTGATGAACTTCATATCATATTTAATTTTCTCAACATCATTTGATCAACTTTTATAAACATTTAATCAACTTTGTCTAAGTATAAAATAATTTAATTTCTAATATGAATTGAATTATATGTAAATTGTTTTATTTCTAAAACGAATGTTTTTGGGTTGTTTGAAATGTTACTGTTGGGTTGAAACACGGGATTTTAGATGGCTATGAAGTTCATAATCCATGTATTTATATTGATGAATAACCATCAGATGGATTTAATAATTTATTCCCATTAGGTAATTTATAGATACCTTAAATATGAATGCGTTAAAGCGGCAAATTCACTGACCTCTTTATCAGAGTTCCTAAATTGAAGGGTACTATATTTGTTCACAAAAAAATAGTAATAGATTGTAGTCGACTTCCACATCGCGACGAGTAGAAATGTACTCAAATCACAAATCTACTTATGTTATTATATTTTCTAACTTAAAAGGATGCCTGCTAATTGCCTCAGTAGCAATCTTATCATTCCAATTTGCTGAAGAGCCAAAACTTATGCTTTAGGCGGTCTTGAGAACAAAAAACATGTATTACTGTGACAAAATTCTATAGGTAGTTAAATTGTAAGAAGAAAACGGGCAATTTCACAAACAAATATTACCATGGTGAAGTGGAGAGGAAAAAACTGGATCCATATTTTCAATTCCCCCTCCTAAACGTGCTATTAAATAGGATATGAGTCCTACCCAATCCTATATCAAAGAAATTTAACACTGAAAATCTAGATATCTGACTATAATTATGTAGAAAACACATTACTTCACCACTCATAAAAATCACACAAACCTCCAAAATGATACGTTCGAAACCATTAAAAGCGCGTTTCCGTGTCTCACTTTTGTGAGCACAGGTTTGAGAAAAGTAGAAAAATAGGTGAAACTAGTGGTGATACAGAATGGCTAAGACTTTCATGTATTAGTTTTCTATTTCATTTGGTTTTAGCTGGGTAGGCGGACTAGCCACTTACTCTTGCTAGCTGCCATCTATCGCCACTCAGAGTACAGTTTTTTTAAATGTGTTAATTTTTCGGTTTCTTAACAGTAGAATGGAAATATTATTTTAAGAATACTAATGAACAGTAAAACCTCCTAAATTGAAATTTTCATTGAAAAATTTGGAGCCGTCTTTAAGAAAATGGCGTTTGAACGCTTCTGTAAATTGAGAAAATCTTGTTTTGAATTTTTTTTAAATTGCACATATTGATGCAATATTGCTCGAAAACCATTAAAATTTTCAAAACCTTAATGAAAGAACTAATTATGGAAAGCAAATTTTATATGAAGGAAAATCCCCTATCTTTAATTCTGTAATTGTAGGAAGAATTGCCGGAAAATTTAAAAATTTTGCAATTTTCAAAAGTTCGGACGTAACCGTAAAAATCGGATTTATGCCACCTTTATAAGTGAATTTTACTCCAATCTTACAAAAAATTAAAGAAAAAATTGGAGCCATCTTTGAGAACATTTTGAAAATGTCCGGCGGGCTTCATGTTAAGTACCCCCAAAGTTTGAAGAATGTTTTTCATAATTGCGCCTCCTCGAGTGGTGATAGATCGACCGGAGAATATCAATTTTGAGAATATTGCACGTATGGCAATGTGGTGCGGCGCTAGTGGTGTTCACAGACTGATGGACGAAGAGACGGATGAACGTTTATCTGTCAATTGTTTTTTCGATACCCAAGACCCACAAAAAAGGGATTCTGGCTACACCACGTGTTAGATAACTGTTTCTTAATTTAGCCACTGAATTTATATATCTTTTCGTTATCAGGTCCGGCAATAACTTTTCTGACGAAAATTCGCCGTTTTTTCTCCCAACATACTTTACTTTCCGTATTCTAGGTGTATTGCTCCGTATATACGTACATATAGGGGAAAGTAAAAATCGCAAAGGACAGGTAGAGAAGAGAAGGGGCAGATAAGCGATAAATGGACCCGAGTTATGTTTCTTAATATTATACGAACCGAGTCATGTGTGAACACCGGAGATTTAGATGTTACGAAGTCCTAGAAAGGATGGTCACATACGAACAGTAACTCGAAACCTACGTAAATTTAAATAAAAAATATAGAGACAAATAATATTCCATAATAAATTATTTAAATGATTACTTGATTTGCTATGAAATGTATTGACAACGCCAAGTTAGCAACATTAGAACGTTATTCACGCGCAATACCGAGGGTATAATGTTGAAATACATAGTTAAAAAGAATTGAACATAGAAACTGAATTTTGGGTCCCATATGTAACTATTATTGATTTTAAAACAATGCTTTACAAAATGGAGTATGTTTGCATGAGTGCCGCTGGCATATTTTGCATACAGGCTTAGTTACTTCAGGGCATCATTTGACGTCACTGCAAAGCCTCCGACCAGGAGGTTCGAGTCCCGACGAGGGCAGGATTTTTGACACTAGCCTCATAGCTAGGTTGAATGCAGTCGCTGTCTCGAGGAGAATTCCAGCGGTCGCCTGCTCTGGTCGATAGTTTCCCGTCGTTTTCCGATCAACACCAGACGAAGGAGCAGTACCTTAACAAACGGGCCACGGTCCGTGCGCGGATATTCCTCCTACCCAAAAGTCAAGTGTAGGGCCTCGCCTCTCTTCTCCATCCAATGGGGAAATATCATTGCTACCTTCCACATAAAAACATGCACTACACTTACGGAATTAAAGATCAAAGCAGTTGACGTGCCCGGAAACACTAAGCAACAAATCAATCAATTTAAATGGCAATTTAGTTTGTAGGTGGTTATTCTTAACACATGGAGTTTGTAAACTATGATGGAGCTGTGTTGAACATGTAAAGAAGGAAGCCACGGCGAGGCGCTCCGGCTGGGACCCAACCGCACGGGTTTGCAAAGCGAACGACGCGGTTGGAGCAGGTTGCGTGCTGTCGGGGGCGGGCGGGGGCGGCCACGGGACAGGGCGGGCGACCGGCGCTGTGTCAACATCGTCCTGCGCGCCGCCGGAGTCCGAACGCCCCGCGGCCGCGGCTCCGCGCCGGTCTACCTGTTTCCGGGCCGCATCCACTCCCCCCGTTGTTTGCGCAGCGCCCACTTCCGCTCTCCCCCCCGCTCTCTCCCCCGCTCAGGCCTCTCCCATTCGGCAGCCCTTTCATCTGTACTGCGCAATCGCTTTGTATTTACTGCATTCTTTCTGGACCGGCCCGCGCTTTGATCGTATTACAGCTCCTCCAACTTTATGATGGCTGTTGTCCCCGAGAGGGATTCATTGCGTTGTTTGGCTTTGAGTTATGATCGTTGCATGGTGCTCTAAGTAGGGGCACCCTTGCGTGCCAGTGTTCAGCGTTACTACCTTTATAATTGTATTCTTCTAGCATAAAGTATAATGTCTTGAATACTTTGCTTTCAATGTGAGTGGTTAAGTTGAATTTCAATTAAATTTCAACATGGCACAATAGTTAAACATAAAAATCCATTCAAAATGTGTTTTAGGCTAAGTCCAAAATCGTTGGTTATTTTATACAATTATAAATTTTACCTATTGAAACTCTTGGAATATATACTGAATACATTGTAGCATTTCCATATTCGCTTACAATCGCCAACTGAAACGAAATAATTGTAAATATGTTTCTCCTAATTTCGATAATAAAGATATTCTAATTAATTTTTATAAGAAATGCGATTGAAGAACGTTCTACTTTCAGTTACTAATTTTGTTTCAGATTTACAGTTACTGATATCATTATATTAAGAGTTGATGCTAATTTCTCGTACAGTGAATAATATTTCTATTAGAATTATTGTAATGACCCTTTAGTGTTGTATTAGGTGAAAGCTTAATTACACATATCAATATTAATTTGGAAACAATGAGTCAGTTTAATTTTACGTTTGAATTGTATTTCATGTTGAGTAATTAACATTCACAATTTTTGAATAGAAAATCAAATGGAACATGCTAAACACTTACGAGTACGTCACATAAAAGGAAATAATATGAGTAAGATTTACAATTAATATTCTGTACAAATACAATCCCTGTTTATTATGACTTCAACATGTTTCGGAAAATGTAATTGAAATGTTTCAAATTTACTAACATGTGTGCTAGTATGTTGTAGGGCACTATAGCATGAAATCTTACTCTCCACCTTAATTTAAAAACGTTATGCATCACATATAATTATGATAACTGAAACAGTTTTGTAAAGGGACATGTTTGAAGCTATAGATGATTATTGCGTTTACAAACACTCGATAATCTTTTCATTTAAAACAGTCAATAGCCGAGCATAAAACACTAAATACTACTATATCTTTACTACATCTCGTGTAGCGAGTTACTCATTCCTTTCATCGTAGTAGTTGTCTACTGCTTACAATAGTTCACAAATTCTGGAACTCAGAAAAGATAACACAAGGTCAATGAAATAGATATGAAACGAAAAACATAATTATTTTAAATTGAAAATAATTATTTTCGAGGTAGTATTAATCATTTTTAACAGTTTTGAGAGTTTTCTGAGCTTCAAGAAATTATTTTGTAGAAACTGTTTGGCGCATTGTTTTTAAATAATTATTAATATTGTAGTATGCATATTATTTCTAAACCTTTTTCTCGAGTTTCAGAATTTTCCTTTCATAAATTTTTATAAGTTATTGAAAAAATTGTAAATCGGTCAGTATTTCAAATGTTTGCAACTCACAAAACCAAAAGATGTAAGGAACAAATTGACGGCTGACAGGCGTTCATTCCATTAATTTTACGACATTATTAAAATTAGTATTTATACTGTATGACGGGTTAATAATAGCGATAGCACACCTGAGACCCTCTAACGTTCAAGTAAATAAAATCACGAAATTGATTGATTATCAGCTATAAATTTGTTTTAAAAAACTCTTAGTGTTACAAATATAAAGTTTAAGATTGTATTTACGATAATAAAATTGTTTTAAAAAACACAGTAATATATTTTACGTTGGTTTAAATCAAATGTCAACACTGTTATGCAAATTAAATTTCAAGAAGGAAGATAAAGTTAATTCTAACTCACTTAAAGAAATTTTGGAAGTATTATGGAACCAATTAAATATTGTATGTTGCCCCGTAATTGGTTTTATATGAAGTAATTCAGAATTTCATTCACATCTGTTAGAAATATTTTCCCACCGTTTTAAAGTGTATTCCGACATCAGAAATAACTCATATCAATAGATTTCATATGTGTAGACCAAATAGTAACTTCATCTGTAGAACATGAATTATTAAACATCAATTTTTTAGTCGGGTATATGCAGAGATAAATTACAAGTACGCAGAAGTGTTTGAAAAATGGTCACCTTCACATTAAAATGACAATTAGAATGCTTCTTTAGAAATCGGTTATGTTAAATACTATTAAATTAAACATACAAATAGCATCAAATATGTAGTTGTGTGCTTGAGAATTCCAGTGATAGATATTTAATAGTGGTAGTCCGAAGAAAGAAATGAAAAGAGAAGTTTGTTGGTGGAATATTTGCCCACCATTTTGGTAAGAACAAATATTGGTGATGAAAAGCAGTCTGAACAAAACTTAATGCGATTAATCCCGAGTAAATTACTTGAAAATTAATTTAATTATAACTATGATTAGTAATGAACAACATTAAAAAGTAATCCCAATATTTTTCAATTCAGTCTCCGTCACACAGAACTGGCTCCGTCTTACAGAAAGATCCCTTACGGTATATATTCCTCTTCTAATTCAACGCAATGACTCCAACATCCTCCATCAATTTCCCAGCGCGACGCGCATTGTTCGAACTTTGCGGCCAATCAATCTTGGCGGCGCTATGATTGTGCACCTTGTTATTCCTGGCTCTTGGCTCTTGGAGTCTTCCTCTCCGCGCCGCACCGACCTGCCCCGGCGGCGCCGACCAACCTCGCGCCAACTTCTCGAGCTTCTCCGGGCAGTTTTCCTTCTTACAGAATGAAGGACGGGGCGGGGGCGGGCTCGGAACACACGGTAGGGAAGAGGGGGGCAAGGGAGGGATGGAGAGGGTTAGCAACGTAGCGGGGAAGGGGAGTAGTGGAGGGGAGGATGGGAACTGCGGGGCGGTGGGTAACAGACTGAGTCGCCCAAGGCGGAATGAGGTGCGGCAGGGAAGGGACAGGCATGGTAGGGGTTGGGAGGGGACGGGCGGGGAGGGGAGGTACGGGCGCGGGCGGGCAGGGGCGAGGTTGGGCGGAGTGGGAGGGGAGGGGAGGAAAAGTGAGGGACGGGGAGGGGAGGGAAAGAAGAGGCGGGGAGGGGAAGGAAGAGGCGGGGAGGGGTGGAAGAAGCGGGGAAGCGAGGGTTGGGGCGGGGCGGGGAGAGAGGGCGGGGTGGGTAGGAGCGATGAGGTGATGTGTTGGGAGGAGAGGAGAGGAGGGGAGGGGAGGGCCGGGGAGGGGCGGGGAGAGGCAGGGGAGGGGCGGGGAGGGGCGGGGATATGGCGGGAGGGTGGGGAGGCCGGGAAGAGCGGGAAGGGGCGAGTTGGCGAGAAGCGGCGAGGCGCTACGGGGGTTAGTGGGGCTGGAGAGTTTCGGGTTCGGGGAATTTTGGAGCGGGTGAGGTGGGGCGAGGCAGTTTGGATCGGGGCGGTGCGAGGCGGGGCTTGCCTTGCGCCGGGTCGGGCACGAGGCCGCGCGGCCATCTCCGCTCAGGAAACCGACATCCAAGCCGCGCCGCATCCGCCCCGCCCACTCCACTCCACTCCACGCCGCGCGAGTGGCTGGAGCGTCTTTAAAAACTTCCGCCGCTCTCCGCCCCGCCGCCGACGCCGCTTGGCTGCTTCGCTCTGCGCTGCCGCGTTGCCGGTTGGGCCTCCCTGTCCGCCTGCCCTCTCCGCCCGGCAAGTGACGTTCCCGGCCGTATGACGTAGCCGGGGCTGTGCTAGCGCTCTTCACCGCTAACCACCGACATTGAAGTGCGTTTCACTCCGTCATAAATTCTTTTTTTTCTTCTCATTTAAGGTATCTTATCAATTGGCATGGTTATAATCACCACAGCAATTTAACATTGGTTTTTGCAACCTTGAGTTAACGATAGTTCGCGCTTTCACCGCTAACCACCGAGATTAAAGTGTATCTCTGTCAGAAATTCACTTTTTTCTCATTTAAGGTCTCTTATCAATTGGCAATTATTATAATCACCACAGTAATTTAACATTGGTTTGTGCAACTTTGAGTTAACGATAGTGGAACACGCACACGAACAAACAAATGCACACGCGCAGGGCCGGGTTGCCAATTTGGTCGGAATACCCCTTTTTGGGCTGGAAAACGGCTCTCAACCGCCGGACAAAAATTGATTTCGCGGAATTCCACCCCACGAACGGATGTGCATCAAAACATGTGCGGTTTTTGGCTGGTTTTTAGTTTACGACGAAATTTTCACAAAACAACCACAACGTTGACAGTGAGATTGACTTTTTTAGATTTTACATTATACATGATTTTTCATTTATCATTTTTTAATTTGTTCAAATTTACATTAAAGAGTGACTAATGTTAGTTTTGAGACCTCTAGTATAGGGTGTGTTTTAAAATTTATACTCTTTTGCCGTGCACAACATTAGTATATAATATATCACGTTTGCAGTACTTGGGGTTCATTTTAGAACGCACCATTTAAAATTAGTAAACTTTTGGAAGTACAGTTTCACTGGTAGCATTTTCCATAGAGCTATAGGAAATAATCATGTATTTATAATCATGGTAATATGTGATAATATTATTAAGCACGGGTATTTATGAGAAGCAAGAAGAGTTAAAATGGGAAAGTGGAGAAATTATTTTATCCCTTAAAGTATTCTTCCCATCTGCTGTAACCATAAGAATAGTCATAAGTAATTTTTAAATATTAAGATATAACAAAAGGTATAAGTTTTACATAAATATTATTATTAATTACAATGTTCACAAAAAACAAAAAATAAAACTAATCAAGTATTTCATAAGGTATCTCCCCCCAAAAACCTTTCAATAGTTATTTTAATGCAAATTCAAATTCCCCGCTTGGAATTTGAAGTTTTCTTTTTGGACGGCATTGGGTGGATTTACATCCATCTAACGGCGGTTCTAACGGATGTTTTCACGAAGCATTTGGCAACCCTGGCGCAGGTCGGGATTCAAATCGGTGACTCTTCAAGCCAAGGCAGCGATGGCCTTTCATCCTGAGCGACCTCGGCTATTTAGGCCGGCGAAATGCATTATCGGCTACTCAATTGAAAAATTACATCGAGTTGTTTGGCTCTTCAACTGCTATGCTCATTAGTCTTGTAAATGTAAAGCATGTAATATCTCACGAAGTTGCTCGCTAGAACGTGAGAACCGGCGCTAATCTACACAACCGCTTGACGGGTTTCCTCCTCCAGGAATCTCCGCAAGGAGACACCGCCCGGGATAAGTTCGAAGCTTCCGACTGGTACCTTTAAACGTGTGGTAGTGCAGGAGTATGTAAGTGTATGTGCAAAGCGACAAGGATAATGGAGGAAAGATAACGGTTTCCTGGTCCAATGGTTAAGGTACTACTCAGGTCATTGTTAGATACTGATCAACGACCCACAAAAAACTACCGATTAGAGCAGCCGACCGCTAGAATTTTCCTCCAGACAGCGCCTGAATCTGACCAGCTATCTAGCGAGTGTCGAAAATCTGTCACCACCAGGACTCGAAACCTAGAATCTTACAATCCGAGAGAATCTCAGTCATGGACAACTTGACGGAAACAAAACAGTTTTATAAAATTATCAAAAATGTTTACAATTTGTCGAATTATCCGAGAGACTACGTATATTAACAGGATTTTACTGATTTGTTTGAATTGCTTGGAAGTAGTAATTTTAATTGCTTGGATCTTGTCTATTGAATTGTTACCGTATCATGCTGATTCCAGTATAAAACTAGTGGTGCTACAGAATAGCACAGGCTTTCCCGCATTAGATTTCAACTTCCTTCACTAGCTACTCGGACGTGCCAGATACTCTTGCCAGTTATCGCCGCCCAAAGCACTTTTTTTTTATTTTTCGTAATATTTCGGTTTCATAATAGTACGACGCAAATATTATTTTAAGAATAGTATATAAAAGTAAAACCTCTCCCTACATGGCCGTTTTATTCGAAAAATTTGGAGCCGTTTTAAAAACATGGGGTTTAAGAAATACTGTAAATGCGAAATTTGAACCTCTTTTCACAGAAAATTATACAGTTCCCGAAAACGTCATATGAAGTCATTTCAAGCACTTTTAGTCACAAATTCAATAATGTTTACAAATTTTCTGGAAATATGCAAATTAAAGGCATGAGAAATCTTTCAAAAATTTATATTAATGTAATCGAAAAAAAAAATTCGGGGTATTTATTTTAAATTTTAACTTACGTCTTATTAAAGAGTGCAAATAGTACTATCCCTTCGAAAAGTTTGAAGAAAAAAACTGAAACGGCTTTTGAGAAAATGGCGTTAGAGTGTTCTTAAAAAACGGATGTTTGAACTAGTGCCCGCTCAGGAGGTAACGCGATCTATGGGTGACTTTTCGAACTAACAGGAAGCAGTTGACAATCTATGTCAAAGAACTTTGTACGAACAAGTGAGTAATTGGTCAACAGGGAAGAAATTTGCTCGTCTTTTTTGAGCAAAATTAGACTTCTCTCTCTCGCCTAAGCGGGAAGTCTGAAATGTATGATCTTTGCTTTTTAAATGCCTTCAATGAAGATCTAAACAGAGCTGTTCGAAGCGTGGCGCCTAATTTGAACTAATTTGGCGGTCAATGTGCCAACAGCCCTAATCTCTTAACACAAACTTTTCTCTTCCATTTCCTGACTTCTCTTTCTCGGTGCCGGTTCATCGTCACCTCTTCTTCATCCCATTCATTTTCACCCTTTCTCATCGTTTTCACCTCGGAGTTCACTCGTCTTCTTTCCAATGTATCCCGTACTCTCCGCTACGGCATGGTTGTGCCTGCCTCTTTGACTTCGCCACCGACTCTCATCAAGATTTCGTCATCTCACTCATCACAACCATTACTCATCATTTATATCTCGGATTGATTGATGATTCCGGGTGCGTCAACGACTAATACGGTTAGACCGTAAGTGTAGTGTATGTTTTTCTCTCTCGAGAGGTGGCGGTGATCTTCTCCCGCTGGAAGGTGAGATCCGACGCCGACCTACCGTTGGCTAGCGATAGTTTTTCCCAAATAGGTATCTTCCAGTAGCAGGGCAGCGCCCAGCCGGGACAAGCTCTAAGCTCCCGACCGGTCTCCCGGTTTGTACCAGAGTAGTGCAAGTTAATATGTAAGGGGTGAGGATAGGAGAAGGAAAGGGAAGGAAAAATCGCACGTGGTCCGTGGGCTAGCTATATATTAGGGACGAAAATCCTACCACCGCCTGTATCAGAACCTAGGATCACCTTATCAGAGGCGCGGCAGCCTTTTTATCTCGGGTATCGCTCTTCCACTTCCCATTCTCTACCATACTCTTCACTCCGCCATGGTTGTACCCGTCTCTTTGATTCCGCCTCACCCTCATCCCCATTTCCTCATCCCACTCATCTTACTCGTCGTTTTCACGGAGCTCTCTTTTCTCCTTTCCTCCCACTCCCATTCTCTCCGTCCCGCACCGGTTGTGCCCGTGTGTTCTCTTTGACTTCGCCTTCCGCCTCCCCTCACTACCATCTCCTCCACCTCTTTTTCTCCCTCCCCCCCCCCTCGCCGGCCGACATCTTCTGGGCGGGAGGGCGCCGCGGCTCGCCGCACCGCATCCGCTGCGGTTGGTTTTCTCGGGCGGGCAACGAGCCGGCTCGCTCCGGCGCGCGAGGCCCCGCCGTCGTTAAGGTTTCTTTCGCCCAGATGAATTCCCCCCCCCCGAGCGCCGCAGGGGAAGCGCCATTAGACGCAAAAATGTATGGAACGGCCCCGCCGCCGAGGCAATAATCCATAATGGCAGATTATGAGGGTTGTTTTTGTACGATTGCTACAAAGGGCAGAAACTGTGCAGGTTAATTTACCTCGGATGGAGGTGCTTTGCGAGGACGATTTAAAATGCATTACCCTAATAGGTGTTTGCTTAGAGATCATTTTTATTTAATTGATTTAAAGCATATGATTATTGTTCACTGCTTTAATGTAAGAAAGTGAAGATGTTAGACGGAAATAATGTGTTTAAATTCACAAAAGCTACACTGAATTCAACGGCACGTAATTGACATCCATACCACGAATAGTATTGAATGAAAAGATACAAACCTCTTATAGGCTCTTTTTCACGATTGCCGCAGTTTCTTATAAAGTTTGTCATACATTACTACAACACAAATGCGGAAAATAAATAAAATTAAATTGTGCCTATACCGGAACCTGTACAACCTGGAAACATGCCTAAAGCTGAAAATTTCTTCGGCCCGTGAAGTTAAACGTTATTTAACACAGGATGAAGCGGAACCTCTCCAACGCGGAAATAGAACAGTTTTTCATGTCCTGTAGGAATAAAATCTTTATAAAACGGATTTCCTGTGAATTTAATGCAATTGGCAGAGTGGTACGAAATAATTAATACCTTGAATGCATCTTTAAGTTTTAAATTCTCTATCCCTGTGACACGCGATTTAATCGTGGTAACGAAACATTGAAGTGCTGTTGATTCAGTTCTCAGCCTAGAATTCGACCATTGGGTCGCTTTTCTCTCAAGGCGTAGGCCGTAGGGGAATTATTTATCTTTCGTCTCTCTGAGAGTGGGAAGGTGTACAGGCATGGCTTCTATTTACACGTCTCCCTGCCCCGCGTTCAAAATCATAACCTCTTGACCTGATATGCATTGCTCAGGCCATGCAAGGGCATCAGAAAATCATAGTACTGAGTTTTGACGCATTGTGCTTTGAAATAGTCAGCAAGCAGCCCGAATACAGTCTCCAGGCAGTAAGGTGTTGTGTATTTTTCAGCTTAGAAGCGCCCAATGAAGAATGTTTAATATTCATTTATTTCTTCCATAAATACGTTATATGTTAAAGTGGTTTGATAATTATAATAAAATCATGTAGTTTACTAATTTTAGGGCTGAAATAACAATATCACGAGGGATGACAACATCCTTGTAAGTTGCCGTGCGACCGAAACATGGAGACGAAAATGGATGAGAATGGGGAACTACTACTTCCAACATAGAAACGTAATGCTCAGCTAAAAATATTAGGTGATACGATAAATAAATAAATAAATAAATAAATAAATAAATAAATAAATAAATAAATAAATAAATAAATAAATAAATAAATAAATAAATAAATAAATAAATAAATAAATAAATAAATAAATAAATAAATAAATAAATAAATAAATAAATAAATAAATAAATAAATAAATAAATAAATAAATAAATAAATAAATAAATAAATAAATAAATAAATAAATAAATAAATAAATAAATAAATAAATAAATAAATAAATAAATAAATAAATAAATAAATAAATAAATAAATAAATAAATAAATAAATAAATAAATAAATAAATAAATAAATAAATAAATAAATAAATAAATAAATAAATAAATAAATAAATAAATGTCTTTATTGATGGCGAAGCTCAGGCCATTTAGCCTGCTCTTCCGCCTGACCATAAAGACTGATATAAGACCTGATATAAGGGCTCATTTCATGAAAGAATTAGAAACATTTCTAGGAAAGGTTTGAAATATTAGGAAACGGAAATTAGGGAGTAATAAAACAGCACTGGTTAGTATGAGCGGATTCTAGAGAGAGGAAATAAATGTTAATAAGTTAAAAATGAATAAGTTAATCAGAAATTTTAGTTAACGGTTGCTAATTGGTTAAATAAATAAGTCATAAATCTTTGTTATGTTAAGTAATAAGTAAATAATAATAGTAATAATAATAATAATAATAATAATAGTAATAATAATAATAATAATAATAATAATAATAATAGTAATAATAATAATAATAATAATAATAATAATAATAATAAAGTAAACCTTCAAATAATTAAATAAATTAAATTAGGGGGCAAAGGACAAAGAGGATGGCGCGGACAATGTGGTGTGTTTGATTTCCGGTGCTGATGAGAAAAAACAATGGAAGGAGTAGGCGTGACGTCCGCACCATGAATTAAATAAATAGTTTTTAAAGTCTGGTAGGTTAGCATGTACTCTGCTTCTGACTACTGATTTTTCTCCTTCTGTTTTTTTCCTCAGTCGCTCCTTAGGATCTCTCCTTCGTGGCTTTGATGCGATGGAGAGACCATTTCCGTGAATACCTGAATTCGAAAAGTTCGTACGCTGGAGGTTATGGGTATAGTAATGGCCTAAAGGCTTACAACCTAGCTAAAGTATCAAGTTATTTAATTTTGATTTGTATTAATTACGTATTAAAAAATAGATAACCTTGTATTAAACGGAAACCTTCCTCAACTAGAATATTTTTGTACCTATCCATTCGGATAGACGAAATTCGAAACCTTCCTAAACTAGAATATTTTTGTACCTATCCATTCCGGATTAGACGAATTTTACTGTAGTCTAAATAACATATTTGTAGATTCACCACGAAAGTTATTTTTCGCCTGGAACTATGAGCAGGTTGGTTCGTCCTAGATTCTGCTCGAGTCCAGGTGCAGCAGAACTGGTATCTTGTTTGACCTTGAAGAATGAGTGTCCTTTCTCCTTATGGTCTTTGGCAAGAGTCAGTGGTGCAGCAGAAACGATTCGCTAGAGAACAGTAGTCGTGCGTAAAAGAAATATTAATATAATAGAAATGTAATGTAAAATAAAATGAAAGAAAATTGTATGTATCTAAATTTAAACCAGTTTCAATAAAAATAATGATATTAAACCCCTAGCTTTATATGAAATTTAACTTTTTCCTCTTTCACAAGAATTGGATACAAAGAAACCCTGGAAAAGGCTCGTAGTTCTGCTAGTAAGTAATACTTCAGAAGTTGGCCTACGAAACATTACTATCAAAATCCGATATTTTATATTAGTATTTCGTTCATATTTTATAACTTCGCTGTTAAAGATAATACTGTTATTTCTATATAGAAACATCTAAAAATGGAAGGTGGATATGCAGTACACATACACAACTGTAATATCGTGATGTGTTGTTGCTTAAGAAATAGTACGTTATCTCAGTTATTTCTGCTCATTTGTACTTGGATTCGTGTTGCCTTACAAGTTGCTTTCGTTATCAGCACGCAAATAATGAATATTTATTAAGGTTGTGATACATTTCGTATTTTTATGTGCAAGATTTCTTACATATTAACTATCGTAAAAGTGTAATAAAAATCTGATCCAATGAAAAGCTACTTAATTTCTTTGCAAACATTTTTCGTAATAATATTTCTCCTTTATAGTAATATAAAATAGATTAATGGATCTTAATTGAGAAAATCCATTCAGAAAAGGGCAAAGAAACAATTTTCTTGGGGTTTCATGAATATTGCATCTTATAAATGAAAGCAGAAGTTTAACTTTGTTCAAATTGGCTTTCAAAAACTGGTATGAAGGCGAATACAAAATGCATCTTGTTATAGCAGATAAATATGAATCACTAGGCTGTTACGTAAAGTGAGTTCTGTGTCTTTAAATAAATTTAGGGCATGTCTTTTAGTGATGAGATGGAAAGTTATAAACATGGTTCTTACCTGGTTTAAAATTACGAACTTCTTCATTTAGGTTATTTTCACAATTGATTTCAAATTTGTTTGTTTGATATATTATTCCAAATTTTCAAGATGAAATAAATTATTGTTATTTAATTTAGTTAAGCCATTAATTTTCATTTTTATTTCTTAAAGAAATTTGAGAAATTAACAAAAAATAATTTTCGCGATATTGTTCCCTCGTTGCATATTCTGAAAATTGAACCTAGCACTATAAAAATGAGCACTTAGAGGCCAACTAATAATGATTCGCTTCTTTTTTATAGGCTTCAGTCTTTTAAGTAGCTGCAAATCATTGATATTGGTCATGATGTGTTTTTGGATCAACCAGGTATTCCCACCATCGGGTCACCGCACCAGCCGGCACAAGCTATAAGTTTCGGTCAGACCGCGCGAAATAAGTTGTAGTGTAGTGTATGTAAGTATATGTACGTGTTACTAAGGGGGAAATATAGGCCAAGGAAGAGGAAGAAAATATCGCGAATATTATAAATGTAACCGAGAGACGCCAGAGCCCACTTTTTCAAAATGCACGAAAAACTTTGTACCTTGGTATTTCTTGGGTTAATACACATTCATAATTCAGAATTTTTAATTAATATTCACGTTCTTCGGGTGGATCATGAACAACGTACTAGCTTTTTGCGGTGCAATCTTCGGTTGGGGCCGAAAATCGTGGTGTATCATTGCAATAAATCGTAGCTTGTGACGAAAAAAAACTTTATGCACGCGGTGCTCGCTAGAAACGGCGATGGGAATTCGACATACTCACCAGATGTCTAACTGTCTTATCCTGAAGTTTAGAAATGAAACTAAGCCCAAGCATGGGGACACAGCTACCTGTCAAAGTCAGATAATCTACCTAAATGCCAAATACATAAATACATAATCAAAATTCAAAAGTCCACTTTAAAGGGGGTGAATGAAGATATTATGAAAATTATGTTATTGATTATTAAGGGCCTCCGTCTACTACTATTGCGATTTGTCCAGTAGATGTAGTGGATGTTAAATCTAAGGAAATAGTAATGTATTACCAAGCTGAAAATATAATATTTTACACAATGTCCCCCTGGGGGGGGGGGTTCTCTTCCAAAATTTTCCCAACCAGACAACAATCTCTTTGCTCGCCCCTGGTCTCCTGAATAAGTGGTTGTGTATTAATGTACGTGTGTGTGAGTGTTTGTGTGAGAGAACAAGGGTGACGAAGCAAATCTGGCACACTGTCCGTGATCTGCCGGATCACAAAATGTAGCGGCAGTCGATGTGTATGAAGAATTCACCGCCGTCAACCAAACGTTTAGCGCGTGTGAAGTCAGGAATTTTTTTCCTACATGACTCGGCTACAGCTCAGTACTATAGGTGTTGCTGAAGGCTCACTTGCCCGTTGTATTGGTTTTGATAGTTTTTGATATTGCGCATATTTCACGCAATATGGGCGAATTGAATATATTTGAAATAAGCCGCGCAAGCTAGGTCAGCAAATGAGGTGAGCTGAATATATTCCATACAAAATATCTCCTACATTTTACTCATAGTTTAAAGTATTTCATTTATTCTTGCGTATATTTCATTTTGTGTAAAATATTATGTTAGTGTAATATTCATCTAAAAGTTGGATCTGAAAATTGTTATTTTTTTCGTCAGTTGTCAGATACTATTTTGCTTACCCAGAAAAAAAATTCACAACACGCGACTGGATATGATACTTGATAATGGGTCGAATGCCTCCACCCGAAACGTCGTATTTTATAAAGATGTTATATTTTAGTAATAAAGAATTTTAATTGTGATGTAACATTTTTTGAAACGTAAATGACTGCTTTTATGTATATTTTCAACGTTTTCCATATTTGCAATCCTTTTTGTAAAGTCGCAGATGTGCACGCTCGTTTTTTAAGAACTAGTTCAATGTTCTCTATGTTGCTGAGATTGAATATCCGTTTCCTACAAAGTCAGATTCTACATGAAGGTTGCAACCTGATTATGTGCTGGTATGTTGTAAGAAAGAATGGGAACATTCCATGAAGCAATTACGGATAACAGAGAATGTGAAATTTTTAAACATATTTTCATAAGATCATTAAGAAAGACAGTGTAAAGGAAACCATCATTGACTGTTCAGAAACTTTTCAATAAAAGTCCTACTCGATGAAATAGAAACTCTTTATCTAAACAAATACCGAAGCCTTAAACAAAGAGTGTTCGTGCAAGGTGTCTACTTTTAGTTTTAATATACTTCACACGCATTTCGATGCTAGCAATTTCAGTGCAATTCATTTTGTATGATTTCGCAAGCCTCGCAAGCTCGGGCTGTCAGCAGTGATTCTAAGAATTCCTCACAACACCTCCCTTCGTGGAGGCTATGGTTACTCCCGGCACGTTCGGACTGCGCAAATGTAAACAATCTGATGCAATATTATTGCACCAATTCTTAAACACAAAACTTGCACCATAATTTTGGTAAGTCAAAATGTCAATCAATGCTGTAACTCATTTTAATTCTAAATTAACCATTGCTTTAATCTCTCAATTACAATAGTTTGAAACGTCGGATTTCATTTGTCACAACTCCAAAGAACCGATAGCACGCCGCTTGCCACAGTGAGTGTCTCCACTCCCAGACAGTTTCTCGACCAGACAAATCTTCTCGAAGCGCACCTCGTGTTGCTTCAGCAACGGTACATCGCAATGTGCCACGCACGTGTTTGTAACTTTCTTTGAACTATGTGCAACTGATTATTATTGCACCTTCTGTTAATTGTTACGTTTAATGAAGCACAAGGCGCTTTACTGCCAATTATTACTCATTCTACTAATTCACATTGCTAAATTCATACGCGAGGGTCAGACTGTATTACTGCTTGCATAGTTCAACGTGTTTCTTAAACATTGCAACGGCAATCATCTGAACTGTGGTACTAACATTTGAACTGTGTATTACTAACAATCTCTGAACTGCGTTACCGCCTCTAAAGTGTAACTTATTATTTAACATTACAACCGCAATCGTCTGAACTGTATCACTCAACGTGTGAACTCTGACAATCGTATTGTTATACTAACAACTTTATTAGTGCTTACTGCAAATATATACTGCATTTTATGGTCTCAATAAAGTAATGACTGTGTGGTCAAGATTTCAACGAGGATATGCAATCCTACTCTGTACTCTGCAGTTCGAAACATTGGCTGAAGGATGGTTTTTCAACGTGCCTCTCAACTTTGCTAGCAACTTTTCTTCATCTGGGACACTGTAGCTATCCTGCGTGTATCGTCAACGTGTCAACGGTCTACCGGGCGTCACACGTAAAACTGAGTCTTTCAGCACTACATGTTCCTTTTGATGTAAATTCTTCACAGTTCTGTATTCATTTAATTACGTTTAAATTCATTTAATTACGTTTAAACTGTTATTTTCATGACTATTAATCAGGGCACATATTGCTAAGATTCAACTACATCTTTCATCACTACATTTATTAAAGTATGCTTCTATGCAGCATATTAAGCTGATGTTCCATCTGAAATAATTAAATTAATTTAATTACACATTTCTTGTGCTCATTTCTATGTGATCGTGACTATTTCCTCGTCAATTAGCTTTACAGCAAAAAACAATTTCCATGGGCTTCCATTCATGGTAATCCTTCAGAGTTATGGAGGGAGTGACGGAGAATTGTATGTACTTAAATTAAACAACTCTCATAAGAAATAATTGTCTTCAGATGTAAGATATGAGTAGCAAATAATAAAGAAACCAATACATTCCTCAAATCTGACACGTAAACAGCTTTATTGCAAACCCAGCGATGCCAATCCCTTCTCAAAGTGGCTATCCACAACAATACTACAGCAGACCATTCCCCCACGAAGTCGAGATGTAAACGAGCGCCACTAAACAGTTAACAAGGAAGCCGCAAGCGGAGGGCGTGTCCCTGCAGCCACTACACCGCGGCCGCGCCTCGTGATGGGCGGCTGGCACGTGCGCCACGTAACTGTCCGCTGCGGCCGCGCTCTGATTCACGAGCAACGCAATCTCCGCCCTCCACCCTCCACCCCTCGTCCTCGGCCTCCACCCTCCGCCTCCGCCCTCCGCCCTCCGCCCTCCGCCCTCCGCCCTCCGCCCTCCGCCCTCCGCCCTCCGCCCTCCGCCCTCCGCCCCTCCGCCCTCCGCCCTCCGCCCTCCGCCCTCCGCCCGCCGCCCTCTGTCCTCTGTCCTCTGCCCTCTGCCCTCTGCCCTCTGCCCTCTGCCCTCTGCCCTCTGCCCTCTGCCCTCTGCCCTCTGCCCTCTGCCCTCTGCCCTCTGCCCTCTGCCCTCTGCCCTCTGCCCTCTGCCCTCCGCCCTCTGCCCACCGCCCTCTGCCCTCCACCCCTTGGCCACCGGCTTCCGCCCTCCGCCCTCCAACCCAAGGCCTCCGGCTTCCGCCGTCCATTCCTTGCCTTCGGCATCCGCCCTCCACCCTCCGCGCCATGCCCTCGTCCTCGCCTTCAACCCTCTGCCCTCCGCGGCTCGCCCTCGCCCTCTGCCTCCGCCCTCCGACCCCTGCAATACGCCCCTTGTCCTCAGCCTCCGCCCTCCGCCCCTCATCCCCGGCCTCCGACCCTCGCGAGGCAGACCCGCTCAGCTGCCATCAAAATCGTTTGTGCAGTCTCCGGCCTCTATTGGTTCTCAAACCGCAGCCGCCACCACCGGTCTGTCAGGCCTACCTTTTAAAAGCGACGTTTTAGGAAATCTCTTCTTTTTTTGTTGCTACTGTGCCTTGTTTTTTCTGACAACTTTTACTTATATTACAGTATTATAACGTATATTGAAACAGTTTGTAAATCGCAGTCTCTGCCCTCCACCCCTCGCCCTGAGCTCCGTCCTCGCGAGGCTGATTCGTCCTGCTACCATCAAAATCGCTTGTGTAGCCCCTGGCGCCGCCTCCGTTGCTTCTCTGGGCGTTGACACCACCACTCTACTCTCAATGGTCTATTAGGCCAAACTTAAAAAAAAGTTGGTTTTGGAAATACAGTTTCCCCCGGAAACTGGACGTTGGTTTTTACCAGGTATTTCTCTATATTGAACCATTATAACACGTGTTGAAATAATTGAATTAACCGGTTTGTACGATATACGATATTAAATGATAAACATTCTTTCTTCAATTTTGTTTTAACATTTATCAGGACTCTCACTTATATTAGAGCAACAGAACATTTATTGTAATTAATAATTGAATTAATCGTTTTGTAAATTCCAGTCTCCGTCATCCCCTCGTTGTCGGCAGCCTCCGTCCCGCGCTGCTGACCCATCTTCGACATACCCCTTGCAGCTCTGGCAACGCCTCTTACACTTCTCAAGCCGATACTACCGCCAGTAATAGCTTCACTCATCTTGCAGTCCTACTTTTAATATTTTTTACGATATACGTTCTTTCTCCAACTGTGCTATAGCATTCATTAGGACTTTCACGTATATTAGATTAACAGAACATTTATTGTAACAAATAATTGAAACATACAGTTCATCAATTTTACACGAGAACCATCATCGATGACGTCTGTCAATTCTTTGACAAAACGTCAACTCGACGTGTAATTGCTACACGCTCCCAATGGCACTCTGTCAATCGAAAATTTTGAAAGTTGTCCTAGCAAATGCAATTTATCATGCATCTTTGCGAGATCATTTTTTAAAACTTTAATTGATAATGCAGTGTCATAACATGTATTAAAACATAAAATTGAAACAATCGGTTGATAAATTTAGCTCAGCAACGCGAACCGCAATCTCTTGTAAGTGGTTTGATTAGGCAAGATGTTTGACGTTTAGGTGCTGCTTGGTTTGTGTTTCAGTTACTTTCTAATTGTCGTGTCACATAAGAATTAGATTATACACCGAGGGGACGGAGGAAAAGAAAAATGAGAACACGTAGATGACAAAATTGAGAAGAAAAAATGAAGGAAAGAAGAATATGAGAAAGAAAAATAAGAAAATAAAAATGACAATGATGATGATGTTGATGATGATGAAGAAGAAGAAGAAGAAGAAGAAGAAGAACAACAACAACAACAACAACAAGAAAGATAGCACTTTTTATTTAACTCAATATTGTGTGATCTGTACACACTTAACGAATATTGTATTCTGAATATTTTTATTTATCTTTATGTAGCCTTGATGCAGCTAAGTCCTAATATATATTAGGAAATAAAACATAAAACAATATTGTTTTCATTCTGATATTTGAACACATCATCTTTGAAAATCCATTTCGATAAATAATATTCTGAAATCGTATGAAACTGTAAAAATAAAGCTCTTGATTCGAAGAGTGTTGTGGATACGTCTTATAATAAGCTGTTACATAAATCATAAAAAATTAGTTTCATTAGCTTACTCACGAACTCACTATGGAGGTTTATATGGATTGATTAAATGTGATTTATAATAGTTGCCATGGCCTGCCATTATAACAGATTGTATTCCAAGACGGCAAACATCATTATCTATTCTTCCAACTCTCCTGCCTCGGCAGTGCTCCAGTTCCTGTGAGTACCAGTTCTTTCTCAACTACCACGTCCATAAGTCACCAACTCCCGCCGCCACCATCATGGTAACTCACCTATTAATGCAACCGGTACAGTGGTTCCCGCCTCGGCTTCGCACTCGCCATCTCCATCACTATCCAATCACACCAACGTGCACTACACTACCTCACATGCCGGGAGACCGGTCGGGAGCTTAGAGCTTCTCCCGACTGGGAGGATGCCCCGCCAGTCGGAGATACCTGGTTGAGAAAAATCCCGCAAGCCGACGGAGAGGTCGGCCAGCCAGGGGCGATCACAGCCACCTCCCCAAAGAAAAAGCATGGATTACACTTACAGGTCGAAAGACCTTAGCAGTTGATATGCCCGGAATTACTATCAATCAATCAATCCATTGCTATCGCAGCGCCATCTCTATTATTACCGCTACCACAGTTACTATACCACTGATGTGAAAGTTACAGTTACAGAAGACGTCTGTAACTGTATTGATAATTTGAATAATAACAACGGAGGAGAGGGGAGACCGGTGGCAATAATGGTGACTACCGTAGCAGGTGCTCCAGTAGTAGTGCTAACACGGGCAGTTGGGACAGTTCCAAAGGCAATAATAATGAGGGCGAATATGTCGGAGTGTGCTATAGTAGCTAAACGGCGGTGGTTGTCGCCTGCACCACACCAGGTTAAGGGAATAGTGACGGCAGTGGACACGGTAGCTGCTTTACAATTAGTCGCTGCCAGAGTCAGTTGAACACATTACGAAAATTACTACAATTTATTAATTATTTACAATTTATGAACTGTAACTTACAAATCTCGTCTACTTTGCGTACAGATAATTTAAATATTTCCTATCCATTTCATGCAACATTTTCCCGTTATTGTAGTTTCTAAAACCAAAAGTTATCTCTTGACTGTTCACTTACACGTGGCGCCTACCATTGTCACGGAAACGGTTGAAGCAGCGGCGGGCAAGGCGGGAGGGGTGGGCGGTGCGGGCGCTGCCGAGGGCGATGAGGGCGGGGCGAGGACGGGGCGATGGCGGGGCGAGGGCGGAGTGCCGCCGTGCACAATCAGCGTAATGCCGGCATTAGCCGATTGCTTCCTTCGGGGCCTGGCGGGCGCGCGCCCTGCTTCCTTAGCGCCGGAGCCCGTCGCCGCCTGCCAACGCCTCCCCGCCCCCAGCCCCTCGCCCCATCCCCTCCCTAGTGGCCATCTCCGCGCTACAGCCCGTCTCGCTCTCAGGGTGCACCTCACCGTAGCCTGCTCGCCCTTGCTCCCTCTCGCACTTCCCGCTCCACCCGCCTCGCCCACTCCTCTCCTTTCCTGCCCCGAGACCTGCTTCGCCGTCCCGCGCCGACCTATCCTACATACTATGCCCTTCTCAGCGCTGCCGTCGAGCCCTCACTTAGCCCACCCGTCCCGCTAAACTACGATTTAAGCCTAGTGGCACTTCAAGGTCACAAGCTGTTCGCCTGTCCCGCTGTACTACGATTTAAAACTGGTAGTTCTACAGGGTAACAAGCTGGAGGGCACTGTTATCCACTAGGGAGATCATATACCAAATATTTAAGTCGTAACGAAGCTCGCGATTGGACGATAGAGTGTGACCTTGGGACCTTGAAGGCTACTATGTTTAAATCGGATTGTATGTCCCAGTTCTGCTCCCCTCACCCCCTGCCGAACATCACCACGCCTGGTCCCATGATTGTGCACTCACCGTGTCGCTGACGAACCCCGTCTGGTCTCACTCTCTCCTCACCCATTTTTCCCCAAGATCTGTTCGACCGTCTCCTGTCGCGATCTATTACTACGTACTGACCACGTCCCCGTCGACCCCACCGATGAGCTCTCGCTCCGGGCTATCCTCCCCGCTAAGCCCCGACCCCGCTGCTCCCGTACCTCCCTCACCAGCCCCACCCCACCAGACTCCTCGTCCGCCTAGTCCCACTGCTGTGCACCCGCCAGGTCCTCCTCGCCCCCACCGACTCTGTCTCGGTCTCAACCTCCTTCACGCCCCACCCCCCGTTCACCCCCAACTTGATCCGCTCGCCCCGCCTCGCCCCGCCTCGCCCCGCCTCGCCCCGCCTCGCCCCGTCGCGTCCGAACACTGGCCAAGCGCGCTGCCAACGCCGTGGCCGAGGTTCGCACTTTCCGATTAGGGAGCTCTGCACCGAGGCACGCGACAGTGCCTCGGCAGGAAACTTTGCGGGGCTGAGGAAAGTTGTCGTGTGAAAGCACGATGGGATCGGAAAGATGCTGGGAAAAGGACGTTTAGTGGGAAAGCGCTCTGTGCACATTGACGGTTAGTTTTCATTCGAGAGAACATTAAAACTATTAGTAATTTTTATTGAGCATTTTATAATATCATCTAAACCCTTCCCACCCATTTTAATTTATATTAAATATCACGTTTAATATTATGTAACTTTATTTCTACGTGGTTTTAAGTTAAATATCAGCACACGACGAAGTAATTTCTATCAAGAGGTGTTTGAGAAGATCAATTTATTATTTATGAAGAATTATAAGACTGTTTTTGCAATATTGTGTAGCGATTATAGGTTAATAAAAATTAATAAAAATGACCAATTATTTTGTCAATTTTGCATGAAATTAACGTTTGTATGTATGTTTCTGCTGTATTTTGATGAGTTTTAGGTATATATTTCTATATACTTCTCACTGATCCTTTTAATAAATATTTACGACTTCTATTGTTGCAAAAAATATCTCTACTCTATTAAATGAAGAAATGTTGGCTCAGAGACATTTTCTTGGAACCTTCTTTCGATAAACCCAATATAGTATATTATCAATCTATCATATATTTTTATTATTGAGGAGCTAACAAAAATGGGTGCAAACTGCGAGAGCACTTTAATTACAACGACCGGCTGGAGAAGCAGGGCAGGATTGCAGGCCCAGGGGTAATACGAGGGTGTCGTGACTGCTCGTCAGGTCCCTTCACAAATTAGCGTCTTTGATCAATTGTATTTCATAAAGGAGTAGACGATTTCTTCAGGAGTACTTTGAAATATTTCCAGTGCTGCGACTGACATTAATCACATTCTTGTAGGCATTGTATGAGATAAATAATCAAGAAAGTGATGTGGAGAAAGAAATCTCAGTAAAATGTGATTTGAAACATTAGGTAATTGAGAAGAAGATGGTATATTCCTTTTTTTCGCCTGACCTACCTGTGTAGTGAAAAAATAAAAAAAAGACATACGTTTTCATTTATTTATAAACTTTTTTTAAATTTTACCAGAAACCTCATATCTCTAGATAAAAACTTTTTGCAGATTTCAAAATTGATGTTGAAAATGTTTAACGAAATCAAAATGGTATGTTTTTTATATTGCTGTTGAAAGCACATGACAATAAATTTTAATTATATTTGCTAAAATATTCATGTCCATTGAATATTCCTTTGAAAATCATGTCCTATATTCCTTTTAGGGAAGAGTGGAAAGCTTTCGCTCAGAGTCATGTTGAACACTAGTTGTAAAATATTCTCGTCGATCGCTGAGTGTCATGTGGACGAAAATGTATTTTTTGTCTTCTTTTTGCAAAGAATCCACCATTTACCCCCGCAGTTTTTATCAACGGCGCTTGTCTGAAACTTCCTAATTCATACAGAATGATTCAAATTAAACCCAAAATTAAAACCTTTGAACTTTTTCCTCGAAGCATTCAACAGTTTTGGAAATTAATTTAGGGTATTATTAAGTAAATGATGGACTTTAGTAAAAAATAGTAGGTTATAGAGCGAAGCATAAGTGATATATGTGAAGTGAGAAGTCGTGCAGTGTTGAATAGAGAAATTATGAAGTAATTTAAGGGTCGAAGTGAAGTGGAGAGAAGTGGAGAGAAGTGGAGAGAAGTGGAGAGAAGTGGAGAGAAGTGGAGTGAAGTGGAGTGAAGTGGAGTGAAGTGGAGTGAAGTGGAGTGAAGTGGAGTGAAGTGGAGTGAAGTGGAGTGAAGTGGACTGAAGTGGAGTGAAGTGCGCGTTTAGCGTTTCATTGCGACATAGTTTTTAAATGAATCGGCTATTTTTAAAACCCCGTAGGTCACTCTTTTTTGCATTTCGTTTTTTGCATTTCGTTTTTGTAAGAAAATGGAAGCTGCAAAATAGACGTATCGCGCCATGTGCAAATCCCATAAATAAGATAAATATAATGGCCTTGAGAACACTGCAAAACTTTGGTTTGATTTTGAAATTCTATAAGCCATTGACGTGCGGGGTATGTCTGACTTTTTTACGAGTGGATCTGTGGAAATCTTCAAAAGACGAAGAGGAGCCCGCACTCCTCAACAGTGTGAGATTTTTACCCACTAAAATGACAAACTCTTTATGTTCCTGGCCTTATCCACTCTGGAACTGCAATTATGCATTACTTCAGAATGGTGCCAGTTCTGTTACTTTGAGGAGCTATTCAGGTTCAGCTATGACTGGTTTCTTTCGTCTTCTTACTTCTTGAGAAGGCAGTGATATATCTCGCTATTGCTGTCCACTTCTCCTTGTTACAGATCATTAGTGTAACCGTGTTTTCTGGTGAGGCATTACACCCGACCTCCCATATCATGCGATGCCTTTCCGTGTCCCATCTCGGGCAACGGAACAGCGTATGTTCGGCGTCGTCCACTTCATGGCTGCAGTAGAAGCATACCGCGTCTTCTGCCTTTCTGAATCTTTTAAGGTATGTCTTAAAACATCCACACCCTGTGAATGCCTGGGTTAAATGGTATGCCACGGACATGTGTTTGTGGCTTATCTATTTGGAAATATTCGGGATGAGCCAATGAGTCCGTCTGCCAGTCTCCACTCTGTCCCAGCGTTTCTGCCAGCAGTGCAACACGTTTTCTTTACCTTTTTAATTGCACTACCCGTATCTTCCTTAGTTCGCCGTCCGTTGCCTTCTTGCTCATTGGTCGTAAGTTTCTTTCCTTTCTAGAGCAAGCAAGTCAATAAGAGGGACAATAAGAGTTCACCAGAAGAAGAACAGCACTTCCGGATGCAGTTCTATACGCCGACGTTATGCGTAGAGCTTCTTTCCTATGGACAGACTGCATTTCCTTAAAAATTATTATTTTGAAGAGATTTTACCCAGATCGGAGCTGCATAGAGCATTTTCGAGTGTATCACACTAATAAGAAGTCGTCTCTTCTTGTCGCTGGGGCCCCTGGTGTTCGGCATCAATCTTGAAAGCGATGCTGCTATTCCTAGTGCTTTTTCCGTCGTCACGGTAACGTGTGGTCCAAAACTAAGCTTCCTGTCAATTTCCATTTCTAGGTAGCGAAGACTCTTGCGACATTGTATTTTTCCTTGCCTATAGGAATGTTGGATTGGAGTAGGATCGTATGTCCGTGATGAGTAATGATTTCGCTGTATGGGCTGCCACTTCCAGCCCTTTGGACGTCAGCCATCTCATCACTCTTCTCAGTGTATCGTTCACGATGATCTCTAGTAAGGCCGATGTGTCCGCCGTTGCCACTATTATTGCATCGTCAGCAAAGCACACTATTGAGACATTTTGCGGAAGTTTTATTCTTAGAAGGCTGTCGTACATAATATTTCATAAGACAGGACCAAGTTTTGAACCTTGTGGGGCACCACAGGTCATCTCGATTTCAATAGGTTCACCTTCGCCTTCGTAAATTGTCTTTCGGTCGCTTAGGTAGCTTCTTATCATACTGATGAGGTACTCTGGGGTGCTCTTCTCTATGAGACCCATCCCTCCCTTTTAGCCGAGTTAAAGGCGTTCCTGATATCGAGAGTTACGAGGGCACAGAATTCTTTTTTTGCTTACTCTTTGGATTCTCTGGCCATTTCGATGACTGTTTTGATGACGTCGACTGTCGATCTACCTTTTAGAAAGCCATTTCGGACAGACCGTGTGTTTTCTCTAGCCATGTCTGTAGTCTTTGCAGTATCAAGACCTCCAATATCTTTCCCATCGTGTCTAGTACGCAGATTGGTCTGTAAGATGTGAGCTCGTGTTGTGGTTTGCTGCCTTTTAAGAAGAGAACAATTTTCTGCTTTTCCATACACTCTGAAAAACGTTTTCCCTCTAGCATCTATTATATGCTTTCAGAAGAAGTTGAGGGTGGACCTTTGCCACTATCTTCAAAATTTCGTTGTGTATCCCGGCGAGTCATGGGGTGGGGCCTTTTTGTTCTTAAGGGTACTGCATACGTTCTGTAGTTCTTCTGGGGAAAACATTTGGTCTTCTGTAATTTTAGTGGGCTGGCATTGTTCTATCGAATGTTTCTGGTGCGATGGAAACAATTTATTTATGATTTGGATTACCCATGTAGGATCATGCAGGCGGGAGTTTTCCGCCTGCAGTTTAGTTTTTTGGCGTCTCGTTTTTGACATTTTTCTTTCAGTTCTGAGATTTCGTCCGGCCACCACTACATCGGTTTCCGAGTGGGGTTGGTTTTCGACCTCTTTGGCATAGATTGGTTACACACCTCCTTGACTGTATTAATCGTTAGACCCAGTAGTTTGTTTCCTGGGCCTTCTGTTCAATTCAATTTGTTCAGTGTCGCTTGTTCCTTCAGGAACGCTTCTAGAGTTTTCTGGTCTAGTTTGTTCACGTTCCATTAGGGATTCATCTTCTTTTCCCGTTCTTTAATTCCCTGCGTTTTATTTTGTATATCGAACTCTATATATTTTTGATCACTGCGAGTGACGTCTTTCAGAAACGTCCAGTTGTGTATTTGTTTCGCGGTTTTCCTTGAGGACAGGGTTAGATCTATGACGGATCTCGAGTTGTATCTCTCGTACGTTGCTACTCCTCCGTTGTTCAACACCACGAGATTTCCCCTAGCTACCATGTGTGTGACAAGAGACCCTCTTCTGTCACTTCTTGGTGAATCCCACTCCGAGGATTTCGCGTTGAAGTCCCCGGCTATTAAGACTTCTCCTGCAGCAGCACGCATGTTAACTTATAGGTTATGCAGCTCTAGTTCGAATGTATAAAGGGGATCATTCGGTGAGAAGTAGCAGCTATAGATTCGAACAGAACCTACTTCGATCCATACGAAGCCCTTGTTCTGCTCTTCAACCCTTCGAATTTTCAAATCGGGGTTGGCGACGATGAGAGCTGATTTACCGGATAGGTCCTAGTACCATGTTCCTAAGACTGGCTTCCTGTATTGTTCTGATATTACGACAATATCTATTATTTTTTTCTTGTACCGTTTGTAGGAGTAGGTCTTGTGCCTGCCTGTTCTTCCCCGGGTTTATTTGCAGGAATTTCAGCTCCATTGTCTCTTTTGTTTCGCTAGCGCGTTATGGAACGACGTACAATATTTACTGCCCCGACGATGTTGGTAGTTTGTATTGTTGTCCTTGCAGGATAAGCAGACAGTCTCCGTGGTACACTTTTTTCTTTGATGGTCTCCTTCTCCACAGAGGCTTCTCCTGTAGGGGCTGTAGCATTGTTTGGTTATATGGTCATATGCGTGACACCTGCAACATCTGATCTCCTCCTTCCGTAAAGTGATACTGCAGTAGACCATATCTATTGTTATTTTCTTTTTTTGGAGAAGAACTGCGGCCAAGTTCTGCGGCAATTTGACTAATGCCGACTATAGGCCGGCATACCCTTTCCTTAAATAGCTATCCATCTCCAGATCTGGTGCCCCTGTTTCTTTTCGGATGGCTTTCCTCACTTCATTTTCTGTGGAGAACACCATTAAGTCTCCAATAACGATGGTCGATTGCTTGGTTAGGACCGATACATCCGCTTTATCTTACAGGGCTTCTTTGAAGATGTGAAATTCTTTTGTTTTTCCTTTCTCTTGCAGGACGAATAGGCATACGACTTTTCTAGTTTTCCTCACCATCTTAAAGTCAGCCCCACCCTCTTTGGGTTTCATCTTTGCACTGATTTCATTAAAGATATCAACATATGACATACCCACTTTTGCTGTCACTTTGATGGCATCGTTTTTATTTCAGTTTTTCTTCTTTTTTGATTTCTTTCCAACTTCTTGCCAGCCTTCTTCTTGCTCACATTCCGGAGGTAGGTGTTCATTTACTTCGCTCATTCCGTGTGCTTTGAGTTCATCTACTTCCCTTGTGCGGGATTCGGAAGGTTCCGTTCTCTGGCCATCCTCTCGAGGTGACTTTCTTTTCCTACTTTTCCTTTGGCCATTCTTATTTTTATTTTTCGGCACGGTTTCTTGTCTTTTCTTACCAATGTGTGTCTCCTTGCTGCACACTTGTTCTCGAACTGATCCACTTTCGATGATCGTACTGCTCTTATCCGTCAATGTCTCAAATAATGTCATGGCGTCATTTAGCGCCGCTTTCACGGGCTTGTGGTTTTTGCGCGCGTCGGCAACGATGGAATGCATGAACGCAAGTCTTTTTCCTATTTCAGAGATTGTTTCCCCCATATCTCTTAGAAGATCGGTGTGTTGACTGAGTCTTCGTATGGCTGGGTATTCCTCCCCGGCATTTTCATCAACGTGGGCGTTCTGCAGGCTCGCCAAAGGGCTCGAGGTCCCTTGGTCCGCTTCTCGTCCATTTACTTCGCGCATGTCGCGGTCACCGTAGAGATATCCGCCATTTGCGCCGTTGTTGGTAAGTCATCCACTCCCAAGGAGTATATATGACTGTGTATGTATGTAGGTGACTATGACTGGTATATCACTGACAGAGATTTGTTAGAAGGGATGTTCAGTACGGAAATATTCCTATGAACGATCATAGAAACATATATTTCAATATTTTAAACATTTATTTCTGTCACATGCATCATGTTTGATGTAGAAGCACATTTTCATTTCATGGATAATATTGTAATAAATGTGTCAAATTACAGACTGAACCTGAAATGTGTATTTATTTACATGTTTAGGTAAAACATTCCTGATAGTTTTTGAAATCCCTTAAGTCATAAACCTTTAAATATGTCCAGCGACTATTGCACTACTGCTACGTATACATTACATGTCTCAATGGCATTCTCAATAGGATATATGTATCAGAAATAAAAAAAACAAAGAGAAGTTTTATGTGTTCTTTATTATTTAGTTTTTGTTGTTTTCCCACAACTTTACAATTCCTAGTTTGCAAGATTGTTAAAATAACTTATTTAATTGAGTTCCTTCCATTTTTAGATTTTAAATAACATTTTTAGAGAATTATAGTCCGTTAAATGAATTGATCGCCAAGTAAGGGATAGGAAATATGAAAGTGAGAGCAGCACTCACCCCTCGACATAAGGTGGAATATATTATATTTACTTATATCTGTTGTGTCGAAATGCCTGACAAAATGCTAGATATATATATATATTATATATATATATATATATATATATATATATATATATATATATATCATTATTCATGTTTTTGTTATTTCTACTAACAGAACTAAAAGATAATTAAATTTGCAGCTTAAAGCTACTAGAAATAATTACATTTGTATACAATGTTTTTGTATTGGTCAATTTAAAATTTATTTTGTTTCCATTAATGTTTTTGTTTGTCAAAGTGCTGATGGTAATATTATTGCATTGATGATTTTAGCGAACGCCATGATTGCAAGTAATATCACGAGAGGAAATATTTTTCCAAGAAATTGTCAAAACATCATTTTTAATATTTTTGTTTGCGAATATTCAGTTTAGCAGCAAATGTTCGCATAGTGACACATTAAAAAGGGATAAAACATTTCCTTACAAAATGGTTCATCACCAGGCAAAGAAATGTCACATATTACATACAGCAATATTAATGTCTGTGTTTCCCGCACCTCAGCGTATATTTAATGATTTGTAAAAACATTTTATTTACAAGCCATTGGTCCTGTCTTGTCTAATGAGGCTGGCACCATGCGCTTTCAGCGTTGCGACTGCAGAAGCTAGATAGCAGATCAAAAGCATGACTTAAACACGTGTCACATACCTATCTTTTAGAAAATTCTCGCATTAGCACTGCTGTGCATGCCATTTTAATGTATATTTAAAAAATGACAAGTACACAAACTGTAATTCATATAGTAATTTGGGTAAATAGTTAAAACTGAATACTCACGAGGTATGTAATGGAACTCTGTGTCCCATACAAAGTACAATTTTCGTGAAAGAAATTGTGTCTTGTTCTTGAGCAGAACTGTCGCACGGGCTGGAATGCAATCAATGTTGGGCCACCTATACTGTCAGAAAGTCTTCAGAAGTATCAGCTCTTCAATACTTATTATTCATGCACAGTGTATGAGTCTTTTGCAAATGTTAGTGCATTTGAAGAGAATAAATGTCAAATAAATGTGAATAATAATGAAACATTCTAATAATATTTGGGCTTGTTATCACTATATGAAATACTCTGCTACCCACATTCGTTCAAATAACCCTAACCGTATCTGTCTTCTCTCTTGTATGTATAATACTACCATTACATATACAGTCCAATTCCATTCTTTTATACGTTGTGAGACACATGTACATGATTGTTCTAGGGACCCGTTTTGCGTTTTGCTCAACATCATCGCACCCGCAGAATTAAGAATCTTTCAGCTTTGTGGAGTAGGTGCTCTACGAGAACAAACAGACAGCTCAACGTCTGGCCGTAATAATTAAGGTAGGAGCAAATTCGGAGAGGAGGAGAGCTCTCCTTCCAAAACCATTATTGGTACTGTGCCAGAGACTACATATAATTGACGTTCAATATATGTATTGTATAGTGTCACTGTCAATTAGTGTCACTGATAGCGCTGCATATATTAACTACTTATTTTGAGATAAAAAAGTTACATTAGACTGAAACATTTCTTATTTGATATGAGATAAAGAGTTAATAACTAATCGGTTAAGTATCTAGTCGTCTTTCAGGTGCTAGTTGCCCCATAATTATATCAAAGTATTCGAAATATATGTATAGATATCATGATAATAGGTACTGTCATGATTGATATACAAACATTTATTCATCAACCACTTCACGGTGGTTGTTTCTCATATGTATAATCTAGGACATAATTCAAGTGAGACAAACTCTTCTTAATTATAAAATCGAATGTATATTTCTAAAACAATTCGAATGATATGACGTAATGGGTAATAATATATACATTTGAAATAACAATTCTGACATGCTTTTAATATTCCACCCGTCTCCTCTTACTTAAATCCAAAATATGGCGTTTCGTTGGAGCCGGTGGCTTTGCGTGGAACTGCGAGCGAGCAGCCGGCGAGAGCTGCTCCGCTGGCGCACCCCGGGCGCTGGAGCCGCCGCCCCGGGCTCCACTCTTCCTTCACAAGGTGCCCACGGCCCACGGACAGATGGCTCTGGCGCGGGCAGCACGCGATGGCGCGGGCCGCCGCCAGAGCGCAGCGCGGTCGGCGCGCGAGCGCGGCGCCGCCAGTTCCGAGCGGACCGTCGAGGCCGCAGCACCGCGCGCGAGCGCCCGCGATCGCGACCGCCTCCACCGCCCGCCCGGCGCGCCTGCCGTCCCCGCCTCCAGCCAGTGCGACGACAGTGCGTGCCAGTGCCCGTGCCCCGCGCCCGCAGCGCCCGTGCCTCCGCGATCGCCCTCGCCCGCGACCGACGCGCCACCAGTGCGAGTGCAGTGCGGCCGCGAGTGCGCGCGCCTAGAACGAGGGCGAACCCGGGCATCGCCCGCCTCCGGGCGCCGGTATGCGCCGCTGCCGCCGCGACCGCCCGGCGCCCCGCGCCGCCGCCCACGCCGCCCGCGTCTGCCCTCGCCGCCCCCGGCTGCCCGCCGCCGCCGCCGACCCCGCCGCGACCAGGCGCCGATAACCCGCCGGTAACCATGCAGCGCGGGGCGGCTGCAGAGAAACGCTACCTTCATCACCACCCGCTGGCGTGGCGGCTGTTGGCGGCGGCGGCGGCGCTGGCGGCGGTGGCGGCGGGAGCGGCGGTGGCCGCGGCGGCGGCCGCCCCGCCGCCGCCCGCGCCGCCAGCCCCGCCGCGTCCCCCGCCCCCGCTGGCGGCGCCGCCGCCGCCGCCCGCGCCCCCGCCCGCGGGGGCGGCGAGCGCGGGGCCCGCGGCGGAGGCGGCGGCGGCGGCGGGCGCCGTGGCGGCGGCAGCGGCGGCGGCGGGGCCGGCGGCAGGGCCCGCGGCCGCCCCCGCGCCCGGCGGTGGCGGGGCGGGGTCGTCGGCGCCGCTGCGAGGGGGCGTGGGCCCCGGGGGCGCCGCCGCCGCCCAAGCCGCGGGCTCGCAGCGCCTCAGCTCCCGCACCGTGCGCACCAAGTACGGCGACGTGAGCGGCGTCATCGTCACGTTCGACTCGCGGCGCCTCGAGCCCGTCGAAGTGTTCCGCGGCATCCCGTACGCCTCGCCGCCGGTGGGCAACCTGCGCTTCATGCCGCCCGTGACGGGCGCGCGCTGGTCCGGCGTCAAGGTGGCGGACCGCTTCGCGCCCGTGTGCCCGCAGCGCCTGCCCGACATCGCCAACGAGACGGCCGCCCTGCGGCGCATGCCGCGCGGTCGCCTCGAGTACCTCAAGCGCCTGCTGCCCTACCTGCAGGACCAGAGCGAGGACTGCCTCTTCCTCAACATCTACGCGCCGGCTCAAGGTAAGACCCCTTTCTCGGCCTTGGTCGACGGCGGTTGGCGCTCGCACTAGCGCTGTGCGGTGACCTTATGGCGAAGTCTGCCCCGACGCCGCCGTCGCACGCCTCGTTGATGTCTCCGCGATGCTCGTCTGTTCTTTTAAGGCCACTAACCGTTTTATGGAGCTCTTGATGTGTGCTTGTTCTCCGAGGATACGATATTTGCAATTTCACGACGCACCCTCATTATTTAACTGGGCGTATTTTCACTACGTTCCAAAGAACGTTAATGGTCTACGATTCTGTAGCAATCTGCAGCTGGTGATGTCGAAGTGTTGTTATTAGTGATTCTATACGCATCTTTTTGTTCTTACACATGTGGTTTGTGTTTAGTGCAGTGTTTTGTCCATAATTCTGAACCCATAAATACCCAACGGCTTATTGTGCATTTGCGTCTTTACTGTATGTCCTTAATTCTACCGCTGCATGATCGTGGATTGGAAGTCAAGAATATTGTCTGTGTGGATGGAAGATTAGTGGTGTGTTTTATACATCGTTTGCTGAGTCTTGACATAATATAGGATATTTGAGTCCAATTATTCTTTGAATACATCATGAAACTTCCAGTTTAAATATTTGTTTCAAAACATATCCACAAAAAGTATCTTCAAATATCCATGCTGGCAAAATGTCGGAAATATTCAATAACAAGTTTTATGAATATTTTTATAGTCATGTCACTAGTAAACACGTAAACAAAACGCATTCTAGTACCATTTTTACGTGTAGTTCATGAGCTTCAACAACTTAATATCATTCAGATTTCTAACAGTAATGTGTTTCTTATGCAACATGCCACACTAAGAATCTAAAAACGCACTTATCGTTTTGAAATTTTTGATGGTTTTACTTGGTTAACTAACAGTCTGAAAGCCGAACTATTACGATGCGGAAGATGCCCTTGTAAACCATCTTGAGATTCAATTCCAGATATTCCGTCCATATGGGTTGTGTCTCGGTAATAATCACTTCAGCTATTCAGCGGTTGCGGGTGTAAACATAACCTCCTGTTTGTGGGAGTCCGCTTGCAATGTCAACGTGATTGGATGCAGCCCAGTTGACGTAACCCACGACATTCGATGCGCTTGCTTCTGTGATATGGTAATGATTTGGCCACCATAAATTGGCAATAGGGTGATTTGTTTTTAAGGCAATGCGTATATATATATCACATTCTCTATTAGCAAACATTAAAAGGGTTTACACGTTTCTGGTACTTCAGTCATTTAGGTATTACACACAAACGTACTCTTCTGTAAAGGATTAACAAACGTTTTTGTTGTAAAAATTTAGTCTCGCAAATTGGTGGGGCTAGGTGAACAATAAAATGTTTACACATTTTACGGATTAAACCTTCATCCTATACTATATATGCAATGACGACGAGCAAAATTTGAAGTCAGTAAAGCAGAGTTAAACATATAGTACTGCAGAGTCTTCCTGTCGAGTTAGTTTACTTGTTCGTCTTTTAATATCACAAATTCAAAACATTTGGACTTTTCGAGAAGAGTCACATTTCCGGGAAGACGGGGAAAGGAAGATATTTATAGTGCTTTGGGATAAAATTTAACACTTTTTTAACTTTGGCACTGATAACCGTCTCCTGGAATGCCAGCCTGAAGGCCGGCTAAACAGAAAGCGAAGTGAAGGCCAGGATCTCCGCGCGAAACGGCTAACCGACCCGGGCGCCCTTCGTGTATCCTTACGGCCTTGGCACAACGCATTGAACCTGCGAAGGGCGCGTGAGGGCCCGGTTTGTGCGGGCCGCGCTACCTCGGAATCCTCAGCCACCGGGCGGCCCGCGCTGTCCGCCGCCGAGTAAAAAAATTACTCGCCGCTGCGAGGGCTGGGCTGGGCTAATCCCACACGTGTAGAAAGTGGAGCGGTCAAGGTCACGGCGCCTGTTTGGCGAGGCCGCAGGGCGGCGAGGGGCGGGCTGGCCGCTGAGTGGACGAGTTGGAGGACATACGCGATGAAGTCGTAATGACATTATGGCCTGTGGGTTGGGAAAGAGGAAATAGGAAAGAATGCCCTAAAGGTAGGGCAGTTTTATTTTTTGTAGGGGCGGGTTCGTGAAAACGGATTGCCCACACATTAAATTCGGAAAACTGATTTCTTTTCATAAGAAAATATGGAAAGAACTGCAGTTTCGGTATACATATTTTAACATTTGCCGTTGTTTTCTTGTTTTACTATACATTAATTAATGACTATGCAGTACATTCGGAGAACAGAAAATTACATTAATAATGTGATGTGTTGAAAATATCAAGCTCTCCGCAATAGTTTGATAATTATTTTCGTATAAACGATGTAGTCTGAATTTCTGAATATTTTTGGACTGATTTCTTATTTTACATTGATACAGTAAAGTTTATTAATATTGGTATTATTTCATATTCTTATTATTGGTGTTATTATTATTATTATTGTTATTGTTATTATTTGCTAATACTCCGTATAGTTGCTGGTTCAAGTCTACCATAAACTTGAGGAATGAAACAGTATTAGGATATCTCAAGATAAAAATAACAAAAGAAAGGCAGAGGGCCTCATGAATAGAATCAGGGGCGAGTTCTGGTCTGCAGGAGAAACGCAGGGAGGGTCCGCTGCGTACAACGGCGCGAGGCAGGATAGCGGCGGCTCGTGTGACGGTTGAGTGCAAAAGAGGGCGGAGCCATTTGGCGCGCCACTACGGCGTCGACCGGCGCGGCACCGCGTCACCCCCGCCGCGAAAGTGCGTGCGACGGTGCGTGCCCGGCGCGCCCGGCGTGCCGACGCGTCGCACGCACCTCCCACCTCTGCCCGCCCCCGCCCGCCCCGCCCCCGCGGCTGATCCCGTCGCTTGGCAACGCGACCTGTCGAAGAGTGGGCGGCGGTGGCGGCGGCGGCGGCGGCGGCGACGAGGGTGATGGGTCTGCCGGAGAAGGATCATGCATATGCACCTTCTTGGGGCCCTCAGATTCCACTGCTGCCCCCGCACCTGCCCGCTGCGTCTCGTCCCGCGACGTCTTAGCTCGCACTGTGACGTCATTGCCCGCTCCGCCAAGCCCCTCTCCTCCCCGCACTTGTCGGCCCCGCTCCGCTTCTCTCAGCCTCGCCCCGTTCCCCCGCCTCCCGCCGCCCCCTCCCCGCTCCCCCCACCCCGCCACCCCGCGCCCTGCCTCCTCCCGCCCCGCCACCCTCCGCCTCGCCCCGCTGCCCCTCGCCACTCCTATCTCCGCTCTGCTTCTCCCCGCCTCGCCCTGCCCCGCCCACCCACTCCGCTCTGTGACTTCACTCCGCTTCACCTCGCTCTAATCCACCCTTCTCCGCCACGCTCTGTCCCGTACCGCAACGCTCCGCACCGACCCGCTTCACCGGTTTCACCTTGCTTCTCCCCGCTACGTCCCATTTCACCTTGTTGCGCCTTGCCCATCCCTACTCCGACCCACTTCGCCCCACCCTCTACCGCCTGCCCCGCTCCGCTCATTTTGCTTCGTCCCACCTCGCCCACCTCGCGTCTCCCCGCCCCATCTCCGCTCTGTCGCCGTCGTGGCGCTGACGACGCCGGAGACTAATATCTCAGGAATACATTTCCAAGTTTAAACTTTTCACAATCCCCCCAAATTTGCATTTATTATTCAGAGCGGCCCGAGCAAGGCGCCGGCGGCTGGACTGGCGGGCGTCGACGGGTGGGTGGTGGGAGGGGAGCGGAAGGAGTCACTATGGCGGCGGGGCGAGGGAGGTCGAAGAGGCCAATGGCGTGAAAGGTGAGGGAAGGAGTTGGCGGGGAAATGGGATGGATAGTTGTGTGGAAAATAGTGGAATGCCCTTGAGACAAACGCTGAGACGCAAAAAGTTGTGAATGAATGTTAATGTACTGAATGTCATGTCGTCAACAGAAGTCTATGAGAGAGTAAAGCAAGATCAAATATCGAATATTTACTGAAAATTGTGAAAAATTAAAAAAAAATAGTTTTACCTAATAGGTTTTAGTATTTAAGGCTAAATTTGCATTATCAATGGTGTGTATTTTGCAGCACGATTTGACTAGATATTTAAGGTGCCGTAATGAAGACTAATCTTTAACAATAATGATAGTGATGAATATCTGTTAACGTGGCTGGTAGAATATTGTGTAAAAATTAGTGCTTTAAAGATAAGTAGAATATTATTGTAATGAGACATGTTGATGTAATGAGACCTGTAGTGAAGAGTCACAAAAAGAAGTGGAATGAAGTAATGGCATGCAATGTTTGTGATAGTACAGAATTGCAGATGACTTACATTACGTCAGAAGATGATAATCAAGAAGAGAGACGCAAACTTCAAGGCTATAGCACATTGCTCATAAGCAAACTCGTAGCTCGTTGCCGAAGAATGAAACTGTAAACAGTGCAATGAGTGCAATAAAATGGATTAAAAAACAAGCAATAATCCTGATTAAATGTGCCGCGCAAAGCTACTTTATTCTTGTGTCGTTAGGCTGACGTATGACTGTTAACCCATGTTGTGTCAGTTAGTCACAACTATATTAAACGTTCGCGCACAAAATTTTGAAAATTAACAAACATATTCAAATGAATAACAAAAGGATGAGAGTTGATAAAGACACGGAGAAAAATAGAGTAATTTTGTGATGGGATTGAAATATTCAACCTCTCGGAGGCGTCTTGGATTAATGTTCTCTTTGGAGGAAAATTGCAAGCAATGTATGACAGAATGTCAAATGAATATACGATGAAAATAATGGGCGTGTTTTTGTATGGTTGTATGTGCGTATGTTTACAGTACAGTTATCACCCACGCAGTGTGTTATTGGTTCTGTGCCTGATCGTAGGAGAAAACATGTTATGTTATGAAAATCTACGAGTATCATGTAAAATTCCGTAGGTGAACAATAAACATCAAGGTCTATGGCATACAGAAGTAGCTACGAGAAAGTATGCGTGGCTACCATTAGACAATCGAGAAATTTAATGCAAAGTCCAGAAACTACAGAACGTAAACTTAGTAGATGTCAAATGCATAAGGGTAGTATTGTTGAAAAAGTGTCCACTGTGACAAAAATTAATGTGATGTGCACAAAGTAAAAAAAAATGGTCACTTTCAAAATATGTTTGCAAAGTAGCAAGAAGTTATGTAAGAAAATGTGCGTAAACATATGTGATCAGTTCTTTCTGTAATTTTATTTTTAATTTCACAACAGAGTTAAACTGTGGAGTCTTGAGTTACTAATTTACGAGAGAAAAGAGGTGAAATAAACCTTTCATACACGGTTACCAAACAGCAATAAAATTCAAATTGATCGATTAACAAATGAAAATGGAATCAATTGTAGAGTCCAGGTGTTAGTTGGAACTCTGATCCATAACCTTGTGTTGAAATCTAAATTAGAATATATATTTATCATAGCTGGTTTCATTCTAAAAAATGTATTATATTAGAAATAAATTACTAACTATACGAATGAATAGTGTAAAATAATTGTTTAGTTTCGTTGCAAAGAAAAAATCCGGTTTAATAAAATGCAATGCTTAGTGTACCATTTTTTAACCTATTCAAACTCTTATCAGGAAGAGAGAAGAAAAAAGAAAGTAAAAAACAAGAAAAGAATCTCGTGTGGAGAATGGTTTATTTGAGACTGCATGAGCAATGATAAACAAGAGCGCCTTCACTGGTACACATCGTGGCGTGCAGCGTGATAGCTAAATCGGGCAAGGATCACTTACACGCGTCCGCTGTCGGGTCGATGCCTAGGACAGCATGGCGGGCGCAAAGTGCGGGGCGCAAACGCGAGGGGTTCTCTAAAGTCGCGTGTTGAGTGCCCACCGAATTATCGCGACTGAGAGAATCACTATTACCGAGAACTTTGTTGTTGTGGTTGCCTTGACTGAACATTTTGCGTTAAATTTTGCAACATTAAACGATAAACAAGCAGCATGACGTTGTGTAGAACCTAAGCAGTGACGTGGACAAGTAAGTGGATGTTATTGAGAATGTGTTTCCAGCTACAAATAACAAGGAAATGCCCTGGCATATTTCAGTGCCAGCTGCTAAAACGGGCAATGCGTCTGCGCGTCTGTCCTTGGGGTCGATGCCTAGGACAGAATGGCAGGGAGCGAGGCAGATCCCAGACAGCGGACTCGAGAAACACCAAAGCTTACGTGTTTACGTTACCACTTGCACAAAATCTAGCGAAACTACTGTTGTGGCTTCACGCGCTTAAAATACATGTTACATTCGGAAACAAAAGAATAAAAAATCAACCTAATGTCAAGTAAAAACGAGAAAGTAGTGTAATGTTTGTGATATGAGTTTATCTGTTTGAGAAGGTACGTATAATGATAACAAATATTCTCTAAATGTATTGGGGAACTTTATGAATTGTAGTGGAAGAACTAAAGCAGGAAAAATTGCATTTACGAGTACATGCATCTGTCCTTTGGTCAATGAATAGCCAACCATTCCATGGCAACTTACATTGACTGGCAAAGAAAGAAAAAACCTTTTTAAATATTTTACCTGTGAATTGCTAATAATAAAGTAAATGACTTTCAAGGCGAAGAATGTATTGTATTAGTCAATTGGTATTTTGTAGAGATAGAAGCAAATTTCTTAATTTAGAAAGAAATTCGATGTTTGAAGCTGCTACATTTTATTACAGCAATGAGTGCAAGTATTTCGAGGTGTATCATCTGCCAGGTCATCACTTCGTCGAGTGTAAAGCATATTGTATCCCGAAAGGTAGCATTGTTCGTATCTCACTAAATCGAAGATTCGGTACCGATCTGCTCGACAGCGTGCGGGTGTTTTCTCCCTACAGAGATCGTCCTCTAGCAAAGTTGCCTTCAAACTTCGCGACTTCTTGTGGAAGTGTAGTGCGTGTTAGTGTGTGGATGTGTATTTGGGCATGTGAATAGGAATAGGAGGGGACATGGATAAGGAAAGGAAGATTGCACCTGGTGTGAGACCCGTTTGTTACGATGCTACTGCGGTATTTGCCTAAATTTAATAGAAGAAACCTTGTAAACTAATCGGTCGAACGAGACGCCCGCAAATTATCTGGGAAAGAGTGATTGAATTTGAGCTATCTACTCGTATACAGCAGGTGCAAACTTCCTCCATCACGGCGACTAGAACGTTTGGTCCTACTATACAATGATGCTGCAGAAGCGTCGGTATTGCAATAGAGCTATTGAAAGTTGCATCCGTGAATATTTACTTCAAATTGCGTAGGGAAATTTAATAATTTAGATTCCTTACTTAATTGTTTCCAGTTTTTGGACTCAACTTTTATTACCAATAGTTGCGAGGGAAAATTGTCAAGTAAGAACAATGCCTGTTACTCATCTGGAGGTGGTAGTGTTCCTCTATCCGATGCCGACCTACAACTCGGCTTGTGGGGTTTCCCTCTCTATGTATCTCCGCCCGCGAGAAACCGCTGGATGGCGAGACCCGGTGCCCTGTCAAGGGGCTTGTGAGGATTTCCCCATCGAGGTACCTCCCCCTAGCGGAGCACCGCCTCAGCCGGGACAATCTCTAAGCGCCCAACCGGTCTGTCGAGATATGTGGCAGTGTAGTGCATGATATAGTGAGTAAGGAATGAGGGTAGGACAAGGAAGAGGCAGGAAAGATCACGTGCAGTACACGACCCGTTTGTTAGGGTACTACCCCCGCATTCACCTGGTGTCGATCGGAGAAACAACCGATTAGAGCAGCAGACCGGAATAATTCTACTTCAGACTGAGAAGAGCTTTTGGGAAAACGTATCATCTTGTGCATTACAAATCGTAAGGCCCGAAGTGCGAAGTGCCGTGGGGCGCTGAGCAACCAAAGGTCGCGTACTGGGCGCGCACCGCATGACGTCGCGCTTTCTCCAAGCGGCCCTACCATCCCGGTGGGGCGCGTGGCGGGGCGCGTGGCGGGGCGCGTGGCGGGGCGCGTGGCGGGGCGCGTGGCGGGGCGCGTGGCGGGGCGCGTGGCGGGGCGCGTGGCGGGGCGCGTGGCGGGGCGCGTGGCGGGGCGCGTGGCGGGGCGCGTGGCGGGGCGCGTGGCGGGGCGCGTGGCGGGGCGCGTGGCGGAGCGCGTGGCGGGGCGCGTGGCGGGGCGCGGGGCGCACGCACCCCTCGCGTGTAATCTCATCATCTCACTCGTGGCAGCGGCGGTGGCGGCGGAGAAAGTGGAGGGAAACGGGGGGGGAAGACGGCCGTGAGTGGAGCGAAGGGCGGCGACGAAACAGGCGCCCGGGTGGAGGGTGCGGCGAGTGCGGAGCGTGTGGCGAGACGAATTGCGAAGCAAATGGCGCGGAAAGCGGCCACGAAAAGTGGAGGGAGTTGAGAAGCAAAAGCCCGGTAAGTAATGCGGGCGCTGGCTCGTGGAAGGAATGACGTGATAATGTGAGGGGACTTGCAGTGCCAACTGTGTACTTTGTTCGTTGTTTGGATACTAACAGGGGCTAATAAAAATATGTACCGACTTTAAATGTAGAAGAAAATACAAGCTGTATGTTAAAGTAATATTCTATCTTATCATCTTTTTCTATTACCGAAGTTCACAATTAATCCGCTTCTTCGTAGTAATATAACATTTTTATGAGAAAACTCTCAAGCGCAAACGTTCGTACGTATTTTCTGAAAGCAGTTATAACGATTAATCTAATATATAATGATTTGTAAATACTGAACTGATAAGTTTAGTTTTATAATACTGAAGTTTCTCTGTTAATGCCTTTAGGCCTCATTTTAGAAAAGGGAGTTTCGAGGTATTTTAATGGTTCGCATTTCATCAGATGCTTCAGAAAATAAAACATCTTGTAAATTAAAAAGTTATGAACAATGAAATATTATTTTCCCTGCATCATATTGCATGGGATTTGTGGAGCTATAAACCATACTAGTTCTGAATTTCGTAGTACGAGGTTTGAAGAAAGAGATGCACTGTGGAAGAGGGTTTCACTCAGGTTAACACAATAAAATCCCCTCACGAAACAGGAAGTTAATGGTCGCTTTCGATGCTATTTGACTTCATCTCACCCTTACCACAACTTTTCGTTACTCTCCCACACATGACCTGACCGCATTGCAAGGAAGTTGAGAGGATGAAACTGAGAATAACTAGTTCATGCATAGAGTGTTGTAAAAAGTGTTTTGAACAGAAACATGCAATGATTAACATCCTAAATAATTCAGTAAATTAATATTATTATACAGTGACATTTAAATGCGTAATAAAGACTCTTCAAAACAATTCGTCGATTAATAATAAAGCGAGAAGAATGATAAAGTAAGTTAAAATAAAACACAGTCCACAACAGTTAAATGATTATTACAAAGATAAAAAACAACAAGCTTTGGCCACGCATTGGGCATTATTTTTTGTTTCTTATGTGAGTTTTATACTACACTGAAGTTTAACGGTTCAGATATACTAAAGATAGGTTTTACGAGCATTGGATAAAGATGATATCTAGAAACTCGGCAAGTAATTAAGCAGATGACGGTGACTTCTCATTTTTTTCAAGTTTCAGTTGTGCACTTTCGTTATTTGCATTTTTGAAAATTATTGACGATTCTGAAAAAGAAAAACATTGCCAATAATTATCTATATCAAAATTTTTTCTCCGTATCTCAAAATCATATTTTTTCGTTTAACTACGACAAATTTGGATATTTTCGATAAATATGTAATTTTATTTTGGTGTCGTAAACATTTTAATTTTGTTGCTAGTTAAAGTTCATAACTTATTCTGTTTACATATCCATATTCAACTTCCTTGGGTTCTTTTCACGTCACCGTGGGTTGGGTTCTTTTCACCGAGTTGATTATTTAACAGTAACACACTTGAATGCACTTCATTATGTAATTCAAAGCACCTACAAATAGAGATTAGAGAAATATTTTGACTAAATTGTACAATAATTCTTAGTAAACAATCACAAAAGTGTGATTTGTCAAACCTCACAGACACTGTTAGGGGTGTGGATGGATTGGATAAAAATGTACAATTTCATTCTGATTAGCTTCTGTAAAAAACACGCCAGGCATGGAGTTAGGGGAAATGTTACGTTCAGACTTACAAGCAGATATGGGCCGCGGTTGGTCTGAAGTTTCGACGTGGCTCATGACCTTGGTAATGCAGCCGTCTCTACTGTCGCCACGCTTCTGCTTCCTCGCCACCGCACTAAAACCACAGTCGCCATATTAACTCTTATGTTTACTGCCGCTTCCAAAGTCGTCGCCACCTCCAGTGCTACTAAGGCTGTTGCCATATCCGCCGTTTTGTGGTACTCGCCTTACAAGTATTATCATCTCTGGTAACATTATAATTGCCTCCGAACGCCGCCTTCTCGCTATGTCTACGTCTATGTCTATTAGAACGTATAATTCCTGTATGTCATAACAAACACAAGCTCCTTTACCATAATCCCTATCTCCAAACCCAGCGTCGAAACCTTCTACCACTGCGACCTCAGTAAACACTCGCCCAACTTCTTTGATATAGACTCCTTCACCATAACATGAACACCAACTCATCCCTACTGTCACTTCCTTACATCATCATCAGATTAACTACCAACCCACCAACATCTCTACCTTCACCACACTAGAGAGTGGTTTTGTGAACGATCCGTTATGTGTGGTTTGGTAGAATTCCCAGTAAAATTGGGGTTGCTCTCGTAATGCTTTGCGGTTATGGCGTTAAAGACGAAGCAAATTTACCAAACTCGTTGAATCATATTTTTATACCCTTCAAAAGCCACCCGATATTGAATAATGTAGGCAGTTTACGTTCTTAATGACATTGGAATTTTCCAGTGTTTCTCCAAAATGTGATTCATCTTTCCCCTAAGGATCTTTGTATATTTACCCAAGAAAGTGTTTGTAGATAGATATTTTTTAAATATAAATCGAACGGTAGTTGATTAGATTTGATCGTTGTAAGAAACATTTTTATTAATCTGGCACGCTGTGTCACTTTGTTCTTACTTTATGAACTGATTCAATAGATTATCACTGACGGTAGTACTCTCTAGCTCCTTTCTTGAACGTAACCTGTGATTTAGTCTGTACTGAGAAGTACGACGTTGTTCCAAAAAAAGTGTCAATGGCAAAGAATTTCAAATTTTGTAGTTGAATGTTTGGTTCAGCCAAAAGCAATGGTCTGAGTTACATGCATTTGTGAGGGAAGTACTTCAAACAGTTATTCCAATAATATCCGACGTAAGACCGATGAATAATAATTAAAATAGATTAAAATAAATTAAAAGTAACTAGTATTTACACTGCAATAATACATATTGTACTCTTTCTAATAAAAGCTGAACAGATTTGGCAATGACCATTGTTTTCAAAAAATTCATAAAACAAATAACGCTCATTACGCCTTTTTAAAAAACGTTTTTGTAAGTGAACAGTGACTATGGAATTTCATGTCACCCTATTGGGATAAAGGACTGACAGTGTGCATGCAATATGAAATACGAATAAACCAAAACTTGCTCCCTGCGAAATGTGAATTACATCATAATATAAAATATCCTAATGGACGAAACTCCTCACTAATTAGTCAATCGATGCGGTTTCACTATGTTAATACGTCAGACATGGAAAATCCGAGCATTATGGCATGTGTATTGGTTTTTGAATTGAATTACACGAGTGACTGCACGATATACTGGAAATGAATGAGAAAGAATACACAGGAATGTGCATGCCCATTGCTGATTGTACCAATCGCTCTAGTTAAAAGTACGTCAACAATTTTGCTATAAATGACCAATACTCGGAATTAATGAGAACCGACGTTAATTGGAATGTTTCATTATGTACTCGGTACATAGAACGTGACAGTTCACAGAACACGCGAAGGTGGCCATTGATTTGCTACTGGAAGGTGGAAACAAACAGTCTAAATTTGCGATTACATTTCGTTGAAATATGAACAGCTCTTGTAAAAATGTAACATATTTTTACTTCATTACTGGTGTTTACGTTGGTAAGGCGACTTTTATTATTGCTTTCTTGTTAAAATTGAAGCTTTTTTTTAGTTTTGTATCATTCAAACTATTCAATAATTTCTTATATATTCTTGAATATTAATTCACATTAGGTTTCAGAGTGCTGCCGGTGATATCTGAATGTTATGATGTCTAATAGGGAACCCATTCATCGTTAAGCTAGTGATTTATTTCCCAACTTGATATTCAATTCTCAGTACTAGTGTTTGACAGATTCTGCAAACTGTTTAACAGTGAACCGATTGTGTATGTGCGTACTTGAAAACTGAATACAATGGAGCGAGCAAGGAGCTAGAGAGCATTTTCTTTTGGAGTGAAAATAACTTATTCTAATAAACCTTGAAATTTGTATTGGGTCGTTAAAAATACGTTTAGCTTCTTTGGATAATGCGTCTTGACGTTAGTTAAAGGTCTTCTCTTATGATATCGTCGAAGTGAACTTTTGTTTGCTGTTGCTGTTCCCTCCAAAGTTTTAGTGTGACTATCTTCTCCGCCCTAATTAGTTCTAATCCTTTCTCAGACACAGAATTATAAATTAAGTGACGAATTATGATAATAATTACTAACTGAGCTTGACAAACATTTCTGTCTTGGTAAATCATTGTTCAAAATGTGAAAATAGCTTCCTAAAATAGCTCATCTTCAAACAACCAAGCTTGAACTATGCCTTATAACACAGACATCCAATGCTATTTTGAAGTAAAGATTTTGAATTGCAAAACGTTTATTAACAATAAGAGAGACTGATAATTCAGAGAGTATGATAAATTTGCACTGCTTTCAAAATAGAATTTTAAAGGTAACATAGATTTCGCGATGATACATGTACGCAGATGTTATACCCAGCACAGCTATATTTTTAATATAAAGTTTATATATATATATATATATATATATATATATATATATATATATAATCTAATATAAAGGTATATATTCTAGTGTAATATAAACTCATGAAAGGATCTAATTTTGCTGACTACGGCCTAAAATGCATAACTCATGATCCCTAGACTACAAAAGTCTGCTTCGTTATTGCCTCCCAAAGAGGTATTGCAATGATAGTTGCGTTTAAAATTCGTACGTACATGCCGCTTCACTAAGAGCCATCCCCAAAACAAAATAATAAAGTGAAGTGGATATTCGAGAAATACACCAGACTTGTAAGAAAGTCTCTGAATCTTTGTAATGTAGAAAAAAGATATTCATTGCGATATATTATATTAGTTTTGTAATAAGTTACGTATTTTGCCATACTCTCGAATAGCAGGGATTGTTTAATTTTTGTGTGTGTAAGTATTAGGAACGGAACGTGTTGTTTTTTGTTAAAGGCGTATCACCTACTGTTACACTGGTCATATTATATTAATTTTAAATCTCCTATTTGCTATTATCTTCGAAGTAAAATAAATAATATGGGAATAACATTAGAAGCACATCTCTAATAATCTGTAAAAGGAGCGTTTTCACATTTGAATATTTTCCTTCGTTTGTAATTTATGTCAACTTATTATTTTATGAAAATCGTTAAAAACACCAATAAAATCACAATGTAGCGTTGGACTGCGCACCACGCCTCTGGTAAATGCATATGACCTCTTTCATATACTGTCAAATTTATGAATAATAAACCAGAAATGTATTATTGGTGCATGTAAAATCCATGGTTGATATAAAGAGGAAGTGATGGTGAAAATCTATATTTTAGGAGACCTCTATTCAACAGATTTCTTGTAACAACTTTTCCTCGTCAGAGTTAGTAACTTTAAAGAGATAGATTTCTTGATTAAGTATGTATTGTAAAGAAAATATGAAAGCTCTACATTCAAACTTATAATGTTTAATGGTTAAAAGCATTTGATAACGAATTTTTATTATATTTATATTTATGACTTGTTTATTTATTTTTTATATTTATTATTATTTATATTTATTGACTCGTAGTAACATGACTGAAGTGTAATATTTTAATATCTCTTAATATTTTATAATTAAACAACGTTTACATTTTCCAATAAAATAGTATCATGGAAACAAAATATGTAATATTCACCTCTGATAAAAATAATAATCTTTAACACAAAATATATAGAATAAAAATTGTACACGTGTGTAATCAGTGTTAATAGTGGATGCTCGTAGGATTATTAGGCAAAGTGATATTTCGAGTATGAAACTGGAAGCAAATAGGCCTGGATGCCGATGACAACATTGGGAAACATACAGAAAGGAAATGAGGCAGGATTAGTACTCAGCTTTTACAAAGAGAATATGGATTGTTTACTCTCGGCTTTGAGCACGTACTCCGGTCCTGGATCCCACGCTTCACAGTCACCCAGAGGCTAATGCACGACGTCCGACGCGCACAAGTCCAGCTAATGTTGTGAATGAACGATCCTAATCATTTTATATTCGTGTAGAAGTTTTTAACCTATAAATATTTTAATAATATAAAACTCTAATTCATAGAACTTTGTGTACAAATAAAGTTCGTAAATATACAAAATGTGATGAAAGTAGATTTAAACTTATAATTTCAAACTGCTAATTATAAAACTGGGAGATATCAGTATTAAATATTTGTGAATATACCATGGGATAATGGATTTCAGACATTTACCCGTAAATAAAGAAATGACTAAGACTATTAGTGGTGCACACTGAATCGCTGGTGCGCACTGATCAGATGATTTGGCGTTTAGTACCTTAATGTACACAATCTTCTCTGAGAAGGACATACATCTGTGGAAACATTCATGTACAGTGATGAAAAATGTATTATCGCCAGTCAATCAGCAAGTACCTGAAAGATCGGCATCATTAAACATATGCGTTACATAGTCAAAATTGTCATTGAACAATTTCTACTAAAGTTACTAATTTATCACATTAATATTGTATGTGGAGAAATATTAGGTAGAATAAATTATCTAAAGCCGTTTCGTTTAAGAATTAGAAAGAAACATAATTGAAGAGTCCGTGCCCCATTCATTGATTTGACAGTGGCGCAAATTTGATTAATTTGAATATGTTTTTGTATTGATCATATATACTTTTTGCTTTTCCTTTTCTGGTTAGCCCAACAAAAAATAAGGCAAGAATTTATAATATTACCAACGAGCTAGGATATGCTATATGAGAGTGGCTGAAGCGCCTCCATCTCTGAATCAAATTGAAGCCATGTTTTTTGCAGTCAAATCAGCGCCCTCTGGGAAACAAAGTATTCTAGCATTATGTTTGGCGCTGGTTACGGACGGTTACACCGCCACTCGTATGTTTTGACTTCAAAAAACATGGCGGCCACTAGTTTGGTGAGCCTCTGCCAATAGCGCAGAAAGTACAGGGACAGCCACAATATGTAGTATATTATAGGCCATGCATTATTACGCGCTTCAGGCAACTGTATTCTACTCATAAATGACTGCTTGCCAAAATGATTAACTAATGGAAGTTTTCCTTGACTGTACACTCATTAAATCATTGTATCTCAAATTCTTCCTTGGTGAAAATGAGTAGAAGATAAATGAATGAATGACAAATTAACGAAAACATTGTCACTTTCATAACATAACTGTTTGCCAATACTGAAAAATAATCTTCTCTCTTAATGTCATGAAATGTGTTGACAGAGATTATAAATCAAATGCGTTGTAAAGAAATTATACAATTAACGGTATACTTATTTCTAAGAAGTGAAATGATTGTAAAGATAAATCTGATATCTGATGACTGAATGCTGATAAATCACTTGTGGCATTATATGATTGTTTTAACGAAACCTCGCACCGTATTGAGAACGTTTTCTTCAACTAAAATACGATTTCCTGTGTCATCTTTACGCATGAGATCTAAAATTCCGCTACGCGTATCACGAACAAGCGATCTGACAGTGCAACGAAACAGCAGAAACACGGACCAATCAGCAGACGAGGAAATTGAGCAACGTGCAGTCGACGCGCTGACGGGCAAACCGATGGACCGATTAGCAAAGGGATGAAAGACACGGGGCGGTGGGGGGGGAGAACTAGGGTGAGCCTGTGGGTCAGCGTGTTGATACAAGTGCAGTCATGCGCGTGCCCCGACAAATTCCCTTTCTGTATGAACTCATTTGGCACAAGCAGAGCGATCAAATTCGAGGCGCTTTGGGAGGACGCGATTGCATCTAAACCGTCCTCAAACAGTTCCACCCACGTCGACGGTGCCGAAACCCTGCCGAAATATCCTGTCGATGCGTTCAGGCAAACTAGCTAGCACTGTTTGTCCTCAGGACCGGAAGTCTGCGCTTGAAGTAGTATGTTCACTCACTGATTGCTCGCGTGTTCGTCTAAAGGAATGGCTTTCCAAGTGGGGTCCAGTGAACAAGAGTGATCTTGGAAAATTTGGGGGAGTAGTGAAATCAGTTCCCAGAAAATTTACGTCACATCCTAGTAATGTTTGGGAGATAAATGGTTTGAACTCATTTACTTGTAATTTTCTTTTGAGTTGTTCATGAATCGCGTCAAAGGATTGATTCACTGATATACATGTTATCTCGCTTACCCGTCAGTGTCCCACCCCATTTGTCTGTTTGCCCTTTAATCAATACATTCAGTCTTCTATTCTGTCATTTCTTACTTTCTTGCATTCTCTACCTTATCAATTTTTTCAACAGCTGAGAAAGACTTATGTTGCAATACACGAAACGTATGTAGTTATTCAATTCGTTTTAGAAAATGTTTAATATGGTATTCACCCACTTGCTGTGCTTTTTCTCTTTAAGGCCAATTGTTTTTATAACTGTTTAATATTATTTATTCTTGCTAAAGAGAATCGACAATCGTCGTTTTAGTTTCAAAGTTATTTGTTTCACACTTCAGAAAATAAAATATTGCCTTATTTTTTAATATTTTCAATCGAATGTAATATCGCTTTAAATTATTGGGGTGTAAAGATATTAAATTATTTTCCTATGACAATGTTTTGTGACATCACTTGTCAAAGTAATGGGAACATGAAAAAAAAACAGAATATTTCTTAAATATTACATGACCTCGTAATTCTTGAAATTATTTTTTCATCCACATCTTTAAAAATCATCTATTTTTTTTTCTTCTGACCCTCATTATCTCTCGCATATTATCCTATCGTAATATATATATATAAAAATCCATGTTTGTTTGTTTGTTTTTTCGAACTTTATGTGCTGCAGTACCTTTCATCTGATAGCGAAAAAACTTTGTCAATTTATTGCTCGGACATGCGCAAAGAATATAGACATAGTACAGTGAGATTATGCATGTGTCTGCCTCATATAGACGAGCGTTGATAATTTTATGTGTTTATGCTAACTAAAAGCCTTTAATCTATTAAAAAAATTGCAGAGCCGAACGTAAAACGTGATTAGCAATTACGTGTTTATTGAGTGCGAAGAGTAATACATTGCAAGAGCAAAGCATTGCGGGGCCCACTAGTTTCTACTAAAAACTAATCAAACATATGTTATCTTAAAATTTAAGTAATCGTTTGCCATCATTGTTTCTCTTTGAAAAATATGTGCTATTTTTCAATACAACAACATTTCCCTTAATAATGTTTTAAACGAACAGAACATTCACAAAATATCACAATAGTAACAATGAAAGTACGTGGAAAAACCTTCATATTAAATATTTTTATTAGTTTATCCATTTATGAACTAGGGCAATCTATTGATGAACTTGTTTTAGGACGTGACATTTTATTTATTGATAAACTTGATAAACTAAGTTGATATATTCAAAAATACTAGAGATTCGTTAGCCTTTAAAGTTTTTACATGGAACAACATACTCATCCACTAACCTATTTCCTCTGGAAACCAGTATCATTCAAAATCGCACCCGTCAGCTCAGTGGTCAAAAAGATACTGGTTCGTGCCGCCATCGCGCCGTTGCCAGAGCTCGCCAACGCACACGCCACAAGATTGATCCTCCCTTTGCGTCGGCGACGCCGCAGCGCACCGCGCTTTCGAACGTGTCGGTAATATTTACCGGCGATGTTTGTCGATCGCCGATTGGCGTGTGTGATTTCCGTCGAAAACTGCCGTGACCTCCCCTAAGCCAACGTTTTTGTTTGGCTCGTAGCTCGTCACTTGCTGTTGCGCAACCCGTACCACTGCTCTTGCCAATAACCGCGTATTCTGTTCTCGCTACCTCACGTTTTACCAGAATTTCTCTGCCACCTTTTCCCTGCTCGCTTTCTTCTACGTTGCGTTGCTCGTTTCTATTTTCTACACTCTCTACCCACTTCTATTTCTACACTCTCTACCCACTTCTATCCGCTTCCTGCAGCACATATACAGTGTAATCGATCGAGTCGTGCCATCACAAATAAGTTAACCAGTTTGTGAAATGTCTTCATTCTTAGCCTGCTTTGATCAACATTTTCTCTTTCTCGATTTTATCCCTCTTTCTCTTCTCGACTCGCGCATCATTTATTTTGCTTTTTCATCAATATTTGATCAGGTGATCAGGTGATTTGTTATTGGCCCCGTGTCGTTTTCGGGTTCCAATTTGTTTATTTACTTTTTAATTTTCGTAAATCTCAAATTACAGATCTTGCCATGTATTTTCGTTTTTTCTGTAAGACTTTCTACTCCTATCAAAATTTAAAGTTTTTGATAACATTTTGAATCCATTTTTCCAATCCCACAAACAGCTTCAAACTTTAAAATTGAACTTGAACCAGCATTCCCTTCAGTTGCTAGATTTCTGATTCAACTGTATATTTCAGACTGATGACTTTTCAATCTCAACGCCGATATTAGTTTGTAGACTCCTGTCTTCATTTTCTCTGAAACGCTACGAATGTCTTTTTCTTCTGTTCTGATACAAACTTCCGTGTCCAGATGTTTATACCGAGGTACTTAGCTTTGTGATAATTACTTATTGACGGTTTGCTAAATTTTCAACGTATCACCTGGCGCCTTCTCCCCGCACCCTTCTCCCCGCATCCCCTTGGTTTGGGGATTTCATGCCTCTCAGCCATAACTCTACTACAGCGCCTCGTTCGTAAATTCGCCCACTTCCATTTTACTCGCAATTTTACTCATCCAATATGAATTTGCTAGGCGGGTCGCCAAAGGGTGATTGCTCTGATACTGTGTTACTGATGTGCGCATCGTTGCCTAACATGCGGACAATTCTGTGTAATGAATGTGAATATCCGAGATAGCTCATTTGAGGATTTGTCAATCACTTATTGCAAACTGTTGGCTGGGAAGATTTTATGAGTTTGATAATACTCCGTTAGCCTCATGTGTAAAATTACGATCATTTCAAACTTCGAAGTTTATTAAAAGTAATGATGCTAAATTTTTCAATAATGTATTGTTTAGAAACTGTTTGAAACTTATATTTCGCATTATAATTTGAAGTGTAATTTAATCCACGAAGGACACGTAATGTATGTGATCGCGTATTTTTTGTCATAGAACGTGTGTTCCAATTGTGCGGCGTATAGACTAAATATTCCTGAAAAAGTATAATGAACAATGAGGTTGATGACATTTTTCTAAAGTGTTTCAGATGGAATGATGAAAACGGCTATATGAACGTTTAAACATTTTGTAAATAAAATAAAAACCCACAAAACAAAATACGTGGAGAATTATTAGGTCCCACGCCATTACTGATGCTAATTACAGTGGGTTACACACGTGGGTATTAAGCACATTCGAAGTACTTTAAACAATTAATTTTAACGTTTGATTTTGATAGAAAAAGTATTTACATACGTTTATAAAATTTAATTTCATAAACATAACTATCAATAGTTTTATTAAGAATTCATATTACATAAATGTTTTTGACTTATCTTACAAAAGCCTCTATTTTAGTATCTCATCGTCATGGAAATTTGTAATTACGTCATTGTGAAAGGAAAGAATTAGCCCTGTAACTATTTTCCTAGTGAACGTCTCATTGCGCATGGATCGTAATTAAGAGGTATTGTAAACTAAAAGAGAACATTTGTGTGAGCGACGGTTCTAAATATGGTATTTTACTTGTTCAAAAGGCATTTAGAAAGAAATGAATCGTATGATCACGAATGTGTTACGATACTTTTCCATTTCCTGGTTTTATTTTGCTCTTTATATTCAGTGATGCTCAATAATTCAGTAAAATAAACCATTGGTTCTCAAACATGTGTTATTATGTAGCCTCTTAATAAGTTACATACATTTTTCTAACAATATTAATGCAATAATAATGCATTTAGAAACGTTGTTGGAAATGTGAATTAATGAATCGGCGAAATATATACAAAAATTGATGTATACAATGTTTTATAGCGAATGCTAAGAAATATATATTTTTTCCATTCAATGCCACAAAATCAGTATTGAGGTATAAGGATTCATGCATTTTAAAAAAATTGACGAGTGATATTAAAATATCCACAAATTTGTATCTTACTTAATAACAGCCGCCCAGAGTTAATTTATTAAAAGTGGAACTGAATTAATGGAGTCGTAAAACAAACTCATTGAACCGGTAGTAAGCTCTGTAAACTTGAAAAATCAAACGTAAATACAAATGAATTATTTTGGGTTTATAATTAATGATCCTTCACACTATTATAATATTACGTGCTCATTTACATTACAAAATACGCAAGTCTTTTAAAAAAACATAAGGCTAAGGAAAGTTGATTCCAATATTGGCAACACATTGCCAATTGGCCGAAGTAAAACAAACACGAGTCTACCACACCAAACCTTCGAAGCGCCATCGACAGACAGACCTGTCACGTGAAACCCAAAGACAAACACTCGCTTCATATCTGATAGGTGGCAACACTGCTCGCCCTTCGCCATATCGACCTCCCGCGGGCATCCTCTCCGAAACGAGTGGGAATGCAGAACGGGCGACACAGCGCCCGGGAAGACATGTGACATACGAGCCGCGCAGCAGCAGCGGCAGCGGCGCGTGGGCGGCGGCGTGGGCGGGGGCGGGGGCGGGGACGGGGGCGGTGGTGACGGCAGGGGCGGCGGCGGCGGGGACGGCGGTGGCAGACTGCGCTCGCCATGGCCCGGCGCGATGCGTGGCAGCAGCGTGGACTACGTGGGAAGCGGAGAGGGGCGGGGCGTTACTGGCGGCGGTGTTAATGTTGACGTGATGGCGGTGAAACATGCATGTATGTATTTGGCATTTTAGGGTCGGATTAGGCCGATTTTAATGCCTCTAGAATGGCTCATGGGCAACCGACTACCTTCCCGTGGTCTGATCCCGGGTTGGATTCTCGGTCAAGGCAAAATAGATTTGTAGCTTTTCTATAAAAAATTTGTCAATTTCTATAGTTGTGTGTAGCTGGCATAGTGTTAACTTAATGTGGTTGATGATGATTACGGTAATCATGCCGTCATTGAGTGATATGCACTGCAAGAAATTATGCTAAGAGACACTTCAAAAAGGAATTTCACTCTGTTAGACAAGAGTTGACTGTATTA